>NC_069480.1:25853045-25895003 GCF_026875155.1 Cherax quadricarinatus | reverse complement strand
GCAGTGACAGCCCGCAAAACAGTACCAGTAGAGAAGTGTTCCTGGTCGCTTCCCAGAAGTCCTGCCAGTTGCGAGTTTTGTCGACGCCTCACTCGAGGGCACCAGCATGCATGCCCCAGGTTGAGTGAAAACCTGCAGCGACTCCTACGATGACTGCTTCACCATTCCAGAGGAGACCGTAACCTGTTATGTCACAGCTCAGCCGCAGCGATGTCTCCTGTGTTGCAGTATCTGTCCAGACTCAGGAAGGCGTGCAGTGATGCCCATCGACGCTCACTGCCTATGACCACGATGTTTAGCACACCCCACATGTTTTTTTCTTCCCTCCCTGCAGGAAGTTTTTTTTTTCATGTCCATATGTATATATATGTTTTTATTTTGTGTTCTGTGCCCTGTTCCTACGAGAGAGAGACCGAGTTCCTTTTACCACCAGTATTGTCACGTCGGGACGACGCGTGGTAGATGGCCGAGCGTATGTAGACAGCCTGTACTGTCTGCACAGACAGCCCATGCTGTCTGCCAGCTTAGTTCATATTTTGCACCATACTGGTGCTGCCACCTATAGGTGTTGCCACCTCAGCCTGCCTGCCCTTGCCTCACTCTCACTCTCACAGCAGCCTAGCAGGAAGACACAAGGCCTACTCCTAGCTCTCTCTCGTGGGATGGCCCTGCCCGGGCCATGGGCACAACACACAAGCCTGTGTACCCACCATGACATTACCAATAAACAAAGAAGCCTCCAAAGATGTATCATTTACTACCCGCTACCAGCCTTACCAAATAATCCTTTTATACGTGCCATACCCTACCCTTCATGCCAGTAAACCAGCAATCTGGGATAGCAACCTCACATCTGCCGAGCTACCTCCTTGGACAAAAGAGAGGGCGGCCGAATATCTGCCACAAAGCATACCTCCTTTGGCCATCACCCCCAGAATCCAAAAGGTCTCTTTCAGAGATACACCCGTCGCCCGAAAGACACCCAAAGCCACCCTCTGGGATACCAGAGAGGGATTGGGACATCCCCAAGCAATCCAGATTCCACGACAAACTACGCCACCGCTAAGAACCTCAATGGACCCCAGTACCCTTTCCCCTACCTAGGAACTAGCGTGCCTGTGGGAAAAATCCCAACGGCCAATAAAGGAAGGGCAAAAGGGAGGGGTGGGGAGGAGGAGGAAAGGAAAAAGGGGAGGATGGGAAGGATGGGATAGGGAAGGGGGGATTGGGAGGTAATTCAAGGAGACAGACAGGTCTCCTTGAAGAGGACCTCTGGTATAAGCTCCTCCCACCTCTGCAATCTGCCCTGCCAAACCTCTGCTATAAGCTTCTCCCACCTCTGTTATAAGCTTCTCCCACCTCTGTCATGAGCTCCTCCCACCTCTGCTATAAGCTCTGCCCACCTCTGCTATAAGTTCCTCCCACCTCTGCTATAAGCCCCACCCACCTGTGCTATAAGCTCCACCTCTGCTATAAGCCCTGCCCACCTGTGCTACAAGCTCTGCCCACCTCTGCTATAAGCCCCACCCACCTGTGCTATAAGCCCTTCCAACCTGTGCTATAAGCTCCTCCCACCTGTGCTATAAGCTCCTCCCACCTCTGCTATAAGCCCTGCCCACCTCTGCTATCAGCTCTGCTCAACCCCTTTCTATAAGCCCCTCCCACCTATGCAATAAGTCACGCCCACCTCTGCTATAAGCCCTGCCCACCTGTGCTATAAGCTCCTCTCACCTTTGCTATAAACCCCACCCACCTGTGCTAAAGTCTCCCACTTGCTATAAGCCCTGCCCCACTGTCTTGTTCCCCGGAAAACCCCGCCCACCTGGTTCCCCCATTTCTATAACCCCTTTTTTTATATAAAACCCAAACCCCCCTTGGGACACATTGCTGTCACATTCACATTCAACATCACACACATAGTTCAGAGGAGGGAGGACCCCGTAGAACCATAGTTATTTGGTCCACAGATGGCTGGTTCTAGAAGATCAGCATAGTTCATTTGGAAGTAAGAGGGGCCCGCAGAAGCGATGTACTCTGTGTTGCAGGAGTAATCTGTCCAGACACTCAAGGGAAGGGGCAGGCGTGCAGGTGGAGATAGATGAGGGGCCGCGAAATTATGCAAGCGAGAGGCGCGCCCATAGTTTGATTATATATCAACGGAGAAAGAATCGCAACGCTCACTAGCCTATGACACTGCCACACAACGCACACGGGATGTAAACTGCTCCTTGCCTGATACCTCCTCTACGAGACTCACGCCCACTGCCGGTGCAGTCACACGCCCAGCACAACACCCGGTGCGCGTACCTCTCCCCCCACCTAACTCTCTCCTCTGGTTCTGACGTCCCCCCCCCGGCCTCCGCTTCGGGGTGCTGTCTACTCTCTTCTCCCCCACCGCTCTACCTCCCGCCAAGTAAAAATAAATAAAGATATAATAAAAAACACTAATAAAATACAAACCGCACAAACCCATATAAACACAGATACCATATAAAAAATAAAAAAAAAAAAAAAAATTAAAAAGATAATAAAAAAAAGTAAAAATAGATATATAAAAAAAAAAGATATATAATAAAAAAAAAAATAACTAATATCCCCCCTGATATCCCCCATAATAACAACCGCAACCTCAGCAGGGCCGTAAATATAATAATTAAAAATATAATAAAATATATCAAGACACTCAGGCAGACAAACAAATAATAAAACAAACTAATGTGTTCTGGCCACTGTACCTGCTCGACGCGGAGAGAGAGCGGCGCAACCCTTAGGTATGAATTGTATTATATCTTATCTTTGTACCTATTATTAGTTAACCAACCATTAAAAAATAACAGGAGTACAAGAGACCTGATTTATCCTTTTGAATGCTGTTCATTTTAAAGAGGCCGGGGGGGGGGTGTGGGGGGGTCTGCGCGGAACCCCCATTAGTAAAGATGCATCACACGTCCTCGGAGTGCCACGAGGTCCGGGAACGACGCGACGGCGCGAGCGGGGTACTCGCGAGAAAAAAGCACGCTGGGCCGGAGCGAGATAGACGCGCGCCCCTCAATACCACATACAGCCGCAAGAGAACAGGCGACCCAGTCGAGTTGACAACAGACTCCTAGCAAAGAGCCCGAGCCAAAAGACAAAAGAGCATCTTCCTTGCCCCATTTGCCACCCAACTTCCTGTCGGGGAATAAGCAACGGATAGGGTGGGTATGGACCCCCGCGCGCCTGCACCAGCACCAACCTCCAGCCGCGCATGACAGGCTCCCACCCCGCCTTCCCTAGCCACCCCTCTCCCCGCCTCTGCCTGCTCGCGGTGCCATCACTCCATATGCCCGCCCCGCTCGCGCTCCCCCCCAGTACCTTCTACCCGGCGAGGCCCAAGCTGATCTGGCCTAGCCCCGCGCAGCTTAGAGTAGTTAGTTACATAAATATTTAGTGTATTCTGTTGTGGATTTTATTGTATAGTTGCTTGATTGATTGTCATAATAATGATATTTGATGTAGCGTATAAAATGGTTAGGTGGTGTGAGGTATAAGAGGCCAGTTGTATTTAGGGGTTGTGTAGACGCCATAATAACCAAAAAATAAATTATAAACATAGAACAACGGCCACTACGAAAGTAAAGTGGATAAAATGTACAGAATCATACAGTAGAGACAAAAAAGAATAAAAATGGGGCAAAAATAGAAGTTAAGTAGTGGTCTCTAATTAATATGGTGCGGCCATCACCACCTCTACCAGAACTACACACACAAAAACCTTCACTACCAGGCACGACTAGCAACACACGGCACCCTCCCGGCCCCCACCTCCCCCCCCCCACCAAACCCCCAAGGCACCCCATCCAGCACGGACTGCCACTCCCCTTCGACACCCACCGCGACTACGCAGCCCACCCCGACCCCCATCCGCACCACCGTATGTTCCCGCGTGTAGCATTAGCGCACACCCACCAGGAGCATTCCCCCACGTGCCCCCGCCACGCCTCCCCTTAGCAACAAATGCTATAAAGCAGTCAGAAGACTCCACCAACGCGACCTCCCCACCCCCACCGCCCACCCCTCACACACCCCCAACCCCCCAATTAGCCAGGGTATCCATCACACCTCGTTTTACATCAGTCCCTCTCTGCCACCCCACCCCGAGTATGCTATAGCATGCTGCTTCATACTAAACCTAGGAGGTAGCATACACAAACCAGACCACCAACGCAGACTCCCCGCTTCACCTCCCCAGCTCTTCTCATCCCAGGTATCATAGCATGCCTCCCCCGCTCGACCCCCAGATAAATTAAAAATGTAAAAAATGCATAAAAGTATAAAATTCTCCGCTCCGCCCCACACCCAGGACCCCCCCGCCCCCTCTTCTGCGACCCCCTTACACACCCAACACCCGCTAGACCCCCCCCAGCCCCTCCCCATGAATCAAGTATTCAAGATACGCAAAGCAACCCGCCTCACACCTCCGCCCCATCTGTCCCCAACCACCAACGCCCCACCCACTCACCATCCCCAACCTCTCCGGCCCCCAGCCGACACCACCTCCCGCCGGGGGAGGGCACCCGCTACCCCAACCCCCCAGATATCCCAAAAGCAAATTAATAAAAAAAAAATCAATTGTATAATTCTTGCCCACCCAGATAGCATTCCTGCAGGTCATAGACTGTATAATTCAGTTCAAAACATAGGTGTCCACAAAATAATAAATAAAAATAAGTTAGCTCTACACAAAATAAAAGATAATGAAACTATCAGCCTATGACTATCTCTACTTAAAGAAACCCCTTCCCATCCTATAAATACCTTACCTATAATCTTTACACAGCATTCACACGATGAACCTAGATCAATTACGAAATAGACTATATAAAAAATCCAAATCTAACTCAACAATATTAGAAGAACCCATAACAAAATATCAAAAAAATGTATTCTTTTGAAAATCTTTAAATTAACAAAATGCAAAAAAAAATTATATAAATTTAATAAAACAAATAAATAAATAAGCATAGGGAGATACATCCAATAACTGCCCACCACCCCCATATCCCCTTCCCGTCCCGGTCAGCCTACCCCACCCCTTCTTTACTATGAGCAAACCATGCGATAGTCCGACACCCACTCACCCTATTTAAACATCCACAATCTTAACTCTCCACTCCACACCCCCTTTCAACTCTCTCTCACCACTCAATTCTCATTACTACCCAAGTTCCTCTCACTCAATCACTATCCTACTCACCTCCCTATACGACATTATGTACAATCTCCCCCAGCTCTAATACCTCCACACGAACTCACTCCTCTTCCCCAGTTAAAGCTGACCACTCCCCCCCATTAAAAAATTACTTTATACATAAGCATTACATATCACAACATCATATCGACTTTACTACCCCCCACCCCCATTTACATCCCCCTCTCTCTGGACACCACGCACCACCCATTAAATTCATCCTTAATGCTGATAATCACCCTTGCTATCAGCACCCCCATTACTGCCACAGATCACGTGATCCAGATACGTTTGACCGTCCCGACTCCAGACTCTTTGGAGCCCAGATGGATCAAGCATGCAGTCCTACAAAGCATGGACTCGCTGGCAGCCCGTGGAGCAGCTGGTGGGCACTGGCTGCTACTATGCTGCAGGCTGTTATAGAAACAACTGTGTTGTGAACCAAAAACTCCCGTGCCATGAGCAGCCAAACGCAGCCTCATTGCACGGCAGTCCGATTATCGAGCCTCCCCCCAACCCACGGTAGAATGTAATCGAAGGGAAAATCCCGCTGGGGGACCGGTCCCTACCAGCACGCCGGTCGTGGAGAAATTGGGTTACCGCGCCATCTCCCCACTCCCCAACCACCGCGACCAAAAAAATTTAAAGCCCTTTTTGGCCCCCGGCACTACCTTCCGTCCCCACGAGCCGCCGGCCAGGACCACACCCCAGCACGCCTGCCTGCCCTTGCCTTCACTCTCACTCTCACAGCAGCCTAGCATGAAAGCACACAAGGCCTACTCCCTAGCTCTCTCCTACCAGTGGGATGGCCCTGCCCGGGCCATGGGCACAACACACAAGCTGTGTACCCACCAAGTACATTACCACTAAACAACGAAGCCTCCAAAGATGTATCATTTACTATACCCGCTAACCAGCCTAACCAAATAATCCTTTTATACGAGCCATTACCGGCCCTACCTTCATGCCAGTAAACCCATCAATCTGGGATAGCACCACCATCTGCGAGCTACCTCCTTGGACAAAGAGAGGGCGCCGATATCTGCCCACAAAGCATACCCTCCTTGGCCATCACCCCCAGAATCAAAAGGTCTTTTTCGAGATACCCCTCGCCCGAAAGACACCAAAGCCATCCCTCTGGGATACCAGAGAGGGATTGTGTACATCCCCAGGCAACCAGATTTCCACGGCAACTAATCCACCGCTAGAAACCTCAATGGACCACCCCAGTACCCTTTCCCCGAACTAGAACTAGCGTGACAGTGGAAAAATTCCCAACGGCCAAAAAAGGGCAGGGCAAAAGGGAAGGGGTGGAGAGGAGGAGGAAAGTGAAAAATGGGAGGATGGGAAGGGCTGGGATAGGGAAGGGGGGATAGGGAGGTAATTCAAGGAACAGACAGGTCTCCTTGAAGAGGACCACTGGAATAGCTCCTCCCACGCTCTGCAATCTGCCCCCCACCCTCTGCATAAGCTTCTCCCACCGTCTGTAAAACGCTTCTCCCACCTCTGTCATGAGCTCCTCCCACCTCTGCTATAACTCTGCCCACCTCTGCTATAAGTTCCCTCCCACCTCTGCTATAAGCCCCACCCCCTATTGCTTAATAAGCTTCCACCTCTGCTATAGCCCTGCGAATCCACCTGTGCTACAATCTCTGCCCACCTCTGGCTATAAGCCTCCCACCTGTGCTATAAGCCCATCCTACCTGTGCTATAACTTCCTCCCACCTGTGGCTATAAGCTCCTCCCACCTCTGCTATAAGCCCACCCACCCTCAGCTATCAGCTCCCTCTGCTCACCGCTCTGTCTTATAAGCCCCTCCCACCAATGCTATAAGTCAACAGCCCACCTCGGCTATAAGAAGCCCTGCCCACCTTCTATAAAGCTCCTCTCACACTTTGCTATAAGCCCCACCCACGCGTGTGCATAAGCACCTCGCACCTCTGCAATAAGCCCTGCCCACACTGTTGCTTATAACTCTCCCACCTGGTCTATAAAGCCCCGCCACCTGTGCTATAAGCTCCTCCCACCTGTGCTATAAGCTCCTCTCACCTCTGCTATGAGCCCTGCCCACCTGTGCTATAAGCTCCTCCCACCTGTGCTATAAGCTCCTCTCACCTCTGCTATAAGCCCCGCCCACCTGTGCATAAGCTCCTCCCAACTGTGCAATAGCTCACTCTCACCTCTGCTATAAGCCCTCCCACCTGTGCTATTAGCTCCTCTCACCTCTGAAATAATCGCCCCCACCCACATTTGGTCTATAAGCACCTACCCACCTCTGCCTTCAAGGGGGCTCTAAGAATTTCGAATACGGCTCACAAGGCATTTTTAAAAATCCGACAAGTCACTCATGGGAATTTAAACCCAGTCAGTCACAGTGCAACAAAGCATCATGTTATCGGGGGAAACATTAAACGTTTCTGTTTGAATATCCACCGGGGAGAATAGTATTCCCAAATATCTAGAGAGGTTGCCTTTGGGAAAATGATCGGGCCTAAATCGTTACAAGGGAAAGACTCACAGCTGGCAGAAGTAATGTTAACCCAAAACACAGAAAAGGGAAAACCTCCATAGATATGTGGGGGTTCAAGGTCACCTACAATTTCCCACATTATCATGACTTTTTAAGAGTGACAACAGTTGATTGCCATTACATTACCAAAACTGGGGTTTCCAATGTTTTTGTCTTGCATTATAACCCCAAATAATGAAGAAAGTTCAGACTGGCAAAAAGGGGAGCTCCAAGAATTAAAACTTATCACAGGACTACAATTTTAAGGGGAATGAAGGAAATACTCAACCAACAGGGCGTAGGACCTTTGAAAATACTTGATGGGAAAGATGGGCAAGTGGAGAGGGGGGGAATGATGTGTGGGTTTTTTCCGGGGGTTTTAAATTGAAGGAAAACGAATAAACGTCATCAAGAGTTGTCATTGGCGTTTAAATGGGACCAATTTGGGTCCCAGGGGAGGGGGCTGGTGATTTAAAAAATTGCAGCATTGAAAGGGGGAAAACCCGAAAGCAATCAAAGGAGAGCGGGGGCAGACAAATCGAAGGAGCAGTCGAAACCCTGACACCTAAGGGGGTGAAAAAACAGCACCAGCAAGAGGTACGGGGGTTTTAGGAGTGTCCAAAAGGGGCCAAAAGACAGGCGAGCTCAGAACGGGGGTGCAGAAAAAAAGGGGGGCCCGGGGGGTAGGGGGGTCAGGTTGGGGGATCCATGGTTAGGTTACTTCTTTCTGTTTGTTTTTTAAAAAAAAAAGAAAAAATTAGAAAATAAAAGTAAAAAAAAATAAAAAAAGGGGTGACCGGGAGGGTAGTTCCTGGGAGGAATAAAAGGGGGCAAAATCTCCCTCAAGCCCAAGAGGACCTCAGCACTGCAAGTAGAGCAATTCGGCACAAACCCATGTTAGACACCTGTACTGTCGCACAAAAAGCCTAGCGTCTCCACTTTCTTCAAATTTCGTGCCATGCTGGTGCTGCCACCTATAGCATTGCCACTTCAGCCTGCCCCGCCCTTCCCCGCCTCACTTTCACACAGCCAGCAGGGAAAACACAAGGCCTACTCCCAGCTCTCTCTCGTGGGATGGCCCCCGCCCGGGCCCTGGGGACAACACACAAGCCTTGTACCCACCACGACATTACCAATAAACAAAAAAGCCCCCCAAAAATGATCATTTACTACCCGCTACCACCTTACCAAATAAAACCCCTGAAAAGGGAGCACAGTGGCGCAGCAGTTGTTTGCCCAAAGAGGAAGGAGAGGTATGAAATCATCTTCCTTCATCACCCTACCCAAGAACACCGCTCTCACGAGTTATCGATGTTGTGTCTGCATGTTTCAGCACCCAACACGTACAACGGATCCAGCTGAAATTTGCCGAATTCTTCGAGAATTGAAGTGAACCCCCCCGCACAACCCCCACCTGTTTTCAAGTCACATGTTCAGCGTCACTTGCATTTTGCTGTTTTGTTCAGCTCGCACGCTGTTTCAGCAAGCCAGAGGTGAGTTTCGTGGGGATTTCTGCGTCCAGTGTTTTCCCTGTGTTTGTGGGTGGGAGGAGGGGGAAAGGGCCAGAGCTCCCTCGCCAAACACTCATCCCGCCCCTCGCCACCACCACCAACACCACTCACCACTACCCACCCCTCGCGTGTTTTCTGCGTTTTCCATTTAAATTCATTGCCATAACGTGTACCGAGGGGCCCGAGGCCACTCGAGCACGTGATCAGCATCCCACACAGATCACAACCCATATTATCAGCACCCACAAGATCACAGCCATGTAAAAACCCACACCACATGATCCCGACCCACGTGGTGTGGGCGATGTACCGATCTCCCAGCCACGTGAGTTACCAGATGTCCCGGGCCCTATGCTGGGGCTGCTGCCCGCATCACATCGACGTCCCCACGATCTCCCTGATTTTCATGACATCAATGTCCTGCCGCCCCACCTCAATGTCGCTGACACACTGCTCGGTGTCACCTCGCAACATCACCCGACATCACATGTCACATCGAGTTTTTCTAGAAATTATTTCATATTGTGGGGAAGTTTGAGAGAAGAATATCTGGTTAAAAAAATTTCCCTCTCATTAGTTCTCACATTTAGGAAACACAGAAAAGCATAATTGTATTTTAACCCCATTTTGTACCGCATGTACCGTGGGTGTGTAAAGTTTCCTGTGCCCAGTGAGGTCTGAGCCAGACCTGCTACACCACTGGCTAAGTCACCCGGTGACCAGGGGTTTTTGACAGCTGATTCCACCCCGATGACCGAGCCCTCTTGTACAGAAATTTTTTAAATGCCGTCGCTCTTGATGTTCTGCAAATCGTACCCTACATTCCCATTGAATTTGTTTCCTTCACCCCCAGACCTTCAGAATGCATTATAGAAAGAAAAAAGCGGGGGACGCTTGACAACCTCCTAAACCAACTGCGGAGAATGACACACTGTCAGCCCCTGCCAAGCTTCAGTGAGCAGCCCCACAAAGAAGATGTCACTTTGGGCGCTAGCTCTCCACTGCATCTGGTGATGATTTTTACAACTCCCCCAAAGTTTTTTCCCAGTCGTCCTGCCAACTCGCCCACAACTCGCCACGCCACGGCATGACAGCCCCCGACAGTACCAGTAGAGAAATGGGCCTCCAGTCGCTTGCCAAATCCTGCCCCTTGCCGGTTTTTGTACGCCTCACCGAGGGGACCACTGTCACCCCCGGGTTTATGAAAAACCCGCACGACCCTACGAGACGCTTCACCTTCCAAGGAGACCGTAACCTGTTTTGTCACAGCTCAGCCGCAGCGATTCTCCGTGTTCATATCTGTCCAAATCGAAGGCTGCAGGATCCCATCGACGCTCACGCCTATGACCACGATGTTTTTTTAAAACCCCCATTTTTTTTTTCTTCCCCCCCGCAGGAAGTTTTTTTTTTTATGTCCAATGATAATATGTTTTTATTTTTGTTTTTGCCCCGTTCCTACAGAGAGAGACCGAGTTCCTTTTAACCACCATATGTCACGTCGGGGCGACCTGGGAGAGGCCGAGCGTATGTAGACAGCCCTTACTGTCGCACAGACAGCCCATGCTGTCTGCCAGCTTTTCATATTTTTCACCATACGGGGGCGGGCCACCTAAGGGTTGCCACCTCAGCCTGGGCCCCCCCCTTTCCTCACCTCACCTCACACAGCCTAGCAGAAGACACAAGGGCCCACTCCTAGCTCTCCTCGTGGGATGGCCCTGCCCGGCCATGGGCACAACACACAAGCCCGGTACCCACCATGACATTACCAAAAAACAAAGAAGCCTCCAAAAATGTTCATTTTTCTACCCCTACCACCTTACCAAATAAACCTTTTAACGTGCCATACCCTACCCTTCATGCCAGAAAAACCCGCAATCTGGGATAGCAAACCTCACATCTGCCGACTACCTCCTTGGACAAAAGAGAGGGCGGCCGAAATCTGCCACAAAGCATACCTCCTTGGCCATCACCCCCAAACCCAAAAAGGGTCTCTTTCAGAGATACACCCGTCGCCCGAAAGACACCCAAAAGCCACCCTCTGGGATACCAAGGGGGATTGGGACTCCCCAGCAATCCAGATTCCACGACAAACACGCCCCCGCTAAACCTCAAAGGCCCCAGTACCCTTTCCCCTACCTAGGGAAATAGCGTCCTGTGGAAAAACCAACGGCCAAAAAAGGAAGGGCAAAAGGGGGGGGTGGGGAGGAGGAGGGAAAGGGAAAAAGGGGAGGATGGGGAAGGGTGGGATAGGGGAAGGGGGATTGGGAGGGAAATTTAAGGAGACAGACAGGTCTCCTTGAAAAGGACCCCTGTATAAGCTCCTCCCACCTCTCAATCTGCCCTGCCAACCCTGCTATAAGCTTCTCCCACCCTGTTTTAACTTCTCCCACCTCTGTCTAGCTTCCTCCCCCCTCTGCATAAGCCTGCCCACCTCGCATAATTTCCCCCACCTCTGCTATAACCCCGCCCACCTGTGCTATAAGCTCCCCCCTCTATAAAGCCCTGCCCACCTGGCTACAACTCTGCCCACCTCCTATAAGCCCCACCCACCTGTGCTATAAGCCCTTTCCCAAACCCGGCTATAAGCTCCTCCCCCCTGTGCTATAAGCTCCTCCCACCTCTGCTATAAGCCCCGCCCACCTCTGCTATCAGCTCTGCTCACCTCTGCTATAAGCCCCTCCCACCTATGCAATAAGTCACGCCCACCTCTGCTATAAGCCCTGCCCACCTGTGCTATAAGCTCCTCTCACCTCTGCTATAAGCCCCACCCACCTGTGCTATAAGCTCCTCCCACCTCTG
Organism: Cherax quadricarinatus; assembly: GCF_026875155.1. Classification (NCBI taxonomy): domain Eukaryota; kingdom Metazoa; phylum Arthropoda; class Malacostraca; order Decapoda; family Parastacidae; genus Cherax; species Cherax quadricarinatus. The sequence continues at coordinate 25,882,954 of NC_069480.1, read as the reverse complement.
CTATAAGCCCTGCCCACCTGTGCTATAAGCTCCTCCCACCTGTGCTATAAGCCCCGCCCACCTGTGCTATAAGCTCCTCCCACCCGTGCTATAAGCTCCTCTCACCTCTGCTATGAGCCCTGCCCACCTGTGCTATAAGCTCCTCCCACCTGTGCTATAAGCTCCTCTCACCTCTGCTATAAGCCCCGCCCACCTGTGCTATAAGCTCCTCCCACCTGTGCTATAAGCTCCTCTCACCTCTGCTATAAGCCCCGCCCACCTGTGCTATAAGCTCCTCCCACCTGTGCTATACCCCCCCTTGCAACCTCCCCCACCTGCTATAAACCCCCCCACCTGTGCTATAAGCTCCTCTCACCTCTGCAATAAGCCCCACCCACATTTGCTATAAGCTCCTCTCACCTCTGCTATAAGCCCCGCCCACCTGTGCTATAAGCTCCTCTCACCTCTGCAATAAGCCCCACCCACATTTGCTATAAGCTCCTCCCACCTCTGCTATAAGCCCCACCCACCTGTGCCATAAGCTCCTCCCACCTGCTGCTATAAGCTCCTGTCTGCCCCTCACCTCAGCTATAAGTTTTCCTCGCCACCTCTGATATAGCTCCTGGCCCACCTGTGTTATAAGAAACTCCACCCACATTAACCTCGCTATAATCCCCGCCCACCTCTGCTATAAGCTCTGGCCCACCTCTGCAAAATAAACCCGCCCCCCAACCTGTGGCTATAAGCCCCGCCCGAACTGTGCAATAAGCTCCCTCCCCACCTTGTGCTATAAGCTCCTATCACCCTCTGGCTAATAAGCCCTGCCCACCTGTGCTATATGCTCCTCCAGCGACTGCTATAAGCCCTGCCCACCTTGCTACAAGCTCCTTCCCCCTATGCAATAAGCCTCCGCCCACCTAGCTATAAGCTCCTCCCACCTCTGGCTATAAGCCCTGCCCACCTCTGCTATAAGCCCCCCCCCTCTGCTATAAAGCATCCTCCCACCTCCTGCAATAACTCCCCCCCTCTGCTTAAAAGCTTCCTCCCCCACCTCTGCTATAAGCCTCCTCCCCCTCTGCTATAAGCCCTGCCCACCTCTGCTAATAAGCTCCCCCCACCCTGTGCACTAAGCTCTCCCACCTTTGCTCTAAGCTCCCCCACACTCCTGCTATTAAGCTCTCCCCCCCTTCTGCTATAAGACCTCCCACCTCTGCATAAGCTCCTCCCACCTCTGCAATAACGCCCTTCACACCTCTGCTATAAGCCTCCCCCCACCGTGCTATAAGCATCCCCGCACTGTGCTCTAGCTCCTCCACCTCATGCATAAGCTCCTCCCACCACTGCTAAAATCTCTCCCCACCTGTGCTATAAGCTCCCCACCTGTGCTCTAAGCTCCTCCCACCTCTGCTATAAGCTCCTCCCACCTCTGCTATAAGCTCCCCCTACCTGTGCTATAAGCTCCCCCACCTGTGCTCTAAGCTCCCCCACCTGTGCTAAATAACTCCTCTCCCACCTCAGCTATAAGCTCCTCCCCCTCTGCCTATAAGCTCTCTCCCACCTCTGGCTATAAGCCCTGCCCACCTCTGCTATAAGCTCCTCCCACCTCTGCTATAAGCTCCTCCCACCTCTGCAATAAGCCCCTCTCTCATTGTAATGATATTAAGTGGTAAATTTTGTATTTTATAAATAAAAAGAGACAGAAAATTAAGGAAGAAACAAAAAATATATAAAAGATTCACCTCTCATTTAAGCATTTATATACCTGGCAGGTTGTCACCAGACATATTTACCTGGCAGGTCATCACCAGACATATATTTACTTGGCAGGCTGTCACCAGACATATATTTACCTGACGTGATCGTCACTGAGGCATAATCAATTTAATTGGCAGGTTGCCACCGAGACAAATATTTGACCTGTTTGGGGCATAACCAGACATATATTTACCTTATGGGCACACCAGACATATATTTACCTGGCGGTCGTCACCCAGACTATATTAAACTCTGGCGTGTTCGTCACTAGGCATACATTTTTTACTTGGCAGGTTGCCCAAACCAGACATATATTTACCTGTTGGTGGCACACCAGCCAATATTTAACCTTTTAGGGTGACATCACCTCACCAGACATAATTATTACCTGTTGGGGGCATCACCAGAACATATATTTACCTTGCGGGATCTCACCAGACATACATTAACCTGGTGGGTCGTCACAAGAACTATATAACTATGTGGATTGTACCAATACGTAGGCTCATACTTAAAATTTTTTTTTTTCTGTACACAAAACAAAAATCACATTTCTGCATAGCTATCAAAAGTGCGCCTAATATTGTCCCCCAGGACCCATTATGAGTGGACATAGCGGGGGAACATCGACCCCTATAAAATATTTCCAATTTTATTTTATTAAATTAGCCGGTTATTCTCCCGCCCGGGGCCTTTTCCAAGTGGTGGCCCGGCACTTGGCTCCCTCTTTAGGAGTGTCTGAGAGAGCCTTAGTCTCCCAATGGGAGTAGGCAGCAAGTACCTCCACATCATTGGGACCCCAACAGTCCCCGAGGCATAGCCACAAGCTAGCGCTCTCTGGTCTCCATCCCCGCCCCAAGGTGGGGTAATGGGAATCGACAGTCTTGTGAGCTAAGGCTAACGAACTCAGGACAAACCCCACCTAGAAAGGGTTAGGCATGGTGTCGATGTTTTCCAAATTTTAACACCATAATAAGGTATTTGAAAAAATTACACACAGTGTTCTAATATAATGTCTTGAAACTGTAACAAAAATTTATAATCAAAAATATATTTTAAAAATTTATTACAGCTAATAGAAGTTTTATATAATAGTTATTTAAAGCTAAAAGAACTTAAAAGTACTTTTAAAAATTAGATATTTATTTTATCCCTTCTAAATATTTGTTTAGAACTGAATGTATACCAATAACATAAATTTAAAATTGATCATCTAAAAAATCAATTATATATAAATTAAATGTTTGTCAGGGGAAACTTGTTACAATTTTCAACTTATTTGTAGATAATAGAATTTTCAAATTTACAGGCGTTTATTAACTTTTTTTTTAAAATTTTAATTAAAAACAATACCGTTTAACAAAAAATAAAAAATTAAGGACACAGTATCGATCCAATCAAATCAACTGACACAAAGGATTGCACCAATATGCGGGCAAGATATTGCTGCACACATACAACGATAACCAATGCAAGAAACATAGCTTTCAAAAAAAAGAAAACTGTCACAGGGATCGTGGAACTGACATATATACATTTTCTTGATACAAAACCTTACACATATATAAAATTTAACATATAACATGACATCTGACAAAGGCTCAAGACACAGAGTAACATAAAATTATACAAAGAAAAATTAATCAATCCAAATCCCATCCTTCGCATTAATCAAAAAACCAAAACCTAACCTAAAAATCTTACTAGAAAAATCTTATCGACACCATGCTAACCCTTCTAGGGTAAGGAGGTAGGAGCCAGCCCGAGCCTTAGCGCACAAGACTGTCATTCCCATTAGCCACCATGGGGTCGGGGATGGCAGACCAAGAGCCTATCTTAGGCTAGGCCAGGGACAGATTGGTCCCCAAAGATAGGAGGTCCTTGTGCCCTCCTCCCAATGTGAGAACCTTGAGGATCCTCAGACACTCCCTAAAGAGGGGCCAAGTGCCGAGCCACCACTTGGAAAAAGCCCCGGCCAGGAGAAAACCGGCTAATTCTTTAAAATAAATAAATCATAATGGACCTACGTCACTAAACTGTCTCAATATGTCTGTAACCATACAGACTAAACAGTCTAGATATTCTGTATACCATACAGACTAAAACTGTCTAGATATGTCTGTATACCATAACAAAAAAGTGAACCCTAAACTACTAGATATGTCCTGTATACCATAAACTGACAAAACTTGTCTAGATATGTCTGATACCATACAGACTAAACTGTCTAGAAATGTCTGTATACCATACAGACTAAAAAACTTAACATCAAGAACTGTAGCATTGACACCAAACCGGTATCAGGGTAACAGACCATAATTATAAACTTAAAAAGAATCGATTCATACATAATATAAAAGCTTTACATAACGACTGACCCCAGACAAAGGCTCCATACAATAGAAAGGGATTATATTAAATTACACACACACACAGAAACAAGGGGACACAGATGGAACTGAAGACACAGATAATCACAGGATGTTAGGAAGTATTCTTCAGCCACAGAGTAGTCAATTAATGAGAATAGTTTTGGGAAGCGATGTATGTGATGGGCAGGATCCATACATAGCTTAAGCAGAGGTATGATAAAGCTCAACGGCTCAGGGAGAGTGACCTATTATGCGATCAGTGAAGAGGCGGGGCCAGGAGCCGGACTCGACCCCGCAACCTCAACAAGGTGAGTACACACACACACACCCACAACCCACAACACACACACACACACACAAACACACACCCAGCACACACAACACACACACACACACACATACACACCACACACACACACACACACACACACACACACCATACACACACACACACACACACACACATAAACAGCACACACACACACACTCACACACACACACACACACACAACCCACACACACACCACATACACACACACACACACATAACACAAGACAACAAGCACACACACACAGACACACACACACTACACACACACACACACACACTCCACACCCACCACACATACCACACACCCACACACACACACACACACACACACACATACACACACACACACACAACACACCCACACACACACATACACACACACATCACACACACTCACACACCCACACCCCACCACATACACACACACACACACACACACACACACACACACACACACACACACACCCACACCCACACCCACACACATACACACACACACACACACACACACAACACACACATACACACACACACACACACACCCACAAACACACTCATCACACATCACCCACACACAACACACACACACATATACACACACATCACACACACACACACACACACACACACACACACACCCACACACACACACATACACACACACACACACACTACACACACACACAAACCCAACACCCACAACACATACAACATCACACACACCACACACACACACAACACAGCACACACACACACACACACACACCAGTAAACAAGGGGACACAGTTGGGAAGCTGAAGACACAGATTAATCATCAGGGATGTTGGAAGTTTTCATCAGCCACAGAGTAGACAGTAAGTGGAATAGTTTGGGAAGCGATGTTAGTGGAGGGCAGGGAACCATACATAGCTTTAAGCAGAGGTATTATAAATCACACGGCTCAGGAGAGTGACCTAGTAGCGATAAAGTGAAGAGGCGGGCCAGGAGCTTGGACTCGACCCCCCGCAACCCTCACCAGGTGAGTACCACACACCCACACACACAACCCCCACCCACTACACACACACACACACACCCACACACAACACATAACACACCACACACACACACACACACACACACACACACATACACAGCACACACACACACACACACACACACACCCACCCCACACACACGAACACACACACACACCGACACACACACACACACACACACACACAAACACAACACACCACACACACCCACACCCACACCCACACACATACAGCACACATCACACAGCAGACGTGGGTCACAAGGCTCCGAGAACTTTAGTGTTTTTAAGGGCGTGCAACAACTGCTAGCAGTATCACGGTAGTGACAACTGTCAGTGAAACAATCCAATCGAGTGAAACAAGTTTTAGTTTAAAAAAAGTCGAGATGGAAGCCTGAAATCTTTAATATTTCAAAGTGTCCAAACTGTTAGTGGATAGTAGGCTTCTGAGCTACACAGATTCAAATATACAAAAAAATCCAAGTGAGTGTGGAAGCGGGGTTCAAGAATTTCGAGAGATTGGATAACAAGTGAAATGTGGGGCACCATACAGTGGAGAGTAAGAAAATTTATAAGGCAAAGTAGAGCAGGACAAATATAACAAAAAAAAAGGAAGGAGGCATCAGCCTGCTGGAACAGTGACGTCACAACAGTGTGTGACATTATACAAATAAAGGTGTAACACCGAAAGTTAAGTGTACTCCAATATAAGTGAAGTGTACTCCTAACATAATTTTACAATGAGGGAACGCGGGATGCAAGAAGCATATAACGGTTAAAAGATCACAGGTGAAGAATTTTTACAAAATATTGATAGAAGGCTACGTCATCAGCATCAGGCAACAAGTCATCTGCATCACTGCCAGCTTAATATCACTCACCTGTTGGGGTTGTTTTTTGGGGTTCGAATCCTCCTGCCTTGTGTCACTGTTAGATACTGTCACTCACTCCTGCAAGCTAAACCAGAATAAGAGCAAAATAGCATAGATAAGGTGGAAGATAGTGTTGACTAGCGCGGAGCAGCCTAGCGAGGGGAAGCTCTAGTGAGGGTGACGTCAGACACTCCTAGAAACTCAGACAAGCTAAAATTTTACAAGCCCCACCTAATTAACTTTCTGTTTTTTATAAGTAGAAATAGATAAAGTGCTATGAAATCACTGTTGGTTAGTTTTTAGAAAATACGGGTATTACTACTGATATTATTTACAGTAAGAATACTTATGAAGTGGGGACACATACACACGAGCACACACACACACACAACACACACACACAATAAAAACACACACAACACATACACCCACACAAATACACATACACACTTAAGCTGAGACAAGCAAATTTTACAACCTACTACTTTCTGAAATTTTAGAAGTAGAATCGATAAAGTGTTACAATATTGATAAGCTTAGAATTACTGTATCTACCGGTATTTAATTAGCTATGAATAACTTTAGAAGTGGGGACCCACACACACACCACACACACCACACACACATCATACCTCACACACACCACACAACGCACACACGCACACACACATACACATACACACACACATACACACACTATATACACACATACATACACAACACACACATACACACACACACACATACACACACACACATACACACACACACACACAATACCACACATACACACATACACACACACATACACCACAGGAACAAGCACTACTTGTAAGCTGTAGTACACACGCAAACACACATACAAACAAAGGGAGATTTCACACCCGTCCTGTGAACGACCATCAGAACCTTCTCCCTCTCCCCCCCCCTCTTTCTACACTAAGTAGACCAAACTCTACTCTCTCACTCTTTACCTAATATCTCTCTCACTATCCTATCACTCTCTACCTATCTCTCTCTCTCTATTTCCCTCTCCCATCTTTCCCCACTAACATCTCATGACCTCTAACACCTCCCTACCCCCACCTCTAACTCTCTCCCCCTCTAACAACTGGTCCCTCCCTTTATCTCTCCCGCTCTCCCTTTCCCCACTCATCACCCTCCCACTCCCTCCCCCCCTAGCCTCTCTCCCCCTCTCGCTCTCCCATCTCCACCCCCTCTTTCTCCCCCCCTTCTCCCCCTCTTTTGCCTTCCCTTTCTCCCTCCCTCCCTCCTCCCTCCCTCTCTCTCTCTCACCTCTCTATCTCCTCTCACATCTCTCACCCCCTCTCCCTCTCTCTCTCCTCACTCTCTCTCATTGCTCTCTGTCACTCTCGCTCTCTCTTGCTCTCTCTCTCTCTCATCTCTTGCTCTCTCACTTGCTCTCCTCTCTATCTCTTTGCACACTCTCTCTCTTAGCTCTCACTCTCTCTTTGCTCTCTCTCTCTCTTGCTCTCTCTCTCTCTCTCTCTCTCTCCATGCTGCTCCTCTCTTGCTCTCTCTCACCTTTGCTCCTCTCATCTCTCATGCTCTCTCTTCCTCTCTTCTCTCTTCTCTCTCTTGCTCTCTCTCTCTTGCCTCTCTTCTCTCTCTTGCTCTCTCCGTCTCTGCACTCTCACTATCTTTGCTCTCTCTCTATCTTGTCTCTCTCTTGCTCTCTCTCTCTCTCGCTCTCTCACTTGCGCCTAAAGGGAAAAAAATCTTGGGTAGTATAACACCAGGCACATCCCCTGAAGCGCACATCAACCAAATAACTGCTGCAGCATATGGGCGCCTAGCAAACCTCAGAACAGCATTCCGACATCTTAATAAGGAATCGTTCAGGACCCTGTACACCGTATACGTTAGGCCCATATTGGAGTATGCGGCACCAGTTTGGAACCCACACCTAGCCAAGCACGTAAAGAAACTAGAGAAAGTGCAAAGGTTTGCAAAAAAGACTAGTCCCAGAGCTAAGAGGTATGTCCTACGAGGAGAGGTTAAGGGAAATCAACCTGACGACACTGGAGGACAGGAGAGATAGGGGGGACATGATAACGACATACAAAATACTGAGAGGAATTGACAAGGTGGACAAAGACAGGATGTTCCAGAGATTGGACACAGTAACAAGGGGACACAGTTGGAAGCTGAAGACACAGATGAATCACAGGATGTTAGGAAGTATTTCTTCAGCCACAGAGTAGTCAGTAAGTGGAATAGTTTGGGAAGCGATGTAGTGGAGGCAGGATCCATACATAGCTTTAAGCAGAGGTATGATAAAGCTCACGGCTCAGGGAGAGTGACCTAGTAGCGATCAGTGAAGAGGCGGGGCCAGGAGCTCGGACTCGACCCCCGCAACCTCAACTAGGTGAGTACATACACACACACACACACACACACACACACACACACACACACACACACACACATACACACACCTCACCCCCATACTCTCTCCTCTCTCTCCCTCTTTCTACCCTTTCTCTCTCCTCTCTCTCCCTCTTTCTACCCTTTCTCTCTACCCTTTCTCTCTCCCCCCACACCCCTCCTCCTCTAGCCTTCTGTCTGCGGTAATAAAAAAAAAAAAAAAAAAAAAAATATGGGTGGCCTTAGAGGACGGAAAACCAGAGATCTGGTAGACGAACCAGGGAGGAAAGACTGGGAGTTAGAGCTCCAAAAAAGGGAGGAAGAGTGGGGAAGGAAGATAGTAGAGCTTGATAAGAAAATGGAAGAGCGGATAGCTGAAGAGTGCAGGAAGTGGGAAGTACAGGTCTTAGCAGCAGAAGCTAGGATACAGTGCTTAGAAGAGAAACTGCAAAGCCTGAAACAGATTAGAGAGACAAATGACAATTCAGATGTGACATCAGGAAATTCAAAGTCAGGCGCAGACAAGGGGATGGTAAGCAACAACGGAGACATGCCGTACACGAAGGCCCTATCAGACCCACGTGGGGCCAGGGAAAAGACGATGAGCACACTGAGATCAAACGACAGGTCTGAAGACAATGATGGAAATTCAAAGTCAGGCACAGACAAGGGGATGGTAAGCAACAACGGAGACATGCCGTGCACGAAGGCCCTATCAGACCCACGTGGGGCCAGGGAAAAGACGATGAGCACACTAAGATCAAGCGACAGGTCCGAAGACAATGAAGGTTTGTTATATGCAGAGATTCTAACAGCCAACTGCAGTAGCAAGGGACAGCTGGCCAGGAAAGACAGTCCACTGAGAATAGAAGTTTCAGATATGACAGGGACTGAAGGCAAGAACATGTCAATGGAAGGAAATAAAATGCCTCAGAGGACGCAGATGGAGACTCAGTGGGAGGAGGAAAGGGCGAGGTCAGTTTTTGTGTACGGGCTCCAAGAAGCCAAGGGGGCCAACTTTGAAGAAATAAAACAGGAGGAGAAAAAAATGGTTGAGGCATCATGAAAACAATAGGGGAGGGCAATATGACCCAGGTGACAAATTTTCAGAGAATTGGGTGGTTTGCGAGTGGAAGGATACGGCCTGTCAGAGTAACTTTCAAGGAAGAATCAGTTCGAATCAGGATTCTGCAAGAGAAAGCAAGACTGAGGGACAAAGAGGGTACCAGAGAGTATACCTCGACCGCGACAGAACACAAGAAGAAAGGACTACACTGAAAGAGAGGGTACAGAGACGCAAGGAGGAACGAGAAGCAATGAAAATGAGCAGGACCCAGACACAGGAGGAAGGGCAAACACACCCACAGAATCTCCCACCAAAAGACCCCACCCGCGACATTCCCAACGCAACTGAGCAACCTATACTACAACCCCCTCACTGTTCCCTCTGCCACCAACCCCCATATCACAAACCTCACCCACAACAGCTGTCCAATGGGCATTCTGACCCCACCCCCACCAACACATACCCCACCTACACCACAGCCCCATATAGGCCCCCACCAAGGCTCTCGCTCCCCAACCCCAATATACTTGCATGACCACAATGATAGAAAAGAAAACTAAAGGTTTGGTACACAAACGCGGATGGAATAACGAATAAAACATGAGGAGTGGAATGAAAGAATCAGTGAAAAATCCCCAGACATCATAGCAGTCACAGAAACAAAACTCGCTGAGACAATAACAGACACAATCTTCCCAACAGGATATCAGATCCTGAGGAAAGATAGAAGGAGTAGAGGGGGAGGAGGGGTTGCACTGCTCATAAAACACCAATGGGGATTTGAGGAATGGAAGGCATGGACATGATTGGAGAAGAGGACTACATTGTAGGTACAATTCAGTCCGGAGAACATAAAGTAGTCATTGGAGTGATGTATAACCCACCACAGAACTGCAGGAGGCCAAGAGAGGAGTACGAAGAAAACAACAGGGTGATGGTGGACACACTGGCTGAGGTGGCAAGAAGAGCTCACTCGAGCAGAGCAAAGTTACTGGTAATGGGCGATTTCAACCACAGGAGATCGACTGGGAAAACTTGGAGCCACATGGGGGTCCGATACATGGAGAGCCAAGATGATGGATGGTGGTACTTGAAAACCTCATGCATCAACATGTCAGGGACACAACCAGAGAGAGAGGGGAGGATGAGCCAGCAAGACTGGATCTTGTGTTCACCCTGAGCAGTTCAGACATCGAGGACATCACTTACGAGAGGCCCCTTGGGGGCTAGCGATCATGTGGTTCTTGAGTTTTGACTATATAGTAGAGTTACAAGTGGAGAAGGTAACAGGAACTGAAGGGACAGGCCAAACTATAAAAGGGGGGACTAACAGGTATGAGAAACTTTCCTGCAGGGGTTCAGTGGGACAGAGAAATGGTAGGAAAAACAGTAAACGAGATGATGGAATATGTGGCAACAAAGTGCAAGGAGGCAGAGGAAAGTTTTGTTCCCAAGGGAAACAGAAATAATAGGAAGACCAAAACGAGTCCTTGGTTTACCCGAAGGTGTAGGGAGGAAAAAAACTAAGTGCAACAGAGAATGGAAAAGGTACAGGAGGCATAGGACCCAGGAAAACAAGGAGATTAGTAGAAGAGCCAGAAACGAGTATGCGCAGATAAGGAGGGAGGCCCAGCGACAGTATGAAAACGACATAGCATCGAAAGTCAAATCTGACCCGAAACTGCTGTATAGCCACATTAGGAGGAAGACAACAGTCAAGGACCAGGTGATAAGGCTGAGGAAAGAAGGTGGAGAACTCACAAGAAACGATCAAGAGGTATGTGAGGAGCTCAACACGAGATTTAAGGAAGTATTTACAGTAGAGACAGGAGGACTCTGGGGGACAGACCAGATGGGGACACCCAAAAAGGAAAACACCAACAAGTGTTGGACGACATACATCAGATGAGGAGGAGGTGAAGAAACTGCTAAGGGACATCGATACCTCAAAGGCAATGGGACCGGACAACATCTCTCCATGGGTCCTTAGAGAGGGAGCAGATATGTTGTGCGTACCCCTTACCACAATCTTCAACACATCCCTGGAAACTGGGCAACTACCTGAGGTATGGAAGACGGCAAATGTAGTTCCCATTTTCAAAAAAGGAGACAGAAAAGAGGCACTAAACTATAGACCTGTGTCATTGACGTGTATAGTATGCAAAATTATGGAGAAGATTATCAGGAGGAGAGTGGTGGAGCACCTGGAATGGAACAGGAGTATAAATGCCAACCAGCACGGATTCACGGAAGGCAAATCCTGTGTCACAAACCTTCTGGAGTTTTTTACGATAAAATAACAGAAGTAAGACAAGAGAGAGAGGGGTGGTTGATTGCATCTTCTTGGACTGCAAGAAGGCCTTTGACACAGTTCCTCACAAGAGATTAGTGCAGAAGCTAAGAGCATCAGGCGCATATAACAGGAAGAGCACTGCAATGGATCAGAGAATACCTGACAGGGAGGCAACAACGAGTCATGGTACGTAAGATGTATCACATGGGGCACCTGTGACGAGCGGGGTCCACAGGGGTCGGTCCTAGGACAGTGCTATTTTTGGTATATGTGAACGACATGACGGAAGGTTAGACTCAGAAGTGTCCCTGTTTGCAGATGATGTGAAGTTAATGAGGAGAATTAAATCTGATGAGGGCCAGGCAGGACTTCAAAGAGACCTGGACAGACTGGACACCTGGTCCAGCAAATGGCTTCTCGAATTTAATCCTGCCAAATGCAAAGTCATGAAGATAGGGGAAGGGCACAGAAGACCACAGACAGAGTATAGGCTAGGTGGCAAAGACTGCAAACCTCACTCAAGGAGAAAGATCTTGGGGGTGAGTATAACACCGAGCCATGTCTCCGGAAGCACACATCAATCAGATAACTGCTGCAGCATATGGGCGCCTGGCAAACCTGAGAACAGCATTCCGACACCTTAGTAAGGAATCATTCAAGACACTGTACACCGTGTATGTCAGGCCAATACTGGAGTATGCAGCACCTGTTTGGAACCCGCACTTGATAAAGCACATCAAGAAACTAGAGAAAGTACAAAGGTTTGCAACAAGGTTAGTTCCAGAGCTAAGGGGAATGTCCTATGAAGAAAGATTAAGGGAAATCGGCCTGACGACACTGGAGGACACGAGGGTCAGGGGAGACATGATAACGACTTATAAAATACTGCGTGGAATAGACAAGGTGGACAAGGACAGGATGTTCCAGGGAGGGGACACAGAACAAGAGGCACAATTGGAAGTTGAAGACACAAATGAGTCAGAGAGATAGTAGGAAATATTTCTTCAGTCATAGAGTTGTAAGGCAGTGGAATAGCCTAGAAAATGGACGTAGTGGAGGCAGGAACCATACACAGTTTTAAGACGAGGTTTGATAAAGTCATGGAGCAGGGAGAGAGAGGGCCTAGTAGCACGGTGAAGAGGCGGGGCCAGGAGCTAGGACTCGACCCCTGCAACCACAAATAGGTGAGTAAAATAGGTGAGTACACACACACACACACACACACACACACACACACACACACACACACACACACACATACACACACACACACACACACACACACACACACACACACACATACACACACACACACACACACGCACACACCCCCCACACACACACATATCACACACACACACACACACACACACCCCACACACACACACACCACACACACACACACACACACACACACACGTACACACAAAGTTTCACAACATCACATTAATCAGATGCACTGTATGCACAAAGCAAAACAGTATATAAGTATATCTCATCATGCAAAAACTCAGCACGTAACATAAATACAAACTAAAACACACTTCATATCGCAAAGAACTTATTACTCAAGAATCATGTCATACAAGACTGATACACATCAAAATTATAAATAAAAACATCTACTATATTATACCTACATTCTGAAAAGTGTTATATCTAACATAATGAGACCTTGAGCTCTACATCCACACTTGGATGCCATAAAGTCTCAATGAAAACCAGGAAACCATTCCAAACCCACATTCACAACACTCTCACGACCCCCCCCAAGGAGGCGAGCCCGCTGTGACCCCCTGACTCCCTCCAACCTATGAAAACCCCTTCACTCACTCATTATCATTCACAGATTTACTAGAATCCCTAATGTTAGCATTCTATACCCCTCTGAGAAATCCTGATCTCACCTCCTCCCATACAAATCTCTGTTACGACACATCTTACGATAGAACGTTACCGCCTGTTTTGAAATTTTCCCAAACCCATCCCCCTTTTCCCCTCCAAATTTGGGGATACCCTTCACCGCCTTCCCTTTGCTTTTGAGGCCCAAAAACACACGCTGATGGTTTGCCCGCCCCAAAGCACTTTTTCCCCTTGCCTGAACCCTTACAGCGAAATCTTTCTTTTTGAAAAACATCCTCAACCTCCCCTTTTTTTCAGTATTTTTCCCCTTAACCCAAACCCCCCGCCCAAAAGCAACCTCTTAACCTATCCTCAAAATTTTAGTTAGCCAGTCCATTTTTTAAATTATTAATACTTTTTTTCCTTCTTTCACAAAAAATTTCGAATTTTCCCCCTTTTCCCAAACCCCAAAAATCCCACAATGTTACAATTTTATCCACCCCCTTTTTCTTCCACACTAACCCTCACCCTAGGTTCTCTACACATATGCTGCTATGTATGTATTCTATGAAAACGATTTGTGTTCCCTAAAATAAACTTACTTATTTTACTTACTTATGGGACGGGAAAAAACCCCCCCCAACCCCCCTCATTACCTAACACGCTTAATTTAATTTCCAAAAAAACTTCTATATATGTCTGCGAAGCATCTCCCACCCAACCTCCACCACCACGGGCCCTATAAATCGACATTGTAGCCTCAACAGAAACTGAAAGATTTCACACCCACCCCCCTGAAAAAGGTACCTCTATCTAGTCTCCCCACCCAAACCACCCCTAACGAACGTATATTCAGTCCCCCAAAACCCCCCCCCCCAAAGGCCACACGTAAACGTAACATCTTTTAAATAAATCCCTAAGAGCCCCCAGACATATTTTCAAACCCTTTTTTTGGGTCCACATCACCCCACCCAAATTACACATTCCAGTCCCCCCACCAACTATTGCCACCTTTTGGCGGGTGCACTTAAGAAAAAAAACAAGATCCCCCCACACCCCCCTGAATATTTTTCTGCCTGCCCCATAACATTTCCACAAAAGACACACCTTCCCCATCCCCCCACCCATCCACACGCAAAAACCCCTCTCTCCCCCCTCCCCCTCGCTTCTCTGAAAAAACAAACGGGTTGTCTTCCCTGTTTTAAAATACCCACCCCCACCTTTTAGGGGGGGGAGAGGGCAGGGAAAACTATTTGGGAAATCCTTTCACCTCCAACCCCTCCCCTCTTTAAAATTGTCCCTCCTGCGGAACAAAACTTTCCACTCTAAATTTTTTCAGAAATTACGAAACCAATTCTTTTCATACTGCGGCAAAAACCCTTAAAACATTTAAAGCATACACCAAAAGGCCTTTTAAAGTTTCCCCCACTCCTTCCCCCTCATCACTTTTTTAAAAACCCTTAAGCTTAAATTTTTTAACCCTTTTGACATTTTTTAGAGTGTCTTTTCCCCCCCCCCCCTTTTTGGGTGCCTCCTACGGGGTTTACCCCCTTTTTACACCACTCCCTTACACTCCGCCTCAGTCTGTTTCCCACCCTTTTGGGGCAGGCGTTAGGACATCATCAGAATCTGATGTACCCCACCCCCCTTTCTCGTGACAGTCCCTTTACACATTTTTTGGGGTCAGGTTTGCCTCTCATAAAACCTCCACCTCCACCTGAAAATGGTTTAGGGGTTCCCATGGACGACTCCAAACCACCATCACGCCCCAAAATATACATCCCCCGACTTTCTGGAAGCAACGATTCTCCAAATGACACCTCGCTCAGGTGAAAGGGTCCCCCTCAGGCAGTGAAAAAATTCTTAAAAACCTCGACCTTTCCTCCCTAAAACTCCAGAATCTTCTCCTTTAATTGCTGCTCCTCCTTACCACAGGAGGCGACCCCTGAACGGGCGCTGGGGGGGGGAACTCCAACCCCACACCCACCCCTGTTTGCCCGACCCAAACTATCTCGCTCCAAAAAACCCCACCCCCCCCCACCCGGGATTTGGTTTCCTAACTGCCCCCTTTTTGAAGCAGGGGCTGCGACGTCCACCACGGGCCCCAGGCACACGTTTCGCTTGTCACAGGTTCCGCAAGTGGCCTTTACTCACCACATGGGCGGCACGTACGTCGTTGTTTTTGTAATAATCAAAACCCTGCGTCCTAAATTCTTGTAGATAAACATGGGACGGTTTTGGGGTTTGCCTCAAAGTAAATTTTGGGGGTTAAAAAGAACCCTCTGGCAGACAAGCATAGGCGCCTCCCCCCCCCCCCCCATTTTTCCATGTTGAGCATAACACGCCCCCCATGCATTCAAAAAATTTCCCTGATGTCTGCCTCGCCCTTTCCCTCAAAGGGAAACGTTGCGAACTTGATCCACGAAAAATTTCCCGTGAAACATCTATCCCCTTAAACACGAAAAAGCTGGTGTGACTTTAAGACTTACGCCCTGAAACATGGTGACCAACGTTTTCAAAAAACCGTTTGCCGATAGCATTTTGACGAAAATTTTTTGGGGCCCCCCTTTTAATGCTACTCCATACAAGTCAATCCCTATCCCATATGCCCCCCAGATGATCTTTGGCAATAAGACTTGCGGGGAAAACTGGGGCGTAACCCATTCCTCTAATTACCAAATTTGCCTACAAAATTTATCTGGTGTCTAAAGAAAAACCCCATTTTGGGACAATCGCAGTGAAACCTATATTGTTCTGAGGACGGGGCCCAGCACCATTAAACACCACTGTCCCCAAACAAAAAAACAAAAGGGGTGCAGAGCCAACCGCCTCTACCAGGGTTTCAGGCAGCGAAAAATTGAGTTTATTTAGGTACAATAAAAAACAATTTCCATCTTAAAAGAAAGAAAATTTTGG
Organism: Cherax quadricarinatus; assembly: GCF_026875155.1. Taxonomy (NCBI): domain Eukaryota; kingdom Metazoa; phylum Arthropoda; class Malacostraca; order Decapoda; family Parastacidae; genus Cherax; species Cherax quadricarinatus. The sequence goes on along the minus strand of NC_069480.1, from coordinate 25,866,104 downwards.
AAAATTTAAAAACGGGGAAAACCCAAGTTCCAGTTTTAAAACTAGGAAGGGTTACTAGGGGGACTGGTATTTAAAAGGGATGGTATTTACAAACCGGGACCAAATTTTTTTCAATATATTGTGGCCCAGTCCCCAAATTTTTAGCAAAAATAATAATAAAAAACCTATTTCCTCTTTGCTCTCGGGTTTGGAGGATCCACTTTGCAGATGCCCCATTTGCCTGTCTGGTGGGGTGAGGGGGTTTTTATAAATAAAAAATAAAGAAAAACGCCCTTGAAAAGTTTCAAAACCTAAAAACCATTACTGTTACAAAAAAAACCCCTATACAAAAACCCCCACAAAAAGAAGGGTTTTAAACACTCGCTAATAGTCGGGTACAATGAAATCTACAACCTGCATGTGGGACCATCACAGGGGAAAAACAAACTTAAAAAAATATATAATGTTATAAATCGATCCACCCCAAATGCCCAGCCCCCTTTAAAGGGGTGGGGTGGGTTTGCCTGAGCCCGAGCCTTTAGCTCATAAAAACTGGGCTTTCCCCTTAACCCCCTTGGGGGGCGGGGATGGCAGACCAGAGAGGGCCCAGTTGTGGCTAGGTTTGGGGACCCGTTGGTCCCCCCAAAAATGAGGAGGTACTTGTGCCTCCTCCCATGGGGGACCTTTTTGGGCTAGACATCCCTAAAGAGGGAGCCAAGGGCCCGGGGGACCACTTGGAAAAAAAAACCCCCCCAGGAGATTACAAGCGAAACTTTTAAAAATAAAAAAAAATTATTTTATAATGTTTTTAAAAACAAAAAAAGTTCTTGTAATTTTAATTCCTTACAATTTAAAATCAAACTTTTGTAATTAGGCCAAAAAAATTAAATCAAAAAACTAACTTAACAACAACAGAATACCAGGTTACCCCAAACAAAGGGGGGCAAAGGGCCCGGGGCAAACCCCTACTTGGAAAAGACCCGGGCCCGGGGGGAAGTTTCCGGGGGAATAAGAAAAAAAAAATACCCGGTTGATAGACACCATTTCCCCCGTCCTTCTAGGGTAGGGTTGGTGCCTGAGCCAAAAGCTTGTTTGCCCCACAAACTGTCATTCCCCTTAACCCCCTTTGGGGGTTTAAAGGGAAAAAAAGGGAAAAATAAGTAAAGGGGCAAAATAAATAAAGAAATTTCCCCGGAAAATGAAAAGCCAAAATGTTTAAGCATTTGGGGTTTTTAAATTGGAACGAGAGAGATTTGTTAATGGAAAAATAATAAATTTGGGAGATTTCAATTGCTGAAATTTCCAAATGTTTTGAAACCCCTAGGTTTTTGTGTCACCCCTTTTCTAAAGAGGGGAAAAATTTTTAATTTTAGGGAAACATGGAAATTAAATGTGCTTTGGGGTGAAATTCCTACCTGAGGGGAAAACATTAACAGGGGCGATGAATTAATTGGAGATTAGAAAATTCCAAAGTTGGGGTTCCCATGCCCGGGGGCCAATCCAAATGGGAAAAAAAGTAATCCACATTTTTGTGATGCTTTCCCAAATTGGGATATGGAAGCAAATTGCTTAAACCCTTTAAAGTAAAGTTTTTTTTTTTCTCTTGTTATGTCAAACTTTAAATGTCTCAAATTTAAAACACGACCTTACCTCAAATTGGAATTAACCGCCCTTTTGAAAGGGGTCAAATTAGCTAAATTTTAAAAAAAAATAAGTTGGGAGGAAAATAAAAAAATTGCGACACTGTAATTTGGGCTGATAATGAGGGGAAAAAATTAAATGGATTCTTTAAAGGAAACAAATTTAAAATTTTGTATGTACAAAACAGGTCGCTGAAATTAATTTAATGCCAAGAGAAGTAAAAATGTTTGGGTTTGCATAATTAACATTTAATCATATACCCGGGGGAGGAAAAATCCAGCTGATTTCTTGTCTTTAGGTTCTCATCCCAAATTTGTAAATGGCGTATCATGGTTTTAAAAGGGCCTAGCGGTTTGGTTTAAAAAAAGCTAATTGGGGCCCGTACAAAAAGGGGTATATTTTCTCCAGTTTAAATTTCTGTGACCACCGCCCAATAGTTTGTCCCCCCTTAAACCATTGATATAAATAGGTATTCTTTTCCCAAACTAAAACAATGTAAATAAGTTTTGGGGTTTTTAAATTTTTAAAAAAGAAAGAAATATCACATAAGTTTTCACATCCTCTTTAATATTGGGTAAAGAGGGTACAAGAAGAAATCTTGGAAATGGGAAATTTAAAATTTATGATGGAAAGAAAAAATTTTTGGGAAAGGGTTTCCCTAATAGAGAAAGGGGGTGGATTTAGAGAATAAAGTTAAAAAAAGGGCAGAGTTTGGTTACAAAAGCTTTAATTGGGGTGATTTTGCTAAACCTCCTATCTTACGCCCAAAAACCATCATCTAAACCCAAAATTTTAAATTTTTCTAAAGCCCCCTAAAAATGCAATAATGTTGGGGTTTCAAGATACCTTTAAATTGTATTTAAAAAAACTTTTTGGGGTTCCACAAAAGGGCACAAAGGTTTAAAAAAAGGGGTTAAAACTCTTTGTAACATGTCCCCCGTGTGGGTGCCAGATCCAATTTTGTACCCAGGGTGCACAAGATGTTTTTGGGAATTTTCAAAATGTTTTGTTCGTGGCCCCGGAAAGTTTATGCACAATTAATAAATTGATTCCCTTGGGAAATTTTTGGGGTTTTAGGGAAACGTAAATGGGAAAAACTGAGGGAAAAATGACATGTTGATATGGAAAATTAAAAGCAGACCAAGTGATGCCAAAAAGGGTGAAATCGTAGTCAAACCTAATAGGAGAACAGCCACTCAAGCCAGAACTGGCTGGAATCGTCTCCTAAAGGAAGGAGTAATTTGAATCATTTAGCAACAAACTCCGGCCGGCTGCAGTGTGGAAAATACTGTATATATTTTCCAGAAATTCAGTATTTATATGTAAATAGATGGCCATACTGTATTTAATAATATTTATGTTATAGAAAACGGAAAGCCTGCTTCTGCGCAGACAAGACTCGCCATCGTGTGTGTGTGTGTGTGTGTGTGTGTGTGTGTGTGGTGTGTGTGACTCAACAATCAATATTTGCACCAATAACTCACTACAGTTGTGACCGGGTGTGGAAGTGTGAATTGCTCATTACTCTATAATTTGTTCATGATTGTAGCCAAAGTATAAACGTAAGTAACCATTCTACAGAATTCATTACCTTTGTAACTTGTGAGCTCATTACCTTTGTACCTAGTTCAGCTATCAAAACTTTGGGGGCCCAGTCCCTGGACCCATTACGTACCTCTGTAATCTGTAAATACCTTTGTAACTTGTCATGATTGTGACCAGACTTACCTGGAGTTCATTACCTTTGTAAATTGTGAGTTCATTACCTTTGTAAATTGTGAGTTCATTACCTTTGTAAATTGTGAGTTCATTGCCTCTGTAACTTGCTCAACTATCAAAACTTTGGAGTCCAGTCCCTGGACCAATTATGTACCTCTGTAATCTTTTGACTACCGCCCACAGGATGGGTATGGGGTGCATAATAAACATATTAAACTAACTAACATCTTGGTTTTGAATTTGTATTAGAACGTTGGTGTAATGGGAAGAAATTTTCGTGCTCTAGACGTTAAAATTGTGTTGACACCTCTCAAATAGGAGGCAAAATTGGTGGATGTGCATTCCTGCATAACTTGAGATATCAGGCGACTGGACAAGACCTCTCCAGGAACCTCAGATAAGCTCTCTAGATTTGTGTATAATTCTGGCCACCTCAATTACTGGGAGTGCTTGAGGTTCCTAAACCTGTATTCCCTGGCATGCAGGCAGGAGAGATACATGATTATATACACCTGGAAAATCCTAGAGGGACTAGTACCGAACTTGCACACGAAAATCACTCACTATGAAAGCAAAAGACTTGGCAGACAATGCAACATCCCCCCAATGAAAAGCAGGGGTGTCACTAGCACGTTAAGAGACATACAATAAGTGTCAGGGGCCCGAGACTGTGATTTGGCATAGGAGAAGAAATACTTTGGGTTTCTTTCGATTTCATTTATGGCTTTTAGTTCTTCCCGCGATTCCTGACTCCTATAAGATTCCTTTAGCTTAAGTTCGATGTTTCCTATTTCTCTTACGAGGTATACTCCAGGTAATTGTGTATATCTATAATTATTCTTTAATTTTTAATATACAGTCAACAAATTTATATATTTACCAGTATTCCTTGTGTATGTATATTTCATTTAATTAATAGGTCCAGAGCAACTTGTGGATATGACAGTGGTAGGTATCGAAGGGGGACATTTTTGCGACCTAGGTGTCCAAAATTCCTACTTGTCTATGTAATTCTGATAAATAATAATTATCTTTGTTATCATTTTCTGTTATGTATATAATGAGTTACATTCAGATAAATGCAATTTTCCACAGGTGGGATTATGTACAAGTGTTTTTCCTTGATGGATATATCCATGTGTATCCTACCCCCCCCCCTTCATTAAGTTACACTAATATAATTTATACATTCCACAATTAATTAGTAGCGTCGTACGTGACGGTGCTATCCAATTTATATAGGAGTCGGAGAGATATGGATAACATTGTGAGGGTGACCAGAGGTGGTTAAATTTTCTCACATGTCTACACGGGGTGACTGCGGTAAACAACACAGTTGTTGTCTCCCAATGAGATTACTTGTATGTATGTAATGTTGAGGTACGTACAGATAACACCCCTAGTAATTTTTCCATATACGCCCGCTGGTCCTTCCTGAACTGGATGCAATCAGTGAAAAATTAATTGAATTAATTACTTAATAATTAAGTGACTGATTGAAGAGAGTGGGTATAGGGTACACAAATTTAATCGATCGTGTGGTTGATGATAATTAGCCAAGTTAATTACTAGCACATGGGTGGCTACTATTTATGCAAGATTAAAGTGCAAGAATTACTCTCACAAGGTGTCTACTTAAGTTGTATAATTAGTGATTATTAATTCCCTAACCTATAATTCAATGGTTTTTAAAGTGTAAAGATTGGAAGAACTTGCTAGATGTATCAGGTGTCTAGGAAATCATAATATAAGGGATTGCCGTGCTAACTTGCACCATTGTAATCAGTGTAACAAGGGAAGACACCACATAGCTATGTGTAAGGGCGGATCTAATCGTAATGATGGTTAAAATAGTACTTATAGTTATAATAACCTGGACACAACAGTATCCAATGTGAATATTGCAGCTAATGTCGGTAATGATGGCCTAGCTGAGGTAGCTTTACCTGTGTTGGATGTGGTGATTAATGATAAACGGTGTAAATCCAAAACTGTAACAGCATTACTGGATCAGGGATCAAAACGTACCTTCATAAAACGTAATTGCCTTAATGGGATGAAGGTACAAATGGGAGATCAAGCTATACTCAAGTTATCTGGCTTTCTCTCGAATAAGAAGGCCCAGTCATACAACACTGTTTATGTAACTGTCAGGCTGGGCAATGAGAGAAAACGTATTAATGCCGTAATTGTGGATAGGCTCCCAGAGAAAATATCTACAATAGGGCTTGGTAACGCTACTGAAAGGCTTTCAAGTAAGGTAAATTTGGCACCTTCGGGTGTAATAATGATTCTGGGGGGCCAATAGAAAATTTTTGATAGGTATGACCATTATGCCACCTTTGAAAAGGGTATGATAAAGAAATGCGGAGTCACCTGCCTAAGGACCACGGAGGTCCGTGATGTATGGCAGGTTTCCCCTCGTACTGATAATGAATGACTGGGGGAAGCCATAAATACAGTTACGTGGGGTCTTACTCATGAAATATCACCCCAGAAATAATATACTTCAATAGAGGATGAAGTTGAACCTGTGTATAAATTATGGGAATTGGACAGCATAGGGATCAATGTAAATGAAGAAAGTCCAGATGATTCCTTTACTCAAGAACAATACCAGAAGGATGTTAAATTTGAATCTGACAATACTGGGTGAGACTTCCGTGGAAGCTGAACCATCCAGACCTACCAACTGATTACCGGATGGTGTATGGACAATTAAAGGCTCAGCTGCATGAACTGAGCAAGACACCAGAACTGTTGATTGCTTACGATGATTTAATTAATGAGCAGTTAAATAAAAAATTTCATAGAGGATTGTACCTCCTGAGGCAAGCCCAGATTTATGGTCACTATTTGCCACATCACGGAGTGAAGAAGGATTCTAAGCCCCAACTTCCTCTAAAGGATTGTGTTTAATTGTAGTGCCAAGGAAACAAATAAAGTACCTAGTTGAATGACTGTTTTGATGACAGGTCCGTCATTGACGAAAAACTGGGAGACATATTATTAAACTTCAGGGTTAAGAATTATGCCTTTACGGAGGACATAAGTAAAGCTTTCCTGAAGTGAGTATGCCGGGAGGCTGACCGGGATTGCACAAGGTCTCATGGCCCGAGAATCCTAGTGACCCACTTATCCCCTGAAGACTTTTCGCTTCAGGAGTGTATTGTTTGGTGCTACCTCTAGTCCTTTTCCTACTCCAGGCAACGTTAAATGCACACCTTAAGCGAGGGGTGGTCCACTGAGTGGAGTAATGGGTAAACAATTTTATGTGGACAATTTCCTGGAGGTGACGTCTACTGAAGAGGAACTAATGAGCATATATGAAGGGGCTAATGAAATAATGCAAGTGCAAAATATCCCCCTTTGAGGGAATGGAACAAAATTCGTCCAGTTTAAGGCTCAAATAAATGAACAAAACCCTGGAGTTGAAGAGTCTAAATATAGTAATGTGCTGGGACTGACTTGGGACACAGAGAGAGACTTGTTATCGTTAAAGTCTAATAACTACAGCATGCCCAATAAATTAACCAAGAGAGACTTGCGGAAGTTTCAAAATGCTTCGATCCACTAGGCTTAGTGTCACCAGTTACAATAAGTGGAAAATTGTTGATACAAGAAGCATGGAAGCTTAAGAGTGCTTTGTATGAATCCTTACCAGAGGAATTTGTTGAAAGGTGGGAAGAACTAATAGGTGAATATGTAAAATTACCAATGTTGGAGTTCCCACGTAATGTGGCCAGTCAAGATGGAAAAAATGTACTCCACATTTTTTGCGATGCTTCGAAATTAGCATATGGAGCAGTTGCTTACCTTCAATGTAATAGTGCCATTTCTCTTGTTATGTCTAAGGCTAGGGTGGCTCCAATCAAATCACGTACCTTTCCTCAGTTGGAATTAATGGCCATTTATGTAGGTGTCAAATTAGCCAATTATATAAGAAATAAATTGCGAGAGATAAATATCAGTGACACCGTAATTTGGTCTGATAACGAGGTATCCTTACAATGGATTCATACTGGCTACAGAGGGTACAAGAAGAAACCTACAGGGATGAGATTAAGTTAATGATGGAAGGAAAAATTGTGAAAGGCTCAATAATTGAAAAGCAGGGTCTGTATTTAGAGGATGATGCAATTAGGTGCAGAGGCAGGTTACAAAATGCTGAATTGGGGGAATATGCTAAGCACCCTATCTTGCTGCCCAAAACTCATAACCTGACAACCTTGATTGTCTTTAATGCCCATAATAACGTGATGCATGGAGGGGTACAGGATACCTTAAACTGTATTTGGGAAACCTTATGGATTCCACAAGAACGGCAAAGTGTAAAAAGGATTATCAATTCGTGTGTAATACGTCGCCGGGTGGATGCCAGAACCTACATGTACCCAGGTCCTCCACCATTGTCCAAGGAATGCGTGCAGTTGGTAAAACCATTTGATGTGACCAGAGTGGACTATAGTGGCCAATCATTTTAACAGGTACTTCAGATGGTGTTTCCTTGAAGGAGTATGTATGTCTATTTACTTATACAGCTACTAGGGCTGTTCATCTAGAAGTGGCTCAGGACTTGTCTGCACAACAGTTCATAAAGCTGTTCCGGAAATTTGCAGCTAGGAGAACCTGTCCAAGATTGATGATCTCAGATAATGCCACCAATTTTGTAGTGGGTGCTCAACACTTGATGGAATTAAATAAGAGTGATGATGTATAGTCTTTGTTGACCCAGCGAGGGTGTGTCTGGAAATTTATTGCTCCCAGAGCCCCTTAGCAGAGAGGACTGTACGAAAGAATGATAGGTACAGTGAAAAGATGTCTTCGTAAGGTGCTGCACAGGAAGAGAATTAATTTGGAGGAATTCCATGCAGTGGTTGTAGGGGGCAGAGGGAAATTGGGGAAACAATCGCCCTCTGTCATACATGAGCGGGCACTCCTGATGCGGAGATCCTGACTCCCTCTCACTTAATATGTGGACGAAGGTTAGAAGCTGCACCTATCTATAGAGATAATCCCGAGGGAAGTGATGGGATTACAAATACGGGACCGTGTTGATTTATAAGTTCAAGATGTTAAATAAGGTAATTACTCATTGGTCCGATGTGTGACGTAAAGGATATCTTCTTACACTACATGAACACTTTTATGGTTCACAAGAGGCAGTAAACCGACAGAGCATTCAACCAGGTGACATTGTGTTAATTGATACTGAACAACATCGAACATTGTGGCCTCTGGGCATTATACCCAGATGCACAAGGTGTTCTCAGAAACGTCAAAGTGTTGTGTCGTGGTCAGGAAAGTTTGTGTACCATTAATAAATTACTTCCCTTAGAATTAAATGGTGTTCAATCCAGTGCAGATGGAAATCTAAGGGAAAGTGACACGAGTGATATTGAAGACACTGACCGAGTAATGCAAGAAGAAATTGTAGTAAGCCCCACTAGGAAAACAGCAGCACAATCTAGAGAGGGCTGGAATCGTCTCCTGGAGGAAGACGCAATTTAAATGGTAGTCAGTAATGGTGAAGCTGGAGGTGCTGTCCTGGTAGACAGTAATGGTGAAGCTGGAGGTGCTGTCCTGGGAGACAGTAATGGTGAAGCTGGAGATGCTGTCCTGGGAGACAGTAATGGTGAAGCTGGAGATGCTGTCCTGGGAGACAGTAATGGTGAAGCTGGAGATGCTGTCCTGGGAGACAGTAATGGTGAAGCTGGAGATTTTGTCCAGGTAGTCGGGAATTATACGCAGGAAGAAATACATATAAATGACCTCATAGGGGACAGGAGCCATAGTAGGGAAACAAGTGTAGTCAAAGATAAGATAAAACCAATATTGCAAACTAGAAATACCGCAGGAAATAGCAAAGAAGAGGACTCCACTAGCAATACGATATATTTCCAAAAACAAACTGGTGGGAGCTCCATGTTGGTGCTAGGAGGACAGAAGTAAGACAGGGAAACATGCACCAACAGGGGAAAACAGTCACAGAAAACCCCAAAGGGAAACGGAAACCAAAGCCTGTGCACGTACTATGCACTTGGTATCTGCTGGCATGGGAAATCTGGAAAACAGATGGGACGTGCAACTTACCACCCTAGAAAATGCCATGCCAATATGACAACAGGAAAATGCAAACTCCCTTCCTGTAAGCTTTTTCACCCTGAACTGTGTACCTCTTTAGTACAGGAAAGACTGTGCTATAACTTAAATTGCCAGGCATACCATCTAAAGGGGACAAAAGATACAAAACTCCAGGCCATGGGAAAACCTGGGTAGCCACAGCCACTCAAAAGGGAGAGGTTTTTTGTGCCAGGAAGGAAAAAAAACTGGCAGGAAATGGCAGAAATCGTACACCAAATCCAGTCATTCCTGGGTGGAACCAAAGTCGATGGCCTCCACTCCAAACCAACAGATACGGATACAATGCCGGAAAAAAAATCCCCCCCCGAGTACCAACAATACCACCAGTCCGATAACATTCTTCTTGGCAAATATACAGGGTCTAAAGCCAGCAAAAAAACAACAAAATACCTTTCATCCATGGACTGCTTGCGAGGCAAAGGCAATGTTCGCGGCTTTCACTGAGACCCACATTAAAGGATCACTTGGACAACGAAATATGGATCCCAGGTTACAACCTATACAGATGTGACGGAGTGAACAGGCAAAAGAAGGGGGGGGTTGGCCTGTACATTGCAGAGTCACTTGTTTGCAAAGAACTGCTAAATGCCTCAAATGATGTAGTGGAAGTTTTAGCAGTAAAGGTCGAGAACCAAAACCTAGTCATTGTGGTAGTCTACAAGCCTCCGGATGCAACATCCCAGCAATTCCAGGAACAGCTGTTAAAAATTGACCACTGTCTGGAAAATCTTCCAGCTCCTGCACCCAACATCTTGGGATTTCAACTTAAGGCACCTAAATAATATTGTTGCAGTAATAACACCAGGAGGCAGCTTTGATGAAAACTCACACTCACGCGAGCTTTTAAATCTCTGCACAAAATTCAATTTAAACCAGCAAATAATAGAGCCTACTAGACTGGAGAATACACTAGACCTCATCTTCAGTAACAATGATGATCTGATTAGAAATGTCACCATATCAAAAACAATATACTCAGATCACAACATAATTGAGGTTCAGTCATGCATGCACGGAGCCCCAGACCGACATAATGAGATTAGTCACGAGGGAGCATTCACCAAATTCAACTTCAATAACAAAAACATAAAGTGGGACCAAGTAAACCAAGTCCTAACCGATTAAGCGGGGAAAAGATATGCTAAGCAACACAGCCCCCAACTTATCCCTAGAACAGATTAACTCGGTGGCACTCGATGTATGCACAAGGCTTATTCCTCAAAAAAAAAGGAGGAGTAGATGTAAAAATAGAAAGAGACAGGCGCTCCCTTTACAGGCGACGGAAAAGAATAATAGAGCGGCAAAAAGAGGTAAATATATCTGAAATGCTAGGGAGACACTGGTCAGAGAAATAGCAAGCATCGAACTTAAGCTTAAAGAATCCTTTAGGAGTCAGGAATCGCGGAAAGAACTAAAGCCATAAATGAAATCGAAAGAAACCCAAAGTATTTCTTCTCCTATGCCAAATCAAAATCGAGAACAACGTCCAGTATTGGGCCCTTACTTAAACAAGATGGGTCCTAAACAGATGAAGCAAGGAAATGAGTGAGCTATTTCAAGTCCCAATATGACTCAGTTTTTAGCAAGCCGCTAACCAGACTGAGAGTTGAAGATCAAAATGAATTTTTTATGAGAGAGCCACAAAATTTGATTAACACAAGCCTATCTGATGTTATCCTGACGTCAAATGACTTCGAACAGGCGATAAATGACATGCCAATGCACTCTGCCCCAGGGCCAGACTCATGGAACTCTGTGTTCATCAAGAACTGCAAGAAGCCCCTATCACGAGCCATTTCCATCCTATGGAGAGGGAGCATGGACACGGGGGTCGTCCCACAGTTAGTAAAAACAACAGACATAGCAACAGCAAAGAACTACAGATCAATAGCACTAACATCCCACATCATAAAAATCTTTGAAAGGGTCCTAAGAAGCAAGATCACCACCCATCTAGAAACCTATCAGTTACACAACCCAGGGCAACATGGGTTTAGAACAGGTCGCTCTTGTCTGTCTCATCTACTGGATCACTACGACAAGGTCCTAAATGCACTAGAAGACAAAAAGAATGCAGATGTAATATATACAGACTTTGCAAAAGTCTTCGACAAGTGTGACTATGGCGTATAGCGCACAAAATGCGTGCTAAAGGGAAAAACAGGAAAAGTCGGGCGATGGAAAATATAATTTTCCTCAAATAACAGAACACAGAGAGTAGTCGTCAACAAGTAACGTCCGAGGCAGCTTAAAGGTGAAAAGCTCTGTTCCACAAAGGGACAGTACTCGCTCCCATCTTGTTCCTCAAACCTCATATCCGACATAGACAAGGATGTCAGCCACAGCACCGTGTCTTCCTTTGCAGATGACACCCGATTTGCATGACAGTGTCTTCCCTTGCGACACTGCAAAGCTCCAGGCGGACATCAAACCCAAAACTTTCAGTGGGCTGCAGAAAACAATATGAAGTTCAACGATGAGAAATTTCAATTACTCAGATATGGTAAACATGAGGAAATTAAATCTTCATCAGAGTACAAAACAAATTCTGGCCACAAAATAGAGCGAAACACCAACGTCAAAGACCTGGAGTGATCATGTCGGAGGATCTCACCTTCAAGGGCCATAACATTGTATAATCGCATCTGCTAGAAAAATGACAGGATGGATAATGAGAACCTTCAAAAACTAGGGAGGCCAAGCCCATGATGACACTCTTCAGGTCACTTGTTTCTATCTAGGCTGGAATATTGCTGCACACTAACAGCACCTTTCAAGGCAGGTGAAATTGCCGACCTAGAAAATGTACAGAGAACTTTCACGGCGGGGCCATAACGGAGATAAAACACCTCAATTATTGGGGGCTTGAGGTTTCTGAACCTGTATTCCCTGGAACGCAGGAGGGAGAGATACATGATTATATACACCTGGAAAATCCTAGAGGGACTAGTACCGAACTTGCACACGAAAATCACTCACTACGAAAGCAATTTATTTATTGCTTTGTAAATTGTGAGTTCATTACCTTTGTAAATTGTGAGTTCATTACCTTTGTAAAATTTTGAGTTCAAATTACCTTTGTAAATTGTGAGTTCATTTCCTTTGAAATTGTGGTTCATACGCTTTTTAACTTGCTCACTACAAAACTTTGGAGTCCGTCCCTGGGCCCATTTGTACCTCTGTAATCCTTTTGACTACCACCCCCAGGATGGTATGTGGTGACTGCCGCCCACAGATGGTAGGGTGACCCACCGCCCACAGGATGGGTATGGGGTGCATAATAAACATATTAAACTAACAACTAACTACGAAAGCAAAAGACTTTGGCAGACGATGCACCATCCCCCAATGAAAAGCAGGGGGGGGTCACTAGCAACGTTAAGAGACCATACAATAAGTGTCAGGGACCGAGACGTTCAAAATGCTCCCCCACACTAAGGGGAAATTTCCAAAAAAAACCCCTGGCAGTCTTCAAGCTGCAGGACAGGCACCTAAAATAGTTCCGATCACCGTGGTGGCTCGTACATTTGGTTTCGTGCAGCCAGCAGTAACAGCCTGGTTGATCAGGGCCCGATC
>NC_069480.1:25809767-25852545 GCF_026875155.1 Cherax quadricarinatus | reverse complement strand
AACCCCTTCCCGAAAAATGTCTACCCTTACCCACTTTTTTTTGCCTTTCATGTATACATTTTTGGCATACGATCCTAAAAGAATGAAGATATCCCGACGACTAACAGGAGAAGAGCGGTGAAAGAGTTAGTCAAGTGGCTAGAAAAGGAAGAGAGAGGTTGCTGCTTTACGTGCTCTGACCATTTTTATACCACCACACTTTTGCCTTCAAGTATAGTACCACCACACCCTCTCAAGAGTTAGTGCCAACCACCACCCTCCAAGAGCTAGTACCACCACAACTCCTTTTAGAGTTAGTACCACCACACTCCTCTCAAGAGTTAGTACCACCACACTCCTCTCAAGAGTTAGTGCCACCACACTCCTCTCAAGAGTTAGTACCACCACACTCCCTCAAGAGTTAGTACCACCACACTCCTCTCAAGAGTTAGTGCCACCCACACTCCTCTCAAGAGTTAGTACCACCACACTCCTCTCAAGAGTTAGTACCACCACACTCCTCTCAAGAGTTAGTACCACCACACTCCTCTCAAGAGTTAGTACCACCACACTCCTCTCAAGAGTTAGTGCCACCACACTCCTCTCAAGAGTTAGTACCACCACACTCCTCTCAAGAGTTAGTACCACCACACCCTCTCAAGAGTTAGTACCCCCACACTCCTCTCAAGAGTTAGTGCCACCACACTCCTCTCAAGAGTTAGTACCACCACACTCCTCCTCTCAAGAGTTAGTACCACCACACTCCTCTCAAGAGTTAGTGCCACCACACTCCTCTCAAGAGTTAGTACCACCACACTCCTCTCAAGAGTTAGTACCACCACACTCCTCTCAAGAGTTAGTACCACCACACTCCTCTCAAGACGAATCCATGGCCACTGTGGCCACCGTGGTCACCTTGACAGCTACTACTATCACGACTTCTACCTCCATGGCCACCATGACGACTACTACCTCCACAGCCACTACCTCCACGGCCACTGTATATGTGGCCACCCCACGTTCACGTGGCCGACCTAGAGGATCGGGAAAGCAGAAACAAACAGCGATACCTGTGGCCACACGACGTCCAGTTGGCCGACCCAAAGGTTCGAAAACCAAAAGATATGTCACGTCTGTAGCCAGCACCTCAATGGCCACATCTCCTGTGGCCAGCATCTCCGTGGCCACATCTCCGGTGGCCACATCTCCTGTGGCCTGCATCTCCATGGCCACATCTCTGGTGGCCACATCCGTGGCCAGCACCTCCACTGCCACCACAGATGTGGCCAACAGCTCCATGGCCACCACTGATATTCATAATAGTGTAGAACGTCACAGTGATAGTTGTGTTGCGAGTGATATTCCAGTGTCAACACCTGCACCTGCTGGGGTGTCAAGTGCCAAAAAGAGAGTGTCATTATTTGACACTATACATCCTCATAGCACTGGAAAGAGATTGATGATTGTTGATCGTAGAAAATTATATACTGATATCTTTTCGCATGTAGTTTGCCCTAAGTGTCGTGTTGCAAGCTTGAAGCCTGTATATTATGAGCAACATCTAGAGAGCACTGTTGTTCTAGAGTGTATTATGTGTCCCTATAAGTTGGGGGAAAAACCCAGGTCGTATAAAACACTGAATGCTGTAACTGGTAGGATGGTGTATGGGGAATTGTTAGCAGGTCGTGGATACCGTGCATTTGTCCGTAGAAATGCAGTGTGTAGTTTGCCACATATCAGTCTGGAGACATACAATAAATATGCGTCTATGATAACAGAAAAATCTGTCGAGTCATGTAAGAAAATACTTGCTGAATCTAAAGACATTATTGTTCAAGAATATCGCAAACTGAATATTGTGCCAGATGATGCAGGAATTCTTGATATTGATGTAACGTATGACGGAACATGGCACACAAGGGGACATCACTCAAATATAGGCATTGGTGTTGCTATAGATGCCTTGACAAAATTAGTGGTTGATTATCAAATTTTCAGCAAGTACTGTAATATGTGTTCCTTTTTGGAAAATCGTTTGAACAGTAAGAAAATAACTAATGAAAAATATGAAGAATTTCGCAAAAAACACGAACTTGAATGCAACATAAACTATTCAGGAACCTCTGCAAAGATGGAAAGTGAAGCAGCAGTAATGATGTGGAAGCGATCACTTGAAAATAAATTAAGATACAAAACAATTGTGAGTGATGGTGATAGCAACACATATAAAGCCATTGCTGACCTCAACGATGGTGAAGGTCCATATCCAGGTGTAAATGTTGAAAAAGAGGAATGTATCAATCACTATGCTAAACGTCTAAAGAACAGACTAATAGATTTAGTCAAGTCACAATATGTTGAGAAAGAATTGAAAACTGGGAGGAAGAGGAAGGAGTTCGCCATGAAGAAAATGGGCATGTTGACCGACTTTGTAATCGAAAAGTTGACGCACTACTTTCAGAAGAACCTGCGAGAGAAGATCAATCATGATGTTAAAGATATGAGGAATAGTATCATGGCAAGCTTCTTTCATTGTTCCTCAACTGATGAAAAACCACAGCATCACCTTTGCCCAACAGGTGATAATTCCTGGTGTTTCTACCAGAAAGCAGTAGCAGCAAACCTTCCCCCACCATCTCACACCACAATGAAAGTACAGCTCCAGTTAGAACCTGCATACATGAAGAAGGTGCATAATATTTACAAAGACCTAACAACAGATGAAATGATGCGGCGTTGTGTAAAAGGCAGAACGCAAAACCCTAATGAAAGTCTACATCAACGCATATGGTCTTACTGCAATAAAACCCTATTTCGAACAAAGAGGCAAGCTGATTTCGCAGCCAGCCATGCTGTGGCAGAGTACAATAGTGGGTATGAGAGGAGCTGCCTAGACATACCACTTGGCTACGGACGTTCAGCAGTGACTCAAAATCACCTTGAAAAAATGGACAAGAACATGCAGGTAGTACGGGCCAGAAAAAGCAAGAAGAGGAAAAGGGGACAGGACACGTCCTACGAGCCTGGTGGACATTAGATGACAATGTGTCCACCTACACCTGGTCAAAAGTACGTAATTCTTGTGCTTTTTTTTGGTGTATTTTTATGTATATAAATATCATATATGTGTGCAATTACAGCATCTGTGTACATAATCACTGGGAATAATTACTGGGAATAGGATTTTGAGCATTCATTTCTTTCTTTTCAGTTTGATTGGGATGGATTGTCATGACTGGCCGACCTCAGAGAATTTCACCATGAAGGGAACTTCATGGAACTTCAGGATGAAGGGATCTTCATGGAACTTCAGGATGAAGGGATCTTCATGGAACTTCAGGATGAAGGGAACTTCATGGAACTTCAGGATGAAGGGATCTTCATGGAACTTCAGGATGAAGGGATCTTCATGGAACTTCAGGATGAAGGGAACTTCATGGAACTTCAGGATGAAGGGAACTTCATGGAACTTCAGGATGAAGGGAACTTCATGGAACTTCAGGATGAAGGGATCTTCATGGAACTTCAGGATGAAGGGAACTTCATGGAAACTTGGGAGGGAAGGGATCTTCATGGAACTTCAGGAATTTTGTCTGTAAAACCCATTCACTAAAAAATTATAAAGGCACTATGAGTATTTTTACCCACTCTGTAATAATGTTCAATGTATTCATTGATTTTCTTGAAAGTGCATTTGCTTGTATTTATGATATTGATGCACCATTATTTATGATATTGATGCACCATTATTTATGATATTGATGCACCATTTTTTATGATTTGATGCACCATTTTTAGTTTTGATGAAATTATTTTGATTTTGATGCACCATTTTTTATGAATTGGCCCCTTATTTATATATTGTGCACCTTTTTTTATGATATTGATGCACCATTATTTATGATATTGATGCACCATTATTTATGAACCAATCCCCTCAAGGGAGGTTCCTTGATGCTGGTGAGGGGTTCTTGATTTTTTGCACGCTCTAAAATAAAATGGAAAAGTTTTGTAAACTGAGTTATTCATATAGAAAAATAGCTAAACTCTCTGGCAACACAATGGTACCAGAATAAATGTTCTACGACGTTTCTACGAGAAATTATAGTCATTTATATCATGTATGGTGAGCGCGATATGGGTAGCGAGTCTGCTCACAGCCCATATATATTTTGGAAAATTTTCCTTGTTTTTTATCGATTTTTCTTGCATTATTCTTTCTAATATAATAATTGACTATTTGGCATATAAAACATAGGGGGGCTTATCCGTAAACTTGAGAAAACCCAGGAACCTTCTGGGAACACTGGGTAGTGTTCCCGCTCCAGAGAGTGCCAGGAGAAATCACTTCATTATTACGCTTATATCAGCTTATATATCAACTCTAGGCTTATTTACTATCAAATTGATCAATATGAATAATAAACACAAAAATAACATACAAACAGTTATATATCTACTTTGAAAAAAAATAAGCATAACATGGGGAAGACAATGGGGAATTTTTTCGATAAAATAAAGTTAATCCTCCATGTCGTCTTTAAATTAAGAAAAAAACGGTGTTTTAAAGGGGGTTAACTACATAGAACATCTTTTTACTAAAAAATAACCCTAAAAAAACGCGTTTTTTCGCGAATATTTTTTTTTTTTTTTTTTTTTTTTTTTTTTTTTTTTTTTTTTTTTTTTTTTTTTTTTTTTTTTTTTTTTTGAGACGGGGGGCCGGGGCCCGGCACTCCCGGCCAGTATCTCGCAAGTAACTTATTGACCTAAATTCCATAATTCTTTCTTTATTACTTAATTAAATGGAATAATATTCACAGAAATTGTAGAATTTTTTTTAATATTTCACTTAAAACAATACAATGAAAGATGGAAAAATTTTTTTAAAAGGGTACCAAAATGATTTAAATCACAAAATCCTAACTTACGCTTACAGAAAGGATTACACCAGACAAAAGTGTTCTGACACCCTATCGCCACACCTGTGGAAAATTTACTAGGGGTGTTATCTGTACGTATCTCAACATTACATACATACGAGTAATCTTTGGGACAAAAACGGGTTTTTTTAACCGCAGTCACCCCATGTAGACAGTAAAAAATTTTAAACCCCCCGTGGTCACTGCAGGTGGCCCCCTCGACCCTCACAATCTTATCCATATCTATCCGAGACCAGTATAAATTGGATAGCACCTTCAAGTACGGCACTACTAATTAATTGTGGACTATAAATTATATTAGTGTAACTGAATAAAAGGGGGGGGGGTGGGTTTACACATGGAATATCCATAAAGGGAAAAACACTTGTACAAATCCCCCCACTTCCAAATTCTTGGGGGTCACTTGATGTAGTGGATCACCCAAAACCCCAAACCCAAATTTAAAACATACCAAAACTGGCCAGTATCATCTGCTATTACTAAAAGGGTTTACTTAGCTGTGGGTGTTGAGTTTCTTATTTCCCGTTTCACCATCCATTTCGATGCCCTGCTACACCGACACTTTTCTTTTTCCCGGTATAGGAGACTGATACTAGAAGACGGGTACTCAGAGGGACTAGCAACTGGTGCTAGCGACAGTACACAGACGGTAGCAGGTGCCAGGTACTAGGAGACTGATACTAAAGACTGGTATAGTAACTGGCATATGACATGTACGAACTGTAGAAGAAGACGGGTATACAGACTAGTATAGAAACTGGTACTGCAAATGGAAGGTGCGGTACTATCGCTGGTAGTAAAACAGGTCTTGGAACTTAACAATAAGGGTACTATAGAGGGTACTACAGACTGGAAAAGATGGTAGGGGTGCAGGACTGGGGAGACGATACTAAAGAATGAACGAGCAGACGGGTACTAGCAACCTGTACTAGCAGCGGTACTGGGAACGGGTACAGCAGAGGGTAGTAGGTAAAGGGTATTTGGAGACTGATACTAAAGACTTGTTCAAGCAGACTGTTAGAGGGACAGTACTGGGAGAGATCTAAGAAGGTACAGAGACTTCAGAGGAGCGGTATTGGGAGACAGAACGAAGACGGGTACTAGCAACTGATACTAGGAAGGGTACTATCAGACGGTTAGGCGCAGGTACTGGGAGCTTTAATAGAAGACTTTTAAAAGCAAACTGGAGTAGGTGACAGGGACGGGAGACGATCATTAATGTCACGGTGGCCTGGGGCTGTAGGCAGATCTGACCTCAATTTACCAAAAAATAAAAACATAAAAAAATTTAGTTAATCTACGACGAAAGAGCAAACTCGGAAAATTTTTTACGTGCGTCCGTGTCTGTACGATAATTAGATAAAAAGTTATCGTAATTAAAAGGAAGATAACTATTTCGTCACAGTGCGGCTCCCGTCATAACTATGCCACGTGTACCAGCGCGGCTCCCGTCATAACAATACCACACACGTATTTTTTTCCTTTTTTTATTTTTGCATTTTTGAGTTTGACTTCCCAATAGTACTGGGAACCATCAGTGTACTGTAGAAGGACTGCGGTACCATATGTAGTCAGTGCGACTAGAAGTCACAAGAATGTTGTGGTATGTCGCTTCCTCGACAGCTGTCTACCGTTGGACCGTCACTTTTTTGCCTTTCCTTGTATACATTTTTGGCACACGATGCCTAGAAAGACTAAAAAGTATTTCCCGAAGACTAACAGGAAGCAGAGATACACAGCAAAATCTGGAATGGGTAGAAAAGAAGAAGAGGCTGTGCCTTGTTGGGAGGCCTGTTAGACCACCACATCCTCTCAAGAGTTAGTGCCACCACACTCCCCTCAAGGTTAGTCCACCACAAACCTCTCAAGAGTTAGGCCACCACACTCCTCTCAAGATTTTTTGCCCCACACTCTCTCAAGAGTTAGTGCCACCCCTCCTCTCAAGGTTGTGCCACCACACCCCTCTAAGGTTGGCCCCCCACCCTCCCCCAAAGTTAGTGCCCCCACCTCCCCCAAACGAATCCCTGGCCACGTGGCCACCGTGGGCCCTTTACAGCTCTACTATCACGACTTTTTCCCCATGGCCCCCATGAGACTACTACCTCCCACCAATCCTCCCCGGCCACGTAATTGGCCCCCCCCGTTCACGTGGCCCACCTAGGGATCGGAAAGCAGAAACAAACAGCGATCCTGTGCCACACGACTACAGTTGGCCGACCAAAGGATCGAAAACCAAAAGATTGCATCCGTAGCCGCACCTAAAAGGCCACATCTCCGTGGCCAAATCTCCCTTGGGCCCCTTCCGGGCCACATCTCCTTTTCCGCATCTCCTGGCCACATTCCTGGCCACATCGTGGCCGCCCTCCACGCCACCCCCAGATGTGGGGAACAGCTCCATGGGCCCCCCTGATTTCATAATAGTGTTGAACGCACAGTGGGTATTTTTGTTGCGAGGGTATTCCCGTGTCAACACCTGCCCCGCTGGGTGTCAAGTGCCAAAAAAGAGTGTCATTATTTGACACTATAATCCTCATAGCACTGGGAAAAAGTTGATGTTGTTTATCGTAAAAATTATATACGAATCTTTTCGCTGTTTTTGCCCTAAGTGTCGTGTTGCAAGCGGAAGCTGAATTATGAGCACATCTAGAGAGCACTGTTTTTCTGAGTTTTATGGTCCTATAATTGGGGAAAAACCCAGGTCGTATAAAAAAAACTGAATGCTGCAACGGAGGATGGGGTATGGGGGAAATTGTTAGCAGTCGTGGAACCAGCATTTCCCATAAAATGCATGTGTACCTGGATTTTCCCGGGGGTTGGGGGTCAAGCCCCCCCGGCCCGGGCTAGACCGGCCCCCTGGTGACGAGCCTGATCAACCAGGCTGTTGCGTCTCCCCCTGTACGAGCCCCAGCCCCCCTGATCCGGAATGACTTTTGGTGCTTGTCCAGTCCAGCTTTTAAAACTGCCCGGGGGGTTTTTGGGAATCCCCCTTATTGTGCTGGGGGGAGTTAACTCTCGGGCCCCTGACATTATTGTATGGGCTCTTAACGTGCTAGTGACACCTCTTTTCATTTGGGGGTGGGCACGTTGGGGGCCCAAGTCTTTTCTTTCCATGAAGGATTTTTGTGGCAAATTCGGTATAGCCCTCTAGGTTTCCAGGGGGTATAAATCATGTATTCTCCCCCCTGCGTTCCCGGGAATACAGTTTTGGGAAACCCCAAGCGCTCCCCTAATTTAGGTTTTTACTCCTTATCCCCTAAATTCTCACATTTTCTATCCAATTTCACCTCCTAAAACTTTATATCCAATATTCCACCAATAAAAAAATCCTTAAATTCATAACTTCCTCCCTATTTTAATTCCATTATTCACCCTTTTTTTTTTCAATTTTTTAAAACAATTTATTCCTTAAAAACCTCCACATAAACCACTCCCCATTCTTTCTTTTTCCTCTATTTTTCCCCAAATTTTTTTAACCCATAAATTTTTTTCCTCATTTTCCCTACTAAATAAATTTCCCCCATTTTTCATTTTTTTTTTGGCCCACTGAAAATTTTGGTTATGTCTGCCCGGGGCTTTCAGTGCGCTGGGACACCCGTTGCGAATGGGGGTTCTGAAAAAGGGGAATTGTCCCCGACACCTGTTATTCTTAAGAGAGGCAAGAGGGACATTGTGCCTTTTGAAAGGCTTTTTCACCGAGTGTGTTTTTTCCTTTAGACCTTTGTTTCGTAGTGGGGCAAATTTAAAAACCCGCGACTTTTCTGTTTTCCCCCTTTGACGATTTTTGGCATTACGCCTGGACCTTTCAAGGTTTTTGAAGGGATTTAATGCATTGTTTTTGTCTTTCGTGCTTTAGGCCTTTGTAGGGCCCCTGTTTGGAAAACGGGCACCTGTTTTAAACCCATGTTGCCCTGGGTTGTGTAACTGATGGGTTTCTAGATGCATGGTGATCTTGCTTCTTAGGACCCTTTCAAAGATTTTTATGATATGGGATGTTAGTGCTATGGTCTGTAGTTCTTTGCTGTTGCTTTACTGCCCCCTTTGTGGAGTGGGGCTATGTCTGTTGTTTTTAGTAAACTGTGGGACGACCCCCGTGTCCATGCTCCCTCTCCATAGGATGGAAAAGGCTCCGTGATAGGGGCTTCTTGCAGTTCTTGATGAACACAGAGTTCCATGAGTCTGGCCCTGGGGCAGAGTGCATGGGCATGTCATTTATCGTCTGTTCGAAGTCATTTGGCGTAAGGATAACATCGGATAGGCTGTGTTAATCAAAATTTTGTGGCTCTCTCATAAAAAATTCATTTTGATCTTCGACTCTCAGTCTGGTTAGCGGCTTGCTAAAAACTGAGTCATATTGGGACTTGAGTAGCTCACTCATTTCCTTGCTGTCATCTGTGTAGGACCCATCTTGTTTAAGTAGGGGCCCAATACTGGACGTTGTTCTCGATTTTGATTTGGCATAGGAGAAGAAATACTTTGGGTTTCTTTCGATTTTATTTATGGCTTTTAGTTCTACCCGCGATTCCTGACTCCTAAAGGATTCTTTTAGCTTAAGTTCGATGCTTGCTATTTCTCTGACCAGTGTCTCCCTACGCATTTCAGATATATTGACCTCTTTTAGCCGCTCTGTTATTCTTTTCCGTCGCCTGTAAAGGGAGCGCCTGTCTCTTTCTGTTTTACATCTACTCCTCCTTTGTGCATACATCGAGTGCCACCGAGTTAATCTGTTCTAGGCATAAGTTGGGGTCTGTGTTGCTTAGTATATCTTCCCAGCTTATATCGGTTAGGACTTGGTTTACTTGGTCCCACTTTATGTTTTTGTTATTGAAGTTGAATTTGGTGAATGCTCCCTCGTGACTAATCTCATTATGTCGGTCTGGGGCTCCGCGCATACATGACTGAACCTCAATTATGTTGTGATCTGAGTATATTGTTTTTGATATGGTGATATTTCTTATCAGATCATCATTGTTAGTGAAGATGAGGTCTAGTGTATTCTCCAGTCTAGTAGGCTCTATTATTTGCTGGTTTAAATTGAATTTTGTGCAGAGATTTAAAAGCTCGCGTGAGTGTGAGTTTTCATCAGAGCTGCCTCCTGGTGTTATTACTGCAACAATATTATTTGCTATATTCCTCCATTTTAGGTGCCTTAAGTTGAAATCCCCAGGAGCAAGATGTTGGGTGCAGGAGCTGGAAGGTTTTCCAGACAGTGGTCAATTTTTAACAGCTGTTCCTGGAATTGCTGGGATGTTGCATCCGGAGGCTTGTAGACTATCACAATGACTAGGTTTTGGTTCTCGACCTTTACTGCTAAAACTTCCACTACATCATTTGAGGCATTTAGCAGTTCTGTGCAAACAAGTGACTCTGCAATGTACATGCCAACCCCCCCCTTTTGCCTGTTCACTCTGTCACATCTGTATAGGTTGTAACCTGGGATCCATATTTCGTTGTCCAAGTGATCCTTTATGTGGGTCTCAGTGAAAGCCGCGAACATTGCCTTTGCCTCTGCAAGCAGTCCACGGATGAAAGGTATTTTGTTGTTTGTTGCTGGCTTTAGACCCTGTATATTTGCAAGGAAGAATGTTATCGGACTGGTGGTATTGTTGGTACTGGGGGGGGATTTTTTTTCCAGCATTAGTATCTGTATCTGTTGGTTTGGAGTGGAGGCCATCGACTGTGGTTCCACTCCAGGAATGACTGGATTTGGTGTACGATTTCTGCCATTTCCTGCCAGTTTTTTTTCCTTCCTGGCACTTAAAAACCTCTCCCTCTTGAGTGGCTGTGGCTACCCAGGTTTTTATTTTAAGATTGAGATTAATTTTTCTGTTTATGGTCAAATGAGTGAGTGAGTGTAAGTGTGAACCACCAGGTGGTATTCGTGTAGTTAGATGATGGGGTGTATCAGGGAGATAAGATGTTTTCTAATGGTAGTTTTGAAGGTGATGAATGTGTCTGCAGTTCTAGAGTTCTCAGGTAGGGTATTCCAGATTTTAGGGCCTTTGACATACATTGAATTTTTGTAAAGGTTTAGTCGGACACAGGGAATGTCGTGGAGATGTTTGTGTCTGGTGTTATGCCTGTGGTTTCTGTCACAACTATCAAGAAAGCGTTTTAGGTCAAGGTTGATGTTAGAGTTTAAGGCCCTGTAGATGTAGATTGCACAGTAGTAAGTGTGGATGTACTGAACTGGGAGTAAGTTTAGGTCTATGAAGAGTGGGGGGGGGTGTTTTGCCAGGGATCGGATTTAGTGATTATTCTTACTGCAGCTTTTTGTTGGGTTATTATTGGCTTTAGGTGTGTTGCTGCAGTTGATCCCTAAGCACAAATAGCATAGGTGAGGTATGGATAAATAAGTGAGTGGTATAGTGTGAGAAGGGCATTTTGCGGCACGTAGTATCGTATCTTGGAGAGGATCCCAACCGTTTTGGATACTTTTTTGGTTATATGCTGGATATGGGTGCTGAAATTCAGGTTGTTGTCAAGGTATAAGCCTAGGAATTTGCCCACAATATTTCTGGTAATTAGAGTGTTGTCAATCTTAATGTTAATTTGTGCATCTCCTGCTCTGCTACCAAACATAATATAGTAGGTTTTGTCAGTGTTAAGCATAAGTTTATTGGCTGTCATCCAAGTCGATATTTTAATCATCTCCTCAATCACGATGGTGTTGAGGGTGGCAAGATTAGGGTGAGAGATGACATAAGTCGTGTCATCAGCAAAGAGAATGGTTTCAGGTTTTGGGATATGTTTGGAAGGCCCATTGATGTATATTAGGAAGAGCAGGGGACCAAGGACACTTCCCTGCAGAACTCCAGTATCAAGTGGCCGTTTTTGCTGATGCTGTGTCTTTAATGGTGACGTACTGATACCTATTAGTAATGTAAGATTTGAAATAAGCAAGCGCATGGCCTCTTATACAGTAATGATCAAGTTTGTGGAGTAGGATGTCGTGGTCTACTGTGTCAAAAGCTTTTTTAGGTCAACAAAAATTCCTAGTGGATATTCCTTATTTTCCAATGCTGTGTAAAGCAGATCTAGCATTTTTATAATTGCATCATTAGTGCTTTTATTTTTCCTGAATCCAAATTGGCAGGGGTTGAGTGTGTTTGAGCCGTTATAAATGAATAACACTCTGCTGTTCACGAGTTTCTCAAAGATTTTGGATAGCAATGGTAAGTTAGATATTGGCCTATAGTTGTTTAAGTCTGTAGGGTCACCACCTTTATGTATTGGTGTAACCCTTGCCATCTTGAGTAGTTTCGGGAAGGTGCTAGTCTCTAGTGACTTGTTAAAAAGTAATGAAAGAGCATGCGAAAGGACATGGGCCGCTCGCTTGTACAGTAATGGTGGGACATGAGACAGATTCCCCGAGTTATTTTTAAGTGACTTTATAATCTCGGTGACTTCCGTGGGCTCAGTTGGTGCAAGATAGAAGGAATTAGGGAAATTCCCATCTAAGTAGTCCCCGGCATGGGCTTTGGGTATGTGGGATTTTACTGGCGAGATTAGATCCTATAGTTAGAAGAAGTCGTTTATCTTGTTAGCTGTGTCAGTGGGATGTAGTGGTGTTTCATTAGGTTTAGTTAGACAATATTCTTGGTTTTTCTCAGTTTGTGGGTCCCTAGAATCTGAGACAGTGTTTTCCAGGTCTTTTTTATATCTCCTCTAGTGTCTGTGAATCTGCTGGAGCAGTACAGTTGTTTGGCTTTCTTCATTACTTTGGTGAGAGCTGATGAATAGTGTTTTAAGAATATCTTTGTGTATTAAGCCCTGTCTATATTGCTTTTCATATTGGTGTTTTCTTGTCAATGGATTTCAGAATGGTGCTGGTTAGCCATGGGCAACCAAGCTGTTTGTTTTGTGATCTGTTTTGTTTTTATAGGACAATGTTTGTTGTATAGTCTAAGTAATTTGTTAAGAAAAATGTCTGTCCAGTCAGCAATACCATTGGGCCTTGGAGAATTCTGTAGGCCAATCAACGGTCTCTAGGTCAGCTGTGAACTTCCTTACTGAGGCCTTGTCATGGAGTCTAAATGAGACTTTGTTGTATTGAAGTGGTGGTTTACTAATGTTTGTCAGGACGAAGGTAGGGTAGTGGTCTGTAGTGCTATCTGTGATTATCTGTGATTATCTTATCCATATCTATCCGAGACCAGTATAAATTGGATAGCACCCTCAAGTACGGCGCTACTAATTAATTGTGGACTGTATAAATTATATTAGTGTAACTGAATGAAGGGGGGGGGGGGGTAGGTTACACATGGATATATCCATCAAGGAAAAACACTTGTACATAATCCCACCACTTAGCAGATATTCTCTGGTGGTCACTTGATGTAGCTGGATCACCCATAACCCTTCCAATTACAACATACCTAACTGGCCAGTATCAGTCTGCTATTACTAGAAAGGTTACTTAGCTGTGGGTGATTGATGTTTCTTATTTCCTCGATTCACCATCTCATTTCAATGTCCTGCTACACCGACATGGTTCTTATTCCAGCAGGACGAGGCATCCATTTGTTTGACCCAGTTTAGAAGTCGTGACTCCATAAAAACTTCTCTATCCTCGAGAGAGGAACAACGAGGTAAACATGTGCACACACACTCTGGAAATGGTAGCTCATATCGCTTCAATGATTCCTTAACTTAGTGTTATTATCACTGATTACATTACAATTCACAAGACGATTTAATATCTCATAATTATTATACACATTAGAGGTCACTCCATTAAGATCTGAGACTGATGAGTGAGCATTAATTCACGGGTAATTTCCCATGGATACATTCCATGGTGGCGTACCCGTCACTCCCTGTCCTACTATTATCCACTCATTTTACCACTTTATTATGGTGGTCACGTAAATCACGTTCCCTCACTCTTCACCAGGAACAGTTACGACACTTCCTATTAGAAAGTGAGGCCTTTATTAATCATTAGGCCACCGTGAATGCCAATTTCCTGATTCCATGTTTTCACAGCCTCCTCACTACATTCAAAACACTGCCGCCAACCCATGCCCTGAATCAACCTGTCCCCCCCGCACATCCACGCAGGCGCAGGGTGAACCCGGTTGGTTCTATTCAAAATACAAATACATTTTGACCCAAATCAACACATTAAACACTTATTAGGCGCTATAGCTATGGAAATTAAATAATTTCCACACTGCGGCGGGCGGTAGTCATTGTTAAACGATTTAAATAGCGTCTTCCTCCAGGAGACGATTCCAGCCCTCTCTAGATTGCGCTGCTGTTTTCCTAGTGGGTCTTACTACAATTTTTTCTTGCATTACTCGGTCAGTGTCTTCAATATCACTCGTGTCACTTTCCCTTAGATTTCCATCTGCACTGGATTGAACACCATTTAATTCTAAGGGAATTAATTTATTAATGGTACACAAACTTTCCTGACCACGACACAACACTTTGACATTTCTGACAACACCTTGTGCATCTGGGTATAATGCCCAGAGGCCACAATGTTCGATGTTGTTCAGTATCAATTAACACAATGTCACCTGGTTGAATGCTCTGTTGGTTTACTGCCTCTTGTGCACCATAAAAGTGTTCATGTAGTGTAAGAAGATATCCTTTACACCACACATCGGACCAATGAGTAATTACTTTATTTAACATCTTGAACTTATCACTCAACACGGTCCTGTTATTGTAATCCTCATCACTTCCCTCGGGATTATCTCTATAGATAGGTGCAGCTTCTAACCTTCGTCCACATTTTAAGTGAGAGGGAGTCAGGATCTCCGCATCAGGAGTGTCACTCATGTATGACAGAGGGCGATTGTTTACCTGATTCCCTGCCTCCACCAACACTGCACGGTATTCCTCCAAATTAATTCTCTTCCTGTGCAGCACCTTACGAAGACATCTTTTCACTGTACCTATCATTCTTTCATACAGTCCTCCCTGGCAAGGGGCTCTGGGAGCAATAAATTTCCAGACACACCCTCGCTGGGTCAAGAAAGACTGAACATCATCACTCTTATTTAATTCCATCAAGTGTTGAGCACCCGCTACAAAATTGGTGGCATTATCTGAGATCATCAATCTCGGACAGGATCTCCTAGCTGCAAATTTCCGGAACAGCTGTATGAACTGTTCTGCAGACAAGTCCAGAGCCAATTCTAGATGAACAGCCCTAGTAGCTGTATAAGTAAATAGACATACATACTCCTTCAAGGGAACACCATCTGAAGTACCTGTTAAAATGATTGGCCCACTATAGTCCACTCCGGTCACATCAAATGGTTTTGCCAACTGCACGCATTCCTTGGACAATGGTGGAGGACCTGGGTACATGTAGGTTCTGCCATCCACCCGGCGACGTATTACACACGAATTGATAACCCTTTTTACACTTTGCCGTTCTTGTGGAATCCATAAGGTTTCCCGAATACAGTTTAAGGTATCCTGTACCCCTCCATGCATCATGTTATTATGGGCATTAAAGACAATCAAGGTTGTCAGGTTTTGAGTTTTGGGCAGCAAGATAGGGTGCTTAGCATATCCCCCAATTCAGCATTTTGTAACCTGCCTCTGCACCTAATTGCATCATCCTCTAAATACAGCCCCAGCTTTTCAATTATTGAGCCTTTCACAATTTTTCCTTCCATCATTAATTTAATCTCATCCCTGTAGGTTTCTTCTTGTACCCTCTGTAGCCAGTATGAATCCATTGTAAGGATACCTCATTATCAGACCAAATTATGGCGTCACTGATATTTATCTCTCGCACTTTATTTCTTATATAATTGGCTAATTTGACACCTACATAAATGGCCATTAATTCAAACTGAGGTAAGGTACATGATTTGATTGGAGCCACCCTAGCCTTAGACATAACAAGAGAAATGGCACTATTACATTGAAGGTAAGTGACTGCTCCATATGCAAATGTCGAAGCATCGCAAAAAATGTGAAATACATTTTCTCCATCTTGACTGGCCACATTACGTGGGAACTCCAACATTGGTAATTTTACATATTCACCTATTAGTTCTTCCCACCTTTCAACAAATTCCTCTGGTAGGGATTCATCCAAAGCACTCTTAAGCTTCCATGCTTCTTGTATCAACAATTTTCCTCTTATTGTAAGTGGTGACACTAAGCCTAGTGGATCGAAGCATTTTGAAACTTCTGCAAGTAAGTCTCTCTTGGTTAATTTATTGGGCATGCTGTAGTTATTAGACTTTAACGATAAAAAGTCTCTCTCTGTGTCGCAAGTCAGTCCCAGCACATTACTATATTTAGACACTTCAACTCCAGGGTTGTGTTCATTTATTTGAGCCCTTAAACTGGATGAATTACTGTTCCATTCCCTCAGGGGCATATTTGCACCTTGCATTATTTCATTAGCCCCTTCATATATGCTCATTAGTTCCTCTTCAGTAGACGTCACCTCCAGGAAATTGTCCACATAAAATTGTTTACCCATTACTCCACTCAGTGGACCACCCGTACGCTTAAGGTGTGCATTTAACGTTGCCTGGAGTAGGAACGGACTAGAGGTAGCACCAAACAATACACTCTTGAAGCGAAAAGTCTTCAGGGGACTAAGTTGGTCACTAGGATTCTCGGGCCATAAGAACCTTGTGCAATCCCGGTCAGCCTCCTGCATACTCACTCTCAGGAAAGCTGTACTTATGTCCTCCGTAAAGGCATAATTCTTAACCCTGAAGTTTAATAATATGTCTCCCAGTTTTTCCATCAATGACGGACCTGTCATCAAACAGTCATTCAAATTAGGTACATTTTTTGTTACTCCTGGCACTATAATTAAACACAATCCTCAGAGGAGTGGTCTTAGAATCCTTCTTCACTCCGTGATGTGGCAAATAGTGACCATAAATCTGGGCTTGCTCGGGAGGTACCTCCTCTATGAATTTATTATTTAACTGCTCATTAATTAAATCATCGTAAGCAATCAACAGTTCTGGTGTCTTGCTCAGTTCAGGGAGCTGAGCCTTTAATTGTCCATACACCATCCGGTAATCAGTTGGTAGGTCTGGATGGTTCAGCTTCCACGGAAGTCTCACCCAGTATTGTCCAGATTCAAATTTAACATCCTTCTGGTATTGATCTTTAGTAAAGGAATCATCTGGACTTTCTTCATTTACATTGATCAATATGTTGTCCAATTCCCATAATTTACACACAGGTTCAACTTCATTCTCTATTGAAGTATTTTTATATTGGGGTGATATTTCATGAGTAAGACACACCGTAACTGTATTTATGGCTTCCTCTAGTCATTCATTATCAGTACGAGGAAGCCTGCCATACATCACGTGACCTCCTGTGGTCCTTAGACGGGTGACTCCGCATTTCTTTATCATACCCTTTACAAAGGTGGCATAATTGTCACTAACTATCAAAATATCTATTGGTCCCACAGAATCATTATTACACCAGAAGGTGCCAAATTTATCTTACTTGAAAGCCTTTCAGTAGCGTTACCAAGCCCTATTGCAGATATTTTCTCTGGGAGTCTATCCACAATTATGGCTTTAAATTTCTTTTTCTTCTTTCCCCCAGCCCTCGGCTGAGGGGTTGGAGGGAGTGGGGACGGGGAACGGGGGATCGGGACCTCAAATTTTCACGGCCTCCCCATTTCTCCCGACTGATAACCCCCTTTTCATTAAAACTCCACTTTTGGGAAAAGACAGCTTCATGTTGGGGGAACTCTTAGGTGCGAGCTGGGGACAAAGGGTTATCCCTAGTAAAACACTGGAAATATTTTTTCCTTTTTGCAAAGGCCCTCAAAGGCCTCTGTTTCCCCCTCTCCCTTTTAATTTGACCTAAACCCTTTTTCGCCTCTATAAACATAGAGTGTAGAGGCGAATTTTGCAGCCAAACTGCTACCCCGTCCTCTAAAAAATTGTCACAACTCATCGCTTTGCCAACCTGAGGAATAAGGGACAAAATTGCAGTCCTAAGTGATTTTGGAAACCCCAAAGGTGTCCACACACTAAAAATTTCCCGTTTTTTTCACCCCAGGACACGTGTAAATAAAAATTTCTGAAAGGGG
The DNA here is from genome assembly GCF_026875155.1 of Cherax quadricarinatus. NCBI lineage: Eukaryota > Metazoa > Arthropoda > Malacostraca > Decapoda > Parastacidae > Cherax > Cherax quadricarinatus. The sequence goes on along the minus strand of NC_069480.1, from coordinate 25,834,575 downwards.
TTTGGGGAGTGAGTAACAACTCTACGAGTATTGCAGTGTGGGGTTTAACTTTTGGAAGTCGGCCCTCACCCTGGGCCCTTGAGCGAGGCCTGCATCCCCTCCCCGAGACTTTCCCCCAATATTGACTAGTGAAGAAAGGGGGAAGGGTGGGCCAGTTACCTCTGCTTTTTTCCCCTGTACCCCCAACCTCGTCCTTTAAACTAAGCCGTTCGCCTCTTCAACGACGTGCAGTGTAGAGGTGTATTTTGCTCCCCCGCGGGGTACTCGAAAAATGTGATTTCCCCGAAAGTGCTGCAGATTTGTTGAAAAACTATTTGCATAAAGTGGATTACGCTGACTTAGGACATTTTGCTCCCATCAGTCCTACGTAGGTTTTTAAAATGAGGAGGAATGTCGGGCCCTGCGGGGTGCCCTTAAAAGGGCCATAAAAAGACCCGCATGCCACTTAAAAAACCCCAATACTGCTGTTTCTAGAGAGGGGGAATGTCCCTTCCTCGACTTTCCTATTCCCCGGAAACCCCTTTAACTCATCGCCATTATCACATATGGGATAAGGGGGGTTTTTTAGCTGATCCGGGCCCAAAACAGCGCTCCAAGCCACCCAGTGAAGGCCCAAAGAACATCTGTTCTGAATCCCAAATGCCTTTGTGAACGTTTAAAAAGTTTTCCCGGCCCCTTCCTTGGGTTTGTTTGTGAGAATAGTTCTTATGTAGTAAAATTTGTGTCTTTAAAGACACGATTGTAGATGTTTTAAGTGCTGCGGGTTTTGGAGTTAACAAGTAGAAACGGGTTGGAAAAACTCTCGAGACGCCCTGGGGGCCCCAAGGGGAATCCCTTAAAAATTGCACGGGCGACCTGCAGGCCACTAAAACCCAATTGCCTGGCCCCTACCCGGGGGAAAAAAACCTTTCCCTTGCCCCTTTCCCCCTTCCTTTTTTTTGGAACTCCACCCTTTTCCCCCTTATTTGCTTGGGGTCTAGAGGGGGTTTTTTTTTTTGGGCCGCCACATGGGCCCCTTGGTGCCCGTGCCCTCTGTGCCGCCTCCCTCATCTTGCGAGTTTTAAAAAATTTTTAAAAAAAAGGGCACAAAAACCGTGCCGGAACGATACCCTTTGATTTTGTCAATGGCCCAAAAGTGGGACCAAAACGTCGTCGTAAGTTTTTTCTCTTTTTATGGGGGGGTTTATTTGTGTATTGGGGGGGTGTCTCCTGTGTGCCTCCCCTGCCTGCCTGCTGAAAAGCAGGGGGCCCGGGTGGTTGGAGGGGGCCCGGGTGAGCACAGTCAAGAAACTTGGGGGAAAGCACAAAAAACTAGCCAAAACCCAACCCAAAGGGCAACCTGCATAATGGGCTGTCCTGGGGGCCCCCCGATGTCTGTAAAAACGTTCTGCAGTGTTCTGGCTCCAGTGTTTCCTGTAGGGGGCTTGAGAACAATTTTGGGACGAGCTTTTCAGTGCTGACATTTTGAGTGGGACATGCCAGAGGTTCACTTATAAACTTAGTAAGCTTGGGTGATTGGCTTTTTTCACAGGGGAACATTCACCCTTTCATCGTGTGCTAGAATTTTAAAAGGGGTGTTTTCCCCCAAAACAAAAATTGTCACTTGTAACCCTGTATTAAGACTTTAAAAGCTAGAGTGTACTTCATGTAGTGACTCCTTACATTTGATAAATCTTTGTAATACATTTTGGGTAAATTGGAAAAGAACTATTAAATAGGGTTACTTTTTTTTAAGTTGCTTGCCCTAGTTTTCTTTGCTGTTTTTTCCCTAAACATTTTTCTTTTGGGACGAAAATTTACTGTAAATTCCCGTAATATTTAAAATTGGGCAGTGTTATTGTGATTTTAGGGGTGAAACCCTTTGTTTGGTTTTTTTTACTGTGAAAAAGCTTATGCTGCATAATTTCATTTCATGAATACTTTTTTTTAATTGAGTAATTGGGGTTACCTTTAACTGTGTGAAGCAAATCACCTGTTAACATCATGTTCCTTGCCATTAACTAGGGGGTTTCTAGCCCCCTAGAAAAAATTTGGGAAAATAGTAAAAATTTGCAACATTATACTTCAAAGTTAAACCTTTGGGTGTAAATTTTTTTTAGCTATTTGTTTAAACTGGTTTGTATTTGTTTAACTTCGGGATACCCCAAACTTAATGACTGCAGACACGCCTGAAATAATAAACACATTAAAACGCGGGAAACCCAGAAGCGGGGCCTATTGTGTTCCCTTTTGAGAATTTGGGTGTGTTTTTTCGACCAGCTGTTACCACTCTCACCTAAAATTTACATCAAAAAAAGGTATTCTAAGTGATAAATGTACACGGGGTTTGTACTTGGTAACACTTGTTTTAACATAGTAATGCGTGTGTAATTTGAGTTTGTTTTGGGTCGGTTTTCATCTATTTTCAGTGCACATTTAAATGCTTGCATACATGTTACATAGAAACTTTTTATTTTCCGGGAAGGGCCCAAGGGAAAGTAAACCCCCCGGTTTATTTACCTTTGTCATTGAAAACATCACCAAATTTTTTTTTTTTTTTTTTTTTTTTTTTTTTTAGTAATTCTTTAAAAACAAAGGTTGGGATAAGGGGTTTCTTCACATTCTTTGGGATGTCTGCTATTTTATTATTTCAGGAGGTAAAATTGGGGTGGAAAGAAACCCTAAACTATCTAAAGGGGAAGTTTTTTTTTTAAAACCCTAATGTTTAAGTAAAGTTTTGTCAAAAATTCAAATTTTTTTCCCTTCAATATTACCTACTTTCTCTCCCCCTCCCCTCTCTCTCTCTCTCTTCTCTCTCTCTCTCTCCCTCTCTCTTCTCCTCTCTCCCCCTCTCTCCCCCTCTTTTCCATTTTTGAAATTTGTGATATGGTGTAAGACCTCGCCTGTACCATCCATTATATCATTATATGTACCATATTATTAACACACATACAAGAGGTCTCTGAGTGTGTTTTTGGGGGGGTTGTGGGTCGTTTGAGTGGGGGGTTTGGTCTGGGTTAAAGTAGGGTTTGGGAGGTTTTTCATTGAATTGGCACTTGTTTTTTTGGGTATCTTTTTTTGGCTTCTGACTTTGTAGTGAATATTTGCTCTTGCATAAGCTATAAGGGAACACCAGATATCATCACTGGCAAACATGGCAACTGTCTTTGGGGAACCCTTTTTTCTGGGGTGATGGAAATGAGGGATAGTTCCAGCCCTTTTAAAAGAAAACAAAAGAGAAAAAGTGAGAAAGGGTAGGGGCTTTCAAACGTAGCCCAGACTCATTTGACTCGTCCCCCAGTTTAACCTAAACGCCCTTTGGGTGCAAAGGGGCGAAAGAAGTCTTTCTTAAAAGGGAAGAAGTGTTAACCCTGAATTTTCCCTAAACACCCCGTTTCCCTGCTAAGTGGCATGGCTAATGGAAGCGAAAAACAAGAAACCTAACTCGGGGATAAAATTTTAGGAAAAACACACAAAACTTTGTTTTTGGGGGAAAGAATAAAGGGCTAAACAAGGGATCAAACTTAGTACACCTTATGGGATATTAAGCTTGCCCCGCCCTCAATCAGACACTCACCCTTTAAAAAAATGGGTCAGTATCAAAATTTTTGGGGATACCCTCTCTCCCATGGCCCCAAATCCCACGGACCTAAGTGAGCATATCATCAAGCCCAAAAAGACTTAAAGGAAAACCCCAAATTTATTGCCGTTGGGTGGGTCCTGTGCCCCCCCCCCGGAATATCGGGGTGCAGGGTTTTAAAACGTTTCCTAAACATCGAAGTGTACCTACCCCCTAAACTGGGGGTTTAAAAATTTCCCAACATTTATGGCCATGTTGCAGGGGGAATGGGGAAAAATACTTTCTTGGTGTGGTAAGTGTGTGGGAAACATTCCATTTAGAGAATGCACAGTAGGCCCTGACACCCAAAAAATTTAAATTTGTATAACTGTAAAAAATTTTGGGGGTTACAGTTTCCCAAAAGGGAAACTGCAGTCAAAACCCAAAAAAACCTTGGGGAAAAACCTGTTAACAGTCCTTTAAGGGTAATGGGAGGGGCCATCCAGTCCACCACAGCCAGATCTGAGACGGGAACCTCGCAAAGTTGTGCAAAAACCCAAAAACCTAAATGCAAACAATTCTGGTGATACCGAATGCCATCACAAAACCCCAACTGTGGGGGAGCTAGCCCACCCCGGCTAGCACATAGGGAACACTGGTCTGCCCCTACAGATCCCTTTATGGCAAAAACCTAAATATGGGATGGTTTGTAAATTTCCCCCAATTTCACACAACTACAACAGTCAAAAACCCGGACCCCCCCAAAAGGAAACCCCCCTGGAAATTGGAGATGAGTCAGAGGGCACAGGCCCTCCCGCAATGAATGATGAAACAGAAAAAACCACTAATGTAACCATGGTCCCTTTTAAAGGGATAGGTGTTAAAGGAAGCACAAACCCCAGAAGTGTTTTTCCTCCGGAGAGGCTTTTGGTTTTCCCCTGACCTTCCTCTATTATAACAAATTTCCAAAAAAAAATTGAGCATTTTAAAAACAGATCCTGAAAAAAGTTTAAAAAATTTATAGTAATCGGATGATGCTCTTGAGCATGGTGATGATGTAAAAAGTGCAGAAAACCCTCCTTTCACTTCCGAATTTTTGTGGGGGGGAAAGAAGCCCATAACTCTTGCCTTCAAAAATTCCCTTATAACTGGGCGGGCCCAAAAAATCCCGAAAAATGCAAAAAAATTTAAAGGTTCGGGAAGAAAAAGCCCGAAAAAACTATGCTTTTTCCCTTTTAAAAGTTCTGACATTCAGTCAAAGCAAAATATTTTTTTACCATTTTATGAGCAAGAAAATTGTAATAATCACAACAAGGGAAAAATTTTACAAATTTTTTCTTGGAACTTGCCTTCCATCAGGAAGGGGTTTGCCTGACTTACTCATATTAGTGAAACCCAAAGAATTTTTGATGTTTTCCTGTTTGCGGAATGTAATTAAAAGAGGGAGCCCCACCAAACTTGCCTGGATATCAGCTTATAACCAAAAGGTAAACCCCAACTGTTGTGTGATGAAAGTCAGAAAAGCTTGCCACATTCACTTTTTCCCCTTGCAGGGGTCGATTTAAACATGCAGTTCATGGTGTCAAAGTATTTGAAAGGCAAATTTTTTCCATAAACATTTTTAATTCCCCAGCCCCAGCGAACCCGCTTTTGACCTGAAGCTTTTTCCCGATCGCATCAATAGTTTAAACCCACCATCATTTTGGAGATTTTAATGGCCAAAAAAATAAGAATATTGGTGGGTTATTTCAACACCCTTGGGAAATAAACTAGTGGATTTCTGAAAGAGAAAGATAATTTTTTCGAAAATTTTGGGCCCCAAATGGCCTACTCAATATAGGTTGGGATACTAGATCTGTGTTTTTGGGTTTAAAACTTTTTTAAAACGTGCTGACTTGTCCTAGTTGATGTCTTCTATTGTTTAAATTCCCCAAACCCAACAAATGTCAACTTGATCACATCTCCAGCATCAAGGAGCTAAAAAAACAGAAGGAGGAAACTTATTCTCAAAAACCCGAACAAAGAAACTTTATTAACCACTTGGGTCAATGGTATAAAAATTTCAGCCCCCTGGCACAACAAAAATTTAAAAAGATGAATTTAAATTTCCACTATTGAGGAAATGTTCCACAGGGTTTAATGGGGGCAGGGGAAAAGGAAACAAAAAACCCCCCCACTATAAATAACAATAAAAAAACCAAAAAAAATACTATAATGATCCACAGCTTTCGCAATCTAACCATGCAGCTGGAGGATTGGAAAACATACGTAATGTGAACCCCCGACCCGCCAGAAAAGTTCCAAGCTGCACTAAAAAATGCAAGGAAAAGAAAGGAAACTTAGGGCAAAAGGGAAAAGGGGAAAAGTTTGTTAGTGGATTTAAAAAGGTCCCCCCCTTTTAGTTTGGCTTGGAAAAAGGGATAAATAAAAAAAACCGGAAAAGACTGGAAAATTTTTTTGTTAACCCTTTCCCCTTGAAAAAAGCAAATGGGCCTCAAAATTTACTGGGCCCCAAAATTCCCGGCATGAAAGCCTTCCTCTCTTTTTAAAAAAATTTTGGAGTACTCTTTGAAGAAAAAGTTGAAAAATGTTAATTTTATGAGCCCAAAAAATTTATGAAGTGATTGCCTCTTTTCCCATTTGAATTAGATTTAAAGCAATTTAACCCAAAACGATCAATGCCCCCGGAAAAGGGTTTGGATTAAAACCCATGATATTTCTCAGAACTCAAAAGGGACGTGGGGCCCGTAACCCTTTTTTGGCATTTTAAAAATCTCAGTTCATTGAGGGCGTTCTTCCTCCCTTCCCGGGCCCAAAAGTCTCTTTTTCCTATCCCTAAAACCCCAACAGGGCCGATACATTTAGGCCGATCTCCTTAACTAGTTGTCTTTGCAAAAATTTTGAAAGAATGATGCTTAACAGTTGTACACAAATCAGACCAACTTTTCCCCCTACCTCTATGGGTTCATGAAAGGAAAAAATGTTTTCAGAACTTTATTTCCACCTTTTTCCTGCACACACCTCTTATTTTACCACTTTTTTTGATCTAAAAACTGGGATTTGATAAATTTCAAAAAGAACAGTTTAAATACATGAATAGCCAAAATGAATATTTGGTGGGAGCTTACTCTGCTGGGTAATAGGATATGTCAAAAAGGTATCCCCTGTCCCTTTTTTAAGGCTTCAGGAAAAGGTTCTAAAAAATGTCTTTAAAGGTTTCAAGCAGGAGGGGTTTTTTTATCCCCCTGCTATTTAATATTCTGTTAATGCTTCCCCAAATGCCTACCTGCCCCACCTAAACATATAGCTATAAGCAAAGCGGGGTGATATCATGATCCCTACAACAGGGCATAAGAAAAATGGGAAAAACCATTTTTAATGAAAATTCAAAACAATTTTAAAACGACAGGCCTCATAATTTTCTTCCTTAAAACAAAGAAAATTAACAACAAAAAGACATCCCCACCCATCATTTTCAGGGTGAAATCATTAGCTACGTTAAAACCTTTCAGATATCTTGGTGTAGTTTTCCCTTTAAAAAAATCCCCTTTTAAACCCCAAACCCCAAAAAAAGAAATGCAAACTAGGCTAAATTTCTCCAAAGCTGTTGCTGGCTCAATCCCCCAAATATGGTGCTAATGTGAGAAACGTGAGAATGATGTACATAGCTATGTTAGGTCCTTAATTGTTATGCGCCCCATTTTTGATATGACTAAAAATTTTCCCCCCGACCCCTTTGGGGTTTTAAAGAAAAAGAAGCTCTCAGGAAATTTTTTGGGTTCCCAGATCTACAAAAATTTTTAACTGAGGAAAGGGGCTTGGTATTTTGAATCATGAAGGATTGGGTTTAAATTAAACAATGTAATCGGTATTTTGGGAAAGTTGAAAACGAACCGACAATTCACGTGGGAAACTTTACAAGTGTCTGGAAAGGGAAATAACACAGATCCCAAATGGGTTGTGAAAAAAGTGCAATTGGGATTTTAAATTTTAACCGCATGAACTGTAAACGTAGGGGAAAAAAGAGCATTTTACCCCTCCAAAGGGAAAATTTTCATTTTAAAAAATCACATTTCCTACAAGGGCCCCCCCAAGAAAACTCATTTCTAGTAAACCTTCCCTTAAAAACTCTTTTTAGAGCAACTGCTCAAAAAGAAATTTTTTTGCCTAGCTGGGGAGTAATAAGTTATCACAAGTTTATTTACAAGATGGATCTAAACAGGAGTCTTTGGCAGGGCGCATCTGCTCTTGTTTCCCCTTTTCCCCAGTTAAAAAACGATAATAAATTTTTTGAGTTGGATAAGAATTAAAAAATGGGCGTCTACACTGCAAAATGAATTGTTTTTCAATCCAAGGCGCTAAAACTAAAACCCATGACACTGAGCTTGGGCTCTATCATCATTACTGTTCTATGTCATCATTGAAGGCTTTGGCTCCCTATAAGATCCAACAAAAGGCCATTGGGGAAGCCAGGAAAAATACTTTAAAAAATTTGGGACAAAGGAATTTAAATTTCAATTTTCTATGGATCCCTTTCCCCAATTTGGGTTACTCCCTTTATGATAAAGTTGAAAATGTTTGCCCAAAAATTATCCAAAGGAGAAAAGTAGTTTTTAACTTTGGGGATAACTGGTTAGCCAATTTGGAAAAATATTAGGAAAAGAAGTTTAAAAAATGGGAAAATGATTGTTAAGGAATGAGTTAGAAGGGCCCGAGTAATCTATAACCCACTATGAAAACAGAAGTAGATAAAATATGTTTTTTTGGGAGCAATTTCAATGTGAAAAAGATGACCCGATGTTGTAGTGGCCCGGCTTAGGCTTGGTTTCAAGTTTTTTGGGGAGTTTGGGGGGGGAACCCCCAAAAAGATGTTTATCAAACTAAATGTAAATTATGTATCAGGCATATGGTCACTCTCTTGAACATATGTGCTTAATTTTTCCACTTATTGAGGAAAACAGAGACAGACAGTTTAAAAACCTATGTGACCCCCCCCTTCAAGATATCTTATTAATGAAAAAAAGATACCAGTTTTAAAAAGCAAATTTTTCCCAAATTTGCTTTAACAGATAAGTGAACTATAATATGTAGATTAAATCCAATGTATTTCCCCCAACCCCCCCCCCCGGGGGGGCCCCCCCCCCCCCCACAAAAATTGGGGGCAAAAAAAAACCCCCCCCCCCCCAAAACCCCCCTTTAATTTGGGGGTATTTTCCACCTTTTTTCCAACCCCCGGGACCCCCAAATTTACAAATAAAAACCACTTTTTTTGGAAAACTAAAATCTTTCCCTTTGGGGATTTCCCCCCCAAAGAACCCTTATCTAATTTTTAACCTTACAAAACTGAAAATTTTTTGGAAAAAACCTTTTTCTCTGCTGGAAAAAAATTTTTTTTTAGGATACCCGTCAAAAAGAGTATTCCCCGTCCCTTTTTCCAAGGGTTCAGAAGTGATTTAAGAAATGTCTTTAGGTACAACCCCAGGGAGGGGTTTTTTTTCCCCGCTATTTAAAATTTGATTAATGCTCTCCTAAAGCCTACCCGCCCCACCTAAAAAAATATGCTAAAAGCATGCTATGTTATCATGTCCCCTACAACAGGGGATTAAAAAAAATTTTTTACCATTCTTAAAAGAAGTTCAAGCAATTTGTAAACGACTAGGCCTCATAATTTTCTTTCCCCTTAAAAAAAAAGATATTAAAAAGAAATTTACTCCCCCCCCCATCCTTTTGCAGGGGGAATCATTTGCTACGTTAAAAAATTACAGATATCTTTGTGTAGATGTACCCCTTTTAAAAAAATCCACTATAAACCCCCCCTCCCAAAAAAAAGCTAGGCTAAATGCTCTCAAAGCTGTTGTGGGGTACAATCCCAAATATGGGCTAATGTGGGAATTTGTGAGAATGGTACATAGCTTATGTTAGGTCCCTTAAATTTATTATGTGCTCCCAAAGTTTTATAAAGAGCTAGAGAAAAATCTCTCCGACCCTTGGAGTTAAAGCAAAATGAAAACTCTCAGGATTAAATTTTTGGCTGTCCCAGATCTACAAAATTCTTTAAAAGAGGAAAAGGGGCCCTTTGGGAATTTTTGTATCGTGAAGGATTGTTGAAATTTTACACTGTACCCCGGTATTAGAATTTTTTGAGAAAAAGAAAACCGACAAATGTCACAGTGAATTTACCAAATGTCTTAGGTAAATACCACGATCTAAAAAGGATTTGGAAAAGTGCAAATTGCTTTAAAATTTTATAACCCCGCATGAAATGGGATCACTGGGCAAAAGAGCATTTAAACCCCCCCAGGAAAATGTTTCTTTAATAACCCAAAACCCACAAGCCCCCCCCAAGAAACTCATTGCTAGTAATCCCTTCCCTTAAAACTCTTGTTCCCGCAACTGCTCCAAAAAAAAATTTTCTAACCCAGCTGGTTTGTAACAAGTTATCACAAATTTTTTAAAACATGGAAAGGATCTAAACAGGAGTCTTTGGGGAGGGCTGCATTGCTCTTGTTGCCCCCTCCCTAGTTAAGAAAAGATAATAATTTTTTTGAAATTAGGCAAAAAGAAAATTTAAAAACGGGCGTCTACAAATGCAAAAATGAATTTTTGCAATCCTTTATGGCGCTAAAAACTAAACCCTTTACACTGGGAAAATTTTTCTTATCATCATTACGATTCCCCATGTCCCTCATTGAAAGGGTCTTTTCTCATATAAGACTCCAACAACATGTCAATTTGGGGGAAACCAGGTATAGATACTCAAAATTGGGGCAAAGGAATTAAAAGTTAAAAATTTCTAGGGTCCCATCAACCCCAAAGGATTTTCCTTCATGTAAAGTTGATATTTTAGCCCAAAAAGGTATCGAAAAAGGAAATGTAGAAAAATAACTTTGGTATAACTGGTCTAGCATTAGGAATAATTTTTAGGGGAGAAGTAAATTTAAAGAAAAAGATTGTTATAGGAATGGGATTTTGAAGCCGAGTAGATCTATAACCCCCTTGATAAAAAGAAAGTAGATAAGTATGTTTATGGAGCAACTTTTAAAGTGAACAGACTGACTGAAATTTTTTAGTGGCCCGGCTTAGGCTTGGTTACAATACTTCTGGCAGTTTGGGAGACACACAGTTTTAATCCAAAATAAATGTAAATTATTGATCAGGATAAGGGGCCCTTTTTGAACACTATGTGGGTTAAATTTTTTCCACTTATTGAGGGAAAACAGAAAACAGCAGTAAAAATAAAACCCATGTTTACATGTCAAGTTTTTTATTAATGAAAATAAAATACCAGATAACAAGCAAATTTCCTAAATTTGCTTGTAACAGTAAGGGAAAATATAGATTTGTAGATTTTAAAATCCATATTATTCCCGTTAACCCTTTGGGGCCCAAATTCCTAGGTTTTGTGTATCCATATGCTCTCGCGTCCCGCCACAGGATGGATATGGGGTGCACAAAAACAGCCACTTCGGTGGAAAATTTAAATCTCTTCCCCTGCCTACAGTTACATAAACAGTGTCGTATGACTGGGCCTTCTTATTCGGAGAAATTGAAAACTTGAGTAAGCGGGATCTCCCATTTGACCTTCATCCCTTTAAAGGGGCAGTTACGTTTTTAAAGGTCTTTTTGCCCGATCCGTTAAGCTGTTACAGTTTTGAATTTAACCTTTTATCATTAACCCCCACATCCAACACAGGTAAAGCCCCTCAGCTGGCCATCATTACCAAATTTAGCTGCAATCTTTACGTTGGCTACTGTTTGTCCGGGTTATTACACTTCGTACTATGTTCCCATTATTACGATTAGATCCCCCCTTACACATAGCTATGTGGTGTTTCCCTTGTTAAGATAACAAAGTGCAAGTTAGCATGGCAATCCTTACATTTGATTTCCCTAGAACTGATACATCTAGCAACTCGCCAATTTTTCCATTTTAAACACCCCATAAAATATAGGCATTACACTTTTTAGAGAAATGAGCACCGTTGCAAAGATACAATCTTTCCTTTCTTTGCCTGCCCTCTTACAACTGGGCTACCTCTTGTGGTACTTCTCCCCTTTCTTTGATGTGGAGAAAAATATTTCTGCCCCTTCACTTATAATGCCTACGTAACCCCGTTTAGTAGGTGACTTATGATTATGATTTGGGATAAAGTTTCCTTTTGTGGAATTGACGGTGCATGGGGGCTGTAAATGGTATTCCTGAGGGAATGGGTTGGTGGTCTGCGTTGGACAATTTGTTTTGCAGGCCCCCTCTTATTTCTTCCAACCCCAAGTAACCCCTTTTGTATCGTTAGATGCCACCTAAAATGTCTTGTGGTTCAATTTATTCTGAAACAAGGGGATCAAAACCCTCTGCTCCCCCAGATCATATTTATTTTTCAAGGTTTTAAGTTTTTGTTGATCCCAAATTGCTGTAAGCCGTTGCGGTGTGGTCTTGTGATTGGAGTCTTCAAATAGCCCCAAAATTTGCTACTAGATAGGGGGGGGGTACTTTGCTCCAAATTTCTGAAAATGCCCCCAACAAGTCAATGCCCCACTATAGGGGTCGTTACTTTGGGAAAACTTGTATTGAACTTGGCCTCTCCCCTTACTTTCCCCTTTAATTTGCATAATTTTGGGAAAAAACTTGCAAAAATCATCCTATCATGTACGACTGCTTTAAAGATAGACCAAAAAAAAAAAAAAAATCCTCCCCGTTTTTCTCCCTGATTAAACACAGGCATGCATAATTCTGGAAGTTTTGGTAGACACCTCTGATTTTCATACTAGGTTGACCAACAACATTGTTTTCACCCTTTACCTTCTACAAAGCCTTAGTTTTGCAGGACACAAGTGTTGTCCTCCACTTTATAATATTGATCCAGCAGCCGCTCCCTTTCAGCATCATCTGCACAATTCACCAGAAGATCGCTCTCACAGTCCTTATACTACAATTTATATGACTCCTATCTATTTTCTAAGGCACGTAGGTGTAACTTTAATTCATCAGGGTTTACCGTTTCTTGTCCCATTAACTCCATACACTTGTTGTATGATTTAGTAACATGACCCTTCCGGGTTTGTAGTGATGCTTTCTTTGCTTTGGCGTCCATGGACTTGCCAGCATCACTAACTTCCTTAGACCCAGCCATTGTTAGGGAATTAATAATCACCAATTATACAACTTAAGTAGAAACCTTGTGAGAGTAATTCTTGCACTTTACTCTTGTATAAATCCTAGCCACCCATGTGCTAGTAATTAACTGGGCTAATTATCATCCACCACATGACCGATTAAATTTGTGTACCCTATACCCACTTTCTTCAATCAGTCACTTAATCATTAAGTAATTAATTCAATTAATTTTTCAATGATTGCATCCAGTTCAGGAAGGACCAGCGGGCATATATGGAAAATTTACTAGGGGTGTTATCTGTACGTATCTCAACATTACATACATACGAGTAATCTCATTGGGAGAAAACAACTATGTTGTTTACCGCAGTCACCCCGTGTAGACATGTGAGAAAACTTAACCACCTCTGGTCACTGCAGGTGGCCCCCTCGACCCTCACAATCTTTTTTTTCAATTCAGATCGACACCATGCCTGACCCTTCTAGGGTAGGGTAGGTGCCTGAGCCCGAGCTTTTAGCTCATAAGACTGTCGTTCCCATTTGCCCCCTTTGGGCGGGGATGGCAGACCAGAGAGGCCTAGCTTGTGACTAGGTCTGGGGACAGTTAGTCCCAAATATGAGGAGGTACTTGTGCCTCCTCCCATGGGAGACTTAGGTCTCAGACACTCCCTAAAGAGGGAGCCAAGGCCGGGCCACCACTTGGAAAAGGCCCGGGCCGGGAAAATACCGGCTAATCTTTAATAATAATAATAATAATTTTCAATTCAATTTAAATTCAAAGTTTATTCTCTATAAGGATTACAATGCTGAGTTTACAGAAATTTGGTTATTGTGTGGTTTACATGTAGTAAAATTGTGATTACAGAGTGTACCACTAGAACGCTTAGCATGCTAGGCATTTCGGGCAGACTTAGTTTTATTCTTAATTGTAAAATATTACAAATTATGAGGTAATTTGGTATTGTTGCTAAGTGACTAAATACTAGTTTGTGAGTTTAGCAATGTGAATGCTTTTGTTTTGGCACAGTGCATAGTTTCAGTATTGGAGTATCACAGGATTCATTATTTTAAGATTGAGATTTATTTCTGTTTAGGGTTTCAAATGAGTGAGTGAGTGTAAGTGTGAACCACCAGGTGGTACTCGTGTAGTTAGTTGACGGGGTGTATCAGGGAGATAAGATGTTTTCTAATGGTAGTTTTGAAGGTGAGAATGTGTCTGCAGTTCTAGATTTTCTCAGGTAGGGTATTCCAGATTTTAGGGCCTTTGACATACATTAAATTTTTTGTAAAGGTTTAGTCGGACACGGGGAATGTCATAGAGATGTTTGTGTCTGGTGTTTATGCCTGTGGGTTCTGTCACAAACTATCAAGAAAGCGTTTTGGGTTTCAAGGTTGATATTAGTGTTTAAGGCCCTGTAGATGTAGATTCCCACAGTAGTAAGTGTGGAGGTACTGAACGGGGAGTAAGTTTTAGGTCTATGAAGAGTGGGGGGGGTTGTCAGGATGGGATTTAGTGATTATTCTTACTGTAGCTTTTTGTTGGGTTATTATTGGCTTTAGGGTGTTGCTGCAGTTGATCCCCAAGCACAAATAGCATAGGTGAGGTATGGATAAATAAGTGAGTGGTATAGTGTGAGAAGGGCATTTTGCGGCACGTAGTATCGTATCTTGGAAGGATCCCAACCGTTTTGGATACTTTTTCGGTTATATGCTGGATATGGGTGCTGAAATTCAGGTTGTTGTCAAGGTATAAGCCTAGGAATTTGCCCATTATTTCTGGTAATTAGAGTGTTGTCAATCTTAATGTTAATTTGTGCATCTCCTGCTCTGCTACCAAACATAATATAGTAGGTTTTGTCAGTTTTAAGCGTAAGTTATGGCTGTCATCCAAGTCGATATTTTAATCAGCTCCTCATTAACAATGGTTGCTGATGCTGTGTCTTTAATGGTGACATACTGATACCTATTAGCAATGTAAGATTTGAAATAAGCAAGCACAAGGCCTCTATACCGTAATGATCAAGTTTGTGGAGTAGGATGTCGTGGTCTACTGTGTCAAAAGCTTTTCTTAGGTCAATAAAAAAATTTCCCAGTGGATATTCCTTTTTTTCCAATGCTGTTTTAAAGCAGATTAGCATTTTTATGATTTCATCATTAGTGCTTTTATTTTTCCTGAATCCAAATTGGCAGGGGTTGAGTATGTTTTGAGCCGTTATAAATGACACAGTCCCCCTGTGCACGAGTTTCTCAAAGATTTTGGATAGCAATGGTAAGTTAGATATTGGTCTATAGTTGTTTAAATCTGTGGGTCACCACCTTTATGTATTGGTGCAACCCCTTGCCATCTTGTGTAGTTTCGGGAAGGTGCTAGTCTCTAGTGACTTGTTAAAAAGTAATGAATTTGCATGCGATAGGACATGGGCCGCTCGCTTGTACAGTAATGGTGGGGCATGAGACAGATTCCCCCAGTTATTTTTAAGTGACTTTATAAACTCAGTGACTTCCGTGGGCTCAGTTGGTGCAAGATACCTGGAGTTTACCTGGAGAGAGTTTCGGGGGTCAACGCCCCCGCGGCCCGGTCTGTGACCAGGCCTCCTGGTGGATCAAGCCTGATCAACCAGGCTGTTGCTGCTGGCTGCACGCAAACCAACATACGAGCCACAGCCCGGCTGATCCGGAACTGACTTTTAGGTGCTTGTCCAGTGCCAGCTTGAAGACTGCCAGGGGTCTGTTGGTAATCCCCCTTATGTGTGCTGGGAGGCAGTTGAACAGTCTCGGGCCCCTGACACTTATTGTATGGTCTCTTAACGTGCTAGTGACACCCCTGCTTTTCATTGGGGGGATGGTGCATCGTCTGCAAGTCTTTTGCTTTCGTATGAGTGATTTTCGTGTGCAAGTTCGGTACTAGTCCCTCTAGGATTTTCCAGGTGTATATAATCATGTATCTCTCCCTCCTGCGTTCCAGGAAATACAGGTTTAGGAACCTCAAGCGCTCCCAGTAATTGAGGTGTTTTATCTCCGTTATGCGCGCCGTGAAAGTTCTCTGTACATTTTCTAGGTCGGCAATTTCACCTGCTTGAAAGGTGCTGTTAGTGTGCAGCAATATTCCAGCCTAGATAGAACAAGTGACCTGAAGAGTGTCATCATGGGCTTGGCCTCCCTAGTTTTGAAGGTTCCATTATCCATCCTGTCATTTTTCTAGCAGATGCGATTGATACAATGTTATGGTCCTTGAAGGTGAGATCCTCCGACATGATCACTCCCAGGTCTTTGACGTTGGTGTTTCGCTCTATTTTGTGGCCAGAATTTGTTTTGTACTCTGATGAAGATTTAATTTCCTCGTGTTTACCATATCTGAGTAATTGAAATTTCTCATCGTTGAACTTCATATTGTTTTCTGCAGCCCACTGAAAGATTTGGTTGATGTCTGCTGGAGCTTTGCAGTGTCTGCAATGGAAGACACTGTCATGCAGATTCGGGTGTCATCTGCAAAGGAAGACACGGTGCTGTGGTGACATCCTTGTCTATGTCGGATATAAAGGATGAGGAACAAGATGGGAGCGAGTACTGTGCCTTGTGGAACAGAGCTTTTCACCGTAGCTGCCTCGGACTTTACTCTGTTGACGACTACTCTCTGTGTTCTGTTAGTGGGGAAATTATAGATCATCGACCGACTTTTCCTGTTATTCCTTTAGCACGCATTTTGTGCGCTATTACGCCATGGTCACATTGGGTCGAAGGCTTTTGCAAAGTCTGATATATTACATCTGCATTCTTTTTGTCTTCTAGTGC
Source organism: Cherax quadricarinatus (assembly GCF_026875155.1). NCBI lineage: Eukaryota > Metazoa > Arthropoda > Malacostraca > Decapoda > Parastacidae > Cherax > Cherax quadricarinatus. The sequence continues at coordinate 25,818,130 of NC_069480.1, read as the reverse complement.
ATTTAGGACCTTGTCGTAGTGGTCCAATAGTTGAGACAGACAGGAGCGACCTGTTCTAAACCCATGTTGCCCTGGGTTGTGTAACTGATGGGTTCTAGATGCGTGGTGATCTTGCTTCTTAGGACCCTTTCAAAGATTTTTATGATATGGGATGTTAGTGCTATTGGTCTGTAGTTCTTTGCTGTTGCTTTACTGCCCCCTTTGTGGAGTGGGGCTATGTCTGTTGTTTTTAGTAACTGTGGGACGACCCCCGTGTCCATGCTCCCTCTCCATAGGATGGAAAAGGCTCGTGATAGGGGCTTCTTGCAAGTTCTTGATGAACACAGAGTTCCATGAGTCTGGCCCTGGGGCAGAGTGCATGGGCATGTCATTTATCGCCTGTTCGAAGTCATTTGGCGTCAGGGTAACATCGGATAGGCTTGTGTTAATCAAATTTTGTGGCTCTCTCATAAAAAATTCATTTTGATCTTCGATTCTCAGTCTGGTTAGCGGCTTGCTAAAAACTGAGTCATATTGGGACTTGAGTAGCTCACTCATTTCCTTGCTGTCATCTGTGTAGGACCCATCTTGTTTAAGTAGGGGCCCAATACTGGACGTTGTTCTCGATTTTGGATTTGGCATAGGAGAAGAAATACTTTGGGTTTCTTTCGATTTCATTTATTGGCTTTTAGTTCTTCCCGGGATTCCTGACTCCTAAAGGATTCTTTTAGCTTAAGTTCGATGCTTGCTATTTCTCTGACCAGTGTCTCCCTACGCATTTCAGATATATTGACCTCTTTTAGCCGCTCTGTTATTCTTTTCCATCGTCTTTAAAGGGAGCGCCTGTCTCTTTCTATTTTACATCTACTCCTCCTTTTTCTTAGAGGAATAAGCCTTGTGCATTCATCGAGTGCCACCGAGTTAATCTGTTCTAGGCATAAGTTGGGGTCTGTGTTGCTTAGTATATTTTCCCAGCTTATATCAGTTAGGACTTGGTTTACTTGGTCCCACTTTATGTTTTTGTTATTGAAGTTGAATTTGGTGAATGCTCCCTCGTGACTAATCTCATTATGTCGGTCTGGGGCTCCACACATACATGTCTGAACCTCAATTATGTTGTGATCTGAGTATATTGTTTTTGATATGGTGACATTTCTGATCAGATCATCATTGTTAGTGAAGATGAGGTCTAGTGTATTCTCCAGTCTAGTAGGCTCTATTATTTGCTGGTTTAAATTGAATTTTGTGCAGAGATTTAAAAGCTCGCCTGAGTGTGAGTTTTCATCAGAGCCGCCTCCTGGTGTTATTACTGCAACAATATTATTTGCTATATTCCTCCATTTTAGGTGCCTTAAGTTGAAATCCCCCAGGAGCAAGATGTTGGGTGCAGGAGCTGGAAGATTTTCCAGACAGTGGTCAATTTTTAACAGCTGTTCCTGGAATTGCTGGGATGTTGCATCCGGAGGCTTGTAGACTACCACAATGACTAGTTTTGGTTCTCGACCTTTACTGCTAAAACTTCCACTACATCATTTGAGGCATTTAGCAGTTCTGTGCAAACAAGTGACTCTGCAATGTACAGGCCAACCCCCCCCCCCCCTTTTGCCTGTTCACTCTGTCACATCTATATAGGTTGTAACCTGGGATCTATAAATCGTTGTCCAAGTGATCCTTTATGTGGGTCTCAGTGAAAGCCGCGAACATTGCCTTTGCATCTTCAAGCAGTCCACGGATGAAAGGTATTTTGTTGTTTGTTGCTGGCTTTAGACCTGTATATTTGCAAGGAAGAATGTTATTGGACTGGTGGTATTGTTTGTACTGGGGCGGGATTTTTTTTCCGGCAACTAAGCCGTTTGTTTGTGATCTGTTCTGTTTTTATAGGACAATGTTTCTTGTATAGTCTAAGTAATTTGTTAAGAAAAATGTCTGTCCAGTCATCAATACCATTGGCCTTGGAGAATTCTGTAGGCCAATCAATAGTCTCAAGGTCAGCTGTGAACTTCCTTACTGAGGCCTCGTCATGGAGTCTAATGAGACTTTGTTGTATTCAAGTGGTGGTTTACTAATGCTTGTCAGGAGGAAGGTATGGTAGTGGTCTGTAGTGCTATCTGTGATTATCCCTGATTTAAGGGGGGCTAGTATATTGGTCCATATGTGGTCTATTATGGTTGCACTTGTCTCAGTGAGCCTGGTTGGTTTAGTTATTGTTGGTAAGAGAAGTGTGTTGTTCATATTGTTGAGAAATCAGTTACAGGCTGATCATCTAGTAAGCCAAGGTTGATGTTGAAGTCTCCAGCTAAGAGAAGGTGGTGCTTATTCATTTGTCTGTTTGTTATTAGTGACTTTAATTTCTCACTGAAATTTGGGATGTTTGTGTGAGGTATCCGGTAAATGGCACCGATTGTTATAGGCGTCCTTAAATTTTTTTTTACAGAAAAAATAGAAAAAATGTTTTCCCCCCTTTTCATACTAAAGCAAGTGGTGTAAGAAAGTAATTGGTTAGAGAAATAGATTGCAATACCACCCCCAATTTGGGTTTGGTCTGCATTTGAATTGCTGGTATCCGGAGAGGGTAGTACTTTGTGTCCTGCTTAACCCAGATCTCTTTAAAATAATGCAGGAAAAGGGGTTTTTTGTAAATCAAGGAGTCAGGGTACATAGTGTTTGCTTAAGGGACCTGATGTTGTAGTTAAGTACTGATAGACTTTTAGCATTGTTTGGGATAGGGGGTTGTATGCTGTGTAATAAAGGCAGTTACTTTCCAATAGGTTTTGTTTGGTGTCAATAGGGGTTTAGATCAGGGTCAACTGATAATTTTATCTTTAGTTTAAAATTAGGTTATTTATATCCTGATTGTTGTTGAGTTCTACTACTGATATCTGTAGTGGTTGAAGTTGGGCAAGTATAAGAGAGTTTTTATCATGTAGGGTATATCACTACTACACATAAGAAGTTGATGTTGTCTGTGTTTTTTGTGCTGGAATAAAACTAAAGTACAACTAGTATAAACTAAAATTTAAAAAAATACAAATTAAAAATAGAACAAGACCTCACTTTTAATTGCACAAAAGTCTAAAAATGACTTTTGTGGAGTCTATTTTTTGAGCTAAATGAGCTAAGTATAATAGGTTTAATTAATAATATAAAAATAAAAATTAAAAATCACCGTCTCTCACTATAATTGCATATGGTCTTTTTAAAGTAATTGGTATTGATATGTTTGAGCTAGAAAGAGCTATAGTACAACTAGGTTTATCTAATAATATAAAAAACTATTAAAAATGCACAGTCTCTCACAGAATTGCACTAGGTCTAGTAAAAGTGAATTTGGTATTGATATGTATTGAGCTAGAATGAGCTAAGAAAAACTGTGATTAATCTAAAAATATAATAAAGGCACAAGACCCAAATTGAAATTTGCACTAAAGGCTTAATAAGTTTTTTAAAAGAATTAGGTATAATTAATTTAAATTGACAGGAAAAAAAATAAAATTAAGGTAGCAAAAAGAATAATAAAAAAAAATATAAAAAAAAAAAATGCAAGATTTGGGTTATAATAGCTAGAAAGATGGTAACAGGTAATATAAAAGTTGTATTTGAAAATACTATCAGACCATAAAATTAGATAGACCCTAATACAGCGACTAAAAATTTGTGGACTGTATTGATTATATTAGTTAACTGAATAAAGGGGGGGGGGGTTTTACACAGGGATATCTACAAGGAAAAACACTTGTAAAAAACCCCCACTTACCAGATATTCCGGGTGGCCTTTTATGTAGCTAGATCACCCAAAATCCATCCAATTACAACTACCTAACGGCAAGTATCAGTATGCTAAACTAGAAAGGTTTTTACTGTGGATGTTTGATTTTCCCTTTAAATTCCTCCTTTTCACCTTCATTTCGATGTACTGCTAACTGACACAGTTCTTTTTCCCAGCAGATGAGTTCCCCTTTGGGTTTTTTGCCCTGGTTAGAAGTCGTGACTCCATAAATATTTAAATATCCCGAGCGGAAACAACGAGGAAACATGTCACACACACTCGGGAAATGGCACTCTATGCTTCAACGATTTTTTAATTAGTTTATTACACTGTTATATTACAATACAAGACGTTTTTTAAATCTCATAATTATTATACAATTAGAGGTACTCCATTGATCTAGACCGATAAATGGGGATTAACTCACGGAAATTTTCCCCTGGACACTTTCCCATGGCGCCCACGATCCCCCCCCGGTCCTACTTTTACCCACCATTTTACCACTTTATTACAGTGGCACGAAAAATCACTTTCCCCTCACTTTTTCCCCGGGAAACTTTTACAAATTTTAATTAGGAAGTGGGGCCTATTTTAATCCTTAGGCGCGTGAATGCCAAATTTCCTGCCCCCATGTTTTCACGCCCCTCCATATTAAAAACCCTGCCGCCAACCCTGCCCGAGTCGCCCCCCCCCCCCGCACATCCGCTCAGGTGCAGGGTGAACACGGGTTTTTTCTATTCAAAATACAAATACATTTTTCCCAAATCAAACATTAACACTTTTTAGCACTATACTTTGGAATTAAATAATTTCCACAACCCATATATGCCCCTTTATACCAGAATTATAACCTGTGAAGGCTTAAAGTTTTTTTCACAATTTTTACCCTTCCCCCCTCCCCCAAAAAATAACCATCACCCAACCGTTGCCTTGACTTGACATTAAAGTACTGTGGTTTTTTTTTGGTCCCAAAGTTCCACAGGACAGATACGGGATACAAAAGGGTCCTAGCTGGCAGTTTTGGAACGGGTGAGGTGGGGGCCCTTTAAAGCAACCCCCAAAAGCCAAACATTCCTCCCAGTTTCGTGGTTGGATGGTAAGTACATTGATTTATGATTTACCCTTTAGGGGAAAAAGTAGTAGTTTTACTGTACACATAATATTAGGGTTATTAAGCAAATGTTGATAATAATAATGTGACCAAAAAAATTTTAAAATAGGTAGAAAAGGCCGATAATTCAGGCAACCAGGTTTGTTAGCAGGGAAACTTGCACCCTTTGGTTTTTAAGATGAGGACAGGGCTGGAAGAGACCACTCGTTCTTTTTTTGACCGATATCACCTGGGCAAAATGTGCCTTGATACGACGGCAGCCCCCACGTGTCCTTCACATATGAGACCTGGGGGGAAAACTGGGAGAGGAAACCCCGATGACCCTAGAGACCTCCCCATCAGGCTCAACAGTAAGACAAGACCCCCACTTTTCTCGTAGGTTCTGGCAGTGTCTGGGGAAAATTTTGAGTTTTAACTGTAGGCCTTTTTGCACTGGAGCCCCGTCCAGTATGTACCCGCGTCTCTTGCAGCCTAAAAAAGCTGGTGTAGTGTCTGCATAGTTTTACAGGGGGTACACACCCTCTTGGGTATAGGAATTTTTGAGGTGCAGGAGGCACTAAAAACGATTGAATATTTCAGGGAAACAAGGCTCCGGGTTTCACGTGGTTTCTGGGGGGAAGTCCAAAGGGGCTAAGCTTAGGGAGGTTGAAGATCAGGGAAAATGCTGAAAACCAAAATAAGTTATCCTTTATACGGCATGCGGCGATTCCTTGCAACATCAATCATTTGGAAAATCTGTCCTATAAGCCACTTGTAAGGTGAGGGACCCACCTCAGAGTCGTGTCAACAGAGCTTGCCAAGGTAGGGGACTCACTTGGGGGCAGTCAAGACAAATTTTAAAAAAAATAGTAATTACAATCAGATGATGCAGAAAACCCCAAAACACAAAAAATTAATAACAATATAAAAAATGGGAAAAATGTCTTTACTTAAACACAATGACACCTCAACCTGGGGAAAAAAATGCACTTTTAAAAGATTAATTTCTTTAAAAAGGTTGCAACAATAATGTTAACAACTCCCCAAAGGCAATTTTGTCAATTTCTTAGCATTCAACCATATTCATTCAAAATAGTAATAAAAAAAAATTTAATTAAGAAAAACATCACGAATACAAAGGTATAAAATATTAAACCCACCATGTATGGCTACAGGCAAAAAATTCCACTACTTCCCTAACACAATAAAACAAAACAAATTTTTGGAAACTGCACCTAAACACAACTCACATTATTGACTTAAACTGCTATGTGTATAGATAAGACATTAAAAAAATCTAATTTAAATGGTAACAGGAAAAATCCCTTACATATCAGGCAAAAGATATAATTTTATTGTACAAATCCCAAATCCAATTGTATGTCTATCTGTTTTTCACATAATATGTTTATTATCTATACATTAACAAAAACACACTGGACAAGCAACTTCCATCCTTCCCCAAAACTATATACTGCCCCACGCCTAACTCTGCAAGTGATAAGGAAAGAACTCGCCCCCCCTTTAACCTTATCCTCATTCCTACTACTTGATGGGAAAATAGACTATAGAAAATGTTTGTCCAAGACAAAGAAACTAGACTCCACGGGCATTGCACCCCTGTCCATACTTATTCACTCACGCATCCTATCCAACACACACACAAACATTTCACACCCAAACACTTCATTGCACAACCAAGGGGGTGAGCCCATTAAAAGCCCTGAACCCCCCCCTTTTACCAACCAAATACCCCGGCATTTTAAAACTCCTTAAACGCCAATAAATTCCCTATTGTTAGTCCTTTATAACCTCGAAAAACCTTCATCCCACCTTTTCCCCCAAAAAAAACTCTTTGCGGACAAACTTCGATAAAACATCTCCGCCAAAGTCCTTCTCAGCACATCCGCACTCTCATTCACCCCCAAACCCAAAAAAATATTGAGTCTACGATTATATTGCTAAACCCCTTACCACACCCTCACCCCCCCACTATAACAAGACTCAAAACTCGCAATCCCAAAAACCTTGACCCCCTACCCTCCCACCCCCTTATTTTATCCAAACCCCGAGCACTCCAAACCTTCACAAAAAAAGACAACATGATATGCAGTCCCCTTCCCCCCCTGCACTACACACCCCACCCTCGATAACCCCCCTTCTCAGACATCACTCCCATTGGCAAAAACCCATGCAGGGGAAAAGATACAAAACCTCATGCGTCCTAGGTCGTATCCTTAATTTACTAAAACTTTGCTATATTACATCCTATGCATACATGGGGTAGATCCCTTCAAACCAGCGCCACTACATGTCCCTCTAACAATTTACACAAAGTTCCAACCTTTACTTTTCCCAGTTCCCTGGTTAACACTGAGGCATGTAACACTGTTTCACATTCCCTCATTTCTGCCCCTCCATACCATTTCCTCAGATGAGCATGTACCTTATCTTGCTGACTCCCCCTCCATCAACCTGCACTAACCGCTTCCCTCTTAATAAACACACATTTCACACCATTTCTCAAGTCTAAGAAACCCAACTCTCCTCTACATACCGGCAATATCACTACGTCCCTTCGCAACCAGTTGCACCCAGAACCCCACAAAAATTTGAACACCATTCTAAGAATACTCGTGATTGCTGTTCCTGTTAACGGCATCACAGTCGAAACAAACTAGACTTTACTATGTAGTAATACATTGATGACAATTGCACATTCGCTAAGGGTTAAATGGTGAGGTCTCAGCATTCCCAAACGTCGCTGCACCTGTTCCACCATTGTACTCGAATTGTTAACCCTGGCAGCACTCAGGTCAGCCTCATACATGACACTGCAGATTTTCAGACTCCCGGTCCGCCGCTGCACGACATCACATCGCCATTCTAATCTCCTGGCCCACTCTCCCAGCCCCATTATCATTGACTTTTCCAGATTTACCTTCATCCCAGTAGCTCTCCCAAAATTGTGTACAACCTCCCCCAAAAGTCCTAACCTTGTCTCCTCACTCACCAAAATAGTTGTATCAACAACATAGCCCACCAAACCAGGCAAAGGCTTCTGCTCACCATCCCCCCCCCTGTCCTTAGACGATCCTCCACCATCCTATAAAAGGGGTCCTTAACACATGCAAACAATAGTTGTGATAATGGACATCCCTGCCAAAGACACCACTCTATGTTGGCTCCCTCCCCCACACACCCATTGATTTGTACCCTTACCTTTGCATTTGAATAAAACGCATCCACCCACCCCACTATTTCTTCACCAAACCCCTGTCATAGGAGAATGTCCCTCAAAGCCTTTCTTTCCACCCTGTCATAAGCCCCTTGCCAATCCAATGCCACCAATGCCCCTCTTCCCTTTTCCATGTCCTCCAGGAACCCCTTTATGATCCCATGGCCCTCGCCAATTGACCCATCTGGTAGCCCAAACTGAGATTCAAACACGACCCTTACCACAACACATTTAAGCCGATTCCCAAGAATTTTCGCAAACAATTTATAATCAGCACAAAGTGTTTAAAA
>NC_069480.1:25794160-25809267 GCF_026875155.1 Cherax quadricarinatus | reverse complement strand
TTATTCTTAACCAGAAAAAACCCTTTGTGTTCTGTTAGCACTCTACTGTCTTTGGTTCAATTTATTCTGAATCAAGGCACTCAACAACCAGTCTGCTCCCTCCAGATCATATTTATTACTCAAGGTCTTATAAGTGCTTTCTAGTTTGATCCTAAATTGCTGTAAGCCGTTGCGGTTGTGGTCTTGTGATCTGGAGTCTTCAAACTAGCCAAATTAGCTACTAGATCCAGCCTACTTTGCTCCAAGTTACTGTAAGTGACCTCCAACAAGTCAACTGCCTCACTATAGGAGTCGTCTACATTTGGAATACTTGTATTAGAACATGCGCATCTCCCCTTACTTTCCCCTTTAAATAGCATAATTTGGTAACACTTGCAAGATCACTCCTATCATGTACGACTGCTTTAAAGATAGACCAAAACTCCTCCCAGTTTTCTCCCGGATTAAACACAGGCATGCATAATTCTGGAAGTTTTGCTAGACACCTCTGATTTTTATACTAGGTTGACCAACAACATTGTTTTCACCCTTTACCTTCTACAAAGCCTTAGTTTTGTAGGACACAATGTTGTCCTCCACTTCATAATATTGATCCAGCAGCCGCTCCCTTTCAGCATCATCTGCACAATTCACCAGAAGATCGCTCTCACAGTCCTTATACTACAATTTATATGACTCATATCTATTTTCTAAGGCATGTAGGTGTAACTTTAATTCATCAGGGTTTACCGTTTCTTGTCCCATTAACTCCATACACTTGTTGTATGATTTAGTAACATGACCCTTCCAGGTTTGTAGTGATGCTTTCTTTGCTTTGGCATCCATGGACTTGCCAGCAGCACTAACTTCCTTAGACCCAGCCATTGTTAGAGAATTAATAATCACCAATTATACAACTTAAGTAGAAACCTTGTGAGAGTAATTCTTGCACTTTACTCTTGTATAAATCCTAGCCACCCATGTGCTAGTAATTAACTGGGCTAATTATCATCCACCACACGACCGATTAAATTTGTGTACCCTATACCCACTTTCTTCAATCAGTCACTTAATCATTAAGTAATTAATTCAATTAATTTTTCAATGATTGCATCCAGTTCAGGAAGGACCAGCGGGCATATATGGAAAATTTACTAGGGGTGTTATCTGTACGTACCTCAACATTACATACATACGAGTAATCTGATTGGGAGACAACAACTGTGTTGTTTACCGCAGTCACCCTGTGTAGACATGTGAGAAAACTTAACCACCTCTGGTCACTGCAGGTGGCCCCTCGACCCTCACAATCTTATCCATATCTATCCGAGACCAGTATAAATTGGATAGCACCCTCAAGTACGGCGCTACTAATTAATTGTGGACTGTATTGATTATATTAGTGTAACTGAATCAAGGGGTGGGGGGTATGTTACACATGGATATATCCATCAAGGAAAAACACTTGTACATAATCCCACCACTTACCAGATTTTCTCTGGTGGTCACTTGATGTAGCTAGATCACCCATAATCTATCCAATTACAACATACCTAACTGACCAGTATCAGTCTGCTATAAATAGAAAGGTTACTTAGCTGTGGGTGATTGATGTTCCTTATTTCCTCCATTCACCATCTCATTTCGATGTACTGCTACACTGACACAGTTCTTATTCCAGCAGTACGAGGTATCCATTGGTTTGTCCCGGTTTAGAAGTCGTGACTCCATAAAAATTTCACTATCCTCGAGACAGGAACAACGAGGTAAACGTGTGCACACACACTCTGGGAATGGCAGCTCATATCTCTTCAACGATTTCTTAATTAGTTTTATTATCACTGATTATATTACAATTCACAAGACGATTTAATATCTCATAATTATTATACACATTAGAGGTCACTCCATTAAGATCTGAGACCAATGAGTGAGGATTAACTCACGGGTAATTTCCCCTGGACACATTCCATGGTGGCTCACCCATCACCCCCAGTCCTACTATTATCCACTCATTTTACCACTTTATTACAGTGGTCACATAAATCACGTTCCCTCACTCTTCACCAGGAACAGTTACGACACTTCCTATTAGGAAGTGAGGCCTATATTTATCCTTAGGCCGCCGTGAATGCCAATTTCCTGATCCCATGTTTTCGCAGCCTCCTAACTATATTCAAAACACTGCCGCCAACCCATGCCCTGAGTCGACCTGTCCCCCCACCCGCACATCCGCTCAGGTGCAGGGTGAACACTGTTCTATTCAAAATACAAATAAATTTTGACCCAAATCAACACATTAAACACTTATTAGGCACTATAGCTTTGGTAATTAAATAATTTCCACAACACCATATATGCCCAGTTATACCAGAATTATATACCTGTGGAGGCTTAAAGTTTTGTCACAATTTCACCTTCCACTCTCCTGGAAAATATAACCATCACCAACCTGATTGCATCTTGACTTGACATTAAAGGATACTGTGGAAATTTATTTGGTCCCTAAAGTTCCACAGGACAGATACGGCGTACAAAGGGGTCCTAGCATGGCAGTTATGGAACGGCTGAGGTGGGTGGCCCTTACACCCAACCCAAAACGCAAACACATTCTCTCCCGAGTTGGCGTGGTTGGATGGTAAGTACTTCTTGATTTATAGATTTACCATTCAGGGAAGAAGTATGTAGTTTTACTGTTACTACACTAATATTACTAAGGATTATTAAGGCAACTGTTGATAATAATAATGTAGACCTAATAGGCCGATAATGCAGGCAAGCACTAGGTTAAGTTAGACAGGAAGAACTAGCAGCCTTAATTTTAATGACGAGGCGCAGGTCTAGAAGAGACCAGCTCGTTCTTCTATGACCAGATATCACCTGGACAAGACATGCCTTGATCAGCAGACCTGGGGAAATCTGGTAGAGGCACCTCGATGTACCATAGATGACCTCCTCCATCAGGCTCATACAGTAAGACAAGACCTCCCCTTTCTCGAGGATTTGGCCAGTGTCTGGGGAAAAATTGGAGTTAACTGTAGTCTTATGTGCAGCTGGCAGACCATGTCCAGTATGTACCAGCGTCTCTTGTCTGCCTAGAAGCTGGTGTACATGTCTGCATAGTTTTACTAGGGGATACACACCCTCTTGGATATAGGAATTTCTGAGGTGCAGGCAGGTCACTAATAACAATTGAATATTGCAGGAAGCAAGGCTCCTGGTTGCACATGGTTTCTGAGGGGAAGTCCAAAGGGGCTAAGCTTAGGGAGGTTGAAGATCAGGATATATGCTGCAACACCAAGTAAGTTAGTCCTTTATACGTGCATGAAGGTGAGTTCCTTGCAGCATGAATCATTTGTGAAAATCTGTCCTATAAGCCACTTGTAAGGCTGAGGCACCCACCTCAGAGCTTGGTGTCAACAGAGCTTGCCAAGGTAGGCGACTCACTTGGAGGCAGTCAAGACAAATTTTCACAGATACATAGTAATTACACTATCATGAGTGATGCAGTAACACAATAGACACAAAAATATTAATAACAATATAAACAATGGAATACATGTCTTTACTTAAACACAATGACACCTCAACCTGGTGAAAGAAAATGCACTTCAAAAGAATAATTTTTTAAGAAGGTCCTAAATGCACTAGAAGACAAAAAGAATGCAGATGTAATTTATACAGACTTTGCAAAAGCCTTCGACAAGTGTGACCATGGCGTAATAGCGCACAAAATGCGTGCTAAAGGAATAACAGGAAAAGTCGGTCGATGGATCTATAATTTCCTCAATAACAGAACACAGAGAGTAGTCGTCAACAGAGTAAAGTCCGAGGCAGCTACGGTGAAAAGCTCTGTTCCACAAGGCACAGTACTCGCTCCCATCTTGTTCCTCATCCTCATATCCGACATAGACAAGGATGTCAGCCACAGCACCGTGTCTTCCTTTGCAGACGACACCCGAATCTGCATGACAGTGTCTTCCATTGCAGACACTGCAAAGCTCCAGGCGGACATCAACCAAATCTTTCTGTGGGCTGCAGAAAACAATATGAAGTTCAACGATGAGAAATTTCAATTACTCAGATATGGTAAACATGAGGAAATTAAATCTTCATCAGAGTACAAAACAAATTCTGGCCACAAAATAGAGCGAAACACCAACGTCAAAGACCTGGGAGTGATCATGTCGGAGGATCTCACCGGTGGCCTGGTGGCTAAAGCTCCCGCTTCACACACGGAGGGCCCGGGTTCGATTCCCGGCGGGTGGAAACATTTCGACACGTTTCCTTACACCTGTTGTCCTGTTCACCTAGCAGCAAATAGGTACCTGGGTGTTAGTCGACTGGTGTGAGTCGCATCCTGGGGGAAAAGATTAAGGACCCCAATGGAAATAAGTTAGACAGTCCTCGATGACGCACTGACTTTCTTGGGTTATCCTGGGTGGCTAACCCTCCGGGGTTAAAAATCCGAACGAAATCTTATCTTATCTTATCTTAACATTGTATCAATTGCATCTGCTAGAAAAATGACAGGATGGATAATGAGAACCTTCAAAACTAGGGAGGCCAAGCCCATGATGACACTCTTCAGGTCACTTGTTCTATCTAGGCTGGAATATTGCTGCGCTCTAACAGCACCTTTCAAGGCAGGTGAAATTGCCGACCTAGAAAATGTACAGAGAACTTTCACGGCGCGCATAACGGAGATAAAACACCTCAATTACTGGGAGCGCTTGAGGTTCCTAAACCTGTATTCCCTGGAACGCAGGAGGGAGAGATACATGATTATATACACCTGGAAAATCGTAGAGGGACTAGTACCGAACTTGCACACGAAAATCACTCACTACGAAAGCAAAAGACTTGGCAGACGATGCACCATCCCCCAATGAAAAGCAGGGGTGTCACTAGCACGTTAAGAGACCATACAATAAGTGTCAGGGGCCCAAGACTGTTCAACTGCCTCCCAGCACACATAAGGGGGATTACCAACAGACCCCTGGCAGTCTTCAAGCTGGCACTGGACAAGAACCTAACGTCAGTTCCTGATCAGCCGAGCTGTGGCTCGTACGTTGGTTTGCGAGCAGCCAGCAGCAACAGCCTGGTTGATCAGGCTCTGATCCACCAGGAGGCCTGGTCACAGACCGGGCCGCAGGGGCGTTGACCCCCGGAACTCTCTCCAGGTAAACTCCAGGTAATGAATGTCAACAACTCCCAAAGGCAACTTATGTGCAATTATCTTAGCATGTAAACCATATTCATTCAACATAGTATATAAATAAAAACTTAATATTATGAAAAACATCAGAGAATACAAAGGTATAAAGTATAAAACCGCAGCCATGTAGCGGCTACAGGCAAAAAATTCCACATACTTCCCTAACACAGATAAAACAAAACAACTTATTGTGACAACTGCACCTAAACACAACTCACATTATATGACTTAAGACTGCTATGTGTATAGATAAGAACATAATAATAAATCTAATTTAAATGGATCACAGCTGATAAATCCGCCTTAACATATCAGGCAAAAGATAGTAATTCTCATTGTACAAGTCCAAGTCCAACTTGTATGTAGTCTCATCTGTCTATATACAATAATATTTTAAATTAAATCTAAACATTAGACTACAACACACTGGCCCAAGCAACTGTCCATCATTTTCCACACTATTTACTGCCCTACGCCTAATTTTATAGGATAGGGGTTTAAAAGAACTCGACCCCCATTTTATCCCTTTTTCCCATCTTTCACTACTCCCTTTGATAGAAGATAAAGTTTATATAAATAGTTTATAGCCCAAAGGGACAAAGAAACTACCAGCTCCACCGTGCTTTTGCCCCCAAGGCCAAAAATTATTCACCCCACGCATCACTCATCCAAACACACTAAACAAACATTTGACCCCCTTTCCATAAATTCAAAACCCAAAGGGAAAGGTGGCCCGTAAAAATTTCCCCTGAACCCCCCTTTTTAAACCAACCTACTCACCCGGGCCCTTTTTAAAACCCCCTTAAATAACCCCAAATAAATTCCTATTGTTGGGCCTCGATAACCCTCAGAAAAAAACCCACCCCACCTTTTAAAAAATTCTCTTTTGCGAAAAAAAAGTTCAAAAAAAAACATCTGCCAAAGCCCTTTCCCCAGCACATCCCACCCTAAATCCCCCTCATACCCCAAAAAAACAATATGTAGTCTACGATTATTTAGAAAACCCCCTTTCCACCCCCTCACCCTTCCCAAATCATATCAAGACTCAATGCTCGCAATCCAGAAAAACCCCTTGCCCCATCCCTAAACCACCACCTTACTACCCATCCCCCTGATGCACCCCAAAACCCTTTCCCAAAAAATGGGACATGGTACGCAGTTTTTCCCCCACTGCTTTCTGCCACACCCCCACCCTCGATAACCCCCCCGTCTAAGAAATCGCCCCCCATTGGCAAAATCCCATGCAGGAACGATACAAAAACCTCATCCCGTCCTAGGTCAAAACCCTTTAAAATTTACTAAAACTTCGTTTTTTAACATCCTATGCATCATGGGGTAGACCCCTTCAACCGGGCTCCACTACATGTCCCTCAAATTTTAATTTAAAAAAAATTTAAAACCTTTATTTTTCCCCTTTTTTCCCGGGTTTAAACCACTGAGGAACGTAACACGTTTCACTTTCCCTTCATTTTTTCCCCCCTCCATACCTTTTTCCCAGGGAGCATGAACCTTATTAGCTGCCCCCCCCCTCCATCAACCTCCCATAATCATTTCCCCTTTTAAATAAACACACTTTCATGCATTTTCCCCTCAAGTCTAAAAAACCCAAAACCCCCCCCCTAAAAAACCGGAAATCACTACGCCCCCTTCCCCAAACCGTTTTCCCAAACCCCCAAAAAAATTTTGAACACCATTCTAAGAATACCCCGGGGAATTGTGTTCCTTTTAAAGGGCTTCACAGTCGAAAAAAATTTGGGACTTTACTAGGGAGAATCTTTGAGAAAATTTGCACGTTCCCCAAAAGGGTTTTAAAATGGTGAGGTCTCACTTTCCCCCAAACGTCCTCCCCACCTGTTCCACCACCCTTTCCAGAACGGGTTAACCCTGGCAGCACCGGGTCGGGCTCAAAACATGACACTGCGATTTTCAGACTCCTGGTCCACCGCTGCACAATCACATCCCCATTCTAATCCCCCGGCCCCATTTTCCCTAGCCCCATTTTCATTGACTTTTCCAGTTTTTACCTTAACCCAGTACTCTCCAAAATTTGTGTAAAACCCCCCCCAAAAGTCCTAACCTTGTTCCTCATCCCCAAAATATTGTATAACAAATAGCCCCCCAAAACCCGGGGCCCAAGGTTTGGCTCACCACCCCCCCCCTGCCCCCTTAGACAATCCCCCCCCATCCTAAAAAAAGGGGCCCCCTTAAAACACAGGGAAACAATATTTTGTGATAAGGGACACCCCTTCCAAAAAGCCCGCCTATTTGGCCCCCTCCCCCAAAACCCCCAAAGATTTTCCCCTTTCCCTTTCTTTTTTGAAAAAAAACGCACCCACCCCCCCCACTTTTCTTCCCCAAAAACCCCCCTGTATAGGAAAAATTTCCCCTAAAAGCCTTTCCTTCCACCCTGCCAAACCCTTCCCAACCCAAATTTGCCCCCAACCCCCCTCTTCCCTTTCATGTCCTCCGGGGGAAACCCCCTTTTATGACCCCGTGGCCTTCCCCAAATTTGACCTATCAGGTAACCCAAACTGAACTCAAAAACGACCCTTCCCAAAAAAAAATTTTTAAGCTGTTTCCCAAAAATTTTCACAAAAATTTTAATAATCAGCACAAAGTTAAAAAATTGCCTTTTAAACCCAAAAGGGTACATGTGTTTCCCCTGGGGAAACCAAAACACCACCACCGGGGGTTCCCCGTGATTCCCCCATTTACCTCATTTTTCTGGCATTCATTAACCCCCCGGGAAACCCCCTAAGCAGACCCCAGTGTTTGTACAAAAATTGTTTGGAAAAACCATCAATCCCGGGTCCTTTCCCTTCCTCTGACCAAAAGGGGCTCCCCATTTTTTCCTCCCCTCAATGCCCCCCACCCAATGCCCCCCAATCACTCCCCCAATTTCTCCCGGCAAAACGCTCCCATACATGTCCAAGACCCCTCGCCATAAAAACCCTATTTTTCCCCCCTGTATTCCTCAAACCATTATCGGGCATATGAAATATCCCCAGGGTTTTCCCCGGGTTAAAAACTTGACCCCTCCAAAAAACCCCCACCGAAGAAAGGGTTTTTTGAATCCGGGTATTTTTGTCATTGCTGTCGTCCCTTCTGTCCTCGCAGCCAAAACCCGATGGTTTGGGTCCCCCAAGAGTACTTCGTCCACCCCACCTTTTTACCCGAATTTCGCAAAACTTTTCTTCTTGCAAAAACCTTTTTCCGGTCCTTAAAAACATTTTTAAATATCCTCCACGGGAAAACCCCCCACCCAAACCGCCCCCCTCGTAAAAAATCTCGAAATCAGTTCAAAGAAATTTTTGACAAACCATCTGTTTTGTTTAAATTTTGCGTTTGCCCTCCCTCACAAAAAATTTACGAAAACTTTACCTTAGCCACACTACCCCAAAATCCTACCACATCCCCCTAGCCCCTTCCCGGGTCTGCAAGGCTTTTCCCCAAAAATACTGAAAAACCTTTTCCACTCCCCCTTTAAACCCCCAAAACCATCGTTTTCATTTTCCCTTTAACTTCCCTCCCCAACCCGACCCCAAAACACCCCAAAACCCACCTCCACTAATACCCCCCTATGATCAAAAAGACCCCATCTCAATAGTTTTAAAAGCCTCTACCCAAAACGCTCTGTGAAAGATAAACATGTCCAAATGAGCCCCATACCCCAGTTTTATAAATGTATTTTTCCCACCCCCCACAACCTCCCCCAAAGCTTTTACATGATGAAGATCTCTAAGCAAGCCCCCAAAAACTGAGGAAAAGTATCCCTCTCCTCTGGGTTCCCCGTCTGCCTCTTAACTTCACAAATTTTCCAAACCCCCCACAATCGTAAGACGGTAAAATTTCCCTAGGGAGTACCAAGCTCCCCCCCTTTCCCAAAATCCCTCTTTATTTCGCGTCACTTTTGTGGGGCAACAAACAAAAAAACGCCAAATCTCCCCTACCCCCCAAACCCTTCCCTTTTACACATAATACTCTCCCCCCCCCCCTTTCCTAGCAGTACAAAAAGGGCCCCGCCTCCCGATCAAAAACCCCAAAATCCTTTTTAAAAAGCTCACACGGACCCCATAAGCCTGAAAACCCCGGCACCATTAAATTTACGACCCCAAACTTTAAAAAAATTTCGTCCAGCACAAAATTTCGTCAAACCTTTTGCCTAATTTTAGAAACCCATCCTGAAGCACTCATTTTCACACCATCACACACCGAGGCCGGTTAAGGTTTCCCCCCCCCATGTCAAGAAACCCCTTCCCTTTTGACCAAACCCCCCGCGCTTTGCCTTTTCCACATACTCCACCCTCCTTCCCAACCCTCCACCCCCCCGTTTTGGGCCCCTTTTTTAGAGTCAATCAGGTACCATAACCCCATGTTTTTTCCCCGGCCTTTTCGCTGGGTCGAACCCCCAAATCTGACCCCTGCTGCCCTTTTCCTTTTCTCCCCCAGGTTTCCCCTATCTGGGGGTGGGAGCCAGGCAAAGGACTTTCCCCCCTCACAAAAACTTAGTCCGCCTACCAATTCCTTCCCTGGCCAGCACTGTTTCCCTCACAGGTTTCCACCTGACCCCCCCCCCCCGGGAACCCCCTTCTGCCCTGAACCCAAAGGGTTTTCCCCTCGCTGTGACTTCCCCCCCCGTTTGACGTAACATAGCCTTAACCCGCCCAATTCCTCCCAATAGCTTTTACTGCTGCACCCCCCGGGACCTCCCCATGAACCCAAATGTATTGTTGAAGGGTCAGGTGATTCATTTGGGTCAGCACTTTTTCCCCTTCCCATTCCCAGGGGGAAAACCCCCCACCTCTTCACTCCCCAAAACGACCAAGCCCCTTTCCCCCTTGCCCCAGTTCTTCCTTAGGGATCCGGGTTTTCATGCACAGGTGCTTTTGCCCCTTGCCAGCCCCGGAGCCCCAAATTCCCCTTAACACGTCCCCCACCCAATTTTGGTAATATTCCCACACAAATTTGGGATGTGTTTCTCTGCCCAGCTACGTACCTTATGGTTTTTTAAAAATCCTTGAGATATAAACCATGGTTTTAGGATGCCTTAGCGCATCTTTAGATTGAAGGAAAACCCCAAAGGGAAAACCTGTTTAAACTTTCCCTTTTAAAAACAAATTTTCCCGGTTGGGGTAGTTACAGTTCCCTAAATTTGAGAACATTTTGAATATCCCACTTCCTCAGCCCAAAAGGGACGTTTGGGTGACTTGACCACGAATAATTCCTGATACCCTCCCTTTAACTTACCCTCAAAGCCAGTGTTTTGTTTAAAGCTGAAATCTTGGTAATGATCCACCCCAAAACCTGTATACTTGGGCATTTGCCCCTTTCACAAATAATTTTAAAAACGTTCAGTTTCCACCCCCTTACAAAATTTATTTTCCTTTTGCCTTTGTCCCCTCTATAATTTTGGGGGAAAAAACACATCCAATGTTTTAGGCATTAAAACCCCACTAATGAGTTTTAATGCCCACAGTATTTTACTCTCCTTGGGACCCTGGCCCATATTGTTGTTGGTAGCCGTTGGGGAAAAAAATAGAGGGGGGCAAAGACGACCTCACCCCTACCTCCCCAGGCAGGAAAAACAGACTGGTCTAGCAGACAGGTACAGGAGACTGGACTAGCATACTGGTAGAGGGGACAGGTACAGGAGAATGAAAAAAAGGGAAGGGCTGGGCCCAGCAGACCCGGTCAAACAGGGCGGGACTGGAGATTGGTACTAGCAGACTGGGGAGTAGGTGACAGGGTTTTAGGAGACTGATACTAAACAGATGGTACTCCCGACTGGTACAGCCCTACTGGGAAATAGGAGAAAGGGACTAGCAGACTGTTAATAGGGGGATGGTATTAGAAGACTGGTCAGAAGAATGGTAATAGCAGACTGGAAAATTGGGGACAGGTCCCGGGGGCTGTACAAAAAGACTGGTAATAGCAGATTGGGATAGGAGACTGGCACTAGCAGACTGAAATAGGTGACAGGCCCATGAAAAAGTTTCTAAAGATTGGTACTAGAGGAAAAGGTAAATAGGAGAAATGGAAATAAGGAGATGGTGCTAGGGGACTGGTCAAACAGGCAAGTAGTAGGGGAAAAGGTACTAGGGAGAGATACTAAAGACTGGAACTAGCAGGGCTGGGACTAACAGGGGCCTTTTACTAAAGGTGGTACTAGCCTTTTGGGAGCAGGGGACAGGTATAGGGGACGATACTAGAGACGGGTACAAACAGTCTGGTACTAGCAGACTGGTAGTAGGTGACAGGTACTAGGAGACTGATACTAGAAGACTGGTACTAGCAGACTGGGACTAGAAGACTGGTACTAGCAGACTGGTTCTAGGAGACTGTTACTAGCAGACTGGTAGTAGGTGACAGGTACTAGGAGACTGATACTAGAAGACTGGTACTAGCAGACTGGTACTAGCAGACTGGTACTAGCAGACTGGTACTAGGAGACTGTTACTAGCAGACTGGTAGTAGGTGACAGGTACTAGGAGACTGATACTAGAATACTGGTACTAGCAGACTGATAGTTGGTGACAGATACTAAGAGACTGATACTAGAAGACTGGTACTAGCAGACTGGTAGTAGGTGACATGAACTTGGAGACTGATACTTAGCGACTGGTACTAGCAGACTGGTAGTAGGTGACAGGTACTAGGAGACTGATACTAGAAAACTGGTACTAGCAGACTGGTACTAGCAGACTTTTACTAGCAGACTAGTACTATCAGACTGGTAGCAGGTGCCAGGTACTAGGAGACTGATACTAGAAGACTGGTACTAGTAGACTGGTAGTAGGTGACATGTACGAGGAGACTGATACTATAAAACTGGTACTAGCAGACTAGTACTAGCAGACTGGTACTAGCAGAGTGGTAGTAGGAGACTGGTACTAGCAGACTGGTAGTAGGTGACAGGTACTAGGAGACTGATACTAGAGACTGGTACTAGCAGACTGGTACTAGCAGACTGGTACTAGAAGACTGGTAGTAGGTGACAGGTACTAGGAGACTGATACTAGAAGAATGATACGAGCAGACTGGTACTAGCAGACCGTACTAGCAGACTGGTACTAGGAGACTGGTACTAGCAGACTGGCAGTACGTGACAGGTACTACGAGACGGATACTAGAAGACTGGTACTAGCAGACTGGTAGTAGGTGAAAGGTACTAGGTGACTGATACTAGAAGACTGGCACTAGCAGACTGGTAGTAGGTGACAGGTACTAGGAGACTGATACTAGAAGACAGGTACTAGCAGACTTGTAGTAGGTGACAGGTACTAGGAGACTGATACTAGAAGACTGGTACTAGCAGACTGGTACTAGGAGACTGGTTCTATCAGACTGGTAGTAGGTGACAGATACTACGAGACTTATACTAGAAGACTTGTACTAGCAGACTGGTAGGAGATGACAGGTACTAGGAGACTGATACTAGAAGACAGGTACTAGACTTGTAGATGACAGGTACTAGGAGACGGATACTAGAAGACTGGTACTAGCAGACTGGTACTAGGAGACTGGTGCTATCAGACTGGTAGTAGGTGACAGGTACTAGGAGACTGATGTCAAAAGACTGCTCCCGGTTGGCCCGGTGGCTGTAGGGGAATTCTGAGCTCAGATTGACCAAAAAATCGAAAAAATATGAAAAATTAGTTAATCTTTCCGAAAAATAGAGCAAACATCTAGCAACATTTTGATGTGTGTCTTGTGTCTGTACGATAATTAGATAAAAAGTTATCGTAATTATAAGGAAGATAACTTCATTATGACTATACCAGGTGTACCAGCGGGGCTCCCGTCATAACAATACCACACATGTATTTTTTTCCTTTGTTTTTTTTTGGTGTATTGTTGAGTTAGATCTTCCTAATAGTAACTGGCAACCATCAGTGTAGCTGTGAGAAGGAGCTGCTGGTACCAGAGGTAGTCAGTGCCGACTAGAAGTCAGAAGAGGTTGGTTGTATGTCGCTTCCTCGACAACTGTCTACCCTTGGACCGTCACTTTTTTGCCTTTCATTGTATACATTTTTGGCATACGATGCCTAGAAAGAATAGAAAGTATATCCCGACGACTAACAGGAAGCAGAGAAAGCGGATGAAAGAGTTGACAATGGCTAGAGAAAGGAAGAGAGAGGCTGCTGCTTTGTGTGGTGAGGCCATGTTAGTACCACCACACTCCTCTCAAGAGTTAGTACCACCACACTCCTCTCAAGAGTTAGTGCCACCACACTCCTCTCAAGAGTTAGTGCCACCACACTCCTCTCAAGAGTTAGTACCACCACACTCCTCTCAAGAGTTAGTACCACCACACTCCTCTCAAGAGTTAGTACCACCACACTCCTCTCAAGAGTTAGTACCACCACACTCCTCTCAAGAGTTAGTACCACCACACTCCTCTCAAGAGTTAGTGCCACCACACTCCTCTCAAGACGAATCCATGGCCACTGTGGCCACCGTGGTCACCTTGACAGCTACTACTATCACGACTTCTACCTCCATGGCCACCATGACGACTACTACCTCCACAGCCACTACCTCCACGGCCACTGTATATGTGGCCACCCCACGTTCACGTGGCCGACCTAGAGGATCGGGAAAGCAGAAACAAACAGCGATACCTGTGGCCACACGACGTCCAGTTGGCCGACCCAAAGGATCGAAAACCAAAAGATATGTCACGTCTGTAGCCAGCACCTCAATGGCCACATCTCCTGTGGCCAGCATCTCCGTGGCCACATCTCCGGTGGCCACATCTCCTGTGGCCTGCATCTCCATGGCCACATCTCCGGTGGCCACATCTGTGGCCAGCACCTCCACTGCCACCCCAGATGTGGCCAACAGCTCCATGGCCACCACTGATATTCATAATAGTGTTGAACGTCACAGTGATAGTTGTGTTGCGAGTGATATTCCAGTGTCAACACCTGCACCTGCTGGGGTGTCAAGTGCCAAAAGGAGAGTGTCATTATTTGACACTATAGATCCTCATAGCACTGGAAAGAGATTGATGATTGTTGATCGTAGAAAATTATATACTGATATCTTTTCGCATGTAGTTTGCCCTAAGTGTCGTGTTGCAAGCTTGAAGCCTGTATATTATGAGCAACATCTAGAGAGCACTGTTGTTCTAGAGTGTATTATGTGTCCCTATAAGTTGGGGGAAAAACCCAGGTCGTATAAAACACTGAATGCTGTAACTGGTAGGATGGTGTATGGGGAATTGTTAGCAGGTCGTGGATACCGTGCATTTGTCCGTAGAAATGCAGTGTGTAGTTTGCCACATATCAGTCTGGAGACATACAATAAATATGCGTCTATGATAACAGAAAAATCTGTCGAGTCATGTAAGAAAATACTTGCTGAATCTAAAGACATTATTGTTCAAGAATATCGCAAACTGAATATTGTGCCAGATGATGCAGGAATTCTTGATATTGATGTAACGTATGACGGAACATGGCACACAAGGGGACATCACTCAAATATAGGCATTGGTGTTGCTATAGATGCCTTGACAAAATTAGTGGTTGATTATCAAATTTTCAGCAAGTACTGTAATATGTGTTCCTTTTTGGAAAATCGTTTGAACAGTAAGAAAATAACTAATGAAAAATATGAAGAATTTCGCAAAAAACACGAACTTGAATGCAACATAAACTATTCAGGAACCTCTGCAAAGATGGAAAGTGAAGCAGCAGTAATGATGTGGAAGCGATCACTTGAAAATAAATTAAGATACAAAACAATTGTGAGTGATGGTGATAGCAACACATATAAAGCCATTGTTGACCTCAACGATGGTGAAGGTCCATATCCAGGTGTAAATGTTGAAAAAGAGGAATGTATCAATCACTATGCTAAACGTCTAAAGAACAGACTAATAGATTTAGTCAAGTCAAAAATATGT
>NC_069480.1:25729777-25793660 GCF_026875155.1 Cherax quadricarinatus | reverse complement strand
GGGGTTTTGGTACTAATCTGAGAGGAGTGTGTTGGACTAACTCTTGAGAGGAGTGTGGGTGGTACTAAGTCTTGAGAGGAGTGTGGTGGTACTAACTCTTGAGAGGAGTGTGGTGGTACTAACTCTTGAGAGGAGTGTGGTGGTACTAACTCTTGAGAGGAGTGTGGTGGTACTAACTCTTGAGAGGAGTGTGGTGGCACTAACTCTTGAGAGGAGTGTGGTGGTACTAACTCTTGAGAGGAGTGTGGTGGTACTAACATGGCCTCACCACACAAAGCAGCAGCCTCTCTCTTCCTTTCTCTAGCCATTGTCAACTCTTTCATCCGCTTTCTCTGCTTCCTGTTAGTCGTCGGGATATACTTTCTATTCTTTCTAGGCATCGTATGCCAAAAATGTATACAATGAAAGGCAAAAAAGTGACGGTCCAAGGGTAGACAGCTGTCGAGGAAGCGACGTACAACCAACCTCTTCTGACTTCTAGTCGGCACTGACTACCTCTGGTACCAACAGCTCCTTCTCACAGCTACACTGATGGTTGCCAGTTACTCTTAGGAAGATCTAACTCAACAATACACCAAAAAAAAAAAAGGAAAAAAATACGTGTGTGGTATTGTTATGACGGGAACCCCTCTGGTACACCTGGTATAGTTATAATATAGTTATCTTCCTTATAATTACGATAACTTTTTATCTAATTATCGTACAAACACGAGACGCACACCAAAATGTTGCCAGATGTTTGCTCTATTTTTCGGTAAGATTAACTAATTTTTTCATATTTTTTCGATTTTTTGGTCATTCTGAGTTCAGAATTGCCCTACAGCCACCGGGCCACCGGGACCAGTCTTCTAGCATCAGTCTCCTATTACCTGTCACCTACTACCAGTCTGCTAGTACCAGTCTCCTAGTACCAATCTGTAAGTACCAGTCTGCTAGTACCAGTCTGCTAGTACCAGTCTTCTAGTATCAGTCTCCTTGCACCTGTTACCTGCCAGTCTGCTAGTTCCAGTCTACTAGTACCAGTTTGCTAGTACCTGTCTCAGAGTACCAGTCTGCTAGTACCAGTCTTCTATTATCAGTCTCCTAGTACCTGTCACCAACTACCAGTCTGCTAGTACCAGTCTCCTAGTACCAGTCTGCAAGTACCAGTCTGCTAGTACCAGTCTGCTAGAACCAGTCTTCTAGTATCAATCTCCTAGTGCCTGTCACCTACTACCAGTCTACTAGTACCAGTCTTCTAGTATCAGTTTCCTAGTACCTGTCACATACTACCAGTCTGCTAGTACCAGTCTCTTGTTTCAGTCTCCTAGTACCTGTCACCTACTACAAGTCTGCTACTACCAGTCTGCATATAAATGACCTCATAGGGGACAGGAGCCGTAGTGGGGAAACAAGTGTAGTCAAAGATAAGATAAAACCAATATTGCAAACTAGAAATACCACAAGAAATAGCAAACAAGAGGACTCCACTAGCAATAGTGAGGATATATTACCAAAAACAACTGGTGGGAGCTCCATTGTTGGTGCTAGGGAGGATAGAAGTAAGACAGGGAAACATGCACCAACAGGGAATACAGTCACAGAAACCCAAGGCAAGCGGAAACCAAGCCTGTGCACGTACTATGCACTTGGTATCTGCAGGCATGGGAAATCTGGAAAAACAGATGGGACATGCAACTATGACCACCTTAGAAAATGCCATGCCCAAATGACAACAGGAAACTGCAAACTCCCTTCCTGTAAGCTTTTTCACCCTGAACTGTGAACCTCTTCAGTACAGGAAAGATTGTGTTATAACTTAAATTGCCAGGCACACCATCTAAAAGGGACAAAAAGATACAAAACATCCAGGCCATGGGAAAACATGGGTAGCCACAGCCACTCAAGGGGGAGAGGTTTTTTAGTGCCAGGAAGGAAAAAAAACTGGCAGTAAATGGCAGAAATTGTACACCAAATCCAGTCATTCCTGGAGTGGAACCAGAGTCGATAGCCTCCACTCCAAACCAACAGATACAGATACTAATGCTGGAAAAAAAATCCCCCCTCAGTACCAACAATACCACCAGTCCGATGACATTCTTCTTTGCAAATATACAGGGTCTAAAGCCAGCAACAAACAACAAAATACCTTTCATCCGTGGACTGCTTGCAGAGGCAAAGGCAATGTTTGAGGCTTTCACTGAGACCCAGATAAAGGATCACTTGGATAACGAAATATGGATCCCAGGTTACAACCTATACAGATGTGACAGAGTGAACATGCAAAAGGGGGGGAGGTTGGCCTGTACATTGCAGAGTCACTTGTTTGCACAGAACTGCTTAATGCCTCAAATGATGTAGTGGAAGTTTTAGCAGTAAAGATCGAGAACCAAAACCTAGTCATTGTTGTAGTCTACAAGCCTCCGGATGCAGCATCCCAGATATTCCAGGAACAGCTGTTAAAAATTGACCACTGTCTGGAAAATCTTCCAGCTCCTGCACCCAACATCTTGATCCTGGGGGATTTCAACTTAAGGTACCCAAAATGGAGGAATATAGCAAATAATATTGTTGCAGTAATAACACCAGGAGGCAGCACTGATGAAAACTCACACTCACACGAGCTTTTAAATCTCTGCACAAAATTCAATTTAAACCAGCAAATAATAGAGCCTACTACGAGCAATCATGATCTGATTAGAAATGTCACCATATCAAAAACAATATACTCAGATCACAACATAATTGAGGTTCAGACACGTATGCGCGGAGCCCCAGACAGACATAATGAGATTAGTCATAAGGGAGCATTCACCAAATTCAACTTCAATAAAAAAAACATAAAGTGGGACCAAGTAAACCAAGTCCTAACCGATATAAGCTGGGAAGATATACTAAGCAACACAGACCCCAACTTATGCCTAGAACAGATTAAAATGGTGGCACTTGATGTATGCACAAGGCTTATTCCTCTAATAAAAAGGAGGAGTAGATGTAAAATAGAAAGAGACAGGCGCTCCCTTTACAGGCGACGGAAAAGAATAACAGAGCGAATAAAAGAGGTCAATATATCTGAAATGCGTAGGGAGGCACTGGTCAGAGAAATAGCAAGCATCGAACTTAAGCTATAGGAATCTTATATGAGTCAGGAATCGCAGGAAGAACTAAAAGCCATAAATGAAATCGAAAGAAACCCAAAGTATTTCTTCTCATATGCCAAATCAAAGTCGAGAACAACGTCCAGTATTGGGCCCTTACTTAAACAAGATGGGTCCTACACAGATGACAGCAAGGAAATGAGTGAGCAACTCAAGTCCCAATATGACTCAGTTTTTAGCAAGCCGCTAACCAGACTGAGAGTCGAAGATCAAAATGAATTTTTTATGAGAGAGCCACAGAATTTGGTTAACACAAGCCTAACTGATGTTATCTTGACGCAAAATGACTTCGAACAGGCGATAAAATGACATGCCAATGCACTCTGCCCCAGCGCCAGACTCATGGAATTCTGTGTTCATCAAGAACTGCAAGAAGCCTCTATCACGAGCCTTTACCATCATATGGAGAGGGAGCATGGACACGGGGGTCGTCCCACAGTTACTAAAAACAACAGACATAGCCCCACTCAACAAAGGGGGCAGTAAAGCAACAGCAAAGCACTACAGACCGATAGCACTAACATCCCATATCATAAAAATCTTTGAAAGGGTCCTAAGAAGCAAGATCACCACCCATCTAGAAACACATCAGTTACACAACCCAGGGCAAGATGGGTTTTGAACAGGTCGCTCCTGTCTGTCTCAACTACTGGATCACTACGACAAGGTCCTAAATGCACTAGAAGACAAAAAGAATGCAGATGCAATATATACAGACTTTGCAAAAGCCTTCGACAAGTGTGACCATGGCGTAATAGCGCACAAATTGCGTGCTAATGGAATAACAGGAAAAGTCGGTCGATGGATCTATAATTTCCTCACTAACAGAACACAGAGAGTAGTAGTCAACAGAGTAAAGTCCGCGGCAGCCACGGTGAAAAGCTCTGTTCCACAAGGCACAGTACTCGCTCCCATCTTGTTCCTTATCCTCACATCTGACATAGACAAGGATGTCAGCCACAGCACCGTGTCTTCCTTTGCAGATGACACCCGAATCTGCATGACAGTGTCTTCCATTGCAGAGACTGCAAGGTTCCAGGCAGACATCAACCAAATCTTTCAGTGGGCTGCAGAAAACAATATGAAGTTCAACGATGAGAAATTTCAATTACTCAGATATGGTAAACACGAGGAAATTAAATCTTCATCAGAGTACAAAACAAATTCTGGCCAAAAAAGGTTTAACCCAGTCCCTTTGTACCGGGGGTTCTATTTTTCAAAGCCAAAATTTTTTAAAAGCTTGCTGGGTCCCGGGTTTTAGAACCTTCTCTGGGTGAAAACCCCCCTTGCGTTCAGGTCCCTTTTCCTGGGTAATAGCGACCCTCCAGTTTCGGGGGTAAACCCTTCCTAGAAAAAATTGTTAAACCCAGGCCGGCAAAACCCAGTTTAAAACCTCCCTTCTGGGGGGTTGGGGTTCCTGAACTGTACTTAAAACAGGGGGGGTGGGGGTCCCGATTTATACCCGGTCTAGAAACTAATCCCAACCTTGCACACAAAATTTTTTCCTAAAACCTGGACGGCGACTGAACCTTCCCCACAAAAAACTCCAGTCGGTTGGGAACCGTTTTTTAATTTTTCCCGGGGCCCATTTTCCTGCCCCCCAAAATATTTTAAAAAACCCCCCGGGGCCAATACGGGACCATTTAATTTAAAATCACCCCCTTTTTCTGAAACGGGGTTTTCCTTCACCAGCGTAAAAAGCCCTTTTAATCGGCTTTGACCCCGGGGGCCTGGTCCCCAACCCGGGGGGGCTTGACCACCCGGAAATTCCCCTTCCGGTTAAACTCAACCAGCCTGCTAGTACCATTTCTTCTAGAAAAGGCCCCCGGGTATTCCAGTCTGCTAGTACCAGTTTTTCTAGTTTTGTCCCTTTTACCTGTCACCTACTGAAAGTCTGGTAGTTCCAGTCCCCCTAGTACCAGTCTCTATTTATTCAGTCCAACCATTCTGCTTGTACATCGGGAAGTACTAGTTTTCCTAGTATTCATCTCCATTTCCCTGTCACCCAAACCTTGCCAGTCTGCTATTACCAGTCTGCTAGACCAGCCCTTCTAGTCCCAAGTCTTTTCCATTTCAGTTTTTCCTAGAACTGTAACCTACTCCAGTCTCCTAGTACCAGCCCCTAGTCCCAAATCTGAAATACCTTTCGGGTCTTACCATTCTGCTAATACCTTCTTTTTGTATCATCTCCTAGAAACCTGTCCCCAAAAAAACCAGTCTGCTATCCCAGTCTTTTTGTACCAGTCTGTTTGGCCCCGGGTTCTAGTAAAATTTTTTTAATACCGGTCCCTTTTACCAGTTCCTAGTACCGGTCCCTATTCCCAAATCTGCTAGAAACCCGTTTCATTTAAAAGTCTCCTAGTCCCGAAAATTTCCCCCTGTAACCAGTTTCTAAAAAATAAACCTCCTGAAATGCCCTTTACTTAAACCCCAGCCCTCCTAGTCCCCCAACTCTGCTTCCCAGTCTAAAAGTTTATCATTCTTCTAAAAAACCTGACAAACTCCCAGTCTGCAAATTAACCAGTTTTCTAGTTACCCCTTTCCTCCCCTATACCGGGGTCTGAATTTCCCAGTTTCAGTTTAGTCTCTAGTACCTGTCACCTACGACCCATTTTTCTATTTTCCAGTCTCCTAAGTACCTTCCCTTACCAGCCCTTTTGTCCATCTGCAAATCCAGTTTCTAGATATCCCACCCCAAAGGGGGGGGGGGGCCCCCTAGTCCTTCCTGTTCAGTCCCTAGTACCTTTTTCCCATTACCCTTTTCCCAAGAATGAATACTGTTTAGTCCAAGCCTCTATTACCAATTTGTAGTTCCATTCTCCTAGTACCAGTCCCCTATACCCTTCTTAGTAAAAGTTCCTAGTACCCATATCTTGCTAGTCCCAGCCCTTCTTTTTCCGGGTCTGCTGGAAAACCTTTTCTAGTAGGGGGGGCTCCAAATTTTTTCACCAAACCCCCAGTCTGCAAACCATTTCTTTTTTAAGTAAACCCCAGTCCTGCCCTTTTTAGTCCCAAAGCCCCGCAAATCCCAGTTTTTTCTAAAAACATTTCCCCTTTGTCCCTGTAAACCAAACCCAGTCCGCTATACCAGTCTTTTTAGTAACCAGTCTGTACATACCAGTCTCCAAATACCAGTCTGCTGTCCCAAGTCTAAAATTTTATTCATCTCCTATTTCCCTGCCCAACCTACTACCACTGCTAGTACCAGCCCTTCCTAGTACTGTCCCTAGACCGGCCCCTAAATTCTGCAATCCATTTTAGTACCAGTTTTTCTAGTTCATCCTCCTAGTACCTGTAAACCTACTAACTCTTTGGGCCCTGTTTTTAACCTGTACCTTATTTCCATTCTCCTATACCTTCCCCTATCCCCGTCTGCTAGAAAAAGTTTCCTAGTACCATTCTCCTAGTCCCCATCCCAATTCCAGTCTGTTTGTCCAAATCTTCTAGAAATTTTCCCCCAATTAACCTGTCACCTCTTCCAGTCTGAAAGATCCAGTTTTTAGAAACCGTCTCCTATTTCCCGTCCCAAATCCCAGTTTTCTAGTAAAAGTCTAAATTTTTCCGTCCCCAAAACCTAGTACCGCCCTTTTTTAAACCTTTTTATGTTTGAAAAAGTCCTAGTCCCAGTCGTTTGTCCCGGGGTCTTATTTTCATTTCCGGTCCCTGTCACCTACTCCCCTTTTTGGTTTTTTAGTACCAGTCTCCTAGTACCGTCTACTAAGACCGAAGTCCACCATTTTATCAGTTTCCTAGTACCTTTAACCTACTCCCAGTTGTTTTTCCCCGGCCCTAGTCCAGTTGCTTTATCAGCCCTTTAGACCGCCCTTTTTAAAAAACAAGTTTTCTAGTTCAGTTTTCCTATTCCCTTTCCCACCAACTCCCAGTCTGTTTGAAACCAAAGTTTTTCCTTTTTCCAGCCCCAAGTATGTCCCCTTTCCTAGAAAAGCTCAGTACCACTTTTTCCTAGAATCTCCCAATACCGGTCCCAACCCTATTCAAGTTTCAGTCCCAGTTTTTTCCCTTTATCCCCGGTTGCTAGTAAAAGTTTTCTAGTACCGCCCATAGTACCTGCCTTGTACCTTTCTCTAGAAATGTCCCTATCCCAGCCTCCATTACCAGTCTGCTAGAAACAATCTTTAGTAAAATCTCCAGTACCTTTATGTCCTTTTCCCAACCAGTCTCCCAGTACCGGCCTCCTAGTACCAGCCCTGCTATACCATTTTCCTGTCCAGTCTTTTTTGTACAATTCTTCTAGTAACTGTCCTTCCCCATCCCAAACCTTGGTGTTTTAGTCCAGTCGCCTTTCGAAACCCAGTCTGCAAAAGTCCCAGTCTTTAGAATCAATCTCCAAGTACCTGCACCAAATTAAAATCTGCGGCCCAAAGTCTCCAAAGTACCACCCTGCATTTCCATTTTTAGTATCGTCTCATAGTCCCTGTCCCCTTTGTAAAAAATTGTTAGAAAACCATTTCCCTAGTACCAGTCTCAAATAAAATTACTGCTGTACAAGTCTTCTAGTACAGTCCCCCTAGTACCTGCCCTTACTACCGTCTGCCAAAACCCCTCCAAATACCAGTCTGCAAATTTACCAGTCTCCTATCCCAGCCCTTAGTACCATTCTTCTTTTTCTTCACCTAAAAACCTGTAATACACCTTTTGTTTTTGCTAGTACCCCCTTTTTGTACCCAAGTTTCCCTTTGCTATCCCAGCCCCTTCCCCGTATTCCAGCCCATAGGTTATTTACCTACCTTCCCCAATTGTTATTTCCAGTTTCCTATTCCCTTTTTCTGCTAGTTCCAGTTCGGGCTAGTCCCAATTTTAGTATCAGTTCATATACCTGTCAATACAAACAGTCTCCCAGTACCGCCCCCTTTTAACCAGTCTGAAGTCCCCGTCCCTAGTACCGTCTGCTAGTCCATTTCTAGTTCATTCCCCTGAAATTTGTCCCCTACTACCGTGGAGTCCAAAGCCCCCCCAGTCCCAGTCTGCTTGTACCAGTCTTCTTTATCAGTCTATAGTAGGGTACCTACTAAAAAGTTGTTTAAGAAACCAGTCCCCCTATTTCCCCAGTTTTTAAGTTTTAGTCCAAGTCTTTAGTATCAGTCTCCTTTTACCTTTCACCTACAAACCTGTCGCTAATACCAGTCCCCCCTTTTTTACCAGACGTCCATTTCCCAGCGTTGTTACCAGTCCCCAAGTACCCCAGTTTGAAATCCCAAATTCTGCTACCCTCCAGTTTTAGTAATCTTTTCCCCTTTTTTATTTTTAAGGCCTGTCACCTATCCCAATTTCTGCAAAGTACCAGTCCCCTCATCCCAGCCCTGCAGTCCCAAGTTTCCCTAGTATCAGTCTCCTATTTACCTTTAACCTACTCCCTGTTTTAAAAGTTCCTAGTCTCCCTAGTCCCCGGGTTTTTTTTATTTACCCAAGTCCTTTTTTAATTTTATCAGTCTTTTTTTTTATTTACCTGCCCACCAAACAAACCAGTCTTTTTAGATACCAGCTGCTAGTCCCAAGTTTTTCTAGTTTTCATTCCTAGTACCTTTCCCCTACTCCCAGTCTCTAGTCCAAATCTCCTAGTACCAGTCTGTATTTACCAGTTTTCCAAGTCCAGTATGTATTAAAACCCAAAGTTTTTAAAGGTCCCAAATTCTGAAAAAGGTTTCATTTTCCCCCTTTTGAAACCTTTTTCACCTACTACCAGCCCCTGCTAGTCCCAGTCTCTAGTACCGTCTGTTAGTTAACCAGTCCAAACCATTTTCCTATTTCCCAGTCTCCTAGTACCGTCATTATATTTTTTCCTATTTCCATTTTCCCTAGTCCCAAAATTTAAAAATACCAGTCTGCTATTACCAGTTTGTATTTACCTGCCCTTTTTGTATCATCTCCTATACCTGTCACCTACCAGCCTCCCTATTTCCATTTTCCCCCTAGTAAATTTTGTAAAACCGGTTTTTCCAGTTGGTCCTGCCTATACCTGTCCCAATACCTTCATACCAGTCTTTTTAACTTTTCCAAAAAAGGGCAAGTACCATCTTTGTAAAAGGTCTCCCTAGAAAACCCTTAAATCCTTCTAGTAAAATCTCCTAAAGCCGGAATCCCTTTTTTACTACCAGTCTGCTAGTACCAGTCTTCAAGAAATAAATTTCCAAGTCCTGTCCCCCTTCTACCGGGTTCGGGTTCCTTTTTTTAATATTTTAAAGTCCCTGAATCTCCCATCTGCTAATACCAGTTTCTTGTATCAGCCTCCAATTTTCTCCCCCCCTACTCCCAGTTTGCTAGCCCCAAAGGTCTTTTTGGTTCAGTCCCTAGAAACTGTCCCCTTTTTCCCAATCTGCTAGTCCTCTGTTTCCCCGTTTTCAATATCAGTTCCTATACCTGCCCACATACACCAGTTTTCCCTTAAAAAACCATTCTGCTAGTTCCTGTCTGCTTGTACCTCTTCTATTCCGGGCCTCCTAGTCCCCTTCACCTACTAACAGTCTGCTAGTAAAAATTTGTTTAGAAACCATTTCTACTAATAATATCTTCCAGTATCATTTCCCTAGAAACCTGTCAAATGCTACCAGTCTGCTAGAAAACAGCCCCCTTTGTAACAGCTCTATACCAGTTTTGCTAGTCCCATTATGCTTTTTACAAATTTTTCTAGTACCGGTTCCTAGTACCTGCACCTTAAAAACCATTTGCAAAGTCCCAAATCTCCTAGTCCAGCTGCTGGGCCCTTAAGTCTGCAGTACCAGCTGCATTTTAAACCTTAGTTTACCTGGAGAGATTTCCGGGGGGTCAACCCCCTTGGGGCCCTGAAAACATTCATCACACTGCGGGGAAAAAGGGAATGTTGAAAAGCGGGGGAAAGGCTGGAGGCAGTGGAGATTTCATGTCTGAGGGCAATGTGGGTGTGAATATAATGCAGAAAATTTTCATATTTTTGGAAGTTGGGGAGGGGGGGGGATTCCCCAAAAACTGTTGCCAAAGGTAGGAAGGGTTTTGGGGGTTCAGAAAATGTAGAGAGAATGGGGCGAAACCTATGTTTACCTGGAGAGGTTTTTAGGGGTCAACCCCCTGCGGCCCGGTCTTTGACCAGGCTCCCGGTGGATCAGGAGCCTGATCACCAGGTTTTGCTGCTGGCTGCACCAAACCAACGTACGACCCCCAACTCGGTGGTCAGGGAAAAGACTTTAGGGCTTTTTTCCGTGGGAGCTTTGGGAAAACGCCTGCGTCTGTTGGTTTAAACCCCCTTAAAGTTTTGCTTGGAGGCAGTTGAACAAATCTCGGGCCCCTATACTTATTGTAGGGGCCTTCCCCCCCCCCCCCCCCAAAACCCCCCCCCCCCCCTAGGACACCCCCGCTTTTCATTGGGGGGTTTTGCTCTTCCCGGGGCCCAAATTTTTTGCCTTTTGTAGGAGTGAAATTTTTGTTTTCAAATTCGGTACTAGTCCCTCTAGGATTTTCCAGGTGTATATAACATGTATTCTCCCCCCCTGCATTCCAGGGAATAAAGGTTTTTGGAAACCCCCAAGGGCTCCGAAATAATTGAGGGTTTTTTTTTCCCTTATGACGCCGTGGGAAGGGTTTCTGTTTCAATTTTTTTTAGGGAGCAATTTCCCACCTGCCTTGAAAGGTGGCCCCTTGTGTGGGAGCAATATTTCCCGCCTAGATAGAACAAATTTTTACCTGAAAAGGTCATCAAAGGGCCTTTGGGCCCCCCTAGTTTTGAAGGTCTCATTATCTATCCCGTCAAATTTTTTTAAACAGATGCCCAAATTTATACTTTTTTTTGGTCCTTGAAGGGTTAAAACCCCGACATATCACTCCCAAAAGGCCCTTTTACGTTTTGGGGTTTCGCTCTAAATTTTTTTGGGGCCGAATTTGTTTTGTACTCTGGGAAAGAAGGGTTTTAAATTTCCCCATGTTTACCATATTGGTAATTTTAAATTTCCCCATCGTTAACTTCATATTGTTTTTGCAGCCCCCTGGGAAAAATTTGGGGTTTATGCCGCCCGGAGCCTTGCAAATGTCTGCAATGGAAGGGCACTTTTCCCTGAATTCGGGTGTCATCTGAAAGGAAAACATGGTTGGGGGCCGCAAAAATTGTTTTTATGTCAATATGGGATAAGGAAAAAAGTGGGAGCGAAATACTGTTTCCTTTGTGGAACAGAGATTTTTCACCGTTGGGTGCCCCCGGGGCTTTACTCTGGTTTTACGACAAACTCCTTTTGTGTTTGTTTGAAGGGAAAAATTAAAAGATCCAACCCACCGACTTTTTCCTGGGTTTTTCCTTTAGCACGCATTTTTTTTCGGCTATTACGCCATGGTCACAATTTTTTCGGAAGGCTTTTTGGGAAAGTTGTATAATTACATCTGCAAAATTTTTTTGTCTTCCCTAGTTATCTAGGACCCTTTTCGTAGTGATCCAATAGTTGAGATTGTCAGGAGCGAAACCCGTTCTAAACCCAAGTTGCCCCTGGGTTGTGTAACTGATTGTTTTAGATGGGTGGTGTCTTGCTTTTAGGACCCTTTCAAAGATTTTTTTTGATTTTGGATGTTAGTTTTAAACGGTCTGTAGTTCCTTTTCTGTTGCTTTTCTGCCCCCCTTTTTGGGATTTGGGGGTATGCTGTTTTTTTTTTAGTAAAATGTGCGGGCAAACCCCCTGTCCAAAGCTTCCCCTCCATTGGATTGGGAAAAAGGGTCGTGATAGGGGCTACTTGCAGTTCTTGATGAACCACGGGGGTTTTCCCTGGGTCTTTGGCCCCGGGGGAGAGTGCATGGGCATGGGCATTTTTCGCCTGTTCCCAAAATCATTTGGCGTAAGGATTAAAATCGGAAAAGGGTTGTGTTAACCAAATTTTTTTGGCTCTATAAAAAATTCATTTGATCTTCGATCTCAGTCGGTTGCGGCTTTTCTAAAAAATGAGTTTATAAATTTTGGGGAATTTGAGTAGCTCACTCCCTTTCCTTGCTGTCATCTTGTAGGAAACCCATCTTGTTTAAGAAGGGGCCCCTACTGGCCCATGTTTTTCCCACTTTGGGTTTTGGCCAAAAGAAGAAAACTTTGGGGTTTTTTTCGATTTCTTTTAAAGTTTTTTGTTCTTCCCGCGATTTCCAAAACCCCATAAGAAATTTCCTTTTAAAATTTGTTTTATGCTTGCTAAATTTTCTGACCAGTATCTCCCTACGCATTTCAGATATATTGACCTCTTTTAGCCCCTGTGTTATTCTTTTTCCCTCTCTTTCTATTTTACATTAACCTCCTTTTTTTTAAAAGGAAATAAGCCCTTTTGGGGATAAAATCGAGTGCCCCCCCAAGTTAATCTGTTTTAGGGATAAATAGGGGTCCCGTGTTGGGTTAGTAAAATCTTCCCAGCTTACATCAGTTAGGGCTTGGTTTTTCTTGGGCTCCCCCTTTTTTTGTTTTTTGTTAAATTTAAGTTGAATTTGGTGGGAAAGCTCCCTCGTGACTAATCCCATTAAAAAGTCGGTCTGGGGCTCCCCGCACCCATGTCTGAACCTCCAAAATTTTGGTGGGTCTGGTATATTGTTTTTTATATGGTGACAAATTTTTTATCAGGTTTACATTGGGTTTGTGAAGATTTTGGGGGGCCCAGTGTAAATTTTCCAGTCTTGTAATGCTTTTATTATTTGCTGGTTTTAAATTTAATTTTTTAAAGGGTTTAAAAAACTCGTGTGGGTTTAGTTTTTTATTCAGGGGTGCCCCCTGGGTTTTTATTACTGCAACAATATTGTTTTTTATATTCCTCCATTTTTTGGGGCCCAAAAAAATAAAATCCCCCGGAGCCAAAATGTTGGGTCAGGGCTGGAAGATTTTTTCCCGACATGGTCAATTTTTAAAAAGCTGTTCCTGGGGGGGAATTTGGCCTTTGGGGGGTTTTGCATTCCCCCGGGGGGGCTTGTAAAACCCAAACCCCAAGACTGGTTTTGGTTCTCGAAACCCTTTTACTTTCTAAACCTTCCACCCACTTTATTTGAGGCATTAAGCCCGTTCTGTGCAAAAAAAGTGACGCTGCCCCAAAGGACAGGCAACCCCCCCCCCTTTTCCGTTCATCTGTCACATCTGTATAGGTTGTAACCTGGGAAACCATATTTCGTTGTACAATTTATTTCCTTTTAATGGGGTCTCAGTGAAAGCCCCGAACATTGCCTTTTCCTCTACAAGCCGTCCCCCGGATGAAAAAGGGATTTTTTGTTGTTTGTTTTCTTGGGTTTTGACCCTGTATATTTGCCCCAAAAGGGCGAATTTCATCGGACTGGGTGGTATTGTTGGTTACTGGGGGAAGATTTTTTTCCGGCATTAGTATTGTTTTTTTTGGTTTGGAAATGGGGGCCATCGCCTGTTGGGTTTCCACTCCAGGAAAAAGACGGGTTTTTGGTTTTACGAAATTTCCTACCAAATTCCCCGCCAGTTTTTTTTTTTTTCCCGGCACTAAAAAACCTCTCCCCCTTAGTGGCTGTGGCAACCCAGATTTTCCCATGGCCTGGATTTTTTGTATTTTTTTTCCCCCTTTTAGGGGTGGTTTGGGAAATTTTAAGTTATACACGTCTTTCCTGTACATAAGAGTACACAGTTCAGGGTGAAAAAGCTTACAGAAAGGGATTTTGCATTTCCTGTTGCCTTTGGGGCATGGCATTTTCTAGGGGGGTCATAGTTCCGCCCCGTCTTTTTTTTTTCAGATTTTCCATGTCGCAATCCCAATTCATATATGTGCACAGTTTGGGTTTCCGTTTGCCTTGGGTTTCTTTGACTGTTTTCCCCTTTTGGGGCATGTTCCCCTGTCTTATTCCTATTTTCCCTAGCCCAACAATGAGCTCCCACCATTGTTTTTGGTAATATATCCTCACTATTGCTATGATCCCTTGTTTGCTTTTCCTGGGGTATTTCTATTTGCAATATTGGTTTTATTTTTTTTGACTACCTTTTTTCCCCACTACGGCTCCTGTCCCCTCTGAGGTCATTGATTTTTTTCCTTCCGCGTATAATTCCCGACTACCTGACAAAATCTCCACTCCTCCATTTTCTCCCAGGACAGCCCCTCCAGTTTCACCATTCGCTCCGGGACAGCACCTCCAGCTTCACCATTACGTCCCCCGGGACACACCTCCAACTTCCCATTACTGTCTACCAGGACAGCACTACGCCCCCACTTTTACTGACTACAGGACATCACCCCCAAAACCTTACAGTTTCTGACTACATGGCCATATCAAGGGCAGTCCCATTCAGCCCAACTTTTTATTTCCAAAATTTGTTGTAAAAGCTTCCAGGTTTTCAAATGAAGCAGCTTTGATTTTATCCTCTTTTAATCCCCTTTGTGTTTTAGTCCACTTTTTATCTCATTTGGGGGCATACCCAAAAACATTTCCCCCTTTTTAAATACTGCTTGTAGCAGTTCTTGGATACGCACAAGGGCATGACACCAATTTCCTCAAAAATGACAATTTATCCATGGGGAAGCCCTTTGTTTTTTGACTGCAGACTACACAGGTTTCAAAAATTTTTGAATGGTTGATTTACTGTAATTCAACTAGCAACCTCTTGAATATTCTTTTAAATTTATTTCCAAAATAAGCTCAGCTATTTTTTTTATTTTCAACTTCTTGTATATTGGACACTTACCAGTACGTTCCTAAATTTATATTTATTGTTTGTTTTTGTAAGGGCGCCTAAAACCCCTATCCTTTTTACATCTGCTTATTGTCCAAGAATCCGTTTCCACAAGGGTTTGGACCACCCAAGGTTTACCAGTAAAGGGGTTGGACCAGTCGGGGGTTGGGACCATTTTGATCTATTGGAAAAGGGGGGTCACTTTTTTTAAAAAACACGGGCCCGGTTTTGGGGCTAACAATGAAGGATTTTCCCTGAAATTATTACCCGATAAATGTGATTTTTTGTAAAAAGTAAACTTCATGTTGAAGAACCGGGTTTTTCTGCACTCCTAAAATACGAAAGTCGGCCCAACCCTTTTTTATCAATCGCTGAATCTAGCTTTTTTTTTAGGTATCACCTACTAGTACTGTCACCTACTACCAGTTGCTAGTACCAGTCTCCTAGTCCCAGTCTGCTAGTACCAGTCTGCTATACCAGTCTTCTAAGTATCAGCCCTCCTAGTACCTGTCACCTACTACCAGTCTTCTAGTACCAGTCTCCTATACCATCTGTTAGTACCAGTCTTCTAGTATCAGTCTCTTAGAACCTGTAACCTACTACCAGTCTGCTAGTACCAGTTTCCTAGTACCAGTCTGCTAGTACCAGTCTTCTAGTATCAGTCTCCTAGTACCTGTCACCTACTACCAGTCTGCTAGTACCAGTCTCCTAGTACCAGTCTGCTAGTACAAGTCTTCTAGTATCAGTCTCCTAGTACCTGTTGTAGACAGCCTGTACTGTCAGAACACACAGCCTAGTTATCTGCTCTGACTAGTTCATATTTTGCGGCATTTAGGTGCTGCCCTCTGTAGGCTCACTCAGGTCGGTGGGAGGCTGAGCCCATCCGCCCTCACTCCTAGGCCGACCGACTTGATAGACACAAGTGCTCCCCCTCCACGGACTGGCTTGCGGTCACTCCCTCACACTGCCCGTTGTGTACTCACTCCTTTCCAATTAAAGCCAAACTAGTCCATGGCCGTATCATTGCTACCTACGCTACCTTCATCAGCACTAATCCTCTGTTCAGCAGTAAGAACAGCAATAACAGTGGTGACAGTGGAGTCAACGGCATTGTGAGCCTCTTCAGGGTGGAGGAGTCAACACCATCGGTCGACGCCAGTCAACTTCATCTGTCGTCATCCAAGAAACCTGCTGGCCTAAAGAGTTATCTTTACTCCCAGCGTCTTGACGGACCTGAGATAGATCTTCGTCCTAGATTTTTCCCCAAAAAATTTGGGACTAGGTGTCACGGCGTCATCTCCACCTTAGTAGTCACGTGTTCCCTATCACCCTCTCTACAGCCCTTCAACACTCTCCACACCATTCTCTTGCCCCTACAAGCATCCCTATGCCCTTCTCACTACAAGAATAGAAAGGGGAGGTCGTTTAGTGTGTTGGCTTCGGTGGCTCCAAGCTGGGGCACAGGCAGCTCTTGGGTTGGTTGATACCCTAGCAGCGGTAAACGCACCACCTCCTCTACAGCCTGCTACCAACGACGTCCATCTCGCTGTTTCCTGTGTTTGGGGTTCTTCCCAGTTTCCTTTAGGAAAGTTCTTTCCTGCTTAACCACTGGGAACCCAGTTGGCTTAGCCTAAGCCAGCTTAGTTCAGCCCCACGCCGTCTACAGCCAGCCGTGACTCATCATTGTGACTTACAACTACTCAGCATCTACGATCTCCAGCCAGTGCATTTTTTGTGTTGCCCATTAAAATTTTTTTTTCTTCCCTTTTCCCTTTACATTCCCAGTTCATCACCATTTTGTTTTCCCCAGTGATTATACAGTAAATTTCCTTTATCCCAGTTCAAAGTTCACTTAAGCTTTTTTTAGCATGCCCCGAGAGTTCCTGTGTGCTAAGCCGCAGTTAGTCACGCGCCCA
Organism: Cherax quadricarinatus; assembly: GCF_026875155.1. Classification (NCBI taxonomy): domain Eukaryota; kingdom Metazoa; phylum Arthropoda; class Malacostraca; order Decapoda; family Parastacidae; genus Cherax; species Cherax quadricarinatus. The sequence continues at coordinate 25,776,986 of NC_069480.1, read as the reverse complement.
ACATGCTTGCCAGGAAACAAACCCTCCACAGTTGTGGCTCACGCAGAGTTAGCACTTTCTCCATATCTTATACCTCCACAAGTACCCCGGTCTTTTCCTTTCTTCCAAAGTCCATTCTGATAATTTTCCACGACATTGAGCCCCATAGCAGTACAAAGCTACGAGGGTGTAGTGTTTAGAGCATCACTGAAAGTTTCGGACCTGCACGCCCGTACCTTCGTCATCTGCCTCAAGTAAGTAAACGGACTACCTCATTCCTAATTTCTGTGACATTTTTAACTGTCCTGCACCAATACAGTTACAAATTTCTGAAGCCAACTTTAGTAAATTGGTTCAGGCATCAGTGCACTTTTGCCACTCCTCAGCTTTTTAATTTTGTACATTTATTTGCACTCCTACATTTTAATTCCGGTATTTTTCTGCATCTGCACCCCATTATTGATTAAATGTTCAGTTTAACCCCATTTATACAATTTACCTCTCACAACAGTTTGCTAGTAATCCTGTGTGGCCCGTTAATTTGTTATTGCACCCTGCAATTAGTCAAAGATGTTGACACCCTGCACCCGTTTTGTTTGTTAGTGTGTTTTTTTTTTCTTTAATAGGAATCTTCAAATCTTAAGTATTTGTTTATTCACCTGCAGTGATACAATCTGTGCCTACCCATTACACTTTCCCTCCTGTTTCCCCCCATTTATTTGCTTTCCTATTTCTATGTTTATCTGTGACTTCACCAATGGCATTACTTTTGCATTTGTATACCCAAATCCCCTTGAGTGCATTTTTGGGACGGGCTTATTTACCCCATTAATTTCCAAAATACTTGTGAATTCATTAATTTTGGATCTTGAGATTGTAAATTTTTGTTTTTGCCAGTGTACACCCTGCCCCCAGTTAACCTTTCCCTATCTGATTTAATAATTTGCATTTTTATAATTTTATTTTGGTGCAATATAGCATTTCATGAACCGTGTATTTTTTTTTTCTGTGATTTTGGGCACAACCCATACTCTGATATCTTTGCTGTGCCAACTTCCCTTGTGCAAGTGAATTACTTTTTTTTGCACCATTTGCAACTGCCAGCACCTGCAATATTTAAAATTTTTGCTCAAATTATTCCATCCACTAAGCGGTTTACCTAGTACCGTGTGCTTGTCCTCTGACTCTGGTTGAATTGTAGCCAGTGCAACCATTTTTTGCTCTGACCGTTTACCCTCTTCGTGACCTCTTGCGTTAAAATTGACGTCCCTGACTAAGACACCAGTGGCCGTACCATTAGTCCAGATCTGCTGCTAGCAAGGTGCCTCGCCAGCATGAACACGCGCCAGGGCATCGAAGCCCCCGTGACATTTGGTCACTTGTGCTCAAGTCTCGACCACCAGTGGGCCAGCTTTCTCTCCATACCGACCCTTTTTTTGACGGTCCGTTCAAATAGTTAGCCATGGCTGCAGTCAGTCAAGACACTGTTAAGGCCCTATTTGAAAAGGTTCCCCCGGATGCACAGTACATTCGTCTGCTGTTGCAGCAGTGGATCTCACCCGGGATGAAATAGTGCCTTTGTGCAAGCTCCCAAACGCGTTTTTTTAAGATTCAGTCCCTGGAACGAGCTTAAGGGGGAAATTTAGCGTTATTTTCGGCTAGTTCGCCAACGTCATTACATTGACATCGTTACAAAGTTTGGCCGAATGTCAATACAGGCACGAAAGCCTCCTGGCTTGCATTTGCCGTTTGGCAAGCCCCCAAGCTTTAACTGATGCCATCAGCTCCACTAAGTGGGAGAATGGTGTCAACTGTATTAAAGCTGAAAACATCATCCCCATGCTGGCTGTAGGCATCATGTGGAGGGATGCCCCCCTAACCTCCGAGGTGCCATTGATGCGCTAGGACTCGGCCCTCAGCACGACGTCCTGGGTGCATATGATGCCATTGACGCGATCAAGCCGCCTGCCAAGCAAGGCAAGGTTTGTCGCTTTGCGGATGATCCTATACCCATCCTTCCGGCGCTGTCCACAGTGACCCCGCGGTTGCAGCCAGAAGTCACTTTTGCCGCTGCTGTCAGACAGCCAGCCCACAAAGTTTCTAACCCCAGTCCCACTAACACTCGCCTAAGTAAAAATATTGACCACAGTAACAACAGTCAGTCTCATACAAAAAAGCAGTCATCGACCTCCTGGACCAAGACACAACGTCGCCAGCAAACACCACCTCCAACCTCACCTGCTAAGTGCATGGTGACTTGTTTCAACTGTGGGAAATGAGGGCACTACCGCTAGGAGTGTTACAAACATAAGTCCCGCAAAGTAACCATCACCATCCCCACACTCAGTATCAAAGTAATCGTAATTTCCCCACGCTCAGTACAAGTAACATCACCGTCCCCAGCCAGTCTCGGGGGGAGTCTGTATGTACCACAAACTTTCCAGTCATACCCCCAGAGTTCAAAAGCTGCGAATAGCTGTCACGATGGAGCAAGCAGTCGTCCCAATGCACGTGCCGTAGAACCCTTCCACATTCGGGGGAAGAGGCCATCCGCAAAACCGCGAAAGACATGAAAACCCTGGGAGTCGCGTATTCCATCCCTGCCCGCAATGCATTCGCCGCCCTGGGCAGTATACCTTGCCGACAGTGAGGAAACAGAGTTCTTGACTTTGTTGCCGAGACTTGACCGAACCTTCCAGGCGACCCTCAACAAGCATCGAGCCCAAGCAGCTGTGACTCCGGGTTTTCGGGGCCTGTCCCTTCATTTTTCGGTATAAAACCGTGTGGACTGCTCATCGAGTCCACGTCCACCATAAGCCTGTCCAGCTTTTCCTAAACAGGTTCGGTGGTTAACTTTGTCCGCTCCACCTTTTCCGAGGCACGGCCTTCACGCAGCCATGTTGACAGACCCATCTGTCATAGACCTTGAGGGAGTCTCAGGTAACCCTGCGTTCAGGGTCGACAACGTTAGAATTTGCAGTCCAGGGTCCAAGTGTCCACAAAATTCTTGGTCAAGATAGTATTTTTTCCCAGGGTGACCTGCCCATAGGGTTCAAAAAAAGGAAAACCCTTTGGGGATCCGTTTAGATCCCTGAGTGGAAAAGCAGAATTTAACGGGGGTGGATGCCCTTTTGGACGTGCACTTTGGATCCCACGTGCACTCTGCTCGATATCACAGTGCCGGAATCGTTTGGGAAACCCGGGGGTTTTCCCTAGCACATTCTCCCCGGGGTCGGGCTTTTTGTCCTGATCGACCTCATAGTAGAGCTCGTTGCCCGTCACCTCCTGGCCATCAGCGCTTAGTTACAAGTGAAACCCAGTCTGGGGACGCCCAGTCCCCAGACTGGGCTGGCTACAATCCCAACTATGGTGCTAATGTGAGAATCGTGAGAATGATGTACATAGCCTATGTTAGGTCCTTAATTGATTATGCTGCTCCCATGTTGTATTAGCTAGAGAAAGTTCCTCCGACCCTTTGTGAGTTAATGCAAAATTGAAAGCTCTCAGGACTATTTTTGGGCTGTCCCGATCTACAAAAGTTCTTAACATGAGGAAGGAGCTTGGTATTTCTAGTATCAGGGATAGGATTGTTGAAATTAACACTGTACTCGGTATTAGAATGTTGAGAAACGAACCAGACCTGTCACAGTGAATCTTACCAAGTGTCAGAGGTAAATACACACAGATCAAAATGGATTGTGAAAACGTGCAATTGCATAATTTTTTATAACCTGCATGAACTGTATCACTGTAGGCAAAAGAGCATTTCACCCCCATGGAAGATGTGTTTCATTTAATATCATGTACCTACAAGTCCCTCCCAAGAAGCTCATTGCAAGAAATTTCCCTTTCCCTTTAAATCTCTTGTTAGAGCAACTGCTCAAGAAGAAATTTTTCGCCTAGCTGGTAGTAATAAGTTATCACAAGTTATATACACTGATGGATCTAAACAGGAGTCTTCTGGCAGGGCTGCATCTGCTCTTGTTGCCACCTCCCTAGTTAAGAACGATAATAAATTTGTTGAGTTAGGCATAAAAATTTAAAACAACTGGGCGTCTACACTCCCAAACTGAATTGTTTGCAATCCTAATGGCGCTAAAGCTACCATGACACTGAGCCTTTACTCTATCATCATTACTGATTCTATGTCATCATTGAAGGCTCTTGGCTCATATAATGACTCCAACAACATGCTCATTGGGGAAGCCAGGTATAGATACTCAAAAATTAGGGGCAAAGGGAAATTTAAAGTACAATTGCTACGGATCCCATCACACATTGGATTACTCCTTCATGATAAAGTTGATATGCTAGCCAAGAAGAGTATCCAGAAAAGGGGAACATAGAATAAACTTTGGTATAACTGTGTCTAGCATTAGGAATATTTAGGAGAGAAGTAAATAATGAAGATGATTGTTATAGGAATGCAGTTTAGAAGCCTGAGTAGATCTATAACCCACTATGATAACATGAACGTAGATAAGTATGTTTATGGAGCAACTTGCAATGTGAACAGACTGACTGATGTTGTAGTGGCCAGGCTTAGGCTTGGTTACAAGTACTTTTTGGCGTTTGGGAGACACACAGATGATGACAAACTAAATGTAAATTATGTGATCAGGCATATGGTCACTCTCTTGAACACTATGTGCTTAATTGTCCACTTATTGAGGAATACAGAGACAGACAGTATAATAACCTATGTGACATGTCAAGATATCTTATTAATGAAAATAAGATACCAGATATACTAAGCAAATTTCCTAAATTTGCTTGTAACAGTAAGTGAACTATAGATATGTAGATTAAATCCATATGTATTCCGTTAAACCCTTTGGGCCTAGTTTCCTAAGCCATTTGTGTATCCACATGCTCTCGCGCTACGTTTCCCCAGGATGGATATGGGGTGCACAATAAACTAGCCACTTCGGTGGCAAAATCTAATCTTTTTCTAGTATCAGTCTCCTAGCACAAGTCTGCTAGTACCACTCTGCTTGTACCAGTCTGCTAGCACCAGTCTTGTAGTATCAGTCTCCTAGTACCTGTCACCTACTACCAGTCTGCTAGTTCCACTCTCCTAGTACCAGTCTGCTAGTACAAGTCTCCTAGTACCAGTCTGCTAGTACCAGTCTTCTATTTCAGTCTCCTAGTACCTGTCACCTATACCAGTCTGATTGTACCAGTCTTCTAGTATCAGTCTCCTAGCACCTGTCACCTACTACCAGTCTGATAGTACCAATCTCCTAGTACCAGTCTGCTAGTACCAGTCTGCTAGTACCCATCTGCTTTGTACCAGTCTTCTAGTACAGTCTCCTAATACCTGTCACCCAAATACCAGACTGATAGTACCAGTCTTTTAGTATCAGTCTCCTAGCACCTGTCACCTACTACCAGTCTGCTAGTACCAGTCTTCTAGTATCAGTTCCTAGTACCTGTCACCTACTACAAGTCTGCTAGTACCAGTCTTCTAATATCAGTCTCCTAGTACCTGTCACCTACTAGAAGTTTGCTAGTACCAGTCTGCTAGTACCAGTCTTTTAGTATCAGTCTCCTAGTACTTGTCACCTACTACCAGTCTTCTAGTACCAGTCTGGTAGTACCAGTCTTCTAGTATCAGTCTCCTAGTACCTGTCACCTACTACCAGTCTGCTAGCACCAGACTGCTAGTACCAGTCTACTAGTACCAGTCTTCCAGTATCAGTTTCCTAGTACCTGTAACCTACTACCAGTCTGCTAGTACCAGTCTGATGGTACCAGTCTGCTAGTACCAGTCTTCTAGTATCAGTCTCCTAGTACCTGTCACCTACTACCAGTCTGCTAGTACCAGTCTCGTAGTACCAGTCCGCTAGAGTCCGTCTGCTAGTACCAGTCTGCTAGTACCAGTCTTCTAGTATCAATCTCCTAGCACCTGTCACCTACTTCCAGTCTGTGGGTGCCAGTCTCCTAGTACCAGTCTCCTACTACCAGTCTGCTAGCACCAGTCTCCTAGTTTCCAGTCTGCTAGTACCCGGGCTCCTAGTTACCAGTCTGTAGTGCCAGTCTGCTAGTACCAGTCTTCTCGTATCAGTCCTCCTAGCACCTGTCATTTACTTCCAGTCTGCTACTACCAGTCTCCTAGTACCAGTCTGCTAGTACCAGTCTGCAAGTACCAGTCTGCTAGTACCAGTCTTCTAGTATCATTCTTCTAGTAACTGTCACAAACTACCAGTCTGCTAGTACCAGTCTGCTAGTACCAGTCTGCTAGTACCAGTCTTCTAGTATCAGTCTACTAGTACCTCTCACCTACTACGAGTGTGCTAGTCCCTGTCTCCTAGTACCAGTCTGCTAGTACCAGTCTGCTAGTACCAGTCTTCTAGTATCAGTCTCCTAGTACCTGTCACCTACTACCAGTCTGCTAGTACCAGTCTCCTAGTACCAGTCTGCTAGTACCAGTCTCCTAGTACCAGTATGATAGTACCCGTCTTCTAGTATCTGTCTCCTAGTACCTGTAACCTACTACAAGTCTGCTAGTGCCAGTCTCCTAGTGTCAGTCTCCTAGTACCTGTCACCTACTACCAGTCTGCTAGTACCAGTCTCCTAATACCAGTCTGCTAGTACCAGTCTTCTAGCATCAGTCTCCTAGTACCTTTCACCTACTACCAGTCTGCTAGTATCAGTCTCCTAGTACCAGTCTGCTAGCACCAGTCTCCAAGTACCAGTCTGCTAGTACCAGTCTGCTAGTACCAGTCTTCTAGTATCAGTCTCCTAGAACCTGCCGTCTACTACCAGTCTGCTAGTACCAGTCTGCTAGTACCAGTCTGCTAGTACCAGTCTACTAGTACCAGTCTTCTAGTATCAGTCTCCTAGTACCTGTCACCAACTACCAGTCTGCTAGTACCAGTCTGCTAGTACAAGTTTTCTAGTATCAGTCTCCTAGTACCTGTCTCCTACTACCAGTCTGATAGTACCAGTCTGCTAGTACCAGTCTGCTCATATCAGTCTTCTAGCATCAGTCTCCTAGTACCTGTCACCTACTACCAGTCTGCTAGTAACAGTCTCCTGGTACCAGTCTGCTAGTACCAGTCTGCTAGTACCAGTCTGCTAGTACCAGTCTTCTAGTATCAGCCTCCTTGTACCTGTCACTACCAGTCTGCTAGTTCAAGTCTCCTAGTACCAGTCTGCTAGTACCAGTCTGCTAGTACCAGTCTTCTATTATCAGTCTCCTAGTACCTGTCACCAACTACCAGTCTGCTAGTACCAGTCTCCTAGTTCCAGTCTGCTAGTACCAGTCTGCATTCGCTGCCTGGATGAGGTAGAGTGAGGTCGTGCTTTGCACCCCTCTACTGTTTTCCCAGACGAGCTACTCAGACAACAATATGGCGCCAGGTGTGCCAAGGAGAGTGAATACTGTGGGCATTGAACTCATTAGTGGGGCTTTAATGCCTACGTCAGTGGATGTGTTATTGCCCAAAATTATAAAAGAGACATAAGGCATCAGAGACGAGGATTTGTATAGACTGGCACTGAACTGTGTTTATAGAATATTCGTGAAAGTGCTAACTGCCCAAGCCCAAGTATGCGAGGCTTTGGAGGATCGTTACCAAGATGTCAGCATTAACGTAACACTGGCAGTGAGGGTCAAGTTTACGGATGTATCAGTACATTATTCGTGGGTCAAGCACCGCAACGTGCCTTTTGAGGCTGATGAAGTAGATATTCAAAATGTTTTCGAACGTTATGGAACTGTACATCTAGCCCAACCTGGCAAATGGTAAAAGGAGCTTACACGGGATTTCCTGAGGGTTATTTCAATCTCAAGATGCTAAGACATCCTATACCCTCGTATGTATATCTCCAGGAGTTCAGAACCCAGGTAATGGTAGCGTGTGCGGGGCAGAGAAGTACAAGCCGACTGTGTGGCGAATATGACCATATGGCGGCAGACTGTGGCAAGCGGAATATGGCTCCTGGGTTGGCAAGGGGCGGAGCCTCTGCGCATGAGAAACCGATGCCTAAGGAAGAACGGATGCAAGGAGGAGGGCGTGGTCGCATGTGGAGTGAAGAGGTGGTGGCTCCTCCTGTGGAATCGGAAGGAGAAGTGCTGATCCATGAATCACCTGGCCCATCAACAATACAGTTGTCAAGTGAGGAGGTGCAGGTGGGCGTAGCAGTGAAAGCTATTGAGGAGGAGTTGGAGACGGTGACACAGGCTATGTTACATTTGATGGAGGTGGAGAGTCACAGAGAGCAGGAACCTGGGTTCAGGGCAGAAGGTGTGTGGTGGGGGGTTATCAGGTGGCACCTGTGATAGACAGTGTGAGTGCCATGGAAGGACATGGAGGCAGATTAAGAGTGGTAGAGGTGGAAGTCCATTGTGCTGGCTCCCAGGACTCAGATATGGAAACTGAGGGAGCTACAAGGAAAAGGACAGCAGCATCAGATACCGACGATGTTCTGACGCCGGTGCAAAGGCCAGGGAAAAAGACATGGGGTTATGGTACCCAGAGTGACTCTTCGAGAGAGCCACAACAGAAGAGGGGGGGATGTTGGGAAGGAGGGTGGAGTATGAGGCAAAGGCAAAGCCCAGGGGAATGGTCTGAAAGGGAAGAGTCTTGACATGAGGTGGGGAGGGAAAAAGGTTGATGTAACTTTTGTGCAGGAGCACATTTTTTAAGCTTTAGTCGTGTATTAGTGGTGCCTGGGTATCAGGCTTATATGGTGCTGTCTGAGCGTTTAAAAGGAGGAGTGGGTGTGTTGATAAGGGAGGCGAGCCCTTTTGTATTGCATAGGAAAGAGGGGGGGAGGGGGGAGAGTATTATGTGTGGAAGGATGGTCAATGAGAGAGAGACTGGTGTTTGTGTGTGTGTATGCCCCAGCAGAAAGTGATGTGAAAGTAAAGATGGATTTTGTGTGGGAGGAGCTTGTGTACTACCTACGCACGTTACCGTCTGTAGCGATTGTGGGGGGGATTGGAATTGAGTAGTTAAGATGGCAGACGTGGAACCCAGAGGAGCGGGATATTTTTCCTCTGTCTTGGGGGGCCTGCTTAGAGATCTTCAGTTATGTGATGCTTTTGGGGGAGGTCTCTGGGAGGTGGAACATACGTTTATAAGACTGGGATATGCGGCTAGTTTGGACAGGTTATATTTATCACAGAGGGTTTTGGTAGAGCCTTTTAAAACTATTGATATGGTGCCTTCCGATCATAGGGCGGTATTAGTGGAGGCGGGTGGGATGTTTTGGCTTGTAGGCAGGGAAGTTATTGGAAACTGACACGATGGTTTTTTCGGGGATAGGGAGGGAGTGGAAGGTTTTGCAGTATTTTGGGAACAGCTATGTGCAGACAGAAGTACTGAGGAGGATATGGTAGGATGTTGGGATAGTGTGGCTAAGGTAAGAATACATCAATTTTATATGAGGGAGGGCAAATGCATTAATCAATTGCAGTATGGTTTGTCAAATTATTTAGAATCTAGATTACGAGATTGTTACGAGGGGGGGCTGAGGCCGGGGTGTACCCAGTGGAGGATATACACATGTTGAAGGGCAGGATAAGGGATTTGCAAGAAGAACGTTTTGTAGCAGAATGGGTACAGGCGGGGTTGGATGAAGTACTCTGGCGGGACAAGCCATCAGCTTGTGTGCTGCGAGGACAGAAGGTACGACAGTGAACGGCTGCAATACCGGGATTGCAAGTCATTTCTTCGTTGGGGGTTTTAGAGAGGGTCAGGTATTACAGGAAACCACAGGGATGAGTGCATATGCAGATAGATGGTTTGAGGAATACGGAAAAAGTAGTGGTGTGGATGGCGAGGTTCTCCGGCAGGTATGCAAGTATGTGCCTTACAAACTGGGGAGGAGTGATCGGGAGGCACTGGGTGGGGTCATTGAGGAGGAGGAAATATGGAGAGCCCTTATGGACATGAGGATGGGAAAGGCACCCGGGATCATCGTTTACCAAGTGTATTTTATGTACAGCTCTGGGGTCTGCTTATGGGTTTCCTAGTAGGGTTAATGAATGCCATGAAAGAAGGAGGTAAGATGGGAGAATCGCAGGCAACAGCGGCGTGGTGTTGGTCCTGAAGGGTAAACAGCAGAGTATCCTTTGGGATTAACGAGCCATTTCGTTACTTTGTGCTGATTATAAATAGTTTGTGAAAATTCTTGGGAATTGGCTTAAATATGTTGTGGGAAGGGTCGTGTTTGAGTCTCAGTTTGGGTTACCTGGTAGGTCAATGGGTGAGGGCCACGGGATCATAAAAGGGTTCCTGGAGGACATGGAAAGGGGAAGAGGGGCGTTGGTGGCAATGGATTGGCAAGGGGCTTATGACAGGGTGGAAAGAAAGGCTTTGAGGGACATTCTCCTATGACAGGGGTTTGGCGAAGAAATAGTGGGGTGGTTGGATACGTTTTACTCAAATGCGAAGGTAAGGGTACAAAACAATGGGTGTGTGGGGGAGGGAGTCAATATAGAGCAGGATCTTTGGCAGGGATGTCCATTATCACATCTATTGTTTGCAGGTGTTAAGGACCCCTTTTATAGGATGGTGGAGGATCGTCTAAGGACAGGGATGGTGATGGTGAGCAGAAGCCTCGGCCTGGTTTGGTGGGCTATGTTGATGATACCACTATCTTCGTGAGTGAGGAGACAAGGTTAGGACTTTTGGGGGAGGTTGTACACAATTTTGGGAGAGCTACTGGGATGAAGGTAAATCTGGAAAAGTCAATGATAATGGGGCTGGGAGAGTGGGCAGGGAGATTAGAATGGGGATATGATGTCGTGCAGCGGCAGACCGGGAGTCTGAAAATCTGCAGTGTCATGTATGAGGCTGACCTGAGTGATGCCAGGGTTGACAATTCGAATAGGATGGTGGAACAGGTGCAGCAATGTTTGGGAATGCTGCGACATCACCATTTAACCCTTAGGCAACGTGCAATTGTCATCAATGTATTACCATATAGTAAAGTCTGATTTGTTTTGGCTGTGATGCCGTTAACAGGAACAGCAATCACGAGTATTCTTAGAATGGTGTTCAAATTTTTGTGGGGTTCTGGGTGCAACCAGTTGCGAAGGGACATAGTGACATTGCTGGTATGTAGGGGAGGGTGGGGTTTGTTGGGCTTGAGAAAGCGCGTGAAATGTGTGTTTATTAAGTGGGAAGTGATGAGTGCAGGTGGATGGAGGGAGGGTCAGCTAGATAAGGTACATGCTCACCTGAGGAAATGGTATGGAGGGGCGGAAATGAGGGAATGTGAAACAGTGTTACATGCCTTAGTGTTAACCAGGGAACCGGGAAAAGTAAAGGTGGGAACTTTGTGTAAATTGTTAGAGGGACATGTAGTGGCACCGGTTGAAGGGATCTACCCATGTATGCATAGGAAGTAATATGGCAAAGTTTTAGTAAATTGAGGATAGGACCTAGGACGTGTGAGGTTATGTATCGTTTCCTGCATGGGATTTTGCCAATGGGAGCGATGCTCCGAGATAGGAGGGTTATCGAGGGTGGGGGTTGTGCCAGATGCAGTGGGGAAGAGACTGCGTATCATATTGTCTATTTTTGTGAAGGTTTGGAGTGCATCAGGGTATGGATGAGTAAGGTGGTGATGAGGGTGGGGGGTCAAGTTGTGTCGGTATTGCGAGCGTTTAGTCTTGATATGAGTGGTGTGGATAAGGGTGTGGTAAGGGGTTTAGCATATATAATCGTGGACTATATATATATGTTTTGTGGGGTATGAGCGGGAAGGAGGGTGGGGATGTGCTGAGAAGGACTTTGGCGGAGACGTTTTATCGAACTTTGTGTCGCAATAGAGGCATTTTTGGGAAAAGGTGGGATGAGGTTTTTCCTGAGGGTTATAAAGGACTAACAATAGGGAATTTATTGGCGGTATAAGGGGCTTTAACTGCCGGGGTGAGTAGGTTGGTAAAAGGGAGGGGGGGGGGTTCAGGGGTATTCAATTGGCTCACCTCCTTGGGTGAGCAATGATGTGATTGGGTGTGAAATGTTTGCATTTGTGTTGGATGAGTGATGCGTGAGTGAATAATGTATGGACCATGGGTGCAATGCATCTGTGGAGCTGGCAGTTTCTTCGTCTTGGACTATACACTATTCATATAGTACTCATGTTCCTTCAAGGTAGTAGTGAATGATGGATAAGGTATAAATGGGGTGGGTCTTTGCCTCTATCACTGTGCAGAGTGAGGAGTAGGGCAGTATATTGTGTTGGAAGTGATGGACAGTTTCTTGTCCAGTGTGTTGTAGTCTAATGTGTAGATAATAAACATATTATTGTATATAGACAAAAGAGACTACATACAAGTTGGACTTGGACTTGTACAATGAGAATTACTCTCTTTTGCCTAATATGTTAAGGCGGATTTATCAACTGTGATCCATTTAAATTAGATTTATTATTATGTTCTTATCTATGTACATAGCAGTCTTAAGTCATATGATGTGAGTTGTGTTTAGGTGCAGTTGTCACAATAAGTTGTTTTGTTTTATCTGTGTTAGGGAAGTATGTGGAATTTTTTGCGTGTAGCCGCTACATGGCTGCGGTTTATACTTTATACCTTTGTATTCTGTGATGTTTTTCATAATATAAAGTTTTTATTTATATACTATGTTGAATGAATATGGTTTACATGCTAAGATAATTGCACATAAGTTGCCTTGGGGAGTTGACATTCACTGTTGCAACCTTCTTGAAAAATTAATCTTTTGAAGTGCATTTTCTTTCACCAGGTTGAGGTGTCATTGTGTTTAAGTAAAGACATGTATCCCGTTGTTTATATTGTTATTAATATTTTTGTGTCTATGGTGTTACTGTATCACTCATGATAGTGTAATTACTATGTATACCTGGAGTTTACCTGGAGAGAGTTCCGGGGGTCAACGCCTCAGCGGCCCGGTCTGTGACCAGGCCTCCTGGTGGATCAGAGCCTGATCAACCAGGCTGTTGCTGCTGGCTGCACGCAAACCAACGTACGAGCCACAGCCCGGCTGATCAGGAACTGACTTTAGGTGCTTGTCCAGTGCCAGCTTGAAGACTGCCAGGGGTCTGTTGGTAATCCCCCTTATGTGTGCTGGGAGGCAGTTGAACAGTCTCGGGCCCCTGACACTTATTGTATGGTCTCTTAACATGCTAGAGACACCCCTGCTTTTCATTGGGGGGATGTTGCATCGTCTGCCAAGTCTTTTGCTTTCGTGTGCAAGTTCGGTACTAGTCCCTCTAGGATTTTCCAGGTGTATATAATCATGTATCTCTCCCTCCTGCGTTCCAGGGAATACAGGTTTAGGAACCTCAAGCGCTCCCAGTAATTCAGGTGTTTTATCTCCGTTATGCGCGCCATGAAAGTTCTCTGTACATTTTCTAGGTCGGCAATTTCACCTGCCTTGAAAGGTGCTGTTAGTGTGCAGCAATATTCCAGCCTAGTTAGAACAAGTGACCTGAAGAGTGTCATCATGGGCTTGGCCTCCCTAGTTTTCAAGGTTCTCATTATCCATCCTGTCATTTCTCTAGCAGATGCGATTGATACAATGTTATGGTCCTTGAAGATGAGATCCTCCGACATGATCACTCCCAGGTCATTGACGTTGGTGTCTCGCTCTATTTTGTGGCCAGAATTTGTTTTGTACTCTGATGAAGATTTAATTTCCTCATGTTTACCATATCTGAGTAATTGAAATTTCTCATCGTTGAACTTCATATTGCTTTCTGCAGCCCACTGAAAGATTTGGTTGATGTCCGCCTGGAGCCTTGCAGTGTCTGCAATGGAAGACACTGTCATGCAGATTCGGGTGTCATCTGCAAAGGAAGACATGGTGCTGTGGCTGACATCCTTGTCTATGTCGGACATGAGGATGAGGAACAAGATGGGAGCGAGTACTGTGCCTTGTGGAACAGAGCTTTTCACCGTAGCTGACTCGGACTTTACTCTGTTGACGACTGCTCTCTGTGTTCTGTTAGTGAGGAAATTATAGATCCATCGACCGACTTTTCCTGTTATTCCTTTAGCACGCATTTTGTGCGCTATTACGCCATGGTCACACTTGTCGAAGGCTTTTACAAAGTCTGTATATATTACGTCTGCATTCTTTTTGTCTTCTAGTGCATTTAGGACCTTGTCGTAGTGATCCAATAGTTGAGACAGACAGGAGCGACCTGTTCTAAACCCATGTTGCCCTGGGTTGTGTAACTGATGTGTTTCTAGATGTGTAGTGATCTTGCTTCTTAGGACCCTTTCAAAGATTTTTATGATATGGGATGTTAGTGCTATTGGTCTGTAGTTCTTTGCTGTTGCTTTACTGCCCCCTTTGTGGAGTGGGGCTATGTCTGTTGTTTTTAGCAACTGTGGGACGACCCCCGTGTCCATGCTCCCTCTCCATGGGATGGAAAAGGCTCGTGATAGGGGCTTCTTGAAGTTCTTGATGAACACAGAGTTCCATGAGTCTGGCCCTGGGGCAGAGTGCATGGGCATGTCATTTATCGCCTGTTCGAAGTCATTTGGCGTCAGGATAACATCGGATAGGCTTGTGTTAATCAAATTTTGTGGCTCTCTCATAAAAAATTTATTTTGATCTTCGACTCTCAGTCTGGTTAGTGGCTTGCTAAAAACTGAGTCATATTGGGACTTGAGTAGCTCACTCATTTCCTTGCTGTCATCTGTGTAGGACCCATCTTGTTTAAGTAGGGGCCCAATACTGGACGTTGTTCTCGATTTTGATTTGGCATAGGAGAAGAAATACTTTGGGTTTCTTTCGATTTCATTTATGGCTTTTAGTTGTTCCCACGATTCCTGACTCCTAAAGGATTCTTTTAGCTTAAGTTCGATGCTTGCTATTTCTCTGACCAGTGTCTCCCTACGCATTTCAGATATATTGACCTCTTTTAGCCGCTCTGTTATTCTTTTCCGTCTCCTGTAAAGGGAGCACCTGTCTCTTTCTATTTTACATCTACTCCTCCTTTTTCTTAGAGGAATAAGCCTTGTGCATACATCGAGTGCCACCGAGTTAATCTGTTCTAGGCATAAGTTGGGGGTCTGTGTTGCTTAGTATATCTTCCCAGCTTATATCGGTTAGGACTTGGTTTACTTGGTCCCACTTTATGTTTTTGTTATTGAAGTTGAATTTGTTGAATGCTCCCTCGTGACTAGTCTCATTATGTCAGTCTGGGGCTCCACGCATACATGTCTGAACCTCAATTATGTTGTGATCTCAGTATATTGTTTTTGATATGGTGACGTTTCTCATCAGATCATCATTGCTAGTGAAGATGAGGTCTAGTGTATTCTCCAGTCTAGTAGGCTCTATTATTTGCTGGTTTAAATTGAATTTTGTGCAGAGATTTAAAAGCTCGTGTGAATGTGAGTTTTCATTAGAGCTGCCTCCTGGTGTTATTACTGCAACAATATTATTTGCAATATTCCTCCATTTTAGGTGGCTTAAGTTGAAATCCCCCAGGAGCAAGATGTTGGGTGCAGGAGCGGGAAGATTTTCCAGACAGTGGTCAATTTTAACAGCTGTTCCTGGAATTGGGTGGGATGTTGCATCCGGGGCTTGTAGACACCATAATGACTAGGTTTTGGTTCTCGGACCTTTACTGCTAAAACTTCCACTACATCATTTGAGGCATTAAGCAGTTCTGTGCAAACAAGTGACTCTGCAATGTACAGGCCACCCCACCCCCTTTTGCCTGTTCACTCTGTCACATCTGTATAGGTTGTAACCTGGGATCCATATTTCGTTGTCCAAGTGATCCTTTATGTGGGTCTCAGTGAAAGCCGCGAACATTGCCTTTGCCTCTACAAGCAGTCCTCGGATGAAAGGTATTTTGTTGTTTGTTGCTGGCTTTAGACTCTGTATATTTGCAAAGAAGAATGTTATCGGACTGGTGGTATTGTTGGTTCTGGGGGGGGGATTTTTTTTCCGGCATTAGTATCTGTATCTGTTGGTTTGGAGTGGAGGCCATCGACTGTGGTTCCACTCCAGGAATGACTGGATTTGGTGTACGATTTCTGCCATTTCCTGCCAGTTTTTTTTCCTTCCTGGCACTAAAAAAACCTCTCCCTCTTGAGTGGTTGAGGGTAGAGGACGTGTGTGTTGAGTGAAGTCCTAGGCCTTCTATATCAGAACTGCTTATCTCACCCGACTGATAACTCATCATGCAACAAATATCGTTGGAGCACAGCTGAATTGCTGCTGGAACTCTTATGTGTGAACTGTGACTAGTGATATACCTAGTGAAACACAAACATGTTGATTTGAAGTGGCTGTAGGAGGCTACACCTTCACTCCACCTCGCCTGTCTCCCCTCCTTCCTCGATTTGGAACTCAGGCATTCGCCTGTATTTACTTATGGTCTAGAGGCGGTTTTTGAAAGACCACATAAATGCTTGAGTGCCCGTGTCAGTCCTCCGTGCCGCACTCCACTCATCTTACGAATATGTCTCCTGTGTGCCTACCTGCCTGCTACAAGCAAATATCCAAGTGGTTGACACGGGCTTAGCAAGCACATTCAAGCAGGCTTGAAAGCAGCATTTGAAGGCCCAGCATGTCTACGTATACGTTCTACAGTGTTGCTGGCATACCAGTGTTTCCTGCAGTGGCTTAGTTAAGAACAATTTAACGAGCATTGCAGTACTAACTTTTTAAGTGGGACATGCCAGAGGTTCACCTATAAACATTGTAAGTTTGTGCTAGTAGTGTTAAGTGCTGCAGATTTGTTGTAACTATTTGCACGAGTGGATTTCACTGACTTAGGACATTGTGCGACCATCAATACCTACATAGGCTTAAAATGAGTGAGGAATGTCTGGCCTGCTGGGTGACCTTGAAAATGGCACTATAAGACCCGCATGCCACTTACACCCATACTGCTTGTGTCTAGTGAGGCGAATGTCCCTTCCTCGACTTTCCTATTCACCGGTATCCCTTAACTCGTCGCCATTATCTACATATGGGATAAGGGCGAGTTTAGCTGATCCAGGCTAAACAGCGCTCCAAGCCAGCCAGTGAAGTCCAAGTTACAGAATGCCTTTGTGAACGTTCTACAGTGTTCCGGCCGTACCTTCGGTGTTGTGAGAACTAGTTCTTAAGTAGTGAAAATTTGTCTGTCATTCCAAGACACGTGTGCTAGATGTGTTAAGTGCTGCGGGTCTGGAGTAATTAACAAGTAGTACAGTGTTGGTAACTTGAAAATCGCACTGCGACCCGCAGGCCACTACACCCATATTGCCTGTGTCTAGCGAGGTGAATATCCCTTCCTTGTCCCTTCTCTCTTATGGAATAAAGGCGGTTTCACTGACCCAAAAGTAACAGACTAACTCTTCCATCTCAAGCAGCTGAACTAAAAGTGACCTATGGATGTGAACGAAGTAAATGATGGTGAAGGCGAATTCGTACGTTTTAGAAGTAAGGGAGCTTTGAAAAAAGAAAGAGGATTTCAATGGAGACTTGCTGCAAGAAACAACGAGAGCAACAACAACCATTGCAGAACGGTTAGGCTTGATTTCCTGCTAACACTGAGTTTGAGGTCAAGTTTAGATGGTTTTACGAAGCTTCATTAGACAACCCAGAAAAAAACCTTCGGATTCGCTTTCATCATGACGAGGATAATTACGTTTTTGTTACTAACGACCCAACATTCATAGAAAAACTTCTTACTCATAAATATGCTAACATCCAACTCCAAGCTGCCCCACCAAGATCACCTAAAGTACTTATTGTTATCCACAATGTCAACAAGTACATGGATCCTAAATTCCTGTTGTCAGATCAAGTTGCAAACCCTCGTCGACTTCCAAATGATCTGATATTGGCTGAGTGGATTGGTCAAGGGACTCCACCATCATATATCTACTCTCGTGCAGCGCTTAACAGGAGTTACAAAATAGCTTTGTACAAAGCACCTCACCGTAGATGCTACAAGTGTCAGCGCTGGGGTCACATTGCTTGGAAATGCTCATCTAAGTCACACTGGTGTGCAGTGTGTGCCAAGGCCCATCCTTCTCACCAGTGCTATGATATGATCAAGAAACACCAGACGGTTGCACTAGAATGTATCAATTGTAAGACTCCAGGAGTCACAGCTGCTCATGCTGACTGCAGAGCGAAAGCTGCCCACATCGCCAGCCGCAGAGCTCCCGCCTCACCCATCACCCCCCATGATGAGGCAATAGGCCTACCAGATACTTCGTCTGAATACTGACCCATGCCTGAACTCAGACAATATGGTTGAGCGAGTCACTCTGGGAGTACATCAACAGAGCACGATCACGTCTGCTATCAACACTAGTAATGCTGCTGGTGTTGACACCATCTGTCTGGCTGAGTCAGCTGTCAGTCAGCCACCTGACTCAGCTGATCGGGACTTCATACTTCCTGATGCTGGGGTGGTACACAACATGCAGCTGCGCATAACAGTACTGGAGAAGCAACAATGGTGTTTGAAACAACAACTTGAGCACCACTAGGAAAAACTTACAGAGGTTGCAAATGAGTACATCAACCCACAGATAGTCAGCCATTATGAAAATGAGTGTGGTGATGATGAACAAACTGATGATTGCAGTGGTGTTAATAATCACAAAACGATGAATCTGATAGTGGTGTTTACAATCACAGTGAAGATGATAAGGGCAGTGAAGACCATCATGATAGTCAACCTGATGAGTGTAATGTATTGATAGATACTGAGTGTGGAGATGGCCCGGTTGTTGATAATGGTGTATGTATCACTGGTCATAATGATGAGGGAAGTGATACATGTGATGATAGTGATGAGTGTAATAAAAGCGGAGAGTTGAGTGCGAGGGATAGTGTCACCTTCCATACATTCACAGACAAAGAGCGCATTGACCTCTGTGTACAAAGACTCCCAAGAGGTCTCACTAATGGAAGTGCACTTAGGAGACTCATGGATAAGGATAATACTGATGATATTGATATTGATTATGTCTGTTTGTTATTTAGTAAGTTTTTCATTTTGCTGAGAAATTGAATACTATCCCTGGACTTTTATAATGGAACCAAACTCGTATAAACTATCCATTTTAAGTTGGAATATTGCGTCACTTAGAAACAGATTTTCTGACCTGCATCATAAAGTAACCACTGAATCCATTGATATTGTGTGTCTACAAGAATGCAGAGTCCCTGAAAAATCCCAACCCCCTAAATTGCCATCGTTTGTTGCATATAACCTCAAATCTACTAATTCTTGTGTTCTATATATTAAAAAATCACTTCCCCATCAACTTCTTGAACATAAGAAAACAGAGGGGCTACAGTATCACGGTGTTAGGATTTATATTGGGAACTCTGCTCTCAACATATTTAAGAGTGGTATGCGTATCATCACAGGCCAGAATGCTACCCAAGCTCATGATCTTTCTCTTCTTTTACATATCAATATTATTCCTATCACTATTGAAAAACACCATTCCCTCAATTCTTGTAGTGGTACTGTCATTCTGCCCCATACCATAATCCAACAGAATTTCCAGACATGTGACAATGACGTTCTCGAACAACTGGAACTCCAAGATCTCCCAATTCTCAAGGTAGACACTTATGTTCTTCCTGCCTATGGGCGGAGACAATTCCCTTGCAATGTGGCTCATTTAACTTTTGACAGCAGTGAACTCCCATCCTCTGTTTATGAAGCAGGACATCGGTTACAAGTTCAAAAGGTGATCCCTACACTGCAACAGTGCAGAAATTGCTGGCGATTTGGCCACCCAACAAAATATTGCAGATCTATAGCCGAATGCCCAGTCTGTGGTGCCGATGACCATTCTAATACATCTTGCAGTCGACCTCCCTCTTGCCTTAATTGTCATGAGGCTCACCCTTCATACTCTCTCCATTGCCAGGTCTACTAGAATGAGCAGGAAATTCGTTGCCTCAAGGAGGCTGAAGGTCTCCCTTATGCTATGGCGGTTTCTCATCTCCGCCTCCAAGGGAGACTACTCCATGTTACCTATTCTCGTGTTTCAAAATGTTCTCGTGCAGTACGTTTGAAACGTGCTGCAAGGGGCAGGTATCAGTACAATAGAACCACGGAGAGACTTCTTGATTTTAAGCAGAAGCATGCGATCACTCACGTGTCATCTGTGACGCTAAATGCACTTGCTGACGAGATTATGTCTCCACCATCACCTCTGCTTCCTCTGTGAGTGCAGTCTGGAAAAAAGTACGAAAACTGAGTGGTAAATATTCTCCTGACCCAGCTCCTGTTCTGCGTGTTGCCGGTGTTGATATAGCAAACCCTCTAGATGTTACCATTGAAACTGACAATCATCTGGTCCGTATTTCTCTGGGACTCCATCTCTGCCCCTCGTTTCTTTCCTCAAAGTCTGCCAGAGAGTTAGCACCCCATGGACTTTTCTTCTCTCAGAGAAGAACATTATAATGTGCCTTTTACACTTCAGGAACTGGAGGCAACACTCTCAGCTTGCTGATCATCGACAGCTGGGCCCGACGACATTCATATTCGTATGTTACAACATTTACATGAGTCAGCCCTTGCAGTCCTCTTATGCCTTTTCAATCTTATTTGGTCACAAGGAGTTCTTCCACAGCTGTGGAAATCTGCCATTGTTCTCCCTTTCCGCAAACCGGGTGCTACGGGACATGAAACCTCCCACTATCGTCCCGTCGCTCTTACCAGTGCAGTTTGCAAAGTGATGGAACGTCTGGTAAATAGACGTTAAATGTGGTATTTAGAGACACACAACAGTCTCTCCACTCGTCAATATGGCTTTCGTAAGGGCCGTTCTACCAAAGACCCCTTACATATGTTCGTAATGCCTTTGCAAATAACCAATCAGTTATTGCAATATTTTTTGACCTTGAGAAGGAATATGACACAACTTGGAGGTATAATATTTTGGCCCAAGCCCACTCCTTAGGCCTTCGAGGCAATCTACCGTCTTTCCTTAACATTTTTTAATTGACAGACATTTCCGTGTCGAGTCAATAATGTGCTCTCCTCCGGACTTTGTCCAAGCTGAAGGTGTCCATCAGGGATGTGCTCTGAGCACAACACTTTTTCTCCTTCCTATAAATGATTTGGCCTCTGTTCTTCCATCCAATATTTCGTCATCACTCTATGTAGATGACTTTGCTATTGCTTGTGCAGGCTATGACTGTCACCTCATTACAGTTTCTCTCCAGCATGCGGTCGACCATGTTTTCACCACGCATGGGTTTAAATTTTCCAGTACCAAAACTCACCAAATTACTTTCAATAAAGTTGGTAGAATTACCGACAATATGTAAAGTAAAAGGACACAAGTGCAACTAATGTGACATTTATTGTGGCAACGTTTCGCTCTCCAGGAGGTTTATCAAGCCATTACAAACAATACATGGACACAGAGGGTATATAAAGGCTCAGAGTGAGGTGCAATACTAGTGAGGTACCATTTCGATGTTCACTAGTGGTGGTAGTAGTAGTAGTAGTAGTAGTAGTAGTAGTGGTAGTGACAAAAGTAATACAATATGGTAGAGCAATTAATTCGTACATGAGTAAAAGGATATAAAAGCTATTACTTGGGTAACATCAAAATAGGTTGGACAAATATAGACTGGAAAGAGGCAGCTTGTTTCAGTGTTCACTCTCTGTAATGTGCTTTGTGTAGTATAACAGGAGAGACTATGTGATGGCAGGGTTTACTGTTTTCAGGAGGATTCTTGCTAAGATGGTGAAGCTTCACCATCTCCGAAGTCTTAGCAAGAATCCTCCTGAAAACAGTAAACCCTGCCATCACATAGTCTCTCCTGTTATACTACACAAAGCACATTACAGAGAGTGAACACTGAAACAAGCTGCCTCTTTCCAGTCTATATTTGTCCAACCTATTTTTATGTTACCCAAGTAATAGCTTTCATGTGCGAATTAATTGCTCTACCATATTGTATTACTTTTGTCACTACCACTACTACTACTACTACTACTACTACCACCACTAGTGAACATCGAAATGGTACCTCACTAGTATTGCACCTCACTCTGAGCCTTTATATACCCTCTGTGTCCATGTATTGTTTGTAATGGCTTGATAAAGCTCCTGGAGAGCGAAACGTTGCCACAATAAATGTCACATTAGTTGCACTTGTGTCCTTTTACTTTACAAATTACTTTCACTAGATGCTCTGTTAACTCCGATCATCCTTTGTACCTCTGTGGCTCCCGTATATTTGAACGTGATAAGTCAGGTTTCTAAGCCTTCTCTTTTACCCTAGGTTATCCTGGAAACCCCACATTACCTCTCTGAAGGCAACTTGTCACAGCCTGCTGAAGCTTCTTAAAACCCTTGCTCATCTTTCATTGGGAGCGAGGTGCCAGGTTCTCACCAGAGCTTTCGTAAGATTGGAGGGAGGAAGAAGGATGGGTAAGGATGGAATGTAGGAAAGGTTGGGGAGGGAGGAGGGTAAGTGGGGTTGTAAAAGGGAAGTGGCCTATCCACTTTGGTGTATTTTGAATATGGGTGTGTGCATATTAGGAATTTGTAGAGAGGTTGGTTTTATGAGTGGGGTATACCTCCTGCCCATCAATTATACACTGCTATATTGTTGTTATACCAGTGTGCCATTGAATTGGAAGGATGCATACTGCTTGCAATTGCTTTTTTTTTTTTTTTTTTTTTTTAAGAGGTTGGTTAGAAGGCTGTAGCTGCAGGCGAAAGTTGCAGGTCATTTGATGGTGGGTGGTTGCTCACCTGGGGTTGGCTGGCTAAGCAGTGACTGAGGTGGTGTCCTGCTGGAGGGTAGTTGTAGTGCAACAAGGTTAATTGTGAGGTGCTGACTGATAGAAGTGGGTCACCCGGAGATGGTCAGCATTAGTCCATGTTATTGGATGTAGAGTGGTTCCAGAGGTATCCATTCATCTTCTGCAGGGAGGTCACTTAAGATTTTCGGTCGAGGGAAGTTCTCCTTGTGGATGAAGCGTCGAACTCTTTGTTTGAGGGTCATTCTTTGGGCTCTGTGAGGGGGGTGGAAATGGTATACTCGGTCGTGTTCACTGGTTGGGAGAGAGGGTTCTCTCTGTCAGGCACATAGAATTCCTGCATGACATATAGCTGTCTCTTTGTGAGTTTATCTAACTGGACATTGATTGCTGGGATTATCTGTTGTATGTGTAGGTCCTCAGTCCTGATTCTGTCTCTGAGTCTGGTGCAGTGATGAAGCGGAGGGCTTTGTTTTGGACTCTTTGGAGTTTAGCATGTTGGTTTTGGTTGTGAGTGATAAGGGTGAACAGGGGTATTCCAGCAGAGGTCTGATCATCATCTTGTACAGGAGTAGTTTGATGTGGGAGTAGCTGCTTTGAATCGATAAAGTTGGCCGAGGTGGGTTTTGCAAGGTTTACTTTTTTGGTTATGTGGGATGTAGAGTTGAGTAATCTGTCGATCTCGTGTCCTAGGATCTTGTTTGGATTCCTAATAGTAATTCGGGTGCCCCTGATGGAGATGCCCCCTTTGTCTTCTATGGTTGATGGCAAGCATCCGATGGTGCTGATAAGGACTTTGTCTGGGTTGGTTGTGATTCTCCATTTCTTCTCCCACCTGGCTGTTCTATTTAGTTCTTCATTACACAAATAACCCGCACATAAAAGAGAGAAGCTTACGACGACGTTTCGGTCCGACTTGGACCATTGACAAAGACTTTGTCAATGGTCCAAGTCGGACCGAAACGTCGTCGTAAGCTTCTCTTTTATGTGCGGGTTATTTTTGTATCGTTCCAGTCACGGTATTGTGCCCTTTTTTGTTATTTAGTTCTTCATTCATCTTCTCAATTGCTCTCCTATGTTTATTTGCATCAGCTGTAGGGGTGGAGGAGATAACATGGATGACATCGTCTGCAAATTGGGTGATGATGGTGTCGGTATGTTCAGGTTGGGGGAGGTTGTTGGCGTATATGTTGAAGAGGATTGGGCTGAGGCAGGAGCCTTGGGGTACTCCTGCTGTTGGTGTGAAGGGAGTTGACTGCATTCCATTGAAGGTGGGGATGAGTCTTCTTCCTGTTAAGAAGTTGTAGATGAGCCTGAGGAAGGTCCAGTTGTGATCAGGGAGGTCTACGAGTTTGTAAATGAGACCATTATGTCAAAGGCTGTCAAAGGCCTTGTGCAGTCCTGAGCGATAAGGGCAGGTTCCCTTGCTTCCTAGGCTTGCCACGGCATCAAAGATTTTGTTATGGCATGCTGAGTGCTGCGGATGGGACCCGAAAGCTGAACAGCCTTTCAAGACTAGGTGGATGAACATCATGTAGTAATTTAGTCTGTTGGAGATTATTCTTATGAAGACTTTGCCCGTGACTTCGAGTAGGGAGATGGGTCTGTAGTTCTCGGGGTTGTGGTTGTCCTTGTTAGGTTTGGCAATGAAGATCATCTTAGCTGTCTTGAAAGCCACTGGGAAGTGACCAGATGCCAGGATGGCTCTGTAGATATTCACTAGTGACATCTGCAGTTACAGGGAAGGTATTTTAGTTGTTTAGCTGTTATGCCTGATGGGCCAGGGGCTGTGTTTCTCAGTCGCCATGTGACTTGGGACACTTTTCTGAGTGTGATTGGTCTGGTAAGAGGGTGCTCGTCTTCGAGGGAAGATGTGTCAATTGTTGGTATGGGATGAAAGTCTTCTAGGTTCTCGTCATGCCATTGGTTGACCAACTGGTAGTGGATATTTTTAAATCTTCTGCTGTCATTGTGTGAGAGAATGTTCTACCATACTTTGCCCATCAGCTTGTCTTGGTCCCGTGGGTCATCAAGTAGGGTAGTCACTACCTCGCCGTCTTCGTCAGTGAAGGAGTGAGTGAAGTGTTGAGTGGGAGTGCGTTTGGCTCCTAGGAGTCTGCAGATCTTGTTCCAGAATTGGTCTGGGTGGCATTTATACTGGTTTGCTTGGCGCACCAGATAATCCCAAAGTAAGTAAGTAAGTAAGTTTATTCAGGTATACACAAATACAGTTACATAGAATTATCATACACAGCAACATATGTGTAGAGAACCTAGGATAACCCAAAAAAGTCAGACAGAGTGACTTATTTCCATTGGGGTCCTTTTACCTTATTATTATAATATAAATTTATAATATTTTCTTATTATTCTACAAAGAAGATAACATCTTATTATCATACTAAAAAGACTATCTGCTACACCAAGGTCATTAAGACTATCTACAATACGAGGGTCATTACTAGGAATAAGGTAAAATTTACACGTATGTTAGTTAAAAATAGAAAATCATTCCCCTCCCTTTCTGTAGCTACATTCATCAGACACCTTTTGGCACTCTTCTTGAACTGGTTCATGCTATGACTGGCTTTGACATGTGCGGGCAGTCTGTTCCATTCCTTTATTGCTGTACAATAAAAGGAGTTTGACGCCTGGCCACTGACTGTGGGTACTACAAAGTTGTGCTCTCTCCCCCTAGTACTATGATTGCTTTGGTTCCCAACCTTGACAAAATTGACAGCAAGATATTCTGGACATTGTTTGCGAGCAATTTTATAAACATGATTTAGCTTCAGTTGTTTTACTCTGTCTTCAACATTCAGCATATCCAACTGCTGTAATTCATCCTGGCCTACATGTTCTCTTGGTCCCAGCCCCAGGATGAATCTTACGATTTTGTTCTGGGTGATTTGCAGTCTATCTTTCAGTTTTTTTGTCAAGGCAGAGTACCATCAAGAGCAAGCTTAATCCATATGGCATTGTATAAGGGCTAGACATAGGGTCCTGCGAGCCTCAGTAGGTAGACACTGTGCTTGTCTATACAGGAACTTCAGTCTGGCATTCGCTTTCTTTACTACACTGTTCTCTATCAATTCTCCTGACATGCATGGGTCAAAGGGGATTCCCAAATATTTTACTGATGAAACCAAAGTGATGGGCTCCCCATTACATTGAACATTAAAATTATTTACCCTTCTCAGTTTATGTTTCGTGCCAAAGAGAATGGCTTCAGTTTTCCCTAGGTGTAATGATAGTTTGTTGTCTACTAACCATTTGCTGCAGGACTCCAGTTCTCTTTTATGTTGGGTTATAAGGGCGATTAGCTCTCTTCTCAATCTTTGTAGGACTTCCCGGGAGGGTTGCCCTGTGAAGAAGTAACTGCTGCACTCTGACTGGTACGAGTTCATTCTGTCCTTGATTTACCTGGTTGGTTTGTATTGTTGGTAGATCTTGGACAATGTTAGTGCGCAGCAGGCTTGTGTGGCCTCATTGATTCTGGCATGGAGGGAGTTAATTGCCCGTCTATTGCACTGGAGGGCTGGTCTTCGAGATAAATGGTTTGGTCATTTCCTAAGAAGGCTCTGGAAATAAATGATATAAAATACCGACACAATGGAAATATATACACATATGCAGTATAATGTGATCCTTTATTGACTACGTTTCGCCCACACAGTGGGCTTTTTCAAGTCACAAACAGATCTACCTGGGGTGGAAGGGACCCGAGTATTTATAGTCAGGTTCAGAATGCTGAGGTCAGGTGGAGAATGCTGCATCTGATGACGTACCGAGTGGGGTTATAGAGTCTAAAATCTTGGGTAGCTTGTAAAGGAGATTGGATAAGTTTGTGAGCAGACCTACAGTGTTCTTCCATTCCTGTGTTCTATTGTGGGATAGTGATGAAGAAGTTTCTTGGCAAGTGGTTCAGCTATGTTATAGAAGCCACTATTCTGGTTGAAGTTGTTGGATATAGAAATAAGTGATGATTCCAGGATTTTTCGGTATTGAGTGTTGTCTTATGTGGCGATAAGGCTCTAAAGGGGTCAAAACCTAACGTCTTCAGGTTGGGTTTAGGGAGGGTGGGTGTACAGAACGGAGTGGACTGTAGCTTGATTATCACGGGGATGTGGTCTGACCTGACGTTGCCACCTGGGGAGACTCTGCAGTGGAACAGGTCGCAGTCTCTGTTATTGAGGACTACATCTGGGGTGCCTGGGTGGGGGCCCACGAACGACTTGAAGAATTGACCTTGGAATGTAATGTCCTTCGTGGCCATTTTGCGGTATAGTTGTTTACCCTTGTGGTCACCTTGGGGCTGGGCAGCTCCACAATTGAAGAGAGCAGGGTGGTGGGCATTGAAGTCCCCTGCTAGGACAGTAGGGATATTTCTATTGAGAAGACGGTGTAGAGGAATGGTTTCGATATATGGTTGTCCGGGAGGGAAGTTCCCAGTGCCTACTAGGAGTCACCCATGTGATGTTGGCACTTCGACTACTAGGACGTTGTCCTCGTCGACATGTAAATTGTGGAATTAATGTCCCTGCTTCACTAAGATGGCCACCCCGCTGTTGGGCCCCCTGGATTTCTCGAGAGTTGAGTACCCACGTATCTTTATGTGCTGGTCAGGCCTGGCTGATGCTTCATTTAAGAGGATAATGTCTTGGTTGTGGTTACAGAGTTCTAGTTCAAGGAGGTAATGGTTGTTGAAGAAGTGTCGGATGTTAATTTGCAGAATTGTTATCCCCATTATTTTATGTGTTTGTCGACGTTGCTGTGAACAGAGAATGGGTGTTTGGTAGCACAGTTATGTGGTGGATGGGTGCGCTTTCTGTTGGGAATTCGGGAGGGAGTGGGGTTATAGTCTTGGGTGGACTTCTGAGTGAGGAGCTGGTCATCGTTCATGATGCTGGCGATGGTGACATCTGATGACGAGTCTGATTCTTCGTCTGACGCCAAGGGCACGTCAGGTTCGGAGTTAAGCTGTAAGGTTGAGTCGTCGGTCACATTGGATGTTGACGTTGCTGACATGGGGTATACTGGGCGTTACGTAAGGGAGAGTATGTGCTGATACTGAATTTGTTGTTCACTGGGTGTCTCACATGGGTGGCAGTGGGACCAGGTTCATCCATTGGGTCAGCCTCATTGGCGGTGGGCTGTGCATTGGTTAGTGATGCAGTTGCAGGGATTGTTGCTTCCTTGCTGGTGGTTGGTTGGTCATGAGTTGAGGGGCTCATGTATGGGCGCACTGAGTCGGGGATGATTATGTCTGATGCGCCAATTGCAATGAACAACTCATTGGAGGATGGTGCAGCAGAGGTGGTCATTCATGGGGAGCTGATCGTCGAACTCTCCTTTGCCTACAGTCAGCCCTCATTTTATCAAAACTTGATTATGGTGGCCAGATCTATTCAGCGGCCTCTCCTGCTACTCTCTCTAGCCTTAACCCCATCCATCACCAAGGATTACGTTTATGCCTTGGTGTTTTTCGCTCTTCCCCTGTTGAGAGCCTCTATGCAGAAGCGAATGTTCCATCTTTGTCTGATCGCCATGATGTCCATTGCCTTCGCTACTATGTGTGCTCTTACGATCTCCGCAATCCTTCCATTTATAGAATGGTCACTGACATTAGTAGACATTCTTCATTTGTTCGCTGCCCCTGTTTGCTCCGTCCCTTCTCTCTTCACATACATTCGCTCTTGTCTTCCCTTCAGTTACAACCTTTATATGTTCATGTAGCATCTCACTTTTCCCTACCCCCCTGGGAAGTTCCAGCTGTTCGGGTCTGTTCTTTCTCACTCCCTTGCTTGAAAGTCCAACTGCTTACGGTGGCTTCCTGCTCTCTTTTTCTTGACCACTTCCACTCTCATTCTCATTCCATCGCTGTGTACACAGATGGCTCTAAATAGTCTGACAGTGTCGGATTCGCAGCAATGTTTCCGGACAGCGTTGTGCGAGGGCATTTGCTATCTTCGGCTAGCATTTTTACTGCTGAATTGTATGCCATTCTTGCAGCACTTTTTCGTATTGCATCTATGCCTGTGTCATCATTTGTGGTTGTTTCAGACTCCCTTAGTGCTCTAGAGGCCATACGGAAATTTGATACACCTCAACCTCTAGTTCTCTGTATGCAACTTTGGCTATGCCGTATCTCTACCAAGCATAAAGATATAGTTTTTTGTGTACGAATGGTATATAATACCGACAAGATGAGAGTAAGACACATGTGCAACATCTGGGTATCTTTATTGTAGACGTTTCGCCATCCAGTGGCTTAATCAATACAAATTCTAGGACATAACTTGAAGACAGTAGAACTATGTACAGAAGATGAGGTAATCAGTCCCTCAACCTAGGAGTAGGTGCGAACAGCACCATAGTCGTGGAGATTCTGAAGCAGAAGAAAGAATCCTGGCGCTTATATAGTAACGTCAGGTGTAACAGACGAGGGCATATTCACTGGTAGGTGGGATTCCCCAGTGGAAGTAGGTCCTTCCCAAAGAGATGGGTTAGTTGTAGTAGCAGTTGTCGTAGTCGTGAAGGTTATGTACATGTCCTCAGAATTAAGATTCCATGATGTTGCAGTGTCTGACAAGTTGTGTACGAATGGTATATAATACCGACAAGATGAGAGTAAGACACATGTGCAACATCTGGGTATCTTTATTGTAGACGTTTCGCCATCCAGTGGCTTTATCAATACAAATTCTAGGACATAACTTGAAGACAGTAGAACTATGTACAGAAGATGAGGTAATCAGTCCCTCAACCTAGGAGTAGGTGCGAACAGCACCATAGTCGTGGAAATTCTGAAGCAGAAGAAAGAATCCTGGCGCTTATACATAACATGTACATAACCTTCACGACTACGACAACTACTACTACAACTAACCCATCTCTTTGGGAAGGACCTACTTCCACTGGGGAATCCCGCCTACCAGTGAATATGCCCTCGTCTGCTACACCTGACGTTACTATATAAGCGCCAGGATTCTTTCTTCTGCTTCAGAATCTCCACGACTATTGTGCTGTTCGCACCTACTCCTAGGTTGAGGGACTGATTACCTCATCATCTGTACATAGTTCTACTGTCTTCAAGTTATGTCCTAGAATTTGTATTGATAAAGCCACTGGATGGCGAAACGTCTACAATAAAAATACCCAGATGTTGCACATGTGTCTTACTCTCATATTGTTTTTTGTTGGGTCCCTGGTCATGTTGACGTACATTGCAATGAACAGGCAGACACTGTTGCACGGTCAGCAGTACATGACCTACCAGTTTCATATAGAGGTGTTCCATTTCCAGACTAGTTTGCTGTAATAGCTACCCACCTTCACACCCGTTGGCAACAACGTTCGTCTGCTCTGCTCAACAAAAACTTTGTTCTATTAAATTGAGTATAGGTTACTGGCCGTCTTCTTGTCACTAGTGTCGAGATTGGGAGACTACTCTCTCCTGCCTTCACATTGGCCATACTCAACTTACTCATGTTGCTTGTGACATGGAGAGGCTCCCTGCTCCTCTCTGTGAGAATTGTCAGGTTCCATTATCGGTCAGCCGCCACATTCTGTTAGCCTGCCCACTTTATCAACGAGCACACAGAATTTACATCCAACATCGTCTTCACTCCACTGCTCTCTGTTTACCTTCCCTTCTCGCTGATGGACCCATCTTTCATCCGGACTCTTTCATTGACTTTTTGACAACGACTGACTTACTCCACAAACTCTGATGATACCTTCAGCCCTTTCCACCTCAATCTCTTGCTACCTTCTACCCCTGCACTATCCCCTGCCCCGCTGTTTTCAATAACCTACTAATCATCACTCCCCCCTTCTGCCGCCCAATACACTTGCTTCCTTCCCTACCCTGCAGCACTGTATAGCCCTTGTGGCTTACCGCTTCCGTTTGATTATAATAATAATAATTATAACAGAGGTGGGAGGAGCTTATAGCAGAGGTGGGAGGAGCTTATAACAGAGGTGTTCTATTCTATTCTATTTGATTCACCGGTAAGGTATCCTGGACCGGGTCTCTTCCATTTTGGTGATCTGGCATTGGCTCCTCGGGTAGGGAAGTGTCGTTTATCTCTACTTGCATCTGCGTGGCAGAACTTCAGCAGGAAGGGGGGGGTACCTCACCGGCTGTATGGCCAGATGACGTATCAAACGTTAGTGTGCACTAACAGCGGCTGGAGTGCAATGCAATGGAGGCCCTAAGCAGGCCCTCGCAGCAACTTTAGCAGGGGGGAGCAGATGACGTGCAATGACCGGAAGTATGGTTTCCAAGTCCCTGAGAGCTAAGTACACAAGATGTGCTGCCTCATCCTCTCGGGCCTGGCCCCACTGAGGTCGTTGGGAAGTGTCTACAGTGAAGGGGCATTGTAGCCAGGCAGTCTAACAGGTAGTGCACCAAGGGCTTTGGAACCATTCGGTCACAATGGGCACAGAGCTCCTCTCATACCTGTTCAACAATCCGCGCAGTGGTGGGATACCCTAAGCATAGGCGGTGGATATGCACCCTCAGTTCTCTAGACTGTGTCAGAATACTTGGAGGGGGCACCCTGTGGGTTGCCCTGACATACCAACAGAAGCTCCGTGAATCCCCAGGGTCAGGGAATGGATGCCTGGCCGCACCAGCAGCCCACAACACAATCTGGCTGAGGCTGATGGAGATTGCAGCACGTGGCTGTGCCTCGAGGGTTGCAGTCCTATCAGCCTCATCTGCAGCATCATTGCCAGGGATACCCACATGGCTTGGGATCCAGGTGATGGTAGCCCTGCGATCCTGGGCCATGAGAGTCTGCAGGTCACCACAGATGGATGTGATTAAGTGTATGTTGATGTTTGGCTCTCTGTGCATAAGCTCTTGGATCACTGCCTTGGAATCAACGTGGATGATGGGGGGATGCTGATGGTCTGCAAGAGCATGCTGCAGAGTTTGTTGGATGGCAAAGAGTTCGGCCTGGAGGATGGTGAAATGGTCTGGGAGGCGCCAACGTGCTGTAAGATTGCTGTGGAACATCCCAGCAGCTGTGCGGCCTGCCACTGGGTCTCTGGAGCCATCGGTGTAATATGGCACACACCCTGGGCCTTCCGCACCCACAATGCTAGCCGAGGCAAGGATGTGCAGAATGTCCTG
Organism: Cherax quadricarinatus; assembly: GCF_026875155.1. NCBI lineage: Eukaryota > Metazoa > Arthropoda > Malacostraca > Decapoda > Parastacidae > Cherax > Cherax quadricarinatus. Next base: position 25,745,155 of record NC_069480.1, on the reverse strand, counting down.
GGTGCCATGCCTCTTGCTGCCTGGGAGGGTTGTCCAGAGTACCGCAAACAGATCTGGTGCCCAACGGGGTGGCATCGTGTAGTTCGCTGCCAGTCTGTCCCAGCCTCCCAACTCAAGCAATGTCATGGGCAAGAACTTCAGTGTGGCATCTGCTACCGACCACATCCATCGGCGGCCGGGATGCAGTGGAATGACCTGTCCTTGACGGACCCATAAATCTCTCATCAGATTGTCAGCCCCTGGGAGTTCGAGATACTTTGCGATCCTCTTGGCAGCTACCAGTTGGATCCTGTCTTCAAGAGGCTGTAGCTGCACCTCAAGGTTCAGAGCCAGTGCATTGGCCCACCTAGGAGCCCCCAGCATGGCCCGTACAGCTGTGTTCTGGATGACACAGAGGGATTTGATGTTTGTGGGACTGGCATGAACCAGAGAAAGTGCCCCATAGTCAACGAGGGAACGTATTGCCTGGATGTAGAACAACCTCATGACCTCGAGGCTGGCCCCAACCCTAGTGTTGGCCATAGCACTCAATGCCCTGACTCTCTGCACACCCCCTCTTTAATGTGGTGCACATGTTTCTGGAAGGTGAGGTGCCTGTCATTGTAGATGCCAAGGCACCTATAACTGTGAACCCACTCCTGGTCGATGCCCAGGACCCAGAGCCTCTGACTGGGCACACTGGTGAGAAGGATCATGTCTTTGGATTTTGCTGCAGATATCTTGAGCCCAAGTAACAGCAAGTGGAAGCCAGCAGATCGTCGTCCTCCTGGGCACGCTGCAAAAGCCGGCACTTCCTAGGTACGACAAGTGCAAGGTAATCGGCATAGCTGAGGAGGATGGTGCCTCTGGAGAAAGGCAGGCACACCAGCTGGAGCATCAGTACATTGAGCATGGTGGGACCAAGCACCCCGCCCTGTGGAGTGCAGTTGTGCAGGGTCTTGAGAGAAGAGGCATGCCCCTGGAAGCGTACCAGGGCCCGCCTGTCCTGGAGATAGGTACAAAGCCATGAAAGCAGCCTGCCTTTAACCCACGTGCAGGCCAAGAGTGAGAGGATGGCAGGTGCACAGGCTAGCTCAAAAGCATTCTCGAGGTCAAGAAAGACAACAACATTGGGGCTTGGGTGTCCAACCCAATGCCGGCCAGTAGAGTGGTAAGGCTTTCGAAAGTGCCCACTCCTCTGGTGAAGCCATAGATGTGTTTATGAGGAGGGCGAAGCTTGCACTTAAAGCGCTCCAACACCATCCTTTCAGACACCTTCGAGATGCAACTTGTGAGGGAGATGGGTCTCACACTGCCAGGATCCCCAGGCTTAGGAATCGGTATGATGTCAGCCTCCTTCTATACGACAGGGAGTTTGCCAGCTCGCCAAGTTTGGTTGACGACCCCCAGGACAGCTGAATGTCCAGAATGGCCAGACCGAGTGACCATGCCATAGGTGATACCATCATGCCCCGGTGCAGTGTCCCGATGAGATGTGAAGGCCGCCTGGAGCTCCTGGTCGGTGAAGTCTTCATCTGTGATGTCCTTAGCCTGGCATGCCGCTTGGATCACCATCATCCTTCTAGGAAGGAGGGTGGCTTGGAGGTCCTGGAGATCCTGAGGCAGTTGAGCCATGGCCGCTCTGGAGGTGAACAGATCCACCAGACGTTCTGCCTCCGTTGCGGGTTCTGGGTGCAACCGAGCCACACTGCGACGCTGCCAAGTGGCCAATCGTAACTTGGCCCAAATCTCTGATAAGGTGGAGGAATAGCTGAATGAGGCACACCACTCGAACCATTTAGCCTGCTGGACCCTGTGTGAGACATGGCGTGCATGCCGCACCACTTCCCTGAGCAGACGCATGGACTCAACCGTGGGATTACGCCTGTGCATCTTGCGTACAACATTGATGCGGTTGTTCTGTTCCCTGATGTCCTCATTGTAAAACCACCAGTCACGATTATATGACCCTCCGCCTGTAATCTTAGGTATGGCTGCCTCAGCTGCACACGTGAAGGCCACCTGCAAGCTTTGAGCCGCCTCATCTGGGTCTTCTGGAAGGGGAGACTCCGCCCACCAACGCTCAATGATCTCCTGGAAGCACGGGCCAGTCGGCCTTTTTTAGATTCCAATCTGGGGGTAGGTGTGGGGAGCGGGCACCGCTGGACCATCAGCGTAGTGACCACTGCAAAGTGATCACTGGTGAGACGGGGGTGGACCTCCCATCTCGCGCTCGAGAGCAACCGCCTAGAGATGAGTGTGACACCCCAAGCGGCCACCATAGTGAGGGGTTTGGGGCTAAACCATTATTGAGGGGGGCGATCTCGGGGACCTCCTCCAGCACAGCCGCAAGGGCCTCCCAGCTGCGTTGGTAGGAGAGACAGAAGAAAGTATTGGATGGTGGGCATTGACATCCCCAGCCACAACAAGACCCTCCCATGGGCGAGTGCTGCCACCTCTGAGATGTCAAGGGTGTACCGAGAGCTTCTGTAAATATTGTAACCACGAGAGGTCCATCCGCCAGGTGTAGGGTGACAGCCTGAACCTCAACGCCCTCCCCACAGTCGATGGGGTCAGTGGAGATTGAATGAGGGATAGTGGTCCTGACGTAGATGCCGTGCCCTGCCAGTCCCTTCCAGGCGCTGAAGGTAGGCAGAGAATCCGGAATAAAATGGCTGCATTTGACGTGACAAATGGGTTTGAGTGTCTCTTGAAACAGGAAGACATAAACCCTAAATCCTGAACTGCAGCTTCAATCACTAAGTGAATTTTCCGCTGCAGCCCACAAATGTTTCCACCGGAGGATCTTAAAGGGGCCCGCAGAGGTGGCTCACTGATTCCTTTCTCTGCCTGGACTGGGTCGTCCGTTGGCGACTCCGGGGCCTCCTCCATCACAGGACTGGAAAGACCCTGGATGATAGCTTGAAGTTTCCATTGAGTCTTTCCTGTCCAGTAGGACCACGCCCAGCATCCACGACAGGAGCGCCCCTGTCCTCTGCCGACGGCAGCAGGCGACAGAGGAGCGCTGAGATGACCCCGATGGTTTTCTTCAGTCGATCCGGAAAGGATTCGACCATTACCTCTGCAGGCATTGAGCGGGACGACCCGTCGAGGCAGGGTTGGGTCACGGGGTATGTCAGGGTGGCTGTCGACATTGCAGCAGCAAAGCTGGGTGCACCCTGGGCTCGGCATGAGTGGCCATGGGCTTCCAAGTCCCCTGGCGGGGAACCTCTGCCTGACGCTGGCCGCTCACAGCAGGGGCCTGCCCTTGGGAAGAGGCCTGCTGGCTGTATGGCAAGGAATGTTGGTGCCCAGCTGGGACCTGCTGGGCAGTGTGCCTGGCCTGTGGCTGTTTTTCCCAATGATTCTGCCTTCTTGGCCACCTTGCCATCTGATGCCGCAGTTGAGCGCGCTGCTGCAAATCAGTGTCTGCCCTCTGATGCCACCGCTGGGAGCCCAGTGCTGGGAACTCACGGGTATTGCCCCTGCGGTACCCGGGAAACCGTGATTGGAGCCCATGGTGATGTTGCGGGGCAGTTCCAAGGCTGGGTGGCGTCGGGGCTGTCGGGTCGTTCCGATGACGAACCTGCTGCCAGTGCTGCACCATCACAGGACAGCTCCGGTTCCAGGCATGGTGCCTCTTTGAGCAGTTGGCACACTTGGGCTCTGGCCGAAGGGCTTCGCCAGGTGGATGTTTGAGGATTGCAATGCAGTCCTTCGAGTCGTGTGCCTTGCTGCACACACCACACTTCTTCTCTCGCTGGCAGGTGGCTGCAATATGATTGAACCCTTGGGAGATGAAGCATTGTACTGGGCCTCTGGGCCTGACAGGTATGGTCGGGTCTTGAATCTTCCCCAGACCCCAAAGGGTCCAGGTGCGGGGGAAAAGTGGCCCTTTGTGGTGGATCAGCACCTGGCGGGTGGGCACCTTGTTCACCGTTGCAGTGAGTCGCTCCGCCTTGACAATATTGGGAACTTCTAAAATGGGGTCCAGTGGGAGGGGCACAGGGACGTGTAAAAGCACCCCCTTGTACACCTTCTCCGAAGCAAGCAGTTCCACCATGCTGGGATGGGTCACAACCAGCCCCTTCAACTCCTCGTAAGAGTCTTCGTCCTGAGGAATGACCAGAACCTCGTTCCTGAGAGTAAAATTTGGGCAGCGAACTTGAGGTGGGGGAGACCTTCCAGATACTTACAAAACCGTAGTTGGGAACATTGATTTGTTGAAGGCCCGGTTGCTTGTGCCTGAGCTGAGCGGGAACTCCTCCTTCCACGTGGAGTCAACCAGTTCCCCGTGCACTGTGGAGGCCAACGCAATGGTGTAGGGACCTGGGATGGCTCTGTCCTTGCCACTTTAGGAGCTACATCCTCCTGGCTTCCTTCCCGACCCCTTGGGCCATCTGGGGTGCAAGTCTTCTTGGGTAGGGGCTGCCGACGGACCTAGTGGCAGATTGTAGGTACAGTAGTCTCCACTGCATCCTTGGCCTTCTTTGGGGGGGGCTCCCACCTGCCCACGTCGTCCTACAACTCGTCCCCGCATTCCAAGGAACGTTTAGGCCGCTCTCCTGGATCGTCTGGTGACTGTAGGTTGTGGGGACAGAGCCAGCAGCAGAGCTGCTGCCTGTGACCTCACAGCCGCCCACACTGGGGGGCAAAAGCTGTGAGGCTCAGAGCCCAGTCGGGGCCCGTAAACCCCCCTCTGTGGCTCACTGGCTCTGAAGCACTGAACCAGTCCAAGGTCACCAGGAATGACGCTAATCTGTGGTAACTAACACAGATTTGCGAACACAACACACCGTTTCCCATCTTCGTCCAGTCGATAATCCCTTTTGAATTGAAATTCTTCAACCCATCTCCCGGTGCATGGTTAGTAGTTAGTTGTTTTTAAAGATTAGCCGGTATTCTCCCGGCCCAGGCCTTTTCCAAGTGGTGGCCCGGCCTTGGCTCCCTCTTTAGGGAGTGTCTGAGACCAAAGTCTCCCATGGGAGGAGGCACAAGTACCTCCTCATCTTTGGGACCAACTGTCCCCAGGCCTAGCCACAAGCTAGGCCTCTCTGGTCTGCCATCCCCGATCCAAGGAGGCAAATGGGAATGACAGTCTTATGAGCTAAAGGCTCGGGCTCAGGCACCTACCCTACCCTAGAAGGGTTAGGCATGGTGTCGATATCCCATGGTGTCATTATTATTATTATTAAAGATTAACCGGTATTCTCCCGGCCCAGGCCTTTTCCAAGTGGTGGCCCGGCCTTGGCTCCCTCTTTAGGGAGTGTCTGAGACCTAAGTCTCCCATGGGAGGAGGCACAAATACCTCCTCATCTTTGGGACCAACTGTCCCCAGGCCTAGCCACAAGCTAGGCCTCTCTGGTCTGCCATCCCCGCCCCAAGGGGGCAAATGGGAATGGCAGTCTTGTGAGCTAAAGGCTCGGGCTCAGGCACGTACCCTACCCTAGAAGGGTTAGGCATGGTGTCGATCCCATGGTGTCATTTATTAATTATTATTAAAGATTAGCCGGTATTCTCCCGGCCCGGGCCTTTTCCAAGTGGTGGCCCGGCCTTGGCTCCCTCTTTAGGGAGTGTTTGAGACCAAAGTCTCCCATGGGAGGAGGCACAAGCACCTCCTCATCTTTGGGACCAACTGTCCCAAGGCCTAGCCACAAGCTAGGCCTCTCTGGTCTGCCATCCCCGCCCCAAGGGAGCAAATGGGAATGACGGTCGTATGAGCTAAAAGCTCGGGCTCAGGCACCTACCCTACCCTAGAAGGGTTAGGCATAGTGTCGATGCCATGGTGTCATTTATTTTTATTATTAAAGATTAGCCGGTATTCTCCCGGCCCGGGCCTTTTCCAAGTGGTGGCCAGGCCTTGGCTCCCTCTAGGGAGTGTCTGAGACCTAAGTCTCCCATGGGAGGAGGCACAAGTACCTCCTCATCTTTGGGACCAACTGTCCCCAGGCCTAGCCACTAGCTAGGCCTCTCTGGTCTGCCATCCCCGCCCCGAGGGGGCAAATGGGAATGACAGTCTTATGAGCTAAAGGCTCGGGCTCAGGCACCTACCCTGCCCTAGAAGGGTTAGGCATGGTATTGATCCCATGGTGTCATTATTATTATTAAAGATTAGCCGGTATTCTCCCGGCCCGGGCCTTTTCCAAGTGGTGGCTCGGCCTTGGCTCCCTCTTTAGGGAGTGTCTGAGACCTAAGTCTCCCATGGGAGGAGGCAAGTGCCTCCTCATCTTTGGGACCAACTGTCCCCAGGCCTAGCCACAAGCTAGGCCTCTCTGGTCCGCCATCCCCGTCCCAAGGGGGCTAATGGGAATGACAGTCTTATGAGCTAAAGGCTCGGGCCAGGCACCTACCCTACCCGAAGGGGGGGGGATGGTGTCAGCCCTGGTGTAGCAAGCTTTGATGTGGGGAAAAAACCCGTTGTGATGACTCAGGCTGATCACCACTCAAAGGTATTATCAGGAAATTTTTTCCATATCCATTTTTTGCTTTTATCATTTTTTCATAATATGTATACAATAATTTTTGGATAAAAAAATAAGAAATGCCAAAAAAAATTATTTGTATTATACACGGAGGTTGATGGTGACCTTGAGAAATGATTACGTCGTTATCCCTACAAGAGAATGGTTTTTTTATGTTCCCCTGGAAAAACTAAGAAAACTGGGTTTTTTAAAAACCGGGGAAAAAATTAAATATCATTTTTTTTGTATAGAAAATTGCCCAAAATAGCCCGATTTCATGTTTTTTAAATTTTTTCTTGAGTAATTAGTAGTCCGGGTTTTAAAATAAGATTTTTGGGCCTTGCTTGGACTGCGAATTTTTGCTGTGACTGTGCCTTATTGTTTTGGGTGAGCCATTATTTCTTGTGACTGTGCCCTTATTGCTTGGACTGAGCCCTTATTTCTGTGATGGCCTTTTGCTTGTGATGAGCCCTTTTTGATTGTGATTGACCATTATTGTTGTGATGAGCCCTTATTTATTTTGTTGAGCCATTTTTGCTTGGACTGGCCTTTTTGTTGTGGGTGGCCCCTTTTTTTGTGACGTGCCATTATTGCTTTTGACGAGCCATTATTGCTTGTGATTGAGCCCTTTTTGTTGTGACTGAGCCTTATTTATTTTGGGTTGAGCATTATTTTCTTGTGATGAGCAATTTGCTTGTGACTTGCCTTATTTTTTGTGCTTTCCCCTTTTTGCTTGTGATGAGCATTATTGTTGTATTGGCCATTTTTGCTTGGACATGCCATTATTTTTGGACTGTACCATTATTGCTTGTGACTGAGCCATTATTGCTTGTGACTGAGCCATTATTGCTTGTGACTGTGCCATTATTGCTTGTGACTGTGCCATTATTGCTTGTGACTAAGCCATTATTGATTGTGATTGAGCCATTATTGCTTGTGACTCTACCATTATTGCTTGTGACTGTGCCATTATTGCTTGTGACTGAGCCATTATTGCTTGTGACTGAGCCATTATTGCTTGTGACTGAGCCATTATTGCTTGTGACTGAGCCATTATTGCTTGGGACTGTGCCATTTTGCTTGTGATTTAAGCCATTATTGATTGTGATTGAGCCATTTATTGTTGTGACTCTGCCTATTGCTTGTGACTGTGCCATTTATTGCTTGTGACTGAGCCATTATTGCTTGTGACTGTGCCATTATTGCTTGTGACTGAGCCATTATTGCTTGTGACTGAGCCATTATTGCTTGTGACTGAGCCATTATTGCTTGTGACTGAGCCATTATTGCTTGTGACTGTGCCATTATTGCTTGTGACTAAGCCATTATTGATTGTGATTGAGCCATTATTGCTTGTGACTCTGCCATTATTGCTTGTGACTGTGCCATTTATTGCTTGTGACTGAGCCATTATTGCTTGTGACTGAGCCATTATTGCTTGTGACTGTGCCATTATTGCTTGTGACTGTGCCATTATTGCTTGTGACTAAGCCATTATTGATTGTGATTGAGCCATTATTGCTTGTGACTCTGCCATTATTGCTTGTGACTGTGCCATTATTGCTTGTGACTGAGCCATTATTGATTGTGATTGAGCCTGTGGAAAATTTTCTAGGGTCCTTATCTGTATGTACCTCAACATTATATACATACAAGTAATCTCATTGGGAGACAACCATATTGTTTACCGTAGTGACAAACCGTAGCTCACAAACAATGTCCAGAATATCTTGCTGTCAATTTTGTCAAGGTTGGGAACCAAAGCAATCATAGTACTAGGGGGAGAGAGCACAACTTTGTAGTACCCACAGTCAGTGGCCAGGCTTCAAACACCTTTTATTGTACAGCAATAAAGGAATGGAACAGACTACCCGCACATGTCAAAGCCAGTCATAGCGTGAACCAGTTCAAGAAGACTCTATAGTGCCAAAGGTGGTCTGATGAATGTTGTACAGAAAGGGAGGGAATGATTTTTCTATTTTTTAGTAACATACGTGTAATTTTTCCTTATTCCTAGTAATGACCCTCGTATTGTAGTTTGTCTTAATGACCTTGGTGTAGCGGATATTTCATTTTAGTATGATAATAAGATGTTATCTTAACTTGTAGACATAATAAGGATAATATTATAACTTTATACTATAATAATAAGGTAAAGGACCCCAATGGAAATAAAGTTCACTCTGTCTGTCTTTTTTGGGTTATCCTAGAGTTCTTATACAATTCGCTGCTATGTATGATAATTCTATGTAAGCTGTATTTGTGTATACCTGATAAAACTTACTTACTTACTTACTTACTTGACATGTGAGAGAAAACTTAACCACCTCTGGTCACTACAGGTGGCCCTTCGACCTCACTATTCTTATCATATCTATCCGAGACCAGTATGGATTGGATAGCACCCCACAAGTACAGTGCTACTTAATAATTGTGGACTGTAGATATTATATTAGTTTAGCTGGAATGAAGGGGGGGGGGGTGGGTTAGAATACACATGGATCATCCATATCAAGGAAAACATTTGTACATAATGCACCACTTACCAGATTTCCTCTGGTTGTTTCACTTGATGTAGCTGGATCACTCAAACCTATCCAATTACAACATAAAACCTAACTGCCAGCATGAGTCTGTTATAACTAGAAGGGTTACTTACTGTGGGTGATTGATATCTTATTTCCTCCATTCACCCATCTCATTTCGATGTCCTGCTACACCGACACGGTTCTCTATTCCGGCGCACGAGGTATCCGTCGGTTTGTCCCGGTTTAGAAGTCGTGATTCCATAAATCTTCATTATCCCCGGTACGAGAGATAACACGTTCACTCGGAGCAGGGCGCTCTATTTCACATCCCGGCATCTCTTAAATCAATGTTATTATCACTGGATTACATTTACCTTCACAGACGATTTAACGTCTCATAACTAATTATACAAATTAGAGGTCACTCCATTAAGATCTGAGGCCGATGAGCGAGGATTAACACACAGGAAAGACTGTGCTATAACTTAAATTGCCAGGCATACCATCTAAAGGGGACAAAAAGATACAAAAACATCCAGGCCATGGGAAAACCTGGGGTAGCCACAGCCATCAAGAGGAGAGGTATTAGGGCCAGCGAAGGAAAAAAAAAAACTGGGCGGAAATTGTCAGAAATCGTACACCAAATCCAGTCATTCCTGGAGTGGAACCACAGTCGTGGCTCCACTCCAAACCAACAGATACAGGATCCTAAATGCTGAAAAAAATCCCCCCCCCAGTACACAACAATACACCAGTCCGATAAACATTCTTCTTTGCAAATATACAGGGTCTAAAGCAGCAACAAACAACAAAATACCTTTCATCCGTGGACTGCTTGCATGAGGCAAAAGGCATGTCGCGGGCCTTTTCACTGAGACCCAATAAAGGTTCACTTGGACAACGAAAATATGGATCCCAGGTACAACCTATACAGATGTGACAGAGTGAACAGGCAAAAGGGGGGGGGTTGCCTTACATTGCAGCGACCCCCCCTAAGAAAGCCCAAGAACTGCTAAATGCCTCAAAATGTGTAGTGGAAGTTTTTAGCAGTAAAGGGTGAGAACCAAAACTAGTCATTGTGATAGTCTACACGCTCCGGATGCAAACATCCAGCAATTCAGGAACAGGTGTTAAAAAATTGACCACAGTCTGGAAAAACATTCCGCTCTGCACCCAACATCACTTGCTCCTGGGGGATTTCAACTTAGGCACCTAAAATGGAGGAATATAGCAATAAATTGTTGCAGTAATAACACCAGAGGAGCTCTGATGAAAACTTCACACTCACGCGAGCTTTTAAATCTCTGCACAAAATTCAAATTTAAACAGGCAGTTATAGAGCTACTAGACTGGAGAATACACTAGACCTCATCTTCACAACATTGGATGATTGATAAGAAATATCACCATATCAAAACAATATACTCAGATCACAACATAATTGAGGTTCAGAACATGTATACGCGGGAGCCCCAGAACGACATAATGAGATTGAGTCACGAGGGAGCATTCACCAAATTCAACTTCAATAACAAAAAACATAACGTGGGACCAAGTAAAACCAAGTCCTAACCGATATAGTGAGGGAAGAAATACTAAGCAACACCACACCCCAACTTATGCTAGAACAGATTAACTCGCGTTGCACTCCGTAGGTATGCACAATGCTTATTCCTCTAAGAAAAAGGAGGAGTAGATGTAAAACAGAAAAGAGAAAGGCGCTCCCTTTACGGGGGAAAGAATAACAGAGCGGCCTAAAAGAGGTCATATATTCTGAAATGCGTAGGGAGACACTGGTCAGAGAAATAGCAAGCATCGAACTTAAGCTAAACGGAAATCCTTAGGAGTCAGGAATCGCGGGAAGAACCTAAAGCCATAATGAAATCGATAGAAACCCAAAGTATTTCTTCTACTTGCCAAAGTCAAATCGAGAAACAAACGTCCAGTATTGGGCCATACTTAAACAAGATGGGTCCTACACAGAGACAACAAGGCGAAATGGTACGTGAGCTACTCAAGTCCCAATAGACTCAGTTTTTAGCAAGCCGCTTAACCAGACTGAGGTCGAAGATCAAAATGAATTTTTTATTGAGAGAGCCACAAAATTTGATTAACCAAGCATATACGATGTTTCCTGACGGCCAAATGACTTCGAAAACAGGCGATAAATGACGTGCCCTTGCACTCTTGCCCAGGGCCAGACTCATGGAACTCTGTGTTCATCAGAACTGCAAGAAGCCCCTATCACGAGCCTTTCCATCCTATGGAGAGGAGCATGACACGGGGGTCGTCCCAGTTACTAAAAACAACAGACATAGCCACTCCACAAAGGGGGCAGGAAAGGCAACCAGCCAACGCACCTACAGACCAATAGCACTAAACAATCCCATATCATAAAAAATCTTGGAATGGGTCTAAGAAGCAAGGATCACCACGCATCTAGAATCCATCAGTTACACAACCAGGGCAACATGGGTTTAGAAACATGGTCGCTCCTGTTCTGTCTCAACTATTTGGACCCACTACGACAAGGTCTAATGCTAGAGACAAAAAGAATGCAGATGTAATTTTATTACAGACTTTGCAAAAGCCCTTCACAAGTGTGACCATGGCGTAATAGCGCACAAATGCGTGCTAAAGGAATAAACAGGAAAAGTCGGTCGATGGATCATATATTTTCCTCCCTAACAGAACACCCAAGGTAGTCGTCAACAGAGTAAAGTCCGAGGCAGAGCTACGGTAAACTCTGTTCCACAAGGCACAGTTCTCGCTCCATCTTGTTCCTCATTTTTTTTTTTCCCCCTTATGTCCGACATAGGACAAGGATGTCAAGCCACCAGAACGTGTCTCCTTTGCAGATGACAACCCGGAATCTGCATGACCAGTTTCTTTCCATTGCAGGACACTGCAAAGCTCCAGGCAGACCATCAACCAAAATCTTTCAGTGGGGCTGCAGAAAAACAATATGAAGTTCAACGATGAGAAATTCAATTCTCAAGATATGGATAACATGAGGAAATTAAATCTTCATAGAGTACAAACAAATTCTGGCACAATAGGAGCGAAACACAAACGTCAAAGAATGGGATGATCATGTCGGAGGATCTCACTTCAAGGGTCCATAACACTGTTTCAATCGCATCTGCAGAAAAATGACAGGATGGATAATGAGAACCTTCAAAATAGGGGGGCCAAGCCATGATGACACTCTTCAGGTCACTTGTTCTATCTAGGCTGGAATATTGCTGCCCACTAACAGCACCTTTCAAGGCAGGTGGAATTGCCGGACTTAGGAAAATGTACAGAGAACTTTCACGGCGCGCTAACGGAAGATAAAACACTCAATTATTGGGAGCGCTTGAGGTTCCTACACCTGTATTCCCTGGAACGCAGGACGGAGAGATACATGAATATATACACCTCGGAAAATCCTAGAGGGAATTGATACCGAACTTGCCACACGAAAAATAAACCACTACGAAAGCAAAAGACTTGGCAGACGATGCACATCCCCCCAATGAAAAGCAGGGGTGTCACTAGCACGTTAAGAGACCATCAATAAGTGTCAGGGGCCGAGGACTGTTCAATGCCTCCAGACACCATAAGGGGATTACCAACAGACCCTGGCCACGTCGTTCAAGCGGCACTGGACAAGCAACTAAAGTCAGTTCCGGATCAGCCGGGCTGTGGCTCGTAGTTGGTTTGCGTGCAGCCAGCAGCAACCGCCTGGTCTGTTCAGGCTTGATCCCCATGGGAGGCCTGGTCTCAGACGGGCCGCGGGGGGTGACCCCAGGAACTCTCTCCAGGTTCTCCAGGATCAGGTATTTCCCCCTGGAACACACAACCATGGCCATGCTCCTGCCACCCGGTTCGAACTTATTCACTAATTTTACCCACCCCTTGCGGTGTCCCATAAATCACGTTCCCTCACTCTTCACTAGGGACAGTCACGACACTTCCTATATGAATGAGGCCTTATGATCCTTAGGCCCCCGTGGAACGCCAGTTTCGAATTCCCGGTTTTCTTCAGCCTCCTAACCCATTCAAAACACTCCTGCACCTGCACCCCCCGCTCGACCCCCCACCCCCTGCACCATCTGCGCAGGCGCAAGCGGGAACCCAGCTGATTTCATTAAAAAAATGCAAATTCATTTTGGACCAAATCAGCACCCAAATTAAAACATTATTAGACAACTATAGCTTCGGGAAAATTAAATAATTTCCACACTGCGGCCGGGCGGAAGTCGTTGTTAGACGACTTAAATTGCGTCTTCCTCCTGGAGACGATTCCAGCCTCTCTAGATTGCGTTGCTGTTTCCTAGTGGGTCTTACTTCAGTTTCTTCTTGCATTTACCCGAGTCAGTGGCTTCATATCACTCGTTGTCACTTTCTTAGATTTCCATCTGCACTGGATGAACACCATTTAATTCTAAGGGAATTAATTTATTAATGGTACACAAACTTCCTGACCAACGACACAACACTTTGACGTTTCTGACAACGCCTTGTGCATCTGGGTATAATGTAACTACCTTGCCCAGAGGACACAATGTTCGTTGTTGTTCAGTATCAATTAACACAATGTCACCTGGTTGAATGTTCTGTCGGTTTACTGCCTCTGGCGCACCATAAAAGTGTTCACGTAGTGTAAGAAGATATTCTTTACGCCACACATCAGACCAATGAATAATTACCTTATTTAACATCTTGAACTTGTCACTCAACACAGTCACGTTATTGTAATCCTCATCACTTCCCTCGGGATTATCTCTATAGATAGGTGCAGCTTCTAACCTTTGTCCACATATTAGGTGAGAGGGAGTCAGTATCTCCGCGTCAGGAGTGTCGCTCATGTATGACAGAGGGCGATTGTTCACTCGATTCTCTGCCTCCACCAACACTGCCCGGAATTCCTCCAAATCAATTCTCTTCCTGTGTAGCACCTTACGAAGACATCTTTTCACTGTACCTATCATTCTTTCGTACAGTCCTCCCTGCCAAGGGGCCTCTGGGAGTAATAAATTTCCAGACACACCCTCGCTGGGTCAACAAAGACTGTACATCATCACTCTTATTTAATTTCATCAAGTGTTGAGCACCCGCTACAAAATTGGTGGCATTATCTGAGATCATCAATCTTGGACAGGATCGTCTAGCTGCAAATTTCCGGAACAGCTGTATGAACTGTTCTGCAGACAAGTCCTGAGCCACTTCTAGATGAACAGCCCTAGTAGCTGTACAAGTAAATAGACATACATACACCTTCAAGGGGACACCATCTGAAGTACCTGTTAAAATGATTGGCCCACTATAGTCCACTCCGGTCACATCAAATGGTTTTACCAACTGCACGCGTTCCTTGGGCAATGGTGGAGGACCTGGGTACATGTAGGTTCTGGCATCCACCCGGCGACATATTACACACGACTTGATAACCCCTTTTACACTTTGCCGTCCTTGTGGAATCCAGAAGGTTTCCCGAATACAGTTTAAGGTATCCTGTACCCCACCGTGCATCACGTTATTATGGGCATTAAAGACAATCAAGGTTGTCAGGTGATGAGTTTTGGGCAGCAAGATAGGGTGCTTAGCATATTCCCCCAATTCAGCATTTTGTAACCTGCCTCTGCACCTAATTACATCATCCTCTAAATACAGCCCCAGTTTTTCTATTATTGAGCCTTTCACAATTTTTCCGTCCATCATGAATTTAATCTCATCCCTGTAGGTTTCTTCTTGTACCCTCTGTAGCCAGTATTTCAGGGGATGGGGAAAATTATGTGAGATATTCATCTTACTTATAAATTTAAACACTAACCTGGTCACACTAATCAGCTTAGGTAAGGAAGAATACCTATTCATATCAATGGCTAAGGAGGGACTACTGACCGGAGCGGTGCTCACCGTAATTTCGACAGGAGCAATATGTGCCTTTTGCACCGGCCAGTTAATTTTGTCCACCAGCCAACTTGGCCCTTTAAACCACGATAAAGCACTCACAAATTTTTCATAAGTCAAGCCTCGAGACAAGAAGTCAGCTGGGTTCTCGTCACCAGGAATGTGATTAAAGGTTAACATATGCTGACCCAAACTGTTATATTTCTCCTGCATTTGATTGATTTCAGCGACTCTGTTTTGTACATACACAATCTTACTGTTACCATTACGAATCCATTGTAAGGATACCTCGTTATCAGACCAAATTACGGTGTCGCTGATATTTATCTCTCGCAATTTATTTCTTATATAATTGGCTAATTTGACACCTACATAAATGGCCGTTAATTTCCAACTGGGTAAGGTGCGTGATTTGATTGGAGCCACCCTTTGCCTTAGACATAACAAGAGAAATGGCACTATTTCATTGAAGGTAAGCGACTGCTCCATATGCTAATTTCGAAGCATCGCAA
>NC_069480.1:25684570-25729277 GCF_026875155.1 Cherax quadricarinatus | reverse complement strand
TTTTTTTCCCAAAGGAGGCCCCCCTGTTTTCACCCTTATTTTCCCTGCCCCACAATTTTTCCAAATCGACCCTCCCCCCCCCCTCGTATATTACAAGTCAAATAAAACCTGTAACGTAAGTTCCTTACCCCTCTAAAAAACCCCCTCACCCCCTTTCCCCCATAATTTTTCCTTATTTTACATACCTTTTTATAGAACTTTCCGCTAACACCCTCCTCTTCCCTCACGCCTTTTCCCCGCAATCCCCACACTATATATATATAATCTGCCATAAGTCCCCAAGCTCTGATTAAAACTTTCCCCCCAACCCCCCACTCGAGATTTAAATGCTCTAAACAGAAATTCCTGACCTCCTATCCACATATCCCCCTTTTAAACCACCCCTTGAAACTCCTCAGTCCTCACAAAAATACTACATGAAAAGCCGACTCCCCCCCACCACAACCCCCACACCCCCCCCCCCCTAAATGACCCTCTTCCCTAGAACCACACCCACGGTAAAATGCCGGCAGAAAACATACTTTACACCCGAACACGAGGTTGCAACCTATCCTACTCAACCTATTCCCTATACTTCCCCCAAGGCATACATGGGAAAATTCCCTCTACAGGCGCTACAACCTCCCGGCTAACAATCACAAAAACCTCCTTTTTTGGGCCCTTTGTGGCTCCGATCCCCACGCCAGAGCCCTCAAACAGTTCTCACCATGCAACTCAACCCCTTATACACCCTTTGCATCTGTTAGGATCCGGCCAACCCCCCCCCCCAACCCCTTTTTCCCCTCACACCTCCCTTTTAATGAAGAAAAACATTTGACCCCCCCGCTTTAAGCCCAGAAACCCCAACCCCCCCCTTACTTACGGGTAACATTACCACCCCTTTTAATCCAATCACAGCTCGAACCCCCACAGAATTTAAAAACCTTCCTAATATGTTGGAAAAAAACTGGCAGGGAAAAGGCAGAAATCAACACCAAATCAGTCATTCCCCGGATGGAAAACCCCAGTCGATGGCCTCACTCCAAACCCAAAAATACAGATCAATGCCGGAAAAAAAAACCCCCCCCCCAGACCAACAATCCACCAGTCCGTAACATTCTTCTTTGCAATATACAGGGCAAAAGCCAGCAACAAACAACAAAAAACCAACATCCCCCGGGGCTGTTGCAAGGCAAAGGAATGTTCACGGGTTTCACTGAACCCCAAAAGGATCATTGGGGCAACGAAATATGGATCCCGGGTTACAAAACCTTTAAAAGATGTGACGGGTGAACAGGAAAAAGGGGGGGGGGGGTTGGCCGTACTTGCAGAGTCATTTTTTTGCAAGAATGCTTAAAGCCTCAAAGGGTAGGGGAACCAAACCTATCATTTGGGGTAGTCTACAAGCCTCCTGAGCAACATCCCAAAATTTCCCAGGAAACGTTAAAAATTGACCACTGTCTAAAAAAATCTTCCAGCTCCTGCCCCCAACATTTTCCCCGGGGGGATTTCAATTTAAGGCACCAAAATGGGGGAAATATAGCAAATAAAATTGTTGAGTATTAACACCAGGGGGGCAGCTCGATGAAAACCACACTCACACGAGTTTAAAAACTCTGCAAAAAATTAAATTTTAAACCCACAAAAAAATAAGCCTACTAGACTGGGAATACATAGACCTCTCTTCACTAACATGATGATCTGATAAGAAATGCACATATCAAAAACAATATACTCAGACACAACATAATTGAGGGTTTAACATGTTCTGGAGCCCCCGACCCCAAATTAGATTCACGGGGGAGCAATTTACCAAATTCAACTTCAATAACAAAAAAATAAAGGGGACCAAGTAAACCAAGTCCTAACCGATTAACTGGGAAGTATCAAGCAACACAACCCAAAATTATGCCAGAAAGTTAAATCGGTGGGCCCCGGATGCACAAGGTTATTCCTCTAAGAAAAAAGGAAAAGGAGTAGAATTAAAATGAAAGAGACGGCCTCCCTTTTGGCGACGAAAAAAATCAAGGGGTAAAAGAAGGGGTTTAATTTAATGCAGGGAGACGCTTCAAGAAAAAAAGGCCGCTTAACTAAAAAAAAATCCTTTGGCGGCGCAAGGGCTAAACCCCTTTTGGCCCAAAAATTTTCCCCTTTCCCCCCAAAATCGCAAACCCTTTCCCCCTACTAAACAAGTGGGTCCTAAAAAATAAGCAAAAATGATGAGACCCAAAAAATCCCCAAATATGACTCAATTTTTTCGCCCGTAACCAGATGAAAGTCAAAATCAAAATTTAAATTTTTTGAGGGCCACAAAATTTGATTTTAAAAATAATGGGTACACAAAATAAACCAGCAAAGCAATAATGGCGCAGTCACAAGCAATAATGGCGCATGTCCAGCAATAAAGGGTCGGGACAAGCAAAAATGGCGCACCAAAAAAAGCAATAATGGTCAGTCCAAGCAATAATGGCTCATCACAAGCAATAATGGCTCAGTCAAAGCAATAATGGCACAGTCACAAGCAAAAAATGGCACAGTCACAAGCAATAATGGCTCAGTCACAAGCAATAATGGCTCAAATCACAATAATTATGGCTTAGTCACAAGCAAATAATGGACAGTCCAACAATAATGCTCAGTCAAAAGAAATAATGTCTCAGTCACAACAATAATGGCTTAGTCACAAGCAATAATGGCACAGTCACAAGCAATAATGGCTCAGTCACAAGCAATAATGGCTCAGTCACAAGCAATAATGGCACAGTCACAAGCAAAAAATGGCACAGTCACAACAATAATGGCTCAGTCACAAGCAATAATGGCTCAGTCACAAGCAATAATGGCACAGTCACAAGCAATAATGGCTCAGTCACAAGCAATAATGGCTCAGTCACAAGCAATAATGGCACAGTCACAAGCAATAATGGCACAGTCACAAGCAATAATGGCTCAGTCACAAGTAATAATGGCTCAGTCACAAGCAATAATGGCACAGTCACAAGTAATAATGGCTCAGCCACAAGCAATAATGGCTCAGTCACAAGCAATAATGGCTCAGTCACAATCAATAATGGCTCAGTCATAAGCAATAATGGCACAGTCACAAGCAATAATAGCACAGTCACAAGCAATAATGGCACAGTCACAAGCAATAATGGCTCAATCACAATCAATAATGGCTTAGTCACAAGCAATAATGGCACAGTCACAAGCAATAATGGCACAGTCACAAGCAATAATGGCTCAGTCACAAGCAATAATGGCTCAATCACAATCAATAATGGCTCAGTCACAAACAATAATGGCTCAGTCGCAAGCAATAATGGCTCAGTCGCAAGCAATAATGGCTCAGTCACAAGCAATAATGGCTCAGTCACAAGCAATAATGGCTCAGTCACAAGCAATAATGGCTCAATCACAATCAATAATGGCTCAGTCACAATCAATAATGGCTCAGTCACAAGCAACAATGTCACAGTCACAAGCAATAATGGCTCAGTCACAAACAATAATGGCTCAGTCACAAGCAATAATGGCTCAGTCACAAGCAATAATGGCTCAGTCACAAGCAATAATGGCACAGTCACAAGCAATAATGGCACAGTCACAAACAATAATGGCTCAGTCACAAGCAATAATGGCACAGTCACAAGCAATAATGGCTCAGTCACAAGCAATAATGGCTCAGTCACAAGCAATAATGGCACAGTCACAAGCAATAATGGCTCAGTCACAAGCTATAATGGCTCAGTCACAAGCAATAATGGCTCAATCACAATCATTAATGGCTCAGTCACAAGCAAAAAGGCACAGTCACAAAAAATTTAATGGCCCCAGTCACAAGCAATAATGGCACAGTCACAAGCAATAATGGCACAGTCACAAACAATAATGGCTCAGTCACAAGCAATAATGGCACAGTCACAAGCAATAATAGCTCAGTCACAAGCAATAATGGCTCAGTCACAAGCAATAATGGCACATTTCACAACAATTAATGGCTCAGTCACAAGCTATAATGGCTCATTTCACAAAGCAATAATGGCTCATCACAATCATTAATGGCTCAGCCCACAAGCAAAAATGCACAGTCACAAACAATAATGGCACAGTCAAAAGCAATAATGGCACATTTCCCCCAAGCAATAATGGCACAGTCACAAACAATAATGGCTCAGTCACAAGCAATAATGGCACAGTCACAAGCAATAATGGCTCAGTCACAAGCAATAATGGCTCAGTCACAAGCAATAATGGCACAGTCACAAGCAATAATGGCAAAAGTCACAAAACAATAATGGCTCAGTCAAAAGCAATAATGGCACAGCACAAGCAATAATGCTCAGCCCACAAGCAATAATGGCTCAGTCACAAGCAAAAATTGGCAAGTCCACAAAGCAATAATGGCTCAGTCACAAGCTATAATGGCTCAGTCACAAGCAATAATGGCTCAATCACAATCATTAATGGCTCAGTCACAAGCAATAATGGCACAGTCACAAACAATAATGGCACAGTCACAAGCAATAATGGCACAGTCACAAGCAATAATGGCACAGTAAACAAACAATAATGGCTCAGTCACAAGCATAATGGCACAGTCACAAGCAATATGGCTCAGTCACAAGCAATAATGGCTCAGTCACAAGCAATAATGGCACAGTCACAAGCAATAATGGCTCAGTCACAAGCTATAATGGCTCAGTCACAAGCAATAATGGCTCAATCACATCTTTAAAGGGCTCAGTCACAAGCAATAATGGCACAGTCACAAACAATAATGGCACAGTCACAAGCAATAATGGCACAGTCACAAGCAATAATGGCTCAATCACAATCAATAATGGCTCAGTCACAAGCAATAATGGCACAGTCACAAGCAATAATGGCACAGTCACAAAACAATAATGGCACAGTCACAAGCAAATGGCTCAATCACAATCAAAAAATGGCTCAGCACAAGCAATAATGGCACAGTCACAAGCAATAATGGCTCAATCACAAGCAATAATGGCACAGTCACAAGCAATAATGGCTCAATCACAAGCAATAATGGCACAGTCACAAGCAATAATGGCTCAATCACAAGCAATAATGGCACAGTCACAAACAATAATGGCACAGTCACAAGCAATAATGGCACAGTCACAAGCAATAATGGCACAGTCACAAGCAATAATGGCTCAATCACAATCAATAATGGCTCAGTCACAAGCAATAATGGCACAGTCACAAGCAATAATGGCTCAATCACAAGCAATAATGGCACAGTCACAAGCAATAATGGCTCAATCACGAGCAATAATGGCACAGTCACAAGCAATAATGGCTCAATCACAAGCAATAGGCCAAAATCTTACTTGTAAACCCGCGGACTAGCTAATTACGTCAAGGAAAATTTAAAAAACCATGAAAATCATGCTACTTTGGGCAATTTCTAAACAATAAAATTGATATCCTATTGTTTCCCGTGTATATTTCACAGTTTTCTGTAGTTCTTCCAGAGGTAACATAGAAAACCATTCTCTTGTAGTGGATAACTGACGTAATCATTTCATCAAGGTCAGCCATCAACCTCCGTGTATAATATACAAATAATATTATTTTGGCTGACTTTCTTATGTGTTTATCCAAGATATATTATATATACTATCATTACTGAATAAATGATATAAGCAGAAAATGGATATTGGTAATAATAGCCTGAGTATATGACATCTTGTGAGTGGTGATCAGACTGATGTCATCAGCAACTGGTTGTTGCTCCATCATGCAAGAGCTTGCTGACACCGATCGATCGACACCATGCCTAACCCTTCTAGGGTAGGGTAGGTGCCTGAGCCCGAGCCTTTAGCTCATAAGACTGTTATTCCCATTAGCCCCCTGGGTGGGGATGGCAGACCAGAGAGGCCTAGCTTGTGGCTAGGCCTGGGGACAGTTGGTCCCAAAGATGAGGAGGTACTTGTGCCTCCTCCCATGGGAGACTTAGGTCTCAGACACTCCCTAAAGAGGGAGCCAAGGCCGGGCCACCACTTGGACAAGGCCCGGTCCGGGAGAATACCGGCTAATCTTTAACTAATGACACCGATCCGATCGACACCATGCCTAACCCTTCTAGGGTAGGGTAGGTGCCTGAGCCCGAGCCTTTAGCTCATAAGACTGTCATTCCCATTAGCCCCCTTGAGGCGGGGATGGCAGACCAGAGAGGCCTAGCTTGTGGCTAGGCCTGGGGACAGTTGGTCCCAAAGATGAGGAGGTACTTGTGCCTCCTCCCATGGGAGACTTAGGTCTCAGACACTCCCTAAAGAGGGAGCCAAAGCCGGGCCACCACTTGGAAAAGGCCCGGGCCGGGAGAATACCGGCTAATCTTTAATAATAAAAATAATAATAATGACACCGACCATCGCACCATGCCAACCCCTTTCGGGGTAGGGTGGGTTGCCCTGACCCGAGCCTTTGTCATAAACGTCTTCCCTTTAGCCCCCTTGGGGCGGGATGGCAGCCCAGAAAAGGGCCTACTTGGGGCTAGGCCGGGGGACAATTGGTCCCAAAGATGAGAGGTCTTGTGCCTCCCCCCCATGGGAGACTTAGGTCCAGACACTCCTAAAAGGGAGCCAAGGCCGGCCACCACTTGGAAAAGGGCCCCGGGCCCGGGAGAATAACCGGCTAATCTTTATAATAATAAAAATGACACCGATCGATCGACACCATGCCAAACCTTCTAGGGTAGGTAGGGTGCCTGAGCCCGACCCTTACAGCTCACAAGACTGTCATTCCCATTTGCCCCCTTGGGGCGGGATGGCAGACCAGAGAGGCCTAGCTTGTGGCTAGGCCTGGGGACAGTTGGTCCCAAAGATGAGGAGGTACTTGTGCCTCCTCCCATGGGAGACTTAGGTCTCAGACACTCCCTAAAGAGGGAGCCAAGGCCGGGCCACCACTTGGAAAAGGCCCGGGCCGGGAGAATACCGGCTAATCTTTATAATAATGACACCGATCGATCGACACCATGCCTAACCCTTCTAGGGTAGGGTAGGTGCCTGAGTCCGAGCCTTTAGCTCATAAGACTGTCATTCCCATTTGCCCCCTTGGGGCGGGGATGGCAGACCAGAGAGGCCTAGCTTGTGGCTAGGCCTGGGGACAGTTGGTCCCAAAGATGAGGAGGAACTTGTGCCTCCTCCCTTTGGGGGGTTTTGGGTTTCCTCAGACACCCCAAATTTTGGGGGACCCAAGGCCGGGGGCCACCACTTAAAAAAGGGCCCGGGGCCGGGGAGAATACCGGCAAAATCTTAACTAACTAACTAAGACACCATGGGGATCGACCCCCATGCCTAACCCTTCAAGGAAAGGTTGGTGCCTAAACCCGACCCTTTAGCTCATAAACTGTCTTTCCCATTAGCCCCCTTGGGGGGATGGAAAGACCAGAGAGGCCTATTTTGGGTGGCTAGGCCGGGGGACATTTTTGGTCCCAAAAAAGAGGGGGCCTTGCCTCCCCCAGGGGAAGACTTTGGGTTCTCAACACCCAAAAGAGGGAGCCAAGCCGACCACCACTTGGGAAAAGGGCCCCGGGCCCCCGGGAAAAAACCGGTTTAATTTTTTAATAAAAAAAAGACACCATGGGATCAATACCTTTCCAAACCCTTTCTGGGTTTGGGGGTAGGTGCCTGACCCGACCCCTTTAGCCATAAACTTTTCATTCCCATTTCCCCCCCGGGCGGGATGGCAGACCAAAGATGGCCTTTAGCTTGTGGCAAAGCTTTGGGACATTGGCCCCAAAGATGGGGAGGTGCTTGTCCCTTTCCCCCCCAAATGGAAAACTTGGTCTCAGAACCACCCCCTAAAAGGGAACCCAAAGGGCCCGGGGCCACCTTTTGGAAAAGGCCCCGGGCCGGGAAAACCGGCAAAATCTTTGATAATAATAATTAAACCCCCAAGGGATGGGAAAACCAGGGCCAAACCCTTCTAGGGTGGGTAGGGGGCCTGAGCCCGAGCCTTTAGCTCACAAGACTGTCATTCCCAAAATTGCCCCCTTGGGGGGGGAGGGCAGACCAAGAGGCCTAGCTTGGGGGCTAGGCCTGGGACAGTTTTCCCCAAAGAGGGAGGGGGAATTTTGTGCCCCTCCCAATGGAAAACTTAGGTCCAGACACTCCCAAAGGGGGGCCAAAGGGGCCGGGGCCACCCCCCTTGGGAAAAAGGCCCGGGCCGGGAAAAATCCCGGGCAAATTCTTAATAATAATAATAAATGACCCCTTTGGCATCTACACCACCCTAACCCCTTCAAGGGAAAGGGTGGGTGCCTGGGGCCCGACCCTTTTAGCTCTTACGACCGTCATTCCCATTTGCCCCCTTTTGGGCGGGATGGCAGACCAAGGGGCCTTTAGCTTGTGGCTACCCTGGGACAGTTTGTCCCAAAGATGAGGAGGTACTTGTGCCTCCTCCCATGGAAGACTTTGGTCTCAGACACTCCCTAAAGAGGGAGCCAAGGCTGGGCCACCACTTGGAAAAGGCCTGGGCCGGGAGAATACCGGCTAATCTTTAACTAACTAACTAACTGACACCATGCACCGGGGAGATCGGTGAAGAATTTCAATTCATAAGGATTATCGACTGGACGAAGATTGGAAAACAGTGTGTGTTGTGTTCGCAAATCTGTGTTAGTTTACGCACAGATTAGCGTCATTCCTGGTGATCCTTGGACTGTGTTCAGTGCTTCAGAGCAGTGAGCCACGAGAGGGTGGCTACGGGCCCCGACTGGGGCTCTGAGGCTCACAGCTCTGCACCCAGTGTGGGCGGCTGTGAGGTCACAGGCAGCAGCTGTGCTGCTGGCTCTGTCCCCACACCTACAGTCACCATGACTGATCCAGGAGAGCGGCCTAAACGTTCCTTGGAATGCGGGACGAGTTGTGAGGACGACGTGGGGCAGGTGGGAGCCCCCACCAAGAAGGCCAAGGATGCAGTGGAGACTACTGTACCTACCAATCTGCCACTAGGTCCGTCGGCAGCCCCTACCCAAGAGAGACTTGCACCCCCAGAATGGCCATAGGGGTCGTGGAAGGAAGCCAGGAGGAAGTAGCTCCTCAAGTGCAAGGATGGAGCCATCCCAGGTCCCTACACCATTTGCGTTGGCCTCCACAGGGAGGGGGACGGTTACTCCACGGGGGGAAGGAGGAATTCCCTAAACTGGGCACAAGCAACCAGTTCTGGCCCTTTCCCCGGGGACGAAGACTCTTACGAGGAGTTGAAGGGGAGGTTGGACCCAAACCCAGCATGGGGAACTGCTTGTTTCGGAGAAGGTCCCAAAAGGGGGGTGTTTTTAAACGCCCTTCCCCCTCCCACGGACCCCATTTTGGAAGTCCCCAATATTGTCAGGGCGGAGCGACTCACTGCAAAGGGAACAAGGTCCCCACCCCCCCAGGTGCTGATCCCCCAAAAAGGCCCCCCCCACTTCCCACACACCGGCCTTGGGTCTGGGGAAGATTCAAGACCCGACCAAACCTGTCACCCCATACAATGCTTCAACTGCCGGGGGTTCAATCATATTGCAGCCACCTGCCACGAGAAAAAAGTGTGGTGTTGCAGAAGGCAAAACCCCCAAAAGGATGCTTGCAATCCCAAACATCCACCGGGCGAAGCCCTTCGGCACCCCCAAGTTGCCAACTGCTCAAAGGGCACCATGCCTGGACCGGAGCGTCCGTGAGGTGCAGCACTGGAACGGTTTGCACGGAAGCCCCCGACAGCCCCGACGCCACCACCTTGGAACGCCCAGCAACAGTCAGCAGGGGCTCTAATCACGTTCCCCGGGATACCGCAGGAGGAATCCACGATTCCCAGCACTGGGCTCCCAGGGGGGGCATCAGAGGGCAACACGGTTGCAGCACGCGGTCAATTTGGGGTCAGAGGGGAAAAAGGGGCCCAAGAAGGCAGAAATCTTTGGGAAAAACAGCCACAGGCCAGGCACACGCCCGCAGCCCCAGCGGGCACCAACATTCCTTCCATCGGCCGACCTCTCCCAAGGACGGCCCCTCCTGTGAGCGGCCAGCGACGGGCGATTTTTCCCCGCCAGGGCTTGGAAGCCCTGGCCACTCATGCCGGGCCCGGGTGCACCCAGCTTATGCTGCTGCAGTGTCGACAGCCCCCAGACATACCCAGTGACCCCACCTCGCCTCGAGGGGTCACCCGCTCAATGCCTGCAGAGGAATGGTCGAACCCTTTTTCCGGGACCTGAAGAAAACCATCGGGGTATCTCAGCGCTCCTCTTCGCCTGCTCCCGTGGGCAGGGCGGGGGCCCCTGCAGGCACTCCTGTCATGGATGCGGGGCGTGGCCCAGGGGACAGGAAAAAACTAAGGAACTTCAAGCCATCACCCAGGAACCCTTCCAGTCTGTGATGGGGGAGGCCCGGAGTCGCCAACAACGGACGCGACCCAGGCAGAGAGGGACAGTGAGCCACCTCTGCGGCCCTTGAAGATCCTCCAGTGGAACATTTTGGGCTCAGGGGAAAAAATTCATTTAGTGATAAAGCTGCATTCGGTGAGGTTAAAAGTCTTCCTGTTTCAGGAACATCCCCATTTGTCACTCAAATGCAGCCACGTACCCGGGGGTTCTCTCCCATTTCAACGCCGGGAAAGGGGCGGGGCAGGGGCAGGCGATCTCGTAAACCACTACCCTCTTTCTCCCACTGCCCCACGATGTGGGGAGGGCGCGAGGTTCAGGCTGTCCCCACAC
This sequence comes from Cherax quadricarinatus, assembly GCF_026875155.1. Lineage (NCBI taxonomy): Eukaryota > Metazoa > Arthropoda > Malacostraca > Decapoda > Parastacidae > Cherax > Cherax quadricarinatus. Next base: position 25,718,578 of record NC_069480.1, on the reverse strand, counting down.
CTGGGGGAGGACCCCTCGTTTTTACAATATTTACAGAACTCTCGGTAAAACCCTTGACCCCAGGGTGGCAGCACTGCCCCAGGGGAGGTCTTGTTGTGGCGGGAAAATGTAATGCCCCCCACCAATATTTTTCTTCTGTCTCTCCCCCCAACGCACTGGAGGCCCCTTCGGCGTCGGAGGGGGTCCCTGAGATCGCCCTCCTCAATAATGGGGCCAACCCCATCATATGGGGGCCGCTTGGATGTCACACTCATCCTAGGCGGTTGCTCCGAGCGCGAGATGGGAGGTCCACCCCCGTTCACCAGTGATCACTTTGCAGGGGTCACTACGCTGTGGTCCAGGGGTGCCCGCTCCCCAACCCTCCCCCCAGATGGAATCAAAAAAAGGGCCCCGCGGAGTGCTTCCGGGAGGTCATTACGTTGGTGGGGGGGAGTCCCCCCCTTTCCAGAAGGCCCAGATGAGGCGGCTCAAGCTTGCAGGGGGGCCTCACATGTGCAGGAGCACAATTAAGTTACAGCGGGGTCTAAAACGTGACGGGTGGTTTTACAAGGGGAAACATGTTAAAAAAAAAAAGGGATTCAAAAAGTTTAGAGACCCAGTAAATACAAAAGGACTGCCCTTTGCATCCAGCCTTTTACTGTGTTTTGTAACAAGTATCAGACCTTGCCCAAATTATCCATAAGAATTCGTATTTTTCAATAGGCTTCAGGATTACAACGGTGGGCATAATAAAAATTTAAAATTTAAAATTTATTAAGTAGTAAATTGCAGAGGTATAATGTCAAAGAAAATTTAAATTACAGCATTCAAATTTAAAATCAATCTCTCGAGTTCAAAATTATTGTGCAAAGCACATATCACTTTTATAATTCTTAAGTCCGTCAGGTACAAAAATTTTTAAAAAGATATTCAAATAGTAAAAGTGGATAGGTGTAATGCCTTAAATAGTTCTATGTCTCAAGCTCAAATAAGACAAACAAGTGCTGACAAAGTCCTCAAAAAACTAACTTTTTGACCGACGGAAACCCCGAACAGTCTGCTTGAACAACAAAAAATGTAACCCCAATAGAAATGCAAACAAGCGACTGCGACACAGAACAGGAACGGAAATAATATAACACTAAGTAGGGACCATCTGCAGATCCCCCACAAGTTAAAAAAATCCCATGGAAAAACGGACTGTGACATACACGGGAACCATACAAAATTAGGTAAAAAGCTATAGCTAAGGCCGGGAATGTTCAGAGTGTCTATTTTGACACAACCTCGTACAACGTCGAAAATTTACTAATTCTTTACAATGTTCGTAACAAAGTTCTACAGAATAACAAGGAAAATGAACAACAATCTGTCCAACCACAAGCGGGTCTCCAGAAACTGAAACTTCACACGAGGTGAGGACACCCCCCCTCGATAGGGATAGTACGGGGACAACTGCAGCTCAAAAGGGCCGGGCAGTAAACGGCGACAAGCGTTTAATTACATAGTTTGACAATCAAGACTAACTAGCCATTTTTTATACATCATAACAACAAACTAAATAAGAATAAACAGTCAAAAATAATATAAAGTCATACATTTACGTTTAGCTATTATCCAAATATAACAATATAAAATTATAGAAAAGATAAAATACATTACTAATACATAATAATCATGTAACCCATTCAGGGGTTGCAACAGACATCAGGGGAAAAGAACCCCGCATCAAGTTGTACGCAAGTGCACAGGGGTAATCCCCGGTTGAGTCCATGCCTGCCAGGGAATGGGCGGACCGCCAGTCCACACAGGTCTGGCAGGCTAAAGGGGTTTGGTGTGTGGGCCCCCTTCAGCTACTCCCCCACCCTTTTCTGGATTTGGACCAAGTTACATTGGCCACTGGGGGACGTCGCAGTTGGCTCGGTTGCACCCAGACCCCGCAAAAGACAGAGCGTCTGGGGACCTTTTACCTCCAGAGCGGCCAGGCTAAAAAGCCCAGGATTCCCCGGCCTCCAAGCCACCCTCCTTTTAGAAGGGGATGGGATCCAAGCAGCAGCCAGGCTGGGGATGCACGGATAAGACTTTACCGCCAGGGGCTCCCGGCAGCCCCTTTCCCTCTCACGAGACACTGCTCCGGGGGATGATGGGGATCATTTTGCATGATCAATCGGTTGGCCATTCTGGACATTTAGCTTCCTGGGGGTCATCAACCAACTTGGGGAGCTGGCAAACTCCCCCGTCGATGGGAAGGAGGCTGAACATACCGTTCCCAACCTGGGGGATCCTGGCGATGGACCCATCCCTCACCGTTCACCGAAGGATCTGAAGGTGGTGTTGGGCGCCTAGGTGGAAGCTTGGCCCCCTCAAAACCCCTTGGCTTCACCCGAGGAGGGGCACTTTTGAAAGCCTTACCATCTACTGACCGGCATTGGGGCGGACACCCAAGCCCCTTGTTGTCTTTTTTGACCCGAGAAAGCTTTTGAGCTACCATGCACCGCCATCCCTCACTCTTGGCCCGCAGGGGGATTAAAGGCAGGTGCTTTTTATGGGGTTCGTTCCTATCTCCCGGGGCAGGTGGGGCCCGGGGCGCTTCCAGGGGGTGCCTCTTTCTCAAGACCCTGGACCCCCGGGACCCACAGGGGGGGTGTTAGTCCCCCCTCTGTTCAATGTACTGTGCATCATGGTGTGCCTCCTTTTTCCCCGAGGGACCATCCTCCTCACTATGCCGATGACCTGGCACTTGTCGTACCCAGGAAGGCCGGGTTTTGCAGGTGCCCAGGAGACCCGACTGCGGCTTTCCCCCTGCCGTCACTTTGGGGCTCAAGATATCTGCGGCGAAACCAAACCATGATCCTTCGCACCAAGGGGCCCAGTCAGAGGCGCGGGGGCTGGGCATCGACCTGGAGGGGTTCACAGTTTAGGGACCTTGGCATCTACATTGACAGGCACCTCACCTTCCAGAAACATTGCACCACATTAAAGAGAGGGCTTGCAGAGGGTCAGGCATTGAGTCCATGGCCAACCCTAGGGTTGGGGCCACCTCGGGTCATGGGTTGTTTAATCCACAAAAACGTTTCCCCCGTTGACTATGGGGGATTGCTCTGGGTTCAGCCGACCCACAAACATCAAAACCCTCGTGTCATCCAGACCACAGCTTACGGGGATGCTGGGGCTCCCGGGGGGGCCAATGCAGTGGCTCTGAACCTTAGGTGCAGCTACAGCCTCTTGAAACAGGACCAACTGGTAGCGCCAGGGGGAGCAAAAATCTCCGACTCCCAGGGGCTACAAAAATGATGGAGTTTACGGTCCCCCAGGGGCGGCATTCCACTGCACCCGGCCGCCGATGGATGTGGTCGGTACAGATGCCACACAGAAGCCTTTCCCATGACATTCTCCAGGGGAGGCTGCGACAGACTGGCCCGAACTACACGGGGCCCCCCCCCTTGGCACCAGAGCTGTTTGCGGGAGCTGGACAACCCACCTACGCAAGAGGCATTGCACCCGGACATTCTGCCCCCCTTGCCTTGGCTAGCATTTGGGTGTGGAAAAGGCCCAGGGGGTGGCCATATTACGTGGCTCCAGAGACCCATGGCAGCCGCACAGCTTGGGATGTTCCACACAAAAGACAGCAGGTTGGCGCCTCCCAACCCTTGCACCCCTCCAGGGCCCACTCTTTTTCCCTCCAACAACTCTGCGGCATGCTCTTGAGACCATCCATCCCCCCCTCATCCCCCTTGATTCCCAAACACAAACCAAGCGCTTATGCACAGAGGTCAAAGGGCAACATACACTTTAAAAAATCCATCCGGGTGACCTGCAACTCTCATGGCCCAGGGGGCGCAGGGGTACCCTCAATGTCCCCCGGGCCTGGGGTACCCTGGCAATGATGCGAGAAGGCTGCAGGACTGCAACCCTCGAGCAAGCCCCATGCGCGTCCCATCACCCTCAGCCAGATTTCCTGTTGGCGTGGGGCGCGAGGCACCCTTCCCGACCCTGGGGATTCCCGGAGCCCCTGTTTGGGATGTGGGGCCCACCCCCAGGGTGCCCCCCCCAAGTCTTTGGGCACGTCCAGGGAACGAGGGGGCAACCACCGCCTACGCTTAGGGTATCCCACCCCGGCGGAAATTTTGAACGGGCACGAGAGGAGCCGTCCCATTGTGACCGAATGGTTCCACAGCCCTTGGGCCCCTACGTTTGACTGCCGGGTACATGCCCCTTCGCCGTAGACACTTTTCCCCTTTTACCCCAGTAGGGGAGACCCGAAGAATGAGGCAGCACATCTTTTGGGACTAGCTGTCAGGGACTTGGGAAAACCCTTTCTCCCGTCCTTGCATGTCACCGCCCCCCCGCTGAAGTTGCTGCAAGGGGCCCGCTTTGGGGTCCATTGCACGCCCCCCACCACCACTGTTTTGGGACACTAAGTTTGGTACATCACTGGCTAGGGCCGGGAGGGGACCCCCCCCTTCCTGCTGAAACCCGCCCCACGGTGCAAGTAACGAAAAATTCACTTCCCTTTCCGGGGAGCCAATGCCGGGGCACCAAAATGGAAAGACCCGGGCCGGGGTTTCCCCGAAACAAATAGAATAAATAGAATAAAAAGAATTTTTCCTCTTTAACGGTATTTTTTAAATAAAATTTTTTTAAAACCTTTTAGATTTTATTATATTATTATTTTTATTATTATTATTTAAAAGGGTTTGCGATATTCTCCTTTCACTGAGTGTCTGGACCTCAGCTCCCATGGGAGGGGGTTTACCTTAAGAGTTCCGGGGGCAAAGCCCCCCCGGGGCCCGGTCTGTGACCAGGGCCCCCTGCCGGATCAGAGCCTGACAACCAGCTTTTATGCTGGCTGCACCAAAACCCAAAGTACAAGCCACACCCGGGTTTATCGGGACCGACTTTGGTGCTTGTCCATTCCAGCTTTAAGATGCCGAGGTCTGTTGGGAATCCCCCTTTTGGGTGGGAGGCAGTTGAACAGTCTCGGCCCTACATTATGTATGGTCTCTTAACGTGTATGACACCCCGCTTTTCATTGGGGGGGGTTTTCATCGTCGCCAAGTCTTTTGCTTTCGTTGTGAGTGTTTTGTGTGCAAGTTGGGTACTAGTCCCTCTAGGATTTTCCGGGTTTGTATATAATCATGTATCTCTCTCGCCTGTGTTCCAGGGAATACGGGGTTCAGGAACTTCAGTGCTCCCAGTAATTGAGGTGTTTTATCTCCGTTATGCGCGCCGAAAAGGTTCTCTGTACATTTTCTATGTCAGCAATTTCACCTGCCTTGAAAGGTGCTGTTAAGGGTGCAGCAATATCCAGCCAAAGATAGAACAAGCGACCTGAAGAGTGTCATCATGGGCTTGGCATCCCTAGTTCTGAATGTCTCATTTTCCATCCTGTCATTTTTTCTAGCAGCTGAGATTGATACAATGTTATGGTCCTTGAAGGTGAGATCCTCCGACATGATCACTCCCAGGTCTTTGACGTTTGTTTTTCGTCAAATTTTGTGGCGCGAATTTTTTTTTGTACTCTGACGAAGTTTTGATTTCCTCGTGTCTACCATATCGGGGTAATTGAAATTTCTCATCGTTAACTTCATATGTTTTCTGCAGCCCACTGAAAGATTTGGTTGATGTCCGCCTGGAGCCTTGCAGTGTCTGCAATGGAAGACACTGTCATTCAGATTCGGGTGTCCCTCTGCAAAGGAAGACACGGTGCTGTGGCTGACATCCTTTTCTAAATTTAGATATGAGGATGAGAAAAAAGTTTGGGGGCGAGTACTGTCCTTGTGAACAGAGCTTTTCACCGTAGCTGCCTCGGACTTTACTCTATTGGGCTACAACTCTTTGTGTTCTGTTTGTGAGGAAAAATTTTAGATCCATCTACCAACTTTTCCTGTTTTTCCTTTAGCACGCTTTTTTTTCCCCAATTATTGATCCCCAAGATCACAGAGAGATTTTGGGATTCAGGAGGGGAGATTTATACGGGGAATTTTTAAAGGGAAAACTCAAAAAATTTTTGTAAAATTGCTCACAGCAACGTCTATGAATCGTTGGTCAATCATTTTCAGGACGAAAAATTTTTGGATGTTACACCAGCTGTTCGTGTGGGGAAATGTTTGGGACGTATTCCATGATTAAACATGAATCAAGTTTGCAATTAAACCTTCGGGGAAAGTTGAGGCAGATTTTAAAGAGTTTTTGAGAAATTTTGGGCCGTTTAGGGCCCCCAGTAGGTACATGGGTGAGGGGGGGTTTTATGAGGGTTACGGGAAAAGGAAATTTTTAAACCCTAAAAATGACATTGCGACCCCCCCATACCTTCCCTAGGGTACCTACGGGAATTCAGGACACAGGTCAGGTTTCGTTTGGGGGCCCAAAGGGGACGTACGGCTGCCTATGGGGGTTTAATTGATCAATTGCAGCGGAGTGGGGAAGCGGAAAAACGGGCCCTGGCCAGGGGGGAGGCATCTGCTTCTGCAATTGAAAAAGCGGTGGAAAACGACATGAGGGAGGGTGTGGTTGTCTAGGAGCGGGGATAGTGGTGAGATGCATAGGGGCGGGGGGAAGAGGGGTGAGGACCCTCCACAAGTTAACTGGCCCAGAGACTTTTCCCATTGGCAAGTGATAAGCAAAAAGTACAGGGGGGAATTTTTGGAAAAATTTGAGGGGGTATTGGCTGAGTGTTTTTAAAATCTTTGTCACCCCCTGGGGGGGGCGGGTTGCACGAGCGGGTTGGGGAGACGACGGTTTCCCGGGTGTAGTGCATCAAAGACAGCAGAACCAAAATGGAACCCAAAAGGGGTCATGAACCAAAAAACAGTGACAGTAGGGTTCATTGTGAGGCATCCCCGAAACCAAAAATAGGAGGTTTAGGGCGTCACGAGGAAGAGGGGTGTTTAATTTGGGTTTTAGATGATGTCCTAACGCCAGCGCGCAGCCTGGGAAGCAGATTTTGGGGGGGGGTGAAGGTAGTGGGGGCCCCCCGACAGGAGAAATGAAAGAAGGGGGGGGAGAGAGGGAAGTTGAAGGTGATAAGTGAATACAAGCTCTGGTTTCCCCTGGGAAGAGTGGAGAGAGGAGGCAAAGGGGGAAAAAAAACTTTTTAAAAAGGCCCCCAGGGTTTGACAGTAAACGTTTTTTCCGTTTGGCAAAAGTGTAAAGAGAGAATGGTTTTTTAAAAATTTCTGAAAAATCTAGAGTGGATTGTTTTTTTCTTCAGGGATAATTTTAAGGAGGGGGGGGTGTTGGAGGTGGCAGAGTTTCAGGTGGTAACTCTGCCATTGCCCCTTTTAAAAAAGGGGGTGTTGGGTTTAAAAATTAGGGGGGTGAACCCCTTTGTTTAGCAAAAGAAGTGAGGGGGGGGGGGGGAGTGTGTTTTGGGATGCATGGTTGGTGAATGAGCAAAACGTTTTTTCCTTTGTAAAACATGTTAATGTGCCTGCGAGAATAAAAACACAGGTGAAAAAGGGGGTTTGTTTGGAAGGGCCCCTTTGGGGTTTTTTTTAGTGGGTTACCGGAGGTGGGACTAGTAAGAGGCGACTGGAATTTCGTTATTTGGAGGGCCCGGGTGTTTGGAAAACCCAAAAGGTGCAAGTAATGTGTCTGTGGGCCCTAAGAGAATTTTTAATTGAGGGATATTCGGTTACGGGTCGTTTGAGGGGGTGTGGGAGCAGAGCATACGTTTGTTAGGAGAGGGTATGCAGCGAGGTTAGACGAGTGTTTTTTCTCAAGGGGTTGGACAATTTTAAAAACTGTTGAGGGCATTGTCGGATTTTGAGCAGTGGTGGTGGAGGTAGGGGGGAGGTGCTTGCAGAAGTATAAAGGAGTTACGGGGAAATTAACTAAGTGCTTTGAGTGATGAGGGGGGGTTAGAGGGATTTTCAGCCCTAGGGAAGGACTTAGTGAGGATCCCCTGGGGATGGAAAGTGTCTTTGAAATGGTTTGGTTTGTTGTAAGGAAAGGTTTAGGAATTATTAGTTAAGGGGAAAATGATAAAAAATTTAAAAAATAAGGACATTCAAATTTTTTGAGGAAGATTGGGGGTTGTTATGGGCAGGGGGCGTAAGGGGCAACTATCTTTTTGACAAAATTGTCGAAGTTAGGGAAGATGAGGGAGTTAAACATGAGGGTTTAAAAGCGGTGGGGGTGCAAGCCGGGGTGGGGGGTTTGGGCAAGGGGAGCGAAACCCTTTTTGGTGTGGTGTTGCGACTTCAAAAGCAAAGGCATCAGGTTTTACAGCATCCAAGGTTGATGTACCGAGTCGGCGGGGTAAGGGTGGGTCGGAAATAAGGGATACGAAAGGAATGTTGCGTTGGGAAAATGGTTTGAAAGGTATTGGACAAGTAGGGGGTGTGGGATGTGGTTTAGAGAAGATGTGTGTGTACGTGTGTGCAATTTAGGGAACGTGATAGGAAGGCTTAGGAGGGGAAATTACGGTAAAAAGAAAAAAAGATGGCATTAAGGGAAATGGCAAGGGGCAAGGCACCATGAATAGAGGGTTCCGGCAAATTTTATCTAAAACAATGGGAGTTGAAAAGGGGGTTTTCAGGTCGGTTTTTAAATCAGATGAAGGAGAAGGGTGAGGGGGGGGACAACCCAGCAACAGAGTTGTAGTGTTGGTCCGAAGGGTAAGGGGCAGCAACCTAAAGGGAAAGTACCGTGCCATATCCTACTGTGCAGATTTTTGGGGTATTGCAAAAAATTTTGGGGTAACGGTTTTAAATGTGTTTTAGGGAGAGTGGTTTCGAAAAGCAGTTTGGTTCCTGGAAGGTCGAGATTGAAGGTCAAGAGTCTGAAAAAATTTTGTGAAGTAAAAAGGGGGGGGGGTGGGTTTTGTGCCGGCTTTTTGGCTTTTACTGGGGGGGCCTATGACAGTTGGAAAAGGGGGGAGTATTGGGGCTATATCAGAAGCGGGTTAGGGGAAAAAAAATATTTAAATTTGGGAAAACACGTTGTCAAAGGACCCAAGTGTGGGGTAAGATAAATGGAGCATGGGGGGAGATTGCAATGGAGGGGGGAATTTAGGCAGGGGGCCCCATGTCACAAATTTGTTTGTTGTTTGGGGGACCCCTAAAAGAATGGTTGAACGTAGTGGAGTAATAAGAGTGGGGGTGGGGTGGGGTAGGAAAAAGTATGGCCTGGATTATTAGGATATTAGATGATACAACAATCCTTTTGGAAGGGATGTCGTGGGGGTTTTGGATGTTGTCCCAATTGTTTGGACGTGAACTGGAATGCGGGTAAATAATGAGAAGTCAGTGATCATGGGATTGGGAGATTTGGTGGGGGTTTCCCGGGTTTACTGGAGAGAGTTTGGGGTAAATCCCCTGCGCCCAGTCATGCCCAGGCCTCGGGTGGATCAAACCCTGTAAACCAGCAATAGACCAGGCTGGGTCTTTTGGTAATCCCCTTATGTATGTGGGGCGTTGAACGTTTGGGCCCTGACATTTATTGTATTGTCTTTTAACGTGTGTGAGACCCTGTTTTCATGGGGGGGATGTTGCATCGTTCCCAAGTTTTTTGCTTTCGTTGTGAGTGTTTTTTCGTGTGCAATTTTCGGTATAGTCCCTCTGGTTTTTCCAGGTGTATATAATCATGTATCTCTCCCCCCCTGCTTCCGGGGAATACGGGTTTCGGGAACTTTAACGCCCCGAAAATTGAGGGGGGGGGAGATGACGTTGTAAAGGAAACAGGCAGTGTTTTTAAAAAAATTTGGGTTTTGATCATAGGGATGCCCTGAACGGGTAGGGGGAAAATCAATTTCTGGTTGGAAAGAATCCTGGGGATCTGGGTGCATTGGATTTCATTGGACCCTCGTGGAAAGAGGATTGTCATTAATGTATTATTGTATAGGAAGGAGGGCTTTGGGGGCCGTGTCCAATAACAGGAACAGTGATTGTGGGGATTTGGACTTTGTTTAAATTCTTGTGGGGTTAAAAGTTGCAAATGGTTGGAAGGGGGTTGTAATGTTAGCTGTGCGTCAGGGTGGGTTGGGTGATGGTTGAGAAGGAGGGTTAAGTGTGTGTTTTTTAACCCCTTTAAACTGCCCAAAAAGTAGTCTAGTTTTTTAAATATTTGAAAGTATGTAAAAAAATTTGATTTATTTTTTTTTTTAAATTTTAAAAAACGTGTAAAAAATTTGATTCTTTTGTAGATAGAGTGAAATAGATTGTTGGACAGTTAAGGGTTAAATGAGAGGTTTTTTGCACAATGGAGTTAGGGGGCGGCGTTAAAAAAGTAATGATAGGGGGGAAAAGTTGCAGGGTGGAGTGGGTTGGGGAAATGTGAAATCGGGTTGGGTTTTGATTTTGGGTTAGAGAACCCAGGAAAATTTGAATGGGGTTTTGTTGGTTGTTTGGGGGAGGATCATTGCCCAATGAAGGGTTTTTCCCCCATGTACCTGGGGGAGTATTTGGTATGGGTTTAGCAAGTGAAGGAAATCTTAGGGTCGTGAGGTAACATATCTTTTTTTAAAAAGGCATCTACCGTCGGGAGGGGTTACGAGAACCCAGCATCCACTGATCTACCCCAGATCACTGATCTACTCCGATCCACTGATTACCCCGCACCCATGATCTACCCCGCACCATGATCTACCCCGCTCCCTGTCTACCCCAGCATCCATGATCTCCCCAAAAGCATCCATGATCTACCCAGATCCATGATCTACTCCAGATCCACTGATCTACCCAGATCCATGATTACCCAGCACCCACTGATCTACCCAGCATCCATGATCTACCCCCAGCACCCACTGATCTCCCCCAGAAACCCCATGATTTTCCCCAGCACCCATGATTACCCCAGCACACTGATTCCCCCGCACCCCGATCTATCCGCATCAATGATCTACCCCAGCATCCATGATCTACTCAGCATCCTGTTTACCCCAGCACCCTGATCTCCCCCAGACCCATGATCTCCCCCGCATCCACTGTCTACCCCAGACCCACTGATTACTCCAGACCCTTGATCTACCCCAGCACCCAATGATCTCCCCAGCATCCATAAATTACCCCAGCATCCATGATCTACCCAGTATCCACTATCTACCCACCCATCCATGATTACCCAGCCCCACTGATCTTTCCCAGCATCCACTGATCTACTCCAGCTCCATGTCTCCCCCGCATCCACTGACTACCCCACATCCACTGATTACCCCAGCATCCCTGATCTACTCCAGCACCCACTGATCTACCCAGCATCCCACTGATTACCCCAGCTTCCATGATCTCCCCCGTATCCATGATTACCCCAGCATCCACTGATTCCCCCAGCACCCACTGATTATTTCCAGCATCCACTATCTACTCCAGCATCCTGTCTACCCCAGCACCATGACTACCCAGCACCCCTGATTACCCCCGATCCACTATCTACCCCCGCACCCACTGATCTACCCAGATCCACTGATACTCCAGCATCCATGATCTACCCAGCCCCACTGATCTACTCCAATCCCTGTTTACCCCAGCACCCACTGATCTCCCCCTGCATCCACTGTTTTTACTCCAGCATCCATGACTACCCCAGCATCCATGATTACCTAGCATCCTGACCAACAAAATTTTCCCCCAAACCCTTTTAAAATTTCTTTCAAATAATTAAAATTTTTCCCCGGGGGCCTTTTCCCCCGTGGTGGCCCGGCCTTGGTTCCCCCTTTGGGAATGTTGAGACCTAAGTCTCCCCGGGGGGGAAAAATAACCCCCTCATCTTTGGGCAACTGTCCCCCCGGCCCAGCCACAAGCTAGGCCCCTTGGTCTGCCCTCCCCGCCCCCCGGGGGCTAATGGAATGCAGTCTTATGGCTAAAGGCGGGTCAGGGAATACCCCCACCCTAGAAGGGCTGGGCATGGTGTCATGATTTAAAAAATTATTTTTTTTTAGTTTAATTTAAATTTTAAATTTATTCTTTGAAAAAACTTGGAAAAGTTTTATAAAATTTTTTAAACTTTTAATACTTTTTTTTACTTTTCAATAAAGAATATTTTTTAAAGTTTTATTTAGGTTTTTTGCATTTTTGTTTTTTTTTTGAAATTTTATATAATATTATTTTGATTACAAGAAATACAGCTAGAAATATATTGCTTTGTTCCTGAAAAAAATTATTTTGTGGGCTAATTTAAAAGTTAATAATAATAAGATCATTTTTTTTTTTTTTTTTTTTATTTAGAACATTCAGTACAAGAGATAGATAAAACAAAAACAGTTCTTACACAGAATAAATTATTAACAACACACAAAATGAAATTTGAGATAAAAACAAATATCCCCCCTCACCCCTACATGAAAACCCCACACCCATGAAACCAAAAAATTTTTTTATTTTTCAAATTTTTGCCCATACAGAGGTACAAAAAAATACAGATAAGAGCAGTATGCCAAAACCCCTTTATAGATGCATTCGGGGGCTTAAAAATTAATTAAGATTAATAACAATGTGAAAACAGTGATAAAACATTAATGTAAACAGATTATATAAAGCACAAGTGAGTATTACAAAGACAGGTCATATTGTTGATTCGTTAGGTAGGGTTCTGTTTTGGTAGGTATTTAAAAAAATAATAAAGTTAGATTCGGGTTTTTGGTTTAACTTTATGTGATATAATTGTGAGAAAAATTTTTAAATATCAATTTATAAGGGTTCAGTTATTCGTATTTTTTTGGGTTTTTTTTGAGTAATGATCTTGAGAAGAGACTTTAAATTTTAATCAGTAGTGTTTTCTTTTTATTTCGGTAATGGAATTAGATTTGGGGTTTTTGGCATTGAGTTTTTATATTTGGATTTAACGGGAACATCGGGGATCTGGCCTTGGTTATGGTCATTCTCGCATCGCGGATCGAACCATGCCTAACCCTTTTTGGGTAGGGAGGTGCCTAGCCCGAGTTTTGCTATTAAAATGTCATCCCCCTTTCCCCCTTTGGGGCGGGGGGGTGGCAGACCAGGAGGCCTAGCTTTTGGCTAGGCCTGGGGACAGTTGGTCCCAAAGATGGGATTTGGCCCCCCCATGGGAGACTTAGGTCTAGACAATCCCTAAGAGGGGCCGGCCGGGCACCATTGGAAAAAGGCCCGGGCCGGAAGAATCGGCATCTTTAACTAACTAATCTGCATCGAACTGCCAATTCTTGGGTAGGGTAGGTGCCTGAGCCCGGCCTTTTGCTATAAGACTGTCATTCCCTTATCCCCTTGGGGGGGGGGAAAGACAGACCAGAGAGGCCTGCTTTGTGGTAGGCCCGAGGACAGTTGGTCCCAAAAAATGAGGAGGGGCTTGGCCCCCCATGGGAGATTAGGTCCAGACACTCCCTAAAGAGGGGGGCCCAAAGGGTGGGGCACCACTTGGACAAGGCCCGGGCCCGGGGGCCCCCGGCTAATCTTTAAATAAATACAACAATGGGGACTGCGTTTCGCCCCCGTGTTAAAAACTGTTTGTATTCAACTAACACGGGATCTATCACCCGGGGAATCAGTAAATGTGTTACTGCCAGCAATATTGTGATACTTATGGATTCAACGTGAACCTTGTGTGGGGTCGCCTTTAAAGGGAAATACACAGATCTTCATTTTAAGTTTTGTGCACTCAGAGTCGAGAAGTTGTGACCCCGTCCCGGTTTAAAATAAGCAAATCACCCAGCAGTTTCTTTCCCGTTGCAGACGTTTTTCCGATCTTACGTGGGTAGTGTGAAAAAAAAAATGCCTTTTTAGGCCCAAGAAATTGTAACGTGTTGTTTTTGAACGTTATGGGAAGATCCACTGGTCACCAGGGTAGGTGTCTGACGGCCATATAATGGCCTTGGAGGGGTTATTTTTTTGTTGAAATGCCTGGTCAGCCCTTCCTTCGTGTTAAATGGAGGAGTTTTGTTCCCCGGGGAGTTACGTACCCTGGACAGAGAAGAATTGCCCCCTCTCGGCCCCTTTTTCCATGGGCTTTAGGTGTCCAGCGCCAGCCGCCATCGGGGCTGGTCGTCGACCTGCGGGGGGTACCCCCTCAGCCCCTGGAAGGGGGTTTGTCGGGACTCGCCGCATATGACTCAGGGTGTGAGGTTGATAGGGCCCTGATATAGAGTTCTTGGTGACTTACTGGGCTGCCTCCTTGACGAGGTGGAAAATGTGAACGTGAAATCCCCTAGGGAGAGAGGCAGGTGGATGGAAGCCCACATTGTTCGATTAAGGACTATTAGCATGCATGAGTTGATTCTGTGTTTTTTCTGATGGGGGAAAATTTTGTGAGATGTGCTTATCGATAATAAAGGAGGATTTTTGGAAAATTCGATTTTCATACTGTTGGGCGAAATTCACAAGGGAACATCCCAAATATTTACATGTTAAGTGTGTTTTAGGGGTTTCGGCACCCCCCCCCCTCTCCGATGATGTCTTGACCCTGGAAATGTTGGGAAGAAGACGTGGTCGGAAATCACGGGGGGGGGGGAGGTCGCGCGAGTCAGGACAGCAGGTAATATCAGGGGATTGCAAAAGGTTTCAGGGAAATGCCCTTGGGGGCTTTCCCGGGGCCCAAAAACACAAAGGGGTGGTAGCCCCCAGGGAAAGCCACCTTTAACACAGTTAGGTGTTTAACTTTAAAAATTTTTGGTTTGAAATCTGTCAGAAAGTGTGTGCAGGTGGTAGGGTTGAACGTTTTGCAGTGGATGTGGTTTTTTGCAAGAAAATAAAACCCTAAAATAGGAAGTTTGTTTGAGGGAGGTTTGACATTTTGGACTCACTCCAGGGGTCTGAAAGGTGGAGTGGCTGTGTTGTAAAAAGGGCCAGCCGTTTGTGCTGAGAATTGGGAGGAGGGGGGGGGGGGCAGTGGTGGAGTCGTGGGGGTTTGGGGGTGTAGAAGGGGTTTTGTGGGGTATATGGGCCCGGTGAACATGATGTTAATATTAAAAAAAACTTTTTTTAGAGATGTCTTGGTATTATTGAGGTCCCCGCCCGAAATTACAGGGTAGGGGGTGCTGGGGAACTGTGTAGTGCGCCGTAAAGATGTTGAACCGAGGGGGGCGGGGTTCTGTTCGCTTGTTTTGGGTGACTTGTTGTCTGGTTTGGGGTTGGTTGATGTACGCGGAGGACGTGACTTTGGGATTGAGCATACTTTTGTGCATAGGGGCTATGCAGCATGTTTAGATAGTGTGTATGTGTCTCGGCGGGTGGTCGTAATCAATGTGCGTGTATTGAATGTCTTTTTCTCCGACCACCGGGGAGTTTTTGTGGAGCTCGACTGGGGAGGTCTCCCACATCGTTTTAAGGGATACTGGAAACTGAATACGCGGATGCTACAAAGTGCGGGTGATAGGGAACTATTCGAGGACTTCTGGGCCTCTATGGGAGTAGACTCCTGGGAGGGATGGGATTTAGTACGACTGGGATGAGGTTGTGAAGCCTCGAATTAAGGATTTTTATGTGAATCGGTGTAAGGAGGCCACTCGCTTGGAGTATGGTTTTCAGAGGTACCTGGAGGGTCATCTACGACAATGTTATGCACAGGGAGAGGCATCTGGGGTTTACCCAGTGGATGAGATCGATGCTATTAAAGAACAAATCCAAGTATTGAAAAATAAGGTTTTCGATGGGCGCGCCATTTCGAGTGGGGTGGAGGAGGCTTTGTGGGGTGACAAGCCGTCTGCTTGTGTCTTACAAGTCAGACACAAAGGCGAAAAGCGACTGAAATTGTGAGTTTAGTGGTGCAGGATGAAGTTGACGGTATAGTGAGGGACAGGTCTTAACAACAACTGAGGGGATAAGTTTTTATGTCGATACTTGGAGTAAGATCCAGATGCAAAGTAAAGACGTGAGTGAGCATGCGATACAGGATTTGGGGAGAGGCGTACGATGCGAGTTAAATGATTATGATCGCCTTCTCATGGGTGTGCCTATATCTGAGGCAGAGGTGTGGGAGGCACTACAAGGAATGAGTAAGGGGAAGGCTCCAGGCATTGATGGCATCCCTTGTGAATTTTATATCAAACATTGGGAGGTAATACGGACTTTTATGGTTTGTTTACTGAATGTGATGAAGGAGGGGGGGTGTTAGGTCTGTCTCAGCGAACAGCGGTGTTGGTCTTAGTTAGGAAATGTGATGTGCCATTAGCGATCAAAGACTACCGTCCCATATCGTTGATGTGTAGTGACTATAAACTATATGCGAAAATATTGATGAATAGAATTAAGAAAGTGTTTGATAAGGTAATCCATAAGAGTCAGTTTGGTGTGCCAGGTAGGTCAATGTATGATGGTCATGGGAATATCAGGGAGTTTGTTGAGGAATGCGGGGTGAGGGGTGGGGGTGGTGTTTTGGCTTTAGACTGGCGAGCCGCTTTTGATAGTGTGGAAAGAGAGGTTCTGTGGAAATTTATGAGATGACAGGGTTTTGGAAATGAGGTCATCATGTGGGCCCGTTCATTGTACAATGGAGCGGGTTTTAAAGTACAAATTAATGGCAAGTTAGGTGTTTTTGTACACATGAGCAGGGCCATTCGTCAGGGATGCCCCATGTCTCAAATGTTTTTTGCATGTATGCAGGACCCTTTTTACTGGGCTGTTTGTGGGCGGGGAATAGAGACATCGTGGGGTCCGAGTAGTGGTCGACCAACCCTTGTGGGTTATGTTGATGATACTACTGTGTTATTACGTTCACGGGAGCAATTTGGCAAGGCTACGGGGATGTGTGTTAATAGAGAAAAATCGAAAATTATGGAGTTGGGGGAGTGGTGGGGGATTGGGGTGGATGCAGGGGGTGGACTGTGGTTGATCGTATCACTTATGTGGTATTCATTATATGCCGGAGAGGTCGATCAGATGAGGGCGTTGCAATTGGGGGGGGTTGTACTTCGTGTCTTGGGGCGCTTAAATTAGTTTACGGCCGCGACATTTTTTAACCTGCATCAGAGGGATGTGGTCATTAGTCCTGCTTTATAGCAACGTATGGCACGTTGCTGCACTGTATCTTCTGTGGCAGGGGGACCCGTCAAAAAGTCTGGCCGGTTTATTTTTGCATCAGAATTTATCGATTTTTGTGCGGCGTTCTGGATGCGAGGCTCCACAAGAGGGTGGTGGTAGACACACTGCATCAGGGAGGGTTGGGTCTCAATCCTAGAGAGGCTCATGTCATGGCATGTTACGTTGGAGCGTCGTTTTCTCCGATGGGGTGGGATGCATGGCGGAGGTTTAAGCGAATTGTATCACCGACCGCGGCAGGTGGTGAGAGGAGGAATTTAATTTGGTGGCGGGGACGCGAGCTTCGCGTATTATTGAACATGAGGGACTTGGCCGCTGTGTTTTAAAATTATGTACTTAGTATGGCGCGGGTAGGGAGGTTAGTCGTGGTGGCGAGTATGAGGAATGGGTATCCCATTGTATGGCGTGGGGGTGGGGTGATATATCGAGGCGAGTTCACAGTTGCGTCTGCCTGCTCAAGTACAGGAAGTGGTTTTTAAATTTTTACATGGAATCTTGCCGTCTGGGGGGTGGTGTTGTATAATAGGCGTTTGGGAGGAAGGACTGGGGTTTCCGGTGTTCTGTGCGGCTGGAGGAATCTGCTTTTCATGTTGTGTATTTCTGTGGTGAGAATTTAGGTATGGTTACGAGAGTTGGTTCAGTTAGGGTTTGGCGTTTTTGGGTAGGGGGGCGGGAGGTTTGTCGGTACTCCGGGCGTTGAGTTTTGTGTAGGTGGGGTTGACTTGCGTGTACGCCGTTGCGGTGTAGGATGTTGTGGCGATTATATTTTCGTGTCATGGGCTATGAGGCACGTGTGGTAAACAGTAGATTTAGGGGGTGTTAGCAGGGACGATTTTTTTTAAAGGACAAATGTCGAATAGGTTGGTATATGAGGGTAGTGGGAGAGGAGGACTTCCCGCCTGAATATAAAGCTGGAGTTACGAGATTTGAGATAGTTGTGAGTGTTCTGTGCCGGTTATCTAACGGGATGGTCTGCTGTGTCTAATTGTGTTTGTCAAGTGCGTAAATGATTTTGTGTTCTCAGGTTTATGTTGCGTTCCTATGTAAACGGTGAAGACAAAATATCTTACGTGCTTTGTATATATACAACTTTCTTTTAGGTATGTTTTCTCGTCTCATTTTATGCCTCATTTCAAGTCATTGGTGGACTTTTTGTTTATGGTGTGCTTCCTAGCACAGTCAACTGAAACGCTTATTTCTTTTTTCCGCTGCTTATTACTTTATGCCATGGCCGTTGAGCTTTTCAATAAATATATGTATATATGCAAGGTTTCGTTTTCCTCGCTAAGCTGTGATGGATGCTTGAACTTATGTGGAGGCAGTAATTTTCAATGTGTGCTCTTGTCAGTGTATAAATGTTACTTATAGCTTGCTGGCATTTGTTGTTTTATTGAGATGTCAAATATCCCAGTGTATTTTCGTTTTTGTTATATTAGTATTGTTCATTGTAGTGAATGGTAGCGTCATCCTGATCACTTTGAAACTGTAGTGCCTATTCTTAGTCCATGATAATAACCCCGTGGTTTGTCGCCCAATTAACGTATTGTTGTGCTCTTTAAGGCAATGGAGTGCTTAGATTATGTCTTGGACACGTTGTGTGTTGGCAGGCCGGAAGCCTCGCTAGAGTAATATGCCAGAAGAAGTATCACGTGTATAATCCGTGATTGCTTGTGTATGTGTGTAATTCTGTGTGCTTGTTTTTTGTCACTATTGTTTATTTGTTATAGTGTTTATTTTCCGGTGTTTTGACTCTTTATTTTTTTTTATTTAATTATATAAAGTATCTAGTTAGTGCCTGGTATCTCGTTGACATATTTCATTTTATGCACCCATAATTTTTTTTTTTTTTTTTTTTTTTTTTTTTTTTTTTTTTTTTTCCCTGGTTTTCAATAAAAAAACAATTCTTATTGTATGGGGTTAATTTTGGGAAAGCATGTACTTGTTTTAAACTGAGATTGTGATGTGGTCATTAGTCTGATTATATACTGTGAAGGTTGTGAACCTTTGTCATATGTCAGTACAGTATGTTAACTATACAAATCTGAAAGGTTTATTAATTTATTTTTTTATATAGTTTATATAGTTATAGTTTATATTGTTTATATTATAGTAGTATTTATAGGGGAAAATTTTGGGGAATGTATATGGGTAACCTCTTTTATGTCCTTACGGGGTTGTTTAAAACTTGTTAGTGTATGTTTGTAGGATTGTTAGTGATGTTGGGTTTGGGTTTTTAGTGTAGTTTTGTGGATTGTTAGTGTTGTTGTGTGGGATTGTTAGTGTATGTTGTGTGGATTGTGTGTTGTTGTGTGGATTGTTGGTTGTTGGGAGGGGTTGGTGTGTAGGTGGGAGGATTGTTAGGTAGTTTTGGGGTGGATTGTTAGTGATGTGTGGAGGAGTGTGTGTTGTTGTGTAGGATTTTTAGGGTATGTTGGTGGATTGGGGTATGTTGGGTAGGTTTTTAGTGTATGTTGTGTGGATTGTTAGTGTATGTGTGTAGGAGTTAGTGTATGTTGTGAGGATTGGGGTTGTATGTTGGTAGGATGTTAGTGTATGTTGTGTTAGGATGGGTTGGTATGTTGTGGGAGGATTGGGTTTGGTTTTGTTTGGTAGTTGTTAGGTATGTTGGTAGGATTGGTAGTTGTTGTGTAGGATGTTAGGGGTATGTTGGGAGGTTGTTTGTGGATGTTGTGTGGATTGTTTGTGTATGTGTGGTTGGATTTTTAGTGGTATGTTGGTGGATTGTTAGTGTATGTTGGGGAGGATTGTTAGTGTATGTGTGTAGGATTGTAGTGTATGGTTGTGTGGATGTTAGTGTTGGTTGTTGGATGTTGTGTTGTGGTAGGATTGTAGGTTGTTTTGTAGGATTGTTAGTGATTTTGTTGTTGGATGGTTAGGTTGGTGGGATTGTTAGTGTGGTGGAGGTTGTTAGTGTTTTGGTAGGGGGTGTGGGTATGGTGTGGGGGGGGGTGTTAGTGTTGTTTGGGAGGATGTTAGTGTATGTTGTGTAGGATTGTTGTGAGTGTGTAGGTTGGGTTTGTGTATGTGTGTGGATTGTTAGTGTATGTGTGTAGGGGTTGTTGTTGTTGTTAGGATTGTAGGTTTGTGTAGATGTTAGGTATGGTGTGGTTGTTGTGTATGTTGGTGGATGTAGGGTTGTTGTGTAGGATTGTTGGTAGTTGTGTAGGATTGTTTGGTATGTTTTGTAGGATTGTGAGGGTATGTTGTGTAGGGTTGTTAGTGTATGTGTGTAGGATTTTAGGTATGTTGTGTAGGATGTTAGTGTATGTGGTGTGGATGTTAGTGTATGTGGTAGGATTGTTGTGATGTTGGTAGGGGGTTAGTGTATGTTGTGTAGGATTGTTAGTGTATGGGTTTTGGGGATTGTTAGTGTATGTTGTGTAGATGTTAGTGTTATGTTGTTGTAGGACTGTTAGTGATGTTGTGTAGGATTGTTTGTGTATGTTAGTGTAGGATTTTTAGTGATGTTGTGTAGATTGATAGTGTATGTTGTTGTAGGGGATTTTTTGTTTAGTGGTATTGTTTGTGTAGGATTGTTTAGGGTTGTTTATGTTGTGTAGGAGTGTTAGTGTATGTTGTGTAGGATTGTTAGTGTTTGTTGTGTAGGATTGTTAGTTGTATGTTGTGTAGGATTGAGGATCCCTACTGTACCCATTTTATTCTTTATTTATTATGAAGCGGTAAAGTTTTTTTTTAAATAAAATATAAAAAAACAATTGGATATCACCACTTTAAAGGAGCGCCTGCACTAAAGAGCTGTGTGCCCTGTTTTTGTTTGGGTATGCGGTGTTGCATACCTTGCAGCGGATAGTGACTTTTACGTTTTGGTAGGATGGCAACTGTTGGGGCTTTTTACTGGTCCAGGATGCATTACTCCATCGCCTTTTCCTGCCCATGACTGATTCTTTCTTCATGGAATTGAGGAGAAAGATAAATTATATTTATGTAGACTTTACCCCCTTAATGCCTGCCATTTTATCTTTCACTCTTTTACTCATATACTAAACGATATATATTTCTCTTTTCCAGTCTCCGTGCAATCCCTAGTATCTGCTTTAGCATTCAGCCACTGAATTACTAGGTAAATTTTCTACTTTCAAAAACCCTCTTCAATGCTCACTTTTCCCTTAACTTCACCAAAACCCTTTCAGTTAACCTTTTATTTCACACTCCCTTCCGCCTCGGCTTCACAGTCCCGGTTTCACCTATTACACTTTTACTTCTTTCCTTCTGACAGGACCAGGAAAGTTTAATCAATGGCTTTATCCATACAAATCCCCTCACTTCCATTTATCGGGGGTTTGTACTTATTGTTGACTGTATGACTTGGTCTGCTGTCTCAGCCATTTTTAAATGCAGTGAGGAAGTTAAAAGCACGTCACCTGATTTCTTGAGTTTTGCGGAGAGGTACTTGAGTCGACCACTAAACTGCCACACCCTCATTCTATATAATATGTCAAATATTATTTTTTCACCGTCATTATTACGATTTAATTTCATTATCTTATGTCTATCTGTTGGAATAATATGATAGATAAAATTTATTCGCTAATTATAGCATACGTACAAGGACATTTTCTTGCAGATGAACAGTTTATTGACGCAGCATTTTTCTAAGTCCTCTGACTCATACTGCTTCACCTACTGATTCTTCATGCCACACTTATGACCTCTTGTCTCTCTCCTACTGATTCCTCCTGCCTCACCTACTGACACCTCCTTCCTCTCATACTCACTCTCCTACTATTCATCTGCCTCACCTAGGCTAGTCTACCTCTCCCACTGATTCCTCCTGCCTCAACCTATTGACTCCTCTTGCCTCTCCTATCCTCTGGCTTCCTACTCCTCCTGCCTCACCTACTGACCTCCTGTTCACCTACTGACTCCTGTCCCTCCTACTGACTACTCCTGCCTCTCCCATGGCTCCTCCTTTCCTCAAACTACTGACTCCTTCTGCCTCTCCTAACTGACTTCTCCTGCCTTTCCTACTGACTACTCCTGTCTACTATTAACCCCCTGTTTTTCTGCCTACCTACTGACCCTCCTGCCTCTCCCTATGACTCCCTGCCTCACCTATGAATCCTCCCCTGCCTAACTACTGCCTTCTCCTGTCTCTCTACTGACGCTTACTGGCTCACCTACTAATTCTTCTGCCTCACCTTCTGGACTCTTCAGCCTCTCTACTGACTCCTGCAGCCTCTCTCTACTGACTCCTTCTACCTCTCCTACTGACTCCACAGCCTCACTTGCAGCTCCTTGCCTCAGCTATGATTCTCTGCCTCTATGTTTCCTCTGCCTCTTCGTACTCACCCTTCTGTTCTCCTATGACTACTCCTGGCCTCTTACCTACTGACTCCTCTGACTTCTCCTCTGACTCATGCTACTCCAAGGTCAACACAAAATTGTAAGAGCTACACCTAATTCTGAGTAATGAGTGTCAATCAACATTTAAGAGAAGAACTTTAGTTCCTGGAGGATCAATAAACTCCTGACCAGCATTTAATTAAGACAACTCCAAATGAAGGGAAAACAATTGTTATACTTTTTTGTTTGAGATTCTTCAAATTTCCACATATTCAAATTTTTGGTCTATTGCAATTTATATTATGTTTGTCCTGTTAACCAGAAGTTCATATAATGTCTGGTTTCTCTAAAACCCTGATATCCTCTACATAGCTTGCTATTTACTTAGTCTATGTCCTCTTCTAACTCCAGGTCATATGTCTGATAATCTTTCAGGTTTTCTATGGTTCAAATCCGCTTTTCTAAAAATGATTATATTCTCTATTGTCATAAATACCAGAAAAAGACACAAAACATCGCATTGCTGCTGTAACTGGTACCACTAAAATTTTCTTTCTGTACTGTGCCAACATCTTGTTCCACTCCTGTAACATTATTATGAGAGAGAATTTGTGGGAAAGGAAACCTTGAAGAGTTCATGGGACATTTAATAAAAGAAACGGAAGTAAGATAAAACAAAGTTTAAATATAATTTTTTTTTTTTTTTTTTTTATGATTCACATGGCGATTCCCACCAGCAGGGTTGGCCCGAGCCCCGAAAGAAAAACTTACACATCATTCACTCATCATGTCTTGCCAGAAGGGTGCTTTACTCTACGTTTTTAAACTTGCACATTAACACCCTTTCAGATTGCCGGCACTGGTACTTTCCATCTCAGGGGAATCACGTCCGGCCTGCCGGTTTCCCTGAATCCCTTCATAAATGTTACTTTGCTCACACTCCACAGCACGTCAAGTATTTAAAAACAAACAAACCCATTTGTCTTCCATTACTCCTATCAAACACGCTCACGCATGCCTGCTGGAAGTTCCAAGCCCCCCGGACACAAACCTCCTTTACCCCCTCCCTCAACCCTTCCTAGGCCGACCCTACCCCGCCTTCCTTCCACTACAGACTGATAACTCTTGAAGTCATGCTGTTCGCTCCATTCTCTCTACAAAGTTAATTTAGTGGAGAAGGAAAAAGCTGATGGTTGCAAGGAGGGAAGTGTGTGTCAACTTGCAGAAAATCATTTGGACAGTATACCGAACTAAAATGGTTTCTTTATGCCTACTGATTGGTTTCTTATGCCTACTTACATGGTTTCTTTATGCCTACTACATGGTTTCTTTATGCCTACTACTTGGTTTCTTTCTGCCTACTACATGGTTTCTTTATGCCAACTTACATGGTTTCTTTTGCCTTATACATGGTTTCTTTATTGCCTTACTACATGGTTCTTTTATGCACACTACATGGTTTCGTTATGCCTACAAAAACATGGTTTCTTTATGCTACTACATGGTTTCTTTATGCCTACTACAAGGTGTCTTTTTATGCTACAACATGGTTTCTTTTGCTTTTTTACTACATGGTTTCTTTATGCCTACACCATGTTTTCTTTCTGCTTACTACATGGTTTCTTTATGTCTTTGTCCTTTCATGTGGCGGATGAACATTAAGGTGGATATTAATCTTTAGTGGGAATTTTTTTCCGTTGTTGGAAATCAAAACAGCTCCAGCATCCTTTGCCTCTGTCAGCCATCCAGTCCTGCAGGAATTTTTGTATTCTTGATATTAATACCCATGTATAGGATAGAAAGAGAAGCCGAGGGGAAGTGACCAATAGGGAGGGGAAATACCCAGCCTCAAGAAAATTCTCAATGTCACCCAGTAAGTAGCCATCTCTTAGAAGAAGACCCAATTACAAGTTAACCTATAACTTTCCCAGCCCTAGTAATATCCTCTTAATGATCACTGTAGCAAACACTGATATATTTAAGTGACTGATAGTTCTTAGCATTTCGAGATTTCGGATGAAGAAACTGGAGGTAACACAAAGTTAACCTTGACCGAGCCTTAGGGTGATTGAAAGATAAGGCATTTTGATAATAATAACAAATGGCTTGGAGGATTTCTTTTATCCATTAGCTATTTGATATACTAGGACTTCGTTGAAGGAGGTCGTTGTAGAATTGTCGAGTGTTAGAGAGTTCTCGAGATTGCCAGCGAATTGTGAGGATGTCAGAAGTGAGCTTTCGAGTGTTCACTAATTCTCAAGGGTGCCAGGAGGAGTTTCTGAAAGGAGAAGAAACATCTAGAGGGTGTTAGAAAAGAGTTAACAATAAAATCAGTGTGTAATATACAAGACAATAAATTACTGATATTGCAGATTTTTAGCAATTGTAATACAAATTGAATTAGTTTATCTAAAATGTACAAACATTTATTTTAGTGTTGACAAAAAACTCGTAATATTATAAATATTAGTTCATACAGAATGTAATTGCACAACCTTTCTGTGATGATGGTTAATGGTGTGTGCAGAGAATGGTGTCATAGTTGTGAACGGAGTTGAAGGGAGGCTGCAGTGTACTGGTTGCAAATGTTGCACATACGTGAGGTTACTTGTAACATCTCTATGCAGTGCCGGAGGAATATGCATGGACTCCAGGATAGTGCACAAAGCCTTTGATTATTTTCCATTGTTAAGGCAGTGACTGTATTTGTTGTGACAGTAAGTAATTCATCCTGTTGTTACATGTAACATAAATCAAGCTACCAATCAATCACAATTAAATTCTATGTCGACCTTTCCACACGGTCGCCAGTAGATAATCGATACACCAAAGATTAGCTGCAATTACAGTAAATAAAAATGTCGTAAAAATATTTTTTATTTTTTTTTTTTGTCCCCTAAGTAATTTTACAATCTTTTCTCAATTTCTGAGATATGTTTATCACCTTTTGAATCGTGACAAAATCATACAGATTGGGTTTCTTTTGAAAAATTTTTTTCAATTTGTGAACATATGTGAGGAGAATATAAGCTTTATAATGACAACTAAAAGCTTTACAAGTAACATCTTACCTTACATTGTAATATTTCTTGACCAGTCACTACACGGACGTAGAATGAGTCTCAAGGATGAACACAACGTTAATTCTCCTCAGAGAAAGAAAATTTCATTAAATTATATTTACGATTGTAGTTGAATACCAAGTTTGCTGTCACAAAGGTACAAGAAAGGTGAGCCAGAACCTTCTACTAACATAAACAGAAAACACTTGTGGGAACAATCATCAGCTAAATATATACGTTAATTAATATCATGTTTTATTACCCGTAGTCAACTTCAGGGTATTTTCTGCGTCTCTGAAAAACACCAAACCTTCCCTTTGATACAATCCAAAATTATATTTTACCATAATTATTTCTATTCCTAGCAAAGCTGCAGTTTTTTTAAACCGAAATACTCTTTGGTATAAACAAGCGGTTTCTTTTAATAGTATGTCACTGATGTCAGCTAGGCTGTATTCCTTGTTACTGTACTTGTGGGAAAATAAAGATTATTATTATGATTCTATGTGGGGGTTATTTCTATGTATCGTCTCAAGTCACGGTATTGTGCCCTTTTAGTTATTAAAGATTTATTATTTTTATTATTTTCATTATTATTATTATTATTATTATTATTATTATTAATCTTGATTTTTTTTTTGAGGAATTGATAAAATCCTTATTAAGCAAAACAGATAATGAGTCCTTCTTCTTTGATTGCATTTTCGGGACGTGTATCATCCCTGCGAGGAAAGCCTTTATTCTCAGTGAAACATTACTAATATTTTACACCATGCCACTTGGCAATTTCGGATCGTTGATATATATCATCATTTGTAAATATTACAACGGCTTTCCCTCTCATAAAGTTCACAAACCATTTTGTGCTAGTTGTTTATTACGTTGGTTAAAGAATGTATCACCACAGATTGTTTATTAAGTACAACTAATACTGGCGTCAGGGTTCTTAAAGAAACATTCACTTGTGTTCTAAACGATAATATGTTACGTGTTTCTTCAACGACCATTTTGTTCTTAACAGATGTAATGCTCAGCCTTTCGTGATGATGGTTGAATGGAAGTGTTCGAGGGGACACTTGTTCTGGCACTTGAGCATGAGGTTAAGTAAGCTGTGGTAACTCGGGCTGCAAGGCTGCACACTGCGCAAGACAGTTTGTCACAAACACAGTCAACTGCCCGGTATTTGTCTCCAGGGGAAAATTTATGCTTCAAGACTTTGGACAACCACCATGTTCAGGGGATTACTGTGTATGTTGCGACAGTTAAGTAGCTACAATAATTGTTCAGTTGTATAATGTGTAGCTTCTGTGAGAGAGTAAGATTACTAAAATATTGGATAAACATCCATGTATAGCACTTTGGTTTTTTTTTTTTTTTTTTTATTTTTTTTTTTGTTTTTTTTGGGTTGTGTTTTTTTTTTTTTTTTTTTTTTTTTTTTGTTTTTTTTTTTTTTATTGTTTTTGAGTTTTTTTTTTTTTTTTTTTTTTTTTTTTTTTTTGTTTTTTTTTTTTTTTGTTTTTTTTTGAATGAAATTTTGTTTTGTTTTTTTTCTTGATTTTTGTTTTTTTTGTTTTTTTGGGATTTTGGATTTTGTTTGAATCTTTTTTTTTGTTGTTTGTTTTTTTGTTTTATTTTGATTTTTTTTTTGTTTTTTGATTTTTTTGATTGATTGTTTTTTTTCTATTTTGATATTTTGATTTTTTTTTTGATTTTGGATTTTGTTATTTTTTTTTTGATTTTTTTGAATTTTTTTTTGTTGTTTTGTTTGTATGTTTTTTTTTTTTTTGTTTTTTTTTTTTGATGATTTGAATGTGATTTTTTTTTTTTGATTTTTTTTTTGTTTTTATTTGTTTTTTTGGGGGGGAGTGTTTTTATTTTTTTTTTTTTTTTTTTTTTTTTTTTTTTTTTTTTTTTTTTTGGTTTTTATTTTTTTTGGGGGGTTTTTTTTTTTTTATTTTTTTTTTTGGGTTTTTTTTTTTTTTTTTTTGGTTTTTTGAAAAAAATTTTTTTTTTTGATTTTTTTTTTTTTTGTTTTTTTTTTTTTTTTTTTTTTGATGTGTTGTTTTTTTGATGGTTGTTTTTTTTTTTTGTGATTGAGATGCTTTTTGTTTTTTGATTTATGTTTTGATTTTTGAATTTTTTTTGATTTTTTGTTTGATTTTTTGATTTTGAAATTTTTTTATTGTTTTTGATGATGGATTGATTTTTTTTTTTTTTTTTATCTGAAATTTTTTTTTGATGTTTTTTGCATTTTTTTGTTTTGAAACTTATGCCAGTAGTTGAAGTGGTCTCAGCCTAAACATGTTTTTTTTATTCAGCACTGATAAGTGTTAGAATGATATATTTGGTAAGTGGCTTATATACTGCAGACAGGTGGACGATGAAGGAATTAATGAAGCCAATAAGAACAAACGACTATGCAGCAGGCTATTGTCATGCCAGGGAGGTCCAACTCGACATATAAGTAGGAGTACACTGCAGCAGGCCAACTGGCCCAAATATTCAAGTGTTTTCTAAAACAACCTATCCCACCACCCACTTGCCCAGCCTTATACCAATGCTTTCCCAGAATTTGCTTCATACTTCAGGTACTAGTCAAACCCAGCCCCTTTCACTTATATATTTGTTCAGTCTCTCTTACAGCTACCCATGGTCTTAACCTCTGTTGTTCCTCCTCGACTTATGATATGTTCACGCACTCTCCCAAACTTCTGTTTGACAACAATACTTACCTATGGCCTTTTATAAACAAAAGTTTAACTGATTTAATCTGATATTTCTGTTTCTTATTGATTCGGACATTCTCGGACTTTATTTATTTCGCTTTATCCGTTTCACACAGAGATGAAGATCCAGGGATCTGTGTTAGGTGAGGAAACATATGCAACCAGTTAGGTATTCTTTATTTCGAATTGTTTCGCCTACACAGTTTGGCTTCTTCAGTTCGAGTACAGAAAAGATGGATAGGAAGCAGAAGATACTTGAAGCGATGTAATCAGTCCATCACCCATAAGTTTTGAGATGGTCAGGTCCTCAGTTCTAGAGAAGAGTATCGTTCCATAGCTGAAACAATATGGCGTTGAAGTGTATGTATGGTATAATGTTTCGCCAAGATAAGGGTCCTGGCACGGGTCTTATTTGAGACGTACGCGTTCTCTGGCTCCTTGAAGGAGAATTGTTTCTTCATTGTTGCAGCATATGCTGCTACAAGCACTTGTTCCGGACGTTAAGCTAGTGGACCTAATAAGCAAACCATAACTGGTACTGAGGTTACTCCATCTCAGCTGTTTCTGAGCTGGGGACTGGCTCTGTCCGCTGATAAATCTGCAGATTTCATGGTCCACTGCCTCACTCCTCTGTCAGAAAGATACCCTCAGGAGGCTGTGCTGACTAGCTGCAGGGAAATGTTCTGCTGTTCCGTGGAGGTGATTTGTGATTGCAGTTAATATCCATGAAGCCTTTTGATGGGGTGTTTAAGAGATCCTACCTGTTGAGGGCCTGTGTTATCGTGTGGTTCGAAAGGCTAGTGGATATTATCTGGGCGGTTGTAAATCTGTGGGGGGCTGCTGAGGGGTTATATTTTTCACTGTGCACACCGTGGCTGTTGCTGGATGCCATGTTGGGTTGCCGGCATTTGCTGGTGAGGTTTCAGGCACTGCCTGCTAGTGGCCTGTGCCGGGCAAGGAGTAGTATTGTGTTGTCGTGTTATGGCCGGGGTGGGGGCTCGTGTAGTGCACCGTCTGCCTGATTGTATTGCCCAGATGTTTCCTTTTCGCGTTGCTTCGTTATCATGTTTTTGTTTTCGTTGCGTAGTGGGGGAGGATGCTCCTGTTCATGGCGCCGGGCTGAGCCTTCAAGGGTAGGAAATTCCTGGGCAATGAGTTGGGTTGCCTAATGCGAGGTTCTGCGGTTATTCCGGGATTCCCTGCACCCATCGTCAGCTGAGGGTTATGCTCTCTGCCGTAGCCCGCTGTTCGTTTGTTGGCGGTCTTCCAGGCTTCAAGAATTATAGCGAGCCTCTCGGGGCTCGAAGGGTTCCAGGCATGTGTTTATGCCTGCGAGTCGGCATCGTGGAGTGGGGTTGGCGATGCATTCTTCAGCTTGGTGTGATGCAATTCCTCGGTAGGGAGGGGCTGGCTGCCGACACCGCAGATTACTCTGTTCGGACAGAGTTGCACCAGGTGTCCGTTTTAATGCTGGCACTTGAAACACCGATCTGGTTTCTGCCGGTGAAGGTCCTCTGACATCGTACCTGGCCCCAAGACCGGTGGGTCTAGGATGGCAGCGGTCCTACATGTTGATGAGGGCCTGGGGGTGGTGCGTTTGCCTGCCGACTTTGCCCTTGAGACGTTGACGCTGACACGACAGGGGTTGTGAGCCTGATACTGCTCAATGGGCAATCATCAGCGGGAAATCGACATCACTACACCACTTGGAGGAGATCTGCGAGAATCCAGTTCTCAGAGTAAGGAGCGGTCTGTCTCCTGACCTATCTTTCAAGGGTGGTATGCATTTCCTTGGTTGTAGGAGTCCAGTATTGTTCTACTCTCAGGTTAAACATATCATCGAACCTCAGTTTGTGCGAGTTTCTCGGGGTTTAACGAGCCATCGTGGGTTTTGTGTTCTCCATAAGCCTTTATCTTGAACTGGCAAGGTGATTTGAGCTGGTATACTTGTCCTTGAGGGACGGCCGTGTCTTACCTGTTGTTCACATTGATCATCCTTCCGTTATTCGCTGGCTGCTTCTGGGTAGGGCTTGTCAAAATCTGGAAATCTTCTCTTATGAAACGGAAGTGGTTCTCGCAACTTCTACGCTAGGATACGCCACATTTCTAAATCCAGTCGTCCATTTTCTACATCGAGTCCTCTGTCGTTGAACCTGGAGAATTCGTGACCTCTTCCTTTCGCAGAAGCCATGGTATATCCATCGTACGTCTGAGTTGAAAGTATGTATGCATAATGTTCGCATGACATAGTCCTGGAACGGTCTCAATTTGGATGACCCGTCTTGGTGTTCCGAGGGAGAAAGGTTTATACAATGATGGCGGACATAGCTGTCAAGCACTTTTGGTTTTCAGTTCCAACTGGTGCATCTCTTAAGCGACAACACCATATTGTACTACTAACTTTGGAGAACTGCGAGGAGGAGGATATGTCGTTTCACGGGCACATGCATGTCTGTTCGTTGACTCCATGGTACACTAGTGTGGCGTCCGTTAGTGGGTCCTCTTCGGGAGGAAAATCTGTCCTAGTTGCTGCGGAGAGTTCAGTCTCGTACTTCGCACTCCAGATAGAATTGTGTTAGGGGGCGCTGGACAAAACGTGCTGGCAGTACTGGCACAACTCCTCAGCCTTGTATACAATCATCGTGGCTGTGGGAAAGCCCAACGAAGCCGATGGATGGCGTACACTGCGCTCTGCTCACCCAGCCAGCTTCACTCACATGGAGGGGGTTTCTCTGAGTTCGCTGCTCGGTATCACTGTTGAGATGGGGTATACCTCAGACCTCCCATAAGTTTCATGGCTATGGTAGCCACAGTTTGGTCTGTCGCAGGCTGATGGGGACAGTTAATCCCATCAATGTGGATAGTCTGTTGCTGCCTTGGCAGCTTCATCTGCAGCCTCCATTTTCCCCGGATGCCAGCATTGCTGGGGTCCAGTTCATGTCGATCAGTTCATGAACTTCTAGGCTGTTCCATTATGCTCAGGATCTATGTGAGGAGGTGAACGTTGTCCTTGGTTGGGATGGGGGAGAGGGCATTGATTGCAGAGGTGGAATCAACATGTGTGACAGGTCGGAGGGAGGTGATACTGCCTGCTTGAATCGCCTCCAGCTCAGCTTTGAAGGATCGTGCAGTGGTCAGGGTCGCCAGCCTTGGTGTGTGATCATTCTGGTTTACAGTCCAGCTGCTGCTTCTCCTGTCAGGGTCGACAGACCATCTGTGAAATACTTGCACATTTGCCTCCCTCTGCCAGTGCCATGCTAGTCTCGCATGATGGCTGAGGGTGTCGTGACTGGCAAGGACGCTAAGAGATGGTAGTTGATGACGAAACATCGGCTGGATATGGGCGCCAGGGAGGTTGTGGATGATACCCAGCAAAGCGGAAGGTTACAACTCTTCTCAAGGAGTAGTTTATTAGGCAGTAGCTTATCTGCCCAGCAGCACTAAACCGAACGAATCAGGAGAGCCGTGAGAGTGTGGGTTTGTCATGGTTGTCATTATCCATTCTTTTTTTTTCTTAGTGGGGGGGGTACTTTGCTGCCGGTGCAGAATCGCGGCTATTGCAGGCGTTTATGTATTTGCTCTGTCGCCAGGGAAGAAGCGGGCTTCAGATCTAAGATACGGTGCTGGTCAGATGGTTGGGCCCCAAGCATAGTTTTATCGCATGGTTTTGTTCGTCCTCTACCTTTGCATGCTCTCGGGAAGAGATGAGCTAACGCCGGTGCACTGTGGCATGCAAAAGAGTACGTAACCTTTATTTCGGCGCATGTACACACCCTCATTTACAGGCTATCTCCCCCAACCAGCGAAACCAGGTTGCTAAGAGTGATGATGGGGGCCCGTTCGTTCAACTAGTGACCAGGTTTAGCCAATAAGAAGATGGTTTTGGCAATCGCAGAGGTTTGTAAGTGCGGTAACGCCTACTGTCTGCCTTGTTCATTCCATTATAGGGTGGTTGAAGCACGGTCTGCTTTCTTGTGGTTCTATTTCGCTGTGCTTACGTGGGAGTCACTATACTTATAACGGTACATAGGGTACATATTGCTGTTTATAAATTGGTGAAGGATAATATAAGTCTAAACTTTTTCTACTGTGTTTATTTGCTCCCATTACACCGGGGGGGGTAACAGGCCATTTGGAATCTGGGTTTGTAATATGCACCATAGTCAATCAGCGAGCGTATAGATCGTGTATATAGTAAAAGCGAAGTCATCTTATGTAGCCTAACGGTGCCTCGTCATGGCTTTCATGCGTTGAGTCTGAGTAGAGCACTGGGACTGACATATCGGTCTGTTATGAAAGGTCAGCTTTTTATCAATGTAGTTTCCCAAGTAAGGTAGGAGCCTGTCCACACAAGTTCCATATCCTGATTACGTAATC
This sequence comes from Cherax quadricarinatus, assembly GCF_026875155.1. Taxonomy (NCBI): domain Eukaryota; kingdom Metazoa; phylum Arthropoda; class Malacostraca; order Decapoda; family Parastacidae; genus Cherax; species Cherax quadricarinatus. The sequence goes on along the minus strand of NC_069480.1, from coordinate 25,686,163 downwards.
TTTTCACAGGATCGGGTCCTTGAACATCATTGCAAGAGATTTCTCGGCGAGATCTTGAGGCTAGTTCCTTGCAAGATGGAGGTAATAGGTCCAAAGCGTTCTGAGCCTGAACGATCAATGTGCCTTTCCCATTCATCAGCATAGCTGAGGAGCTGAGTTCCACTATGAAAGGAGAGGTCACAAGTTCCTGCATAAGGACGTTTAACAGGGTAGGACTGTGGGGTGCCAGTTTTCCAGGGTTTTAAAGAAAGAGTAGTGTCCCTGAAAGCTGAACACAGGCCAGCCTGTCCCCTATGGTAGGACTTATCACGCCAGGAGGCGTCCTTTGAATTCCCTTCCAAGACTAGATTGTTAGAATGCCTGTGGGGATATGTCTCTAGCTCAAATGCTTCTCAAGGTCGAAGTTAGACGGACGATTACTTGGTTTTTTGTTATATCAGCAAATCTGGCTTAGTAGGTGGTTATGCACTCTGTGTACCCACCCCATATGGTGAAGCCAAATATGTGATGATAGAGGGGGTCCAAGTTTCATAGGAGGCGGTTTAACGAAATCTCTAAGCAGTCTGGCTAAACAGCTGGGTCAGCGTTATGGGTCTCATATGCCTGGTCCTGGGCTATGGAACTGGTACGATGGTAGCCTTTTTCCAAGATGCTGGGGGACGTGTCCAGGCCTTCACGATTGTTTATGAGTCCTAGTATGGCCTCTCATCACTCTGCCCAGCCGTGCAATCATGGAGTAATATAACACCATCGATGCCGGGGCAGTCGTTCCGGTGGTATAATGGCACGTCGTGAGTTCAAGTCCGTGAGGTCTTCATCAGTACGTCTTCCGACTTCGCAGGCCAGCTTGTAATCGTTAACTGGCCCCGTTGTTTATGGCAGAAGATTCCGTCTGTATATTACAGATGTCTGTGGGAGCTGAGTGGATGGCTCCTCTGGAAGTGAAATGCTCAAATTTTCTCAGCTTCTGGGATGGGCGTTCGGGTGTGCTGGTGGCCTCTGCTTGCTCACATGCAGTTGCTATGTTGAGCTTGCCCCATTTCTCAGATATAGTGGTGGTGTATGCCCGAAATGTTCTGCCACCATCCAGTCATTTCTCAGTTTTTACTATGGACAGGAGACTCTGCAGGGCATGCTGCACAACAATGGCTCTCGAGTATTCTTGTTTTCTGCTCGTAGGGTTGGAGGTGACAGTTGGAGCCTTATATACGCCAGGAGTGAGATGAAGGCACTAGTAGAGGTAAGAATATTGTAGTGGTTGTGAAGTCACGGCCCTTCAAATCCAGCCATCTCACTAGTAGTAGTAGTCCAAGGTGTTTTTTTTCAGTTTTATGTAGATTCCATTGTGTTTGCCAGTGTCTTTATACCTCCTTGCGGTATATAAGGCTCATCTGTCATTCAACTCCATGTTGTTTTTCAGACTATGGACAGTACTCTTCTCCAGACTGAGGGACTGACCACCTCAAACTTCAAGGGTGATGGACTGATTACATCGTCTTCACGTCTCTTCTATCAACTTTTCTAGTACTGACATGAAGAGAAGCTAATGTGTGTGCAAACGTTTCGTTTAAAAAGATACCAAACTGATGCATA
>NC_069480.1:25634194-25684070 GCF_026875155.1 Cherax quadricarinatus | reverse complement strand
CCCCCTCACACGACTGAAAACCACTAACATACAAAAGTAAAACAGTAGCATAATGTACAGAAGCAGAAGAAACCCTTCGTCTCACACTGCTGCAACACTAAACATACTAAAGTAAAACAGTACTAATGTACAAAAAGCAGAAGCAACCTTCCCCCAAAAACTGATGTAACACAAACAACTAAAGTAATAACAGACAAATGTACAGAAGGAAGAAACCCCTCCCTTCACCTGACTGCTAACCAAAACATCAAAAGTAATAACAGTAGCAAAAGTAAAAAGAAGAACTTTCACCCAAATGAGTCAGCTCAAAACCCAAATTCCAAAACCATCAACGTACCCCGAAAAGAGCCAATTACGATCAGTTGTCGGGGCTAAGCTGGGAGCAGACTGACTCTTGCCAGTCTTTTGACGTTTGCATTTTGGATCGCTGGGGCCACTCCCCACCCGGGACTAAAAAATGAAAAATTTCCCCGGATGGTTCCCGGATTTAAACTCAATACACAAGAAAACCAACCATAATACTAAAATAATAGTAAAATTTACAAATAGTGTAACAATAATAGTGAAAAAAAACGATAATAGCATAATAATGGTATTTTTTCATTTTTTAACAATAAAATATAATGCCAAAAAGTCTCATTTTACTTTTACGTATGAACACATTCTTTTGTAAGGTTAAATAACACAGGATGACCAATTTAAAAGAATAACACCCCCCCCCCCACAAAAATGGTTGCAGTGGGGGTTTGAAAGCGCTTGGAATATCCCTTTATAAAAGCTCCCTTGGGTAAATAAGGCAAGTAGTACGCGGAAGAATGGAGAAGAAAGAACTCGAAACAGCTGGTTATTTGCAGAGGGTGACTTTTGGGAAAAATGGCCAGAAGAACTATCTGGGGTGGGTTTAATCACAATTTGAAATAGGAGTCTGGACTGAAGCAGGGTATCCATTTACTAATACTTCGTCCCCTCAAAAAAACGGCTTTCAATCAATGTCAATATAAAAGAAATTATTAAAAAAAATAATAATAATATATAAATTAGCTCTGAGAGTACTCATTTCTTTTTCTTTTCATTTTAAGGGATACTTTTTTTTTTTTTTGGGGGGAGAAAAGCATCAGCATTAGTTAAGGGACCCATTAAGTGCTGAATACTTCAGATATGGTTGGGTCCTCAAGCCCACCTGAGGGTTCAGGGGTTCTTTATTTTTAGAATTAATATAAAAATTAAAGGGTTGTGTCAGAAAATACATAATTTTTGGGGGGGGGTTTCCCCGATAAAGTCAAAAGTTCCAAAAAATATTATAGGGCAAGAGCTTTTTCTCTACAGTGGCGAATTCTTTTGGGGGCTTTCAACTTTGAAGAAAATAAAATAAGGAAAAATATCATAGAGGGGGGATTCTAAGTAACACCCCCCCAAGCAAAACCGCTGGCATCCGATGTGTAAATAAAAGTATTAAAGTCAGGGGTTTTTAATAGGGTGACGAAGAAAACAACCGCTTCAACCATTAAAGCTATCTCACAATCTTGTCCACAAAACTTCATCTTTCTCTTTAATCATAAGAGGAGAAGCAACCTGAGAAAAATTTGAACAGAAAAAGTGATAAAACCAATTCCAAAAGGGAACCCCCGTTAGACTTTTTATCTTGAGGGATAGGAAAAATCGGCAATGGCCCCAATTTTTCTCAACAGGACGTACCCCCCTGACCCATACAAAAAACCCAGGGATTTTTAAATTTTGGGTTGTCCAAACTGACACTTGGCTAAATTTATGGTGAATTGTACTTTCTAAAATTCTTAAAAAAGGTTTCCAGGTGAAAAAATGTTGCTCCCACTATTGAATATATAACAAGATTATCTAGATGCATCCCTCCTTTTAAATCATTTTCACAGTTCATCAGGCGCTGAAAGGTAGAGGCCCGTTACACAACCTGAAAGGGATAAAACGTTTAATTGAATAATCCGCCTTTATAGTAAATGCGGTATTTCTTGGGGCCCCGGGGGAAGCGGCACTGGTAAAGCCCCTTTAAGGGAGTGGGAAACCCCTGGTACCAGAAGCATTTAAACCCTTACGATAAACTGCACATTCTAAAGTTCCTCAGGTTTGGGGCTATTTACAGGGCAGGCCCCCGGACTTTTACTCCGTTCTATGAGTCCATGGGACAACAAAAATTCTACTTCTTTGTTTAATGTTTCTTGTTTGAGTGGACTTGCCCTATAAGGTGACTGTTTGCAAGGCTTTGCTCCTTGTACATCTATGTCGTGAATTCCCAATGTACAATGTTCGTCACGGCCACGCTAGCTGGAGATTCGTCTGTAAAAACTTGCATTTGTGGTCACAGAGGTGCCTGTGCTAACTTTCCTATGGTGTAGAAATATACCTAGTTGGATGAATCTTATTGTGGCTAGCTGGTCTAGTGGCTAACGCGACGGGCTGGAGTTTTGGGACTCTATGACCGCGGGTTCAATCCCGGCCGGGGGTATGGTTTTAATGTACAACACCTAGGGACGTCATCGAATAAAACCTCATAACGTAATATCAAGTCTTTGATATCTTTGGCTTTCTTCAAATCAAGGTCCATAAGAAAGGTATCAAGAGATCGCAAGGTCTCTGAATTTTTTAAACGTACTTCTATCGCTTTAGAGATGCTGAGCAGACTTACATTTTCAGTTTCATCTAAAGGAAGAACTGTCGAAACTGGTACGATACTAGGGTGGTAAGCCTTAAGTTGGTTTATGTGATAAGTACGTTTTGCTTTTCTCTTTCCTGGAGTTTGTAGTACATAATTTACCTCATTGAGCCGCTCAATCACTTCCAAAGGACCTTCGTATCTAGGTTGCAGAGCGTGTCCAGGTAAGAATTTCTGTGCCATCACACTGTCACCTGGTTTAAAGAAGCGAGAGCGTGTGTGTTTGTCATAACAATGCTTCATCTTGGGTTGGGCCTTAGCTAAGTTTTTTGAGGCTAATTCCCTCAGTTGTGACAAACGCTTTTGCATTAGAGTTTACCTGGAGTTTACCTGGAGAGAGTTCCGGGGGTCAACGCCCCTGCGGCCCGGTCTGTGACCAGGCCTCCTGGTGGATCAGAGCCTGATCAACCAGGCTGTTGCTGCTGGCTGCACGCAAACCAACGTACGAGCCACAGCCCGGCTGATCAGGAACTGACTTTAGGTGCTTGTCCAGTGCCAGCTTGAAGACTGCCAGGGGTCTGTTGGTAATCCTCCTTATGTGTGCTGGGAGGCAGTTGAACAGTCTCGGGCCCCTGACACTTATTGTATGGTCTCTTAACGTGCTAGTGAACCCCTGTTTTATCTACCCCTGGACTTTTTAATGGAACAAATCGTATAAACTATCCATTTTAAGTTGGAATATTGCGCCCTTAAAAAAAGATTTTTGACATGCATCATAAGTAACCACTAAACCCTTGATATTGTGTGTCTAAAGAGGCAGAGCCCCTGAAAAAACCCCAACCCTAAATTGCCTCGTTTGTTGCATTAACTCAATTTCTAATTTTGTTTTCTAAAATTTTAAAAAAACATTTCCCCCATAACTTCTTGCCATAAGAAAACAGAGGGGCTACAGTATCACGGTTTAGGTTTAAATTTTGGGAAAACTTGTTTCCCACAATTTAACTTGTACGCTCCGTACAACTTGTGCTCTCTTAAACCTATTCTTTTAAATGGTGTTTAATGCAAGACACAAAAGCATTAAAAATCTCATTTTGGAAATGTAATGGCAATCAAATGTTTGTCACTCTTAAACAGTCATGAAAAGTGAAAAAATTGTAGGTGCCCTTGAACCCAACATATTATGGAGGTGTCCTTGATCGTGTCTTGGTTTCAACTTTTATTTCTGCCAGCTGTGGTCTTCCATGAACAGATATAGGTCTGTCTTTCCCAAAGGAAACCCTCTTATATTTGGTAATATATTTCCGGGTGGATATTAAACGGAAAGTTTAATGTTTCCCGATCAAATGAGACTTGTTGCACTGGACTGGAGGAAAAACCCTATGGGGCCCTCGGGTCGAACTTTTAACATGCCCTTGTAGCAGTTTCAGAACTTCTTACAGCCCCCTTTGAAACCTCCTACTATTCAAAACCCAAATGACTTTCATAAAAATCAAAAGTCTTAAAAATTACCTATTACAATGATTCTAAACTTCGAAATTGAAAGTACTGCTGCAGACTGGGCCCTAGCTATAGAAACCATCGTCCCCCTGAAATGCTGGCCTTTCCCAAAAAATGCCTTGGCTGCCGAGGCTATGAAGAGTGCGGCAAACAGATGGGAAAAATTTGTAAATTTGGTTCAATGTCAAACCCCATTACCCGGGGGCATGGGGGGGTTTAAATAGAATTAAGGGTAACAAAAAGGGCAGATCGCGCACCCTCATCCTTGCATAGGGCGATGATTTGTCAGTCTTGGGTGCTACATCTGCTTGCAGTCTTCCCGTACACAAGGCGAAATTAATGGAAAAATATGATGCAAGGGAGGACTTGTTTGCTTTATGTAGAAAGGCAGATGACTGAAAATTTCCCTTTCATAATTATGAACTTGATGCAGCACAAAACTAAGGGCAACTCCACGTCCCCTGGTGAGGATGGTATTATTAAAAATATCAGATTGCTGTGTCGAGTACAGGTAATCCTTTACTTGAATTAAAAAACATGGTTTGTCACTGGGGAGTCCTAAACATGGACCAATACCCTCATTTTTCCCATTCCAAACCCCAATCAAAAAAAACTCTTTCGCCCAATATCCCTTACAGTGCTTGTTTTTAAAACATTTAAAAGGTGTTTATTAAAAGTCTTATGCACAGAATTAGGAATTTTGTCCCCCCGGTTGATGGTTCAGCTGGAAGGATGTGCATCATTGTTTCCCATTTTTCTCACTTGCACACGACACTCTCCCTTACTTTCCCTTGCCCTTTAAAATGCTTTTGATGTGCCAACGGGCTGAAATCATTAGTGAACTTGCCAAAAAGGGTTGGGGGAGGAGGCTTCTCCGCGGGTTTAAAAGGTTACCTGTCCCAAAAAAAGTGTCTGTGTTGTTCCCCGGGGAAAAGAAAGGGAACTAAGATTTTGAATTAGGAACCCCCCAGGGAGGGGTTTTCTTTGGGCCCACCTTTTTAACATTTTGTTTTAAAGCTTATTAATTTCCATGCCTAGCCCGCCCTCATTATTGGTTTTTTTTGCTGATGACTAATGATTCCACTACCGGGTTTTTCCAAAAACCCAAAAAAATTCTTAAACATGTTTTAGCCTCGTGTCAGGATGGGGTTTTTAATTAGGGGATAAACAAAAATACTCAACGGCGTCCCCTCGGGAGAGAGGCAAGTTCGTCGTCGTTGCTGATGGGTCTCTTCTGAATATGTAAGCGTCAGGTATCTAGGCTTTTAGGTTCCCCTACTTGGACCCGTTTGTAACGGACTTTTTCGCCAATACAAAAAAGGTGGAGCACTTAGAGTTGTGGAGGTTTTCTCCCCGGTATGGTGTATGTTTAAAAATTTTGAAAAAGATGTATCTTTTATATTAGACATTGGTTGATTTTTGCAGGCCATACTTGCTGTGTCTGACTGGAAGTTGGAGGGGTGGAAAAACTGCAAAAAAGAAGCAAAGGGTCACCCAGGATGCCCTGTACTGCCAAAAAATTTTAAAAAGCGGAAAAAAACAATATTTTCCCAAACATTTGGTCGTGTTACTGAAAGAAATATCCTTATTGGGGTCAATATGCTTAGGGGGCCATTCAAAAACCCCTGACAAAGCCCCCCAAACTTTCCTCAGCACTGGTGAACATCCTTCCCGATGGGTCGAAAAAACTGGAAACCCACCCCCGCATGAACCGCTACTGATCTTATCAATTGGAAACGAGCAATTTTCCCTTTTCTCCTGGGTTTTTACCCCATTTCCCAAAATACCATTCCTCCATTTCCCCCAAAAAAATCTTTTAAAATCACAACCCCCAAAACTTTTGTTTGGGGCCAAAAAATGATGCCTTAACTTTTTTGAAACTTGTCACCCCAAAAAAACAAACTTTCACAAATATTTACGTCGATGGTTCTGTTCACCGTCCACGGTGCGCTGGTAGTGCTGCTGTGGGCACACAGAGTGAGGCTTTTAAAAAAATTTGGGGACGCTCAATAAATGGGCCTTACCCCTTTAAAAGAAATTTTTTTGAAAATCCTTGCATCAACGTGTCCATGTATCTGGTTGACACTTTAATTTTAACTGATTCCGCATCCATAAATGCTCTAAATTTAAAATTAAATTGTGGGGTGCTTTTGTAGAAGCCAGACATAGATATGGTAAGATTGATGGACAGTGGAGTCAGAGTGCACATTGCTGTGGAATTCCATATCACATTGGTCTTCTGAAGATGCATGAAAGAACTGATAAATTGGTAAGCTGTTTGCTTTCAAAGAGGGGAGTAGATTACAATCTGGGTTGTCAGTCAGCAGTTTGAAACATAATACGAAAAGAAACTTCAATGAACTTATTGACTTAAGACTTAGGGAGTTGACACAAGACAGTCTTCTATCATCATTCCATCATGCAGGAGGAGCCACATGTCTATGTGTATCCAACAAGATAAGCAGACTCTAGGATGTCACTACTTGCGGCTCGGCCTGGGTTACAAGTATCTTTGGCAGGTTAAATCACCACCACAGATGTAGACCAAACGAAATGTAAACTTTGCCAGATGACTATTGTCACCCTTGCACGTCATTATGTACTGGAGTGCGATAAAAATAATAATTTTTGAAACAAACTCACTCAGAAGTGTTCAAGAAATGGTAAGTATTTTAATCCACAGTGGTATATTGCAGGACCATTCTTGGAGAAATACCCTGACTTTGCTAGCTGTAAATATGCATTAACCACATAGTGCATGTACGTGTGGTGTGTGTGCTGTGTGTGTGTACTCACTATTTGTTACTCACCTATTTGTGGGTTGCAGGGGTCGGTCCTAGCTCCTGGCCCCGCCTCTTCACGGTTTGCTACTAGGCCCTCTCTCTCCCGCTCCTGTGCTTTATCAAAACTGTCTTTAAAACCTGTGTATGGTTCCTGCCTCCACTAGTCATTTTCTAGGGCTATTCCACTGCCTTACAACTCATGAATGAAGAAATACTTCCTACTATCTCTCTGACTCATTAGTTGTCTTCAACTTCCAATTGTGGCCTCTTGGTTTCTGTGTCCCCTCCCTGGCACATCCTGTCTTTGTCCAACTTGTATATTCCACGCAGTATTTTTATATGTCGTTATCATGTCTCCCCTGACCCTCCTGTCCTCCAGTGTGGTCAGGCCCGATTTCCCTTAATCTTTCTCATAGGACATTACCTTAGCTCTGGAACTAACCTTGTCGCAAAACCTTTGTACTTTTTCTCTAGTTTTCTGACGTGCATTATCAAGTTGCGGGTTCCAAACAGGTGCTGCCTGCATACTCCAGTATGGGCCCTGACTACACGGTGTACAGTGTCTTGAATGATTCCTTACTAAGGTATCGGAATGCTGTCTCAGGTTTGCCAGGCGCCCATATGCTGCAGAGTTATCTGTGATTTGTGCTTCCGGAGACATGCTCGGTGTTATACTCACCCAAGATCTTTCTCCTTGAGTGAGGTTTGCGTCTTTGGCCACTAGTCCTATATCTGTCTGTGGTCTTCTGTGCCCCTCCCCCATCTTCATTGACTTTTTTTTTTTGGGCTCCCATAATTGTGGAGGATTAATACGAGAAGCCATTTGCTGGACCAGGTGTCCCGTCTGTCCAGGTCTCTTTGAAGTCCTGCCTGGTCTCATTCAGGATTTAATTCTTCTCATTAACTTTACATCATACTGCAAACAGGGGACATTTGAGTCGAACCCTTCCATCATGTCCAGTTCACAATACAAAATTAGCACTGGTCTAGGACCGACCCTGTGGGACCCCCCGCTGTACAGGTGCCCATGCTGATACATCATTTGTACCATGACTCGTTGTTTGCCTCTTCTGTCAGTATTCTCTGATCCATTGCAGTGCCCTTCCTGTTATATGCGCCTGATTCTCTAGCTTCTGCACTAGAATCTCTTGTGAGGAACTGTGTCAAAGCCTTCTTGCAGTCCAAGAAGATGCAATCAAACGCACCTCTCCTCTCGTGTCTTACTTCTGTTATTTTTATCATAAAAAAAAAACTCCAGAAGGTTTGTGCACAGGATTTGCCTTCCATGATCGTGTGGTTGGCATTTATACATTTATACTTGTTTCCGTTTCCAGGTGCTCCACCACTCTCCTCCTGATAATCTTCTCCATAATTTTCATACTATAACGTCAATGACACAGGTTCTTTTAGTTTAGTGCCTCTTTTCTGTCTCATTTTTTAAAAAAATGGGGAACTACATTTGCCTTCTTTCCATCACCTCGGTAGTTGGCCCAGTTTCCAGGGACGTGTTGAAGATTTTGGTAGTTGGCACGCAAACATATCTGCTCCTCTCAAGGACCCACGGGGAGATGTTGTCCGGTCCATTGCCTTTGGGTACGATGTCCCTTAGCAGTTTCTTCATCCTCTCATCTGTATGTATGTCGTCCACCACTTGTTGGTGTATTCCTTGTGGTGTCCCCATCTGGTCTGTCCCCCCAGAAGTCCTTCCTGTCTCTACTGATCATATCTTAAATCTCGTGTTGTGTTTGTGAGGCTCCTACACATACCTTCTTGATTCGTTTCTTGTGAGTTCTCACCCTTCTTTCCTCAGCCTTATACCTGGTCCTTGACTGTTGTCTTCTCCTAATGTGGCCTAATACCAGCAGTTTCGGGTCAGAATGATTTTGATGCTATGGTCGTTTTCATACTGGGTCGTCTGGGCCTCCCTCTCCTTATCTGTTAATACTCGTTTCGGCTATTCTACTAATTCCTTGTTTTCTTGGGTCCTATGCTTAATGTACCTTTTCCATCTCTGTTGCACTTAGTTTTTGCCTCCCTACACCTTCGGGTAAACCAAGGACTCGTTTGAGTCTTCCTTATTTCTGCTTCCCGTGGGAACAAAAAACTTTTCCTCTGCCTCCTTGCACTTTGTTGCCACATATTCCATCATCTCGTTTACTGATTTTCCTACCATTTCTCTGTCCCATTGAACCTCTGCAGGAAGTTTCTATACCCTGTGTAGTCCTCCCTTCTATAGTTTGCCGGTCCCCCTTCAGTTCCTGTTACCGTCTCCACTTGTATCTATAATATTATAATCAAAACTCAGAACCACATGATCGCTAGCTCCAAGGGGCCTCTCGTAAGTGATGTCCTCAATGTCTGAAACTTGCTCAGGGTGAACACAAGATCCAGTCTTGCGGCCTCATCCTCACCTCTCTCTTGGTTGTGTCCCTGACATGTTGATGCATGAGGTTTTCAAGTACCACATCCATCATTTGGCTCTCCATGTTTCGGGACCCCCCATGTGGCTCCAGGTTTCCCAGCGATCTCCTGTGGTTGAAATCGCCCATTACCAGTAACTTTTTGCACTGCTCGAGTGAGCTCTTCTTGCCACCTCAGCAGTGTGTCCACAAATCACCTGATTGTTTTCTTCGTACTCCTCTCTTGGGCCTCCTGCAGTTCCAATGGTGGGTTATACTTCACTCCAATGACTACTTTAGTTCTCCAGATGAATTGTACCTACATTATAGGTCCTCTTTCTTCAATCATGTCCATGCCTTCCATTTCCTCAAATCCCATCGGTGTTTTATGAGCAGTGCAACCCTCCTCCCCCTCTACGTCTTTTCTATCTTTCCCTCAGGATCTGATATCCTGTTGGGAAGATTGTGTCCTGTTATTGTCTTCAGCGAGTTTTGTTTTCTGTGACTGCTATGATGTTGGGATTTTCACTGATTCTTTCGTTCCTCTTCTCTGTTTATTCGTTATTCATCCGCGTTTGTGTACCAAACTTCAGTTTCTTTTTTTTATTGTGGTCATGCAAGAATATTGGGGTTGGGGGAGGCGAGAGCCTTGGTGGGGGACCTATATAGGGCTGTGGTGTAGGTGGGGTTTTGTGATGATGGGGTGGGGTCAGAATGCCCCATAAGGGACAGTGTTGGGGTGAGGTTTGTGAAGGGGGTTGTGGCAGAGGGAACAGTGAGTGGGTTGTAGTATAGGTTGTCAGTTGCGTTGGGAATGTCTGGGTTGGAGTCTTTTGTGGGAGATTCTGTGGGGTGTGTTAGCCCTTCCTCCTGTGTCTGGGTCCTGCTCATTTTCGTCATTGACCCTCTCGTTCCTCCTTGCATCTCTGTACCGTTCTTTCAGTGTAGTCCTTTTCTTGTGTTCTGTCGCGGTCGAGGTATACTCTATGGTACCCCTTGTTGTCCAGCTGTCTTGCTTTCTCTTGCAGAATCCTGGTTTCGAATGGATTCTTCCATGGAAAGTTACTCTGACAGGCCTGTTATCCTTCATCGCAAAACCCATCACAATTCTCTGAAAATTTGTCACCTAGGGTCATATCGCCCTTACCTTATCGTTTTCTGATGTCTTCAATCATTTTTTTTCTCTCCTGTTTTATTTCTTCTCAAAGTATGTCCCCTGGGCTTCTTGGAGGCCCGTGTGTACTCACTAGGTTGTACTCACCTAGTTGAGGTTTGCAGGGGTCGAGTCCGAGCTCCTGGCCCGCCTCTTTCATGATCGCTACTAGGGTCATCTCCCTGGCCGTGAGGCTTTATCATACCTCTGCTTAAAAAGCTATGTATGGATCCTTCTTCCTCCACTACCATCGGCTCCAAATTTTCCACTTACTGACTACTCTTGTGGTGAAGAAATACTTCCTAACATCCCATGTGATCATCTGTTGTCTTCAGCTTCCAACTGTGTCCCTTGTTACTGTGTCCAATCTCTGGAACATCCTGTCTTTGTCCACCTTGTCCAATCCTCTCAGTATTTTGTATGTTCGTTATCATGTTCCCCCCTATCTCTCCTGTCTCCAAGTGTCTGTCAGGTTGATTTCCCTTAAACCTCTCCTCGTAGGACATTACCTCTTCTTAGCTCTGGGACTAGTCTTGCTGCAAACCTTTGCACATTCTCTAGTTTCTTCACGTGTTGGCTAGGTGTGGGTTCAAACTGTGCCGCATACTCAATATGGGCCTAACGCACACGGTGATACAGGGTCCTGAATGTTCCTTATTAGATGTCGGAATGCTGTTCTGAGGTTTGCCAGGCGCCCATATGCTGCAGCAGTTATTTGGTTGATGTGCGCTCTTCAGGAGTGTGCTGGTGTTATACTTCCACCCCAGATCTTTTTCTTGAGTCTGAGGGTTTGTAGGTCTCTGGCACCCTTGACTGTTACTCGTCTGCAGTCTTTCTTTGCCCTTCCCCAATCTTCATGACTTTGCACTTGGTGGGATTGAAACTCAGGAGCCAATTGCTGGACTCGGTCTGCAGCTGTCCAGATCCCTTGTAGTTCGCCCTGGGTCTTCGATTCGAGTGAATTCTTTCATCAACTTCACCGTCATCTGCAAACAGGGACACCTCAGAGTCTATTACTTCCGTCTTGTCGTTCACAATACCAGAACAGCATGGTCCTAGGATGACCTCGGGAACCCCGCTGGTCAACAGGTGCCACACTCTGACACCTCGCCACGTTACCATGACTCGCTGCTGTCTTCGGACAAGTATTCCCTGATCCATTGTAGTGCCTTCCCTGTTATCCCTGCTGCGGTCCTCCAAGTTTTTGCACCAATCTCTTGTGTGGAACTGTGGTCAAACGCCTTCTCCCTCCTACAGTCCAAGAAATGCAATCAACCCACCCCTCTCTCTTTGTCTTACTTTTGCTGTCACCATGTCATAGAACTCCAGTAGGTTTGTGACACAGGATTCCGTCCTGAAACCATTGTTGCTGCTGTTGATGAGATCGTTCCTTTATAGGTGTTCCACCACTCTTCTCCTGATAATCTTCTCCATGATTTTGCCTCAGGAATCTCCCTGTTTCGATAGATGTTTGAATATTGTTGTTAGGGGTACACATAGCACCTCTGCTCCCTCTCAATAACCCATGGGGAGATTGTTATCTGGCCCCCATTGCCTTTTGAGGTATCTAGCTCACTTCAGAAGCGTTGTGTGTGTGTGTGTGCGATGTGTGGGTCGTGTGTGTGCATGTGTGGGTGTGTGTGTGTGGGTGTGTGTGAGGGTCCTTGTGTGTGTGGGTGTTGGTGTGTGTGTGTGTGGGGGTGTGTGTGTCATGTGTGTGTGTGTGTAGGTGTGCGTCCTTGTGTGTATGCATATATTTGTCCGTGCATGTGCCCTGGTGTGTGTATGTGTGTGTGCGCGCGCTAGTGTGGGTGTATGAGTTTAGTTAGTTTAATATGTTTATTATGCACCCCATACCCATCCTGTGGGCGGTAGTCAAAAGATTACAGAGGTACATAATTGGTCCAGGGACTGGACTCCAAAGTTTTGATAGCTGAGCAAGTTACAAAGGTAATGAACTAGATCTGGTCATAATCATGACCAAGTTACAAAGGTAATGAGCTCCAGGTAGAGCTGGTGACACTCATGAATAATTGCAAAGGTAATGAATCATAAACACATTAATCATGAGAATTTATAAAGGTAATGAGCTCCAGGTAGAGCTGGTCAAAATCATGACAAGTTTCAAAGGTAATGAATGATAGACACGTTATCACATGATTACAATCATAGACAAATTACAGAGTAATGAGCAGTTAACAAACATAGCAGGGAATTCATTCAATGCCCCAACAACAGATGTTGCTAGGTGCCTGTCTCTCCTCGGCAGACAGCCATTGCAAACAGCAGCAAGTTGCCCCAGGATCTGCTGCTTGCACGAGCACCATCGATCCTCCCCAAGAGATCCAAGAAGCCAGTGACTCCGTTAGCAGCCCGATGGAGAGCTCCCCTAGGGACATGGCAACGTCCTGGTGGACGCCAAGTTGATTGAAGATCCCAGGCCCTCGTATGCACGGATGTTAAAGCTTGAGGAACTGAGTACACACTGCCTGTGGCACACCTGGCAGCTGCCTCACGGTCGAACTCCACGATGCTGTCCCTGTAGTGGAAGTTCCTGTGAGCCCGGCACTCCCTGCAGTGCCATCGCTGACATCGTGGGTTAGGGGAGTACCCTCTACAGATGGGGTGGTGCTGGGAGTTGGGTGGGTGAGGCGGGGGAGACGGGCAGGGGTGAGGCGTTATGAGAGGGTCACTGTTTACTACACACGCCCTCCCCCTCCCCCAGCGGAGAGGGGGGGAGGCGCTGACTGCACAACATTCGCTGCCTGGATGAGGTAGAGTGCGGTCGTGCATCGCACCCCTCTACTGTTTTCCCAGACGAGCTACTCAGTCAAGAACATGGCGCCAGGTGTGTGCAGGAGAGTGAATACTGTGGGCATTGAACTCTTTAGTGGGGCTTTAACACCTACATCAGTCGATGTGTTATTGCCCAAAATTATAAGAGAGACATACGGCATCAGAGACGAGGATTTATAAGGAATGGCACTGAAAGGTGTATATAGAATTTTTCGTAAAATTCTAACTGCTCAAAAAACGAGGCTTTTTTTGATCGTTCCCAGATGTCAGCATTAACTTTACCCCGGAGTGAGGGTAAGTTACGGATTTCAGACATTATTCATGGGTTAACTCTGAAGTGCCTTTTGGGGCGTGGGAAAGAAAATCAAAATGTTTCGAAATTTATGGACTTACATCTGGCCCAAACCGGGAAAAATGGGTAAAAGGATTAAGGGGTTTTCCTGGGGGTTCTTTTAATCTAAAATGCGCTAAGGCACCTATCCCCTCGTATTTTTTCCAAAGATTTTAAAACCCCAGGTAATGGAGCGTATGGGGGGCGAGACGTAGTGCCGACTGTGTGGGAATTTGACCATATGGGGCAGATGGGCAAGCGAGTAGGCCCCCGGGCCGGGAAGGGGGCGGAGCACCCACATGATACCCGATGCCAAAGGGAAAGAAGGGGAAAAGGAGGGGGTGGTCGCTTGGGGGTCAAGGGGTAGGGGGTCCTCCTGGGGAACGGAAAAAGGGGTGATCCAGTTTTTACCTGGCCATAAACAAAGTTGTCAAGTGAGGAGGTGCGGTGGGCGCAGCAGTGAAGGCTTTGAGGAGGATTTGGGACGGTGATCAGGCTATTTTACAGTTCAGAGGTGGAGAGTTACAGCGAACAAGAACCGGGGATCGGGGGCAAAAGGGGTGTGGGGGGAAGGGGGAGGATAAGGGGCACCTGTGGGGATGTGCGATGCCATGGAAGGACAGGGAGGGGGTTTAAGGGGGGTAGAGGTAAAAGCCATTGTCGGGGTTTCCCGGGTCAATATGGAAACTGGGGAAAGCTAAAAGGAAAAGGGCAGCAATAGATTCGGACGATTTTTCTGACCCCGGGCCAAAGGGCCCGGGGAAAAAAAGCGGGGTTAGGGTTTCCCGGTGAATTGCGAGGGGGCCACAAAAGAAGGGGGGGATGGTTGGAAGGGGAGGGGGGAGTTGGGGCAAAGGCACACCCCGGGGGAACAGTCTAAAAGGGGATGAATCTTGACATGAGGGGGAAGGGAAAACCCTTTAAACGACCTCAGGTGTTAACAAAAAATATTAATGGCTGTGTGAGGGTGTTAAAGGGGAGTGCTTCAGGATGTTTTTGAAATTACAAGGTTGATAGCTTTTGTGCGGACAAAATTTTAAGTTTGGTCGTAAATTAGTGTGCCTGGGTACGGGGCTTATTTTCCCTTCTGAGCTTTTAAAAGGGGATGGGTTTTTTATCGGGGGAGGCGACCCGTTTGTTTTGCATAGGAAAGGGGGGGAAGGGGGGAGATATTACGGGGAAAGGTGGGGATGGGAGAGAGGGGGTTTTTGTGGTGTGTATGCCCCAGAAAAGTGACTAAAATGAAGTGGATTTTTGGGGAGGAGCTCTTTACTACCTATGAGTTAGTCGGGGCATTTGGGGGGGGAAGGAATTTTGAAATTTAAGGGACAGACGGGGAAACCCGTGGAGGGGGATATTTTTCCTCGTTTTGGGGGGGCCTCCTTAGAGATCTTCTTACTATGCTTTGGGGGGAGGTCTGGGGGGGGAAAACGTTTAAAAAAGGGGGATTGGGGCTCATTTGGACGGTTTATTTATCACAGAGGGTTTGGTAGATTTTTTAAAATATTGAGATTTGTTTTCCCGATAAGGCGGAATTAGTGGAGGGGGGTTGGATGTTTTGGCCGTGCAGGGAAGTTTTTGGGAAAACTTAACACGAGGTTTTTGGGGGGATAGGGGGGAGGGGAAGGTTTGGAATATTTGGGAACAGTCTGAGCCAAAAGGGACGGGGAAAGATGTGGTGGTTGGGGGGGATGAGTGGCAAGTTAAAAACGCAATTTTTATGTGGGGGGAGAAAACGCTTTAAAATAAATTGCGGTATGGTTTGTCAAATTTTTTTTAGAACTAGATTAGGGGATTGTTACGGGGGGGGGGCGGTGGCCGGGGTACCGGTGGGGGATATAACTGTTAAGGACGGGAACGGGATTTGCAAAAAGAACGTTTTGCCTGTATGGGTACAGGGGGGGGTTGGAGAAGTACTATGGGGCGACAAGCCATCAGTTTTTTAGGAAGAAGGTACGACGGAAGACTACAATACCGGGGGTTTTCAAGTCATATTTCCCTTTGGGGGTTTTAGAGGGGTCAAGTATTAAGGGGCACCAAGGGATGGTTTACATGCAATAGATGGTTTGGGAATTCGGGGGAAAAATATGGGTGGATGCGAGGTTCTTGGGGGGGTATGTGAGTAGTGCCGTGCAAACTGGGGGGGAGTAATTGGGAGGGGTGGGGGGGGTCATTTTAGGAGGGGAAATATGGGGGCCCCCATGGGGCATGGGAAAAGGGGAAGGCACCCTTTATGGTTTACCAAGCGAATTTTATGTACACACTGGGTTGCTTAGGGGGTTTCAGTAAGGTTAATGAAAAGCAGAAAAAGGGGTAAATGGGGGAATTTCCCGGCAATGGCGGTGGGGGTGTTGTCCCAAAGGGTAAACGCGAGTCCCTTTGGGTTTACGAGCCATTTATTGCTTTGTGTGTTTAAATTATTTGCGAAAAATTTTTGGGATCGCTTAAATAGTTGTGGGGAGGTCGGGTTTTAGTCTCATTTGGGTTACCTGGTAGGTCAATGGGGGAGGGGGACGGGGTTACAACAGGTTTCCGGGGGACATAGAAATGGGGAAAAAGGGCATTTGGGGGCGTTAGATTGGCAAGGGGTTATGAGAGGGTGGGAAAAAAGGTTTGGGAATTCCCTATGACAGGGGGGTTTTGGGAAAGAAATATGGGGGGGGTGGATCATTGTACTCAAAAGGAAGGTAAGGGGGCAAAACAAAGGGGGGGTGGGGGGGGGGTTTTTCATGGGGCGGGGTTTCGGCAATGATGTTTTCATCACAAAAAATTTTTTTTGCATGTGTTTTTGGACCCTTTTTTTAAGGTGGTGGGGTCGTTAAGGACGGGGGGGGGGGATGGGGAGCTGAAGCCCTGGCTGGTTTGGGGGGCATGATGATGATACCCCTATTTGGGGAAGTGAGGAACACAGTTAGGACTTTTGGGGGAAGTTGTACACACTTTTGTGGGGTATGGGGGGGTAAATTGAAAAATCAAAGATCATGGGGGTGGGAGAGTGGGCAGAGAGATTAGATTTGGGGGGGTTTATGTTTGCGCGGAGGGCCAGGAGTCTGAAAATTTCGGGGTCATGTATGAGGGTGACTGAGTGCGCAAGGGTAGCAATTCGAATGGTGGTGGGAAAAGGTGCAGCGAGGTTTGGGGAAAGCTTTTACCTCACCTTTAACCCTTTCAACTCAATTGCATCAATGTATACTAAAGTAAAATCTGGTTTTTTTGGTTGTGATGGTTAACAGGAAGGGGGATTACGATATTCTTAAAAATTGGGGTTCAATTTTTTTGGGGTTCAGGGGGCAAGGGTTTCTTGGGGGCTAGTGACATTTCGGTATGTAGGAAGGTTGGGGTTTTTGGGCTTGGGGAAAAAGGGGTGAAATGGTGTTTTTAAGAAGGGAAATGATGATGGA
Source organism: Cherax quadricarinatus (assembly GCF_026875155.1). Classification (NCBI taxonomy): domain Eukaryota; kingdom Metazoa; phylum Arthropoda; class Malacostraca; order Decapoda; family Parastacidae; genus Cherax; species Cherax quadricarinatus. The sequence continues at coordinate 25,667,084 of NC_069480.1, read as the reverse complement.
GGTGGATGGGGGGGGGTCAGCTAGATAAATACATGCCTCAGAGGAAATGGTAGGAGGGGCTGAAATGAAGGGAAAGTGAAACATGTTAGTGCCTTAATGTTAGCCGGGCCCCTTTTAAAGGGGGGAACTTTTTGTAAATCGAGGGGGGCATGATGGCACAGTTAAGGGATCACCCCTTTTATGCATGGAAGGGAATATGGCGAAATTTAGTAAATAGGATCGCCTGGGGGCGGGGGTTATGTACGTTTCCGCTGGATTTTCCAACAACGTGCTCCGAGATAGAGGTTATTGAGGGGGGGGGTGTGGCAGAGCATGGGGGAAGAGACTGCATATCATGCGTCCTATTTTTGTAAGGTTTGGGGTGCATCAGGGTATGGATGAGAAGGTAGTGGTGACGGGGGGGTCAGGTGTTCGGTATTGTGGGATTGGTCTTGATATGGGGGTGTGGATGGAGGTGGGAAGAGGTTTTCATATGTCATGTGGACTCTATAGTTTTATGGGGGGATGAGGGGGGAAAGGGGGGGTGGGGATGTGAAGAGGAGGACTTTGGCGGCGACGTTTTATCGAATTTGTGTCGCAATAAAAATTTTTGGGAAAAAAGGTGGGAAGGGGTATTTTTTTGAGGGTTATGAGGATACAATTTGGGAATTTATTGGGTTATAAAAGGGGGGTTTTAAATGCCGGGGGAATAGGTTTTGGGAAAAAAGGGGGGGGGTTCGGGGGTTTCAACGGGCTCAACCCTTGGGTTTGCAGTGATGTGGTTGGGTTGATTTTGGGGGTATAGTGGGTATAGATAGAGGGTTTGCAAAATTATTTTTGCTTATTCCCCTTTATGGGAAAGTAAGGGGCAGATTTAAAAAATAAATGTATTTAAGTATAACCCTTTTAAAAAAAAATAACATTATATTTTATGGTACGATTATGTTTACTTGACGGGATGCAATTGAATTTTTAATTTTTTTGAGAGTTTTTCCCTTTTACTAGTTCCCTTAAGCACTGAGTTTTTTTGCCTTTTTTGAACGTGGGCCGCATCAGTTTTGGGAGTAATTTCCTATTTTTATTTTTCTTATTTAAGGTATTGTAATTTTGGTAGTCCTTTTACCATTCATGGTTGTAAATAATGTTTCCTCAAGTGACATGTGTCATAATAACCTAAATTAAGGAAAATTTAAATGTCATGATTATTCAGGTTGGTGAGGGGGTTAGTTTTCAATGTGTGTGTGTGAATGTGGGGGGGGGGAGGGATGATGGGTCACCTGTGTTGGTGAGTGGGGGGTGGGATGATGGGTCACCTTGTTTGGGGTAAGTGGGGGAGGGATGATGGGTCACCTGTGTTTGTGGATGGGGGAGGGATGATGGGGTCCCCTGTGTTGCAGCACAGGTTTCTTAAAAAGGCATTTTGTAGGTCTGGTGTAATTTGTTGCGAGTTGTATTACGGGTGTTGTCATTAAGCTTGGTGCATTTTTGGGTTTTGGGAGGTTGTAATTTTAGAGTTTTATTTATAGCCATTTTGTGGCCTTTGTTTTATACCTTTATTCCCTTTCCCTTAATTGTGATAAGTTTTAAAAACTTGTATATAGTAGACTGTCAGATGTTGCCTGGATTGTTTTGAGTTTATATATTTTTTATTGATGTTGTCCGTGTTCAAGTTTTTTTTAATTTTAAGTGAACAAGGGAATGTGGACTGTATTCGTTGGTGGGGAGAGGGGACTGTAAGTAATAATGGGTAGGTACCTTTGTATCTATGAACCCTTGTGTACTTGTGAAACAATGTACGTACAGCAGTCTGTAGGTTGTGTTAAGTTTATTTTAAGGGCCTAATGTATGTGCTTATTCAGTAGATTGTGTAGTGAATGTTATTGCTCATCATCAGTGTCAATGTTACATATTAATATATGTACCTATAAATATTTGTACATGAAGTTTTAAATAAAATATGAAAAAAAAAAAAACTGCACAACACTTCAACTATTTACGCTGAAACGATGCACTGATGATGTCCGTTCGCTGCTCTGGTATCTTCTCAAAGCATTCACACTGAGTTCTGTTAAGTAGGGACCTGGTCAGCCTCTTTGACCAGGAGCTATCCTTAAGTGGGTGTATGAACCACTTAATATTTGTATTTATAACTCATTACAATTGTGACCAGGTGTGGACGTATCAGTGGTTCATTACTTTGTAATTTGCTCATGACTGTAACCATGTATAGGAGTGAGGCTGATTCATTACCTCTGTAACTTGCCATGATTGTGACCAGATCTACCTGGAGTTCATTACCTTTGTACCTAGTTCAGCTATCAAAACTTTGGGGGCCCAGTCCCTGGACCCATTACGTACCTCTGTAATCCATAAATATGCATTCGCTGCCTGACCACGGTAGAGTGCGTTTGTGCTCTGCACCCCTCTGCTGTTTATAGGCGAGCTCCCTTATCAGTTACCTGGCTGCAGTTGTGTGAAGTGGTGCTGTCACGCCTCTGTTAGCAACATAGGTGCACTGTGATTGTCAAGATGGCAGTTAGTCTGAGACGCCGGATAAATACTGCAGGCATTGAGCTACTTAAAGGAACGATAACGCCTAGTTCTGCGCAAGTCTTATTGCCAAAGATCATCGGGAACATATGGCATACAAGATAGTGGACTTGTATGGGGGTAGTATTAAACGGAGCCAAAGAATTTTCGTCAAACGCTATCAGTTTACGGTTTATGAATCGTTAGTCACCGGTTTCAGGACGTAAGTCTTAGCGTCACACCAGCTGTCAGTGTAAAAATGATAGATGTTTAAAGGGCATTATACGTGGATCAAGTTACGCAACTTTCCCCAATTGAGGCGGACGAGGGGATATAAGAAAGTTTTTGAGACATATGGATGGTGCATTATGCTCACATGGAAATGTGGGCGGCAGCCGCCTATGCGGGTTTTTTCCAGAGGGTTCTTTCACCTCAAAATGACTTTGAGGCACCCAATACCGTCCTACTTATATCTCCAAGATTTCAGGATGCAGGTCATGGTAATGTACCCAGGACAACGACGTACATGCCGCCGATGTGGTGAGTATGATCACATAGCGGCGACCTGTGACAAGTGAAGACGTGTGCCTGGACCTGTGGTGGACGTCGCAGCCCCTGCTTCAAAGGTGGCAGGTGAGAAACAAACATCGGATGGAGGGCGTGGTGTTTTGTGGAGCGAGATAGTGGATCGGGCACACAGGACTGGGGGGTGAGTTGGAGTCCCTCCCCAGCTGCCTGATCAGGTATCGTCTCCGTGGATAAGGAGGTGCAGCAATTACAGGAGAAGGTTCTTGAGATTGAGGGGGAAATTGGGTGGAGTGTTGAAGACTTTGTCACCTCCGAGAGGGACTTTTACACCTGATTGTGGTGTCATCGGAGAGTCGTCGCTTCCAGAAAGTCAGAGACATGATAGTTTGCGACGTGAGGGTTTGGTTTGGAGTCGTCCGTTGAATCATTAAATCATTCTCAGGTAGAGGTGGAGGTTCATCGAGAGGCAACATCTGACCAAGAAATGTGTAGAATGGCGGTCACGAGAAAGAGCGCGGCTACGTCAGTTTCTGATGACGTCCTTAGCCTGCACAACGGCCTGGAAACAGACTGAGGTGAAGGTGAAGGTAGTGGTGTAGGTGGTGGTAGCCATGATAGGAGGCACCGGGAAAAAGGGGGGAGGGAAAGAGAGCACTCTGAAGGTGTCAAACTTAAATTCAAGCTCGGAGTTGTAAAGATGAATGAGAGGAAGCAGGGGTGGAAACTTTAATGGCCTTGGGTTGTATGTCTGTAAATATTATGGGTTATGTAGCGGTATGAAGAGAAATTGGTTCTTAATTCCCTGAATAAATCTAAGTGGATGTTGTTCCTGCAGGAGCACAATTTTAAAGGGGGTAGGGTGTTGGAGGTGGCAGGATTTCGAGTATTTTACCCTGCCATCTCCCCGTCTAAAAGGTGGTGTGGGAATTTTAAAAAGGGGAGACAACCCGTTTGTTTTGCAGAGAAGTGAGGAGGAGGGATGGAGGGTGTTGCGTGTGATGGGTGGTGGAGGGTAACGTGTGTCTTTTGTGATGTGTATGCACTGGCAGAAAATAACAAAAGGTAAAGAATGATTTTGTGTGTGAGGATCTTGTGTTTTTCTTAAGTGCACTGCCAGAGGTGGGAATAGTTGGTGGGGACTGGAATAGTGTAATCAGGGTGGCTGATGTGGACCCAAAAGGGGCTGATATATGTCTGTGGCTCTTAGGGATTTATTAAGGATGTGAGGTTTATGTGATGCCTTCGGGGGGGCGGTGTGAGAGACTGAAAATACGTTTGTTAGGGTGGATATGCTGCGAGACTAGATAGAGTGTACCTTTCTCAGGGAGTGGATGTGAAATCTTTCAGTACTGTGGAGGCTACAATGTCAGATCATAGGGCAGTGGTGGTGGAGGTTGGGTGGGGGACGCTGCAGACAATAAAAGAAGTTATTGGAAATTAAATATAATGTGTTAGGTGATGAGGGGGGGTTGGAGGGGTTTTCAGTCCTATGGAGGGGCTTAGTGTGGAAGAACAGGGAGTGGTTGACATTGTGACATGGTGGGATTGTGTTGCAAAAGAAAGGATAAGAAAGTTTTATGTGAGAGAAGGAAAATGTATTAATAATTTAAAATAGGATGGCTAACTATTTAGAGGGTAGGTTAAGAGGTTGCTATGGGCGGAGGGTGGGTGGGAATAATTTCCTATGATGAAATAGCTGAAATAAAGGGGAGGTCAGGGTGTTGCAAAATGAAGGTTTCAGCTGTAAGGGGGCAGGCAGGGGTGGAAGAAGTGCTTTGGGGCGATAAGCCGCAGCTTTGTATTTTGCGGCATCAAAAGCAAAGCACGCGGTGAAGCTATTCCATGTTTAGAGGGAACGGGGGATGGGTTGGGAAATTAAAAGAGCAAAGGGCAGGGGATACGAACCACGAAGGGATGTGTGCGTATGCTGGAGGCTTGGTACGAGAAGTTTCTGGAACAGTGGGGGGGGGTGGGCATGGCGTTGGACAAGGTGTGTACATATGTGACGTGTAATTTTTGGAAAAAAGTGATAGAAAGGGTTTAGGTGGGACTATTATGGCAAGGAAATAGAGAATGTGTTAAGGGGAATGAGGAAGGGGAAAGCGCGGGTATTGACGGTCTCCCAATAGAATTTTATGTACAACATAGGACGTTAATAAGGGATTTATAGTTAGGTTATTTAATCGTATGAAGGGGAAGGGTAAGTTATGGGGAGAACAGGTAACGCATTGTAGTGTTGGTCCCAAAGGTCAAGGGCAGTCCACCCTTCGGGAGTACCAAGCCATTTTCACTGATGTGTGCAGACTATAAGGTGTTCGCAAAATTTTAGGTAATTGGTTCAAAGGTGTTGTGGGAAGGGTCGTGTCAAAATCTCATTTGAGTTTCCGGAAGGTCGATGAAATGAAGGAATGGCATACTGAGAATTTTGTGGAAGCTAAGGGTGGGGGTGAAGGGGAGCTTTGTTGGCTCTATTGGCAGGAGCATATGATAAGTGGAAAGGGGAGCTTTGCAGGTTATACTTTGGAGACAGGGTTTTGGGAGGAAATAGTCGAGTGGGTAAATTACGTTATACAAGGGGGCGAAAATGAGGATACAGATTAATTGGGTGTATGGGGAGGGTATTGCAATGGGTAAGGCCTTAGACAGGGATGCCCCATGTCACAAATATTGTTTGCATGTTTCCAGTACCCCTTTTATAGAATGGTTGACCGCAGCTTATGTATGCCAGGTGAGGGAAGTGTGGGGGGTGGGAGGGCTGGGGCCGGTTTAATTGGATATGTTGACGACACCACTGTTTCATTTCGTGAGGGATGTCAATGGGAGTGTTGGACGAGGTTGTGCAATATTTGGAAGTGCCACAGGAATGCAGGTAAATAGTGCGAAGTCAAGGTGCATGGGGTTGGGTTCTTGGGTGAGTGGTGTGAGGGGGAGAAGTAATGTTGTTAAAGAATGGGCGATGTCTTTAAAGATTTGTGGTATTATTTATAAGGATAACATGGGTTTCGGTGCTGGTGGAAAACCGGGTAGGTTATGGAAAGGATCGTGGGGCGTCTAGGTGTTCTGAGACCCCAGCACCTAAATCTTATACAGCGAGTGTAGTCTAAACATTTTATGTATAGTAAGATTTGGCATGTTGCAGCTGTGTTCCCAATTACAGGGGCAGCAATTGCGGGAATTCTAAGACGGGTGTACAAATTTTTGGGGGTTCACATTGTGATTGGGTTTCGGAGGGAAGTTGTAATGTTACCTGTAAATCAGGGTGGGTTGGGTTGATGGATTTGAGACGGAGGGCTAAATGTGTGTTTTTTTAAATGGGGGTGTTGCGTGAGGGTGTGAACGCGGGGCAGTTGGGAAGGATACACGACAGGCTGGGTGTGTGGTATCGAGGAATGGAGTTGAGGGGAAAGCGAAATCGTTTTGAGGGCTGTGATGTTGGTTAGGGAACTGAGAAAGGTTCATATAAGGGTTTTGTGTAGGTTACTTGTAGGTAGGTGCGTTATCCCAGTTGAGGGTTTGTTCCCCATGTATGCGTGGAAGAGTATTTGGTTTAGATTTAGTAAAATGAAGTTAAACCCTCGGGCGAGTGAGGTGATGTTTCGTTTCCTGCATGGGATCCTTCCGTCTGGATAACTGAACCTTATAAATTGTATATCTTAAATGTTTCTCACAATTATATCACATAAATGTTAAACCTAAAACCCAATCTAACTTTATTATTTTTTAAATACACTACCTAACAGAATCCTTCATATGACCTGTCTTTGTAATACTCACTTGTGCTTTATAGTAATCTGTTTACATTAATGTTTTATCACTGACTTCATCATTGCTTAGTTAATCTTAAGTTAATTTTAAGCCAGCCCGTAATGCTTTGCATAGTATAAGTGGTTTGGATACTGCTCTTATTTATTTTTTTTGTACCTTTTATGTGTGCACAAATTTATAATAAATAAATAAAAAAAATAAAAAAATAAATATACGAAACAAAAGGTTGTAGAGGGTGGGGGGTGTGGTATCTGCGGGGGGATGAGACTGGTTCCTTGTATTTTACTTTTGTAAGGGGGCTAGAGGGGGGTTTAGGTGCTGGTTAAGTAGGTTGGTCAGAGGGGGGGGACGTGGGGTGTCGGTTCTGCGTGCTTTAAAGTCTAGAATGGGGGGGTTTTTAGACGAGGGTGTCATAAGAGCTTTAGATTATATCATGGTAGAAAGGTACCTCTTCAGTACAGGAAAGACTGTGCTAAAATTAAATTGCCGGGCATACCATCAAAAGGGGGAAAAAAAGAAAAAAACATCCGGGCCATGGGAAAAACCGGGGTAGCCACGCCACTCAAGGGGGAGGGTTTTTTAGTCCAAAGGAAAAAAAAACTGGAAAAAGGGAAGGGCGAAATGTACCCCAAAACCAGTCATTCTTGGAGTGGAACCCACAGTCGATGGCCTCCACTCCAAACCAAAGATACAGATACTAATGCGGAAAAAATCCCCCCCCCGTCCAAAAATACCACCAGTCGATAACTTCTTCTTTTTCAAATATACAGGGTCTAAAGCCAGCTACAAACAACAAAATACCTTTATCGGGCTGCTTGCAGAGCAAAGGCAATGTTGCGGGGTTTCACTGAGACCACATAAAGGGTCACTTGGGGCAAAGAAGTATGGATCCCAGGTTACAACCATACAGAGGACAGAGTGAACAGGCAAAAGGGGGGGGGTTTGGCCCTTTCATTTCAGAGTACTTGTTTGCACGAACGCTTTAAAGCCTCAAATGGGGCGGTGGAAATTTTAGCAGTAAAGGTCGAGAACCAAAAAACCCAGTCATTGTGGTAGTCTACAAGCCTCCGGATGCAACATCCCCGCAAACCAGGACAGCGTTAAAAATTGACCCCCTGTCTGGAAAAAACTTCCCGCCCCGCACCCCCAAAATCTTGCTCCTGGGGATTTTAATTAAGGCACCTAAAATGGAGGGGAAAATAGCAAATAATATTGTTTCAGTAATAACACCCGGAGGCAGCCTGATGAAAACCACACTCACCAGTTTTTAAATTCTCCCCAAAAAAATTCAATTTTAAACCCGCAAAAAATAGAGCCTACAAGCTGGAGAATACACTAGACCTCATCTTCACTAACAATGATGATCTGAAAAAATGTCACCATATAAAAAAACAATATCCCTCAATCACAACAAATTGGGAGGTTCGGACATGTTCATGGCCCCAGACCGACAAAATGAAAACTAGCCCACGAGGGAGCATTAAAAAAAATTTTCAACTTCAAAAAAAAAACATAAATGGGACCAATTTAAACCAAGTCAAACCGATTTTTAAGCTGGGAAATTTTACTAAGCAACACAGACCCAAACTTTTTGCCTAGAACAGATTAACTCGGTGGCATCGATGTATGAAAAAGGCTTATTCCTCTAAAAAAAAGGGGGAGTAATGAAAAAATAAAAGAAAACGGGCCTCCTTTAAAAGGGGCGACGGAAAAAATAAAAGGGGGCTAAAAGGGCCCAATTAAAATTCTAAAATGCGAAAGGGAGACACTGGTCAGAGAAATAGCAAGCATCGAACTTAAGCTAAAAGAATCCTTTAGGAGTAAAGGAATCGGGGGAAGAACAAAAAGCCATAAATGAAATCGAAAAAAACCCCAAAAAGTATTTTTTTCCCTATGCCAAATAAAAAATGAGAAAAACCTCCAGTTGGGGCCCCTATTTAAAAACAAGATGGGTCCTACACGATGAAAAGAAAGGGGAAAAAAATGGGGCTACCAAGCCCCCAATATGACCATTTTTTTAGCAACCCCCAAACCCGGGGAATAAAGGTCAAAAGCCCCAAAATAATTTTTTATGAGAGACCAAACAAAATTTGACTAACACAAAGCCTATCCGATGTTTTTCCTGAGGGGCCAAAATGACTTCGAACAGGCGAAAAAAATGACTTTCCCCCAGGGCACTCTGCCCCAGGGCCGGGACTCAGGGAAAACCCCGTGTTCATCAAGAACTGCAAGAAGCCCCTATCACGACCCTTTTTTCCACCTATGGAAGGGAGCATGGACAGGGGGGTCGTCCCTCAGTTATTAAAAACAACAGAATAGCCCCACTCCACAAAGGGGGCAGTAAAGCAACGCAAAGAACTACAGCCCAAATAGCACTAACATCCCATATCAAAAAAAATTTTTGGGAAAGGGTCCTAAAAAGGGAAAAGACCCAACCACCCATCTAAAAACCCAATCATTTACAAAACCCCAGGGCAAAAATTGGGTTTAAAACCCCAGGTCGCCCCCTGCCTGTCTAACAACTGGTTCATACAAAAGGGTCCTAAATGTTAGAAAAAAAAAGGGAATGCGATTTTAATTTATAACAAAACTTTGAAAAGCCTTCGACAAGTTTGCCATGGCGAAATAGCGCAAAAAATGCGCGCAAAAGGGAAAACAGGAAAAGTCGGTGGGAGGGATCTTAATTTTTCCTCACTAACAAAACCCACAGAGAGAAGTGGGTCAACAAAAGTAAATTTCCGAGGCAGCTACGGTAAAAAGGGCCTGTCCCACAAGGCACTTACTAGCTCCCATCTTGTTCCTCATCCTAAAATTTTTCCGACATGGGAAAAGGGGGGAAAATTTTTTTCCCCCCCCCAGGCACCGTGTTTTCCTTTGCAGATGACACCGAATCGCAGGGACAGTGTCTTCCATTGCAGACATTTAAAAGGCCCCCGGGGACATAAACCCAAATCTTTCAGGGGGCTGCAGAAAAACAATATAAAGCAACGATGAGAAATTTCAATTACTCAGATATGGTAAACATGGGGAAAATTTTAAAATTCCATCAGATTTAAAAAACCCAAATTCTGGCCAAAAAAATAGAGCGAAACCCCAACGTCAAAGCCCCTGGGGAGGATTATGTGGGAGGATCTCCCCCTTCAAGGACCAAAACATTGTATCAATCGCATCTGCAAAGAAAAATGACAAAATGGATAATGAGAACCCCCCAAAACTAGGGAGGCCAAGCCCATGATGACACTCTTCGGGTACTTGTTCTATCTAGGCGGGAATTTTCCCTGCACTCAACAGACCTTTCAAGGAGGTGAAATTGCCAACCTAAAAAAAATGTAAGGGGAAATTTTTCACGGCGCGCTTTAACGGAGAAAAAACCCACCTAAATTTAAATGGGGACGCTTGAGGTTTCAAAAACCTGTTTTCCCCGGGAACCGGGAGGAGAATAAAAGATTTTTTTAAAACCCCGGGAAAAATTTCCTAGAGGGACTAGTCCCCAAACTTGCACACAAAAAATCCTCACTACAAAGAAAAAGACTTTGGCGGGACGATGCCCCACCCCCCCCAATGAAAAAGGGGGGGGGTTTTTGTCACAAGCACGTTAAGAACCATACAATAAGGTCGGGGGCCCGAGACTGTTCAACTGCCTCCCACAAAACTTTAAGGGGATTACCAAAGACCCCGGCAGTTTTCCCAAGCTGGCACGGGAAAAGGGCAACAAAAATAAATTTCCCTGATCACCGGGCTGGGGGTCGTACTTTGGGTTTTTGCGTGCACCCCGCAGCAACAGCCTGGTTGACGGGCGCTGTTTCCCACCAGGAGGCCGGGTTTCACAGGCCCGGGGCCGGGGGGGCGTTCCCCCCCGAAACTTCTCCAGGAAAAATCCGGGTTAATTTTGTGTGGGTGATGAGGGGGAGAGGGGATAGTGAGGAGAGAAGGAAAGTTTTTGGGGTTAACGTTCTATCGTACAGGGGTTGTAACAGAGATTTGTTTTGGAGGGGGGGGATCTTCTTTCCCCGAGGGGTGGGAGAATGCTAACTTTTGGGATTCTCGTAAATCTGTGATTGTTTGGAGGGGAGTGAAGGGGTTTTCATAGGTTGGGGGGGAGTCAGGGGGTCACAGCGGGTCGCCCCCCTGGGGGGGGGGTGTGAAGGGGTTGTGAAGTGGGTTTGGAAAGGTTTTCGGGTTTTTCATTGAGCCTTTAGGCACCCAAGGTGGATGTAGAGCTAAAGGTCTCGTTATGTTAGATATAAGACTTTTCAAATGTAGGTATAACTTTAGTGGGTTTTTTTTATTTTAAAATTTTTTTGATGTGTTCACCCCTTGTTTTACACGATTCTTGGGGAAAATAAGTTCTTTGCGACAGGAAGTGTTTTTTTAGTTTTCTTTATTTTTTTTACTGCTGAGTTTTTGCATGATGAAAATATACTTAGATACTGTTTTGTTTTTGGGGCAAAACAGTGCATTGATAATTTTATTTTTTGTAAAACTTTGTGTGTGTGTGGGGTGTGTGTGTTTTAAATTTTAATACCCCTTTTTAAATGTGTGAGCCTTTGTCTTTGGGTAAAAATTTATGTAATACTTTTATATTTATGTTTTCCGATTTTTTTTTAAAGTTTATAATTATGGCCCTTACCCTGATCCGGGTTTTGGTGTTCAATGTTAATTTCTTGAAGTTAAGTTTTGGGCCCTGTATGGTATACAGACAAAATTTTAGACATTTTGGTTTTTTCGTATTTTTGGCATTGTAAAGCTGTATTGTTAGTTAAGTTTTGTAGATTTCTAGTAAGATTATGATGTTTTTTTTTGGGTTTTTTTTGATTAATGCGAAGGAGGGTTTTAACTGATCTAACTTCTTTGTATTTTTTAAATTTTCAAGTGTTTTGACCCTTTTGCCCCAATGTCATGTTAAAATGTAAAAATTTATATATGTGTAAGGTTTTCCTTTAAATGTTTTGTGTAATAGTAAATTCAGGGACCCTGTGACAGTATTTTTTTTTTTTTTTTTTTTTTTTTTTTTTATTTAAAAACAATACAATACAAAAAAATAGAAAAAGACAAAAACGGGTTTTAAACCAGAATAATCATGAACAACCCATAAACATGAACTTGAGTAAAAAAAAAAAAACCCTCCTAAACCCATACATAAAAAACCCCCAACCTATGATAACCAATAACCGAAAATTCCAATTGCATTTTTATATGATTAACAAAACACACCATAATATGAATATTGTCATTTTTTGTAAATTAAAAGTAGGAAAAACCCTTTTTCTTTAAAAATAAAATTTAAACGTAATGAAATTGAAAAAAGGTTTAAAAAACAAAAATGTTCATCAAACACAAAAATATATTAATAAAAAAGGGTTTTTCCAACACCCCCTAAACACCCTCCCAATCAAAAAAACAACAGGGCAAAAAGGGGTAACATACATAGAAAAAGGTCTACTGAAAAATCAAACAAATATATTGCGTATTTTCGTCACAAACCATGAATACTAAGCCACAGCCCAAAAAACTTATGCCTAAAAACAGTTTAAAACTGGGGGCACTCGTGAAAGCCCCAAGGGCTTATTCCCCCTAAAAAAAAAGGAAAGGGTAGATTTAAAATAAAAGGGGACAGGCGCTCCCTTTACAGGCGACGGAAAAAAAATAACAGAGCGGCAAAAAAGGTCAAAATTTTCAGAAAATGGGGCAGGGAGACACTGGTCAGAGAAAAAGCAAGCATCGAATTTAAAGCTAAAAAAAACCTTTAGGAGTCGGGAATCGCAAAAGAACAAAAACCCAAAAATAAATCGAAAGAAACCCAAAGTATTTTTCTCCTATGCCAAATCAAAATCGAGAAACAACGCCAGTATTGGGCCCCTCTTAAACAAGATGGGTCCTACACAGATACAGCAAGGAAATGAGTGAGCTACTCAAGCCCCAAATTATGACTCAGTTTTTGAAAAGCCGCTCCCCCAGACGGGAGAGTCGAAAAATCAAAATGAATTTTTTTATAAAGAGAGCCAAAAAAATTTTTGATTAACAAAGCCTATCGATGTTATCCTGCCGCCCAAATGACTTCGAACAGGCGATAAATGAAATCCCCAAGCACTCTGCCCCAGGGCCAACTCATGGAACTCTGTGTTCATAAAGAACTGCAAGAAGCCCCTATCACGACCCTTTTTCCCATCAAGGAGGGGGAGAAGGGGGACAGGGGGGCCCTTTCCCTCATTTATAAAAACAACAACATACCCCCCACCCAAAAAGGGGGCAGAAAAGGGCAACAGAAAAAGAACTACAGACCAATAGCACAAAACATCCCAAAATCAAAAAACCCTTTAAAAGGGGTTTAAAAGCAAGATCACCCCCCCATCTAGAAACCCATCAGTTACAAACCCAGGGCAACAGGGGTTTTAGAACAGGTCGCTCCTGTCTGTCTCAACTACGGGACCCACTAGACAAGGTCCTAAATGCACTAGAAGAAAAAAAAGGAATGCAGATGTAAAAATATACAGACTTTGAAAAAACCCTTTCAAACAAGTGTGACCATGGCGAAATAGCGCACAAAATGCGCGCTAAAGGAATAACGGGAAAAATTTGGGTTTCCGAGGGAAATTATAATTTCCTCACTAAAAAGAACACAGAGATAGTCGTCAACAAGTAAAGTCCAGGAAAGCTACGGTGAAAAGCTCTGTTCCACAAGGCCCAGTACACTCCCATCTTTTTCCCTCATCCTCATACCGACATAGAAAAGGAAATGTCACCACACACCGTGTTTCCCTTTTGCAGTTTAAACACCCAAAATCGGGCAAGACAGTGTCTTCCTTTGCAGCCCTTTTGAAAGGGCCCTCCAGGGGGGGACATAAACCAAATTTTTCATTTGGGCTGCAGAAAACAATATGAATTCAACGATGAAAAAATTTTCAATTACTCAGATGGGAAAAACATGGGGAAAATTAATCTTCACAGATTTACAAAAAAAAATTTTCTGGCCACAAAATAGAGCGAAACCCAAGGGTTCAAAAAACCCTGGGGAGTGATTATGTCGGAGGATCTCACCTTCAAGGACCATAACATTTTAAAACGCATCTGTAGAAAAATGACAGGATGGATAAGAAACCTTAAAAAATAGGGGGGCCCAACCCCATGAGGGACACTCTTCAGGCACTTGTTCATCTAGGTTTGGAATATTGTGCACTCAAACAGCACCTTTCAAGGCAGGTGAAATTGCCCCAAACCTAGAAAATTTTACAAAAGCCCTTTAAACGGCCCCGCATAACGGAGATAAAACACCTCAATTACTGGGAGCGTTGAGGTTTCTAAACCCTTATTTCCCCTGGAACGAAAGGAGGGAGGAACATGTTTATTACACCTGGAAAATCCTGGGAAGGGGACTATCCCAAACTTGCAAAACGAAAACACCATTTACAAAAGGCAAAAGATTTGGGCCGCCCGAGGGCACCACCCCCCCAATTTGAAAAGCGGGGGTTGTCCCCTAGCACTTTTAAGGGGACCATACAATAAGTGTCAGGGGACCGGGGAATTTTAAACCCTGCCCCCCAGAAACACATAAGGGGGATTACCAACAGACCCCTGGCGTTTTCCCAAGCTGGCACTGGACAAGCCCCAAAAGGGCCCAGTTCCTGATCACCGGGGCCCTGTGGCCCCGTATTTTGGTTTTTGCGTGAAACCCAAAGCGGGCAACACCGGGTTTTGATCAGGCGCTGATCCCCAGGGGGCCTGGTCACAGCCCGGGGCCGGGGGGGGCGTTGACCCCCGAAACTCTCCCAGGTAAACTCCAGGGTAAAACTTCAAGCCCAAGTTCATCCCACATTAAACCCCCTACTACCAGGGGGGCGCCCCCGTTTCCCCCCCTGACAGGCCATTAACATAATCCCTTATACCATCCCTACCCTACCCACCCCCCAAAATTTAAAAATTTTAAAAAAAACCTCAAATGTAAGTCTCTATATCCCTCAGAAAACCCCTTTCCCCACCCCCCTCCCATAAATTTTCTCAAATTAAAACGGCAAACGTTTTTTAAAAGGGAAAACGCCATACCCCCCTTTTCCCTTCACCCCACTTCCCCCTTTCCCCCCCCTCATTCCCCACATAATGTAGACATAATCCCCATAATGTACCCCAACCCTAATAATACTTTCATCCATAACCCCCCACAAACAAGAAATCAATGCCCGCAGAAAGAAAAAGTATTGAAATTTCTTATGCAACACCCCGCTCAACCAACCCCTACGCTCCCCCAAACCCCCCACAAAAATAACTACATGGAATGCAGAATCCTCCCCCCCCACATATTCCACATACCCCCCCCCCCCAACCACCCGCTTTGCTCGTAAGACCACTCCCCCTGGGAAAATCCCATGCCCAAAAAACCGATACATCCCCCCCCACGTCCCCGGGGGTTTTAACCTTAAACCCACCAAAACCCCTCCCTAACTCCCCGTCATACATGGGGAAAATCCCCTCCACCGGGCCACAAACCCCTTTCCCCCGACCCTCCTACACAGCCCCCACTTATTTTTACCTTTTCCCAGACCCTAACCATCAAATGTGCCCCCAAAATAGTTTTTAAAACTCCCTCAACTTTCCCTCCCGAAAAAAATGCGTTTCAATTTTTTTGTGTACCTTAAACCCAACCCCCCCCCCCCTCACACCCCCCTCATCACCTCCCTTTTTAAAAAAGATACATTTTACCCCCCTCTTTAAAAAACCCCTTTAAAACCCCAACCCCCCCCGACGCACAGGTAACATTTCTAATCCCTTCAAGCCAATCACAACCTGGGAAACCCCCCAAAAATTTTTAAAAACCCCCCTAAGTTTGTTGCAAATTTCCGTCCCCGTTAAAGGGGAAAAAACGGGGCCACATGCCAAACCTTGCATACAATAAAACGTTTAAATTTCAATGGGGAAAGCTGCACAAGGGTCAATGATAAAAGGGCCGCAAAGCTCCCAATCGACCCAGTATCCTTTCTACCAACCCGGGGCCGAATTATTAAACACTGCAACCTCAAGATCATCTGCATAGAATTTGAAACCCCAAATTTTTAAAGACATTTACCCCCTTCTTTACGACTGCACACCCCCCTCGACCCGCTCCCCCCCAAATTCCTAACCCCATAAAACCCGGGGCTTTCTCCCAATTTTCCCTCATACCAGTTGCACATGCAAAGTGCACCACTCCATCTAAGGCTTTTAATTTGGGCATCCCTTCTCAAAACCCAAAACAGTGGTATATCTACATACCCTATGAGAACAGGCCAAACGCCCCCAGTACCCCCCCCCCCCTTCACTAACGCCCAAAATTTGGGGCCCCCAACCCTTCATAAAAGGGGTCCTGATGCATGCAAATAAAAGTGTACATAGGAAAAACCCCTGCTAAGACCTCCCGCCCAAATTCAATCCTCCCCCCCCAATCTTCCATTAAAACTGTATCTCACCATTGCCCCTCATATAACGCCTTAACCCATCCCCCTATTTCCCCCCCTACCCCGTTTCCTAAGGATACTCTCAAGCCTCCCGCTCCCCCTATCAAAAGTCCTTGCCAAATCTAGTGAACCAAAAACCCCCCCCCCCCCCCCTTTTTTTCTTTTCCCCGAAATCCCTTAAAAGACCATGTCCCCCCCCCCCATAGAAACCCACCTGGCAACCCCCAAAATGGGTTTTTGATACAACCCCCCACAACACACTTGAGCCTATTTCCTAAAAATTTTTTCAAATAACTTATAAT
The DNA here is from genome assembly GCF_026875155.1 of Cherax quadricarinatus. Taxonomy (NCBI): domain Eukaryota; kingdom Metazoa; phylum Arthropoda; class Malacostraca; order Decapoda; family Parastacidae; genus Cherax; species Cherax quadricarinatus. Next base: position 25,650,556 of record NC_069480.1, on the reverse strand, counting down.
CCGCGCATAAAAAATGAATTGTTTTATAGGGCCCCGAGGGGGAAAAGTGTTTCCTTACCCTTTGGTACCAAAACAACTACAGCTGGTTTTCCTGCTTCCACCCAACCTTCCCCCTTTCCTTCATCAAGTTCGTAACCTCACCAAAAAAAACCCTTTTTTTAACTCCCAATGCGTTTTATAAAACTCCGCCGGCAGTCCCTCGATTCCCGGTGCTTTGCCCTTTCGCAAAGGCACTCAAAAGGGGTCTCCATATTTTCCCCCCCCCCCGTTTTGTCCCCCCCCAAACTTCCCTATCCCCGTGTCCTAACCTACATGGCACACTTTCCCCACAAACCCCCTCTTTTAAAACCTCAATCCTACCCCTTCCTCCCGCCAAAACTTTCGTACCACGTATCCGCAAACAAAAACCCCCCTCCCATCCGAAAAGTGGGGTTTCCTGACCCGCCCTATACCCCCCCCACCAACTCAAGAACCCCCAAAATGGAATAGCTGTTTTTCCTGCGGGGGGTTTTTTTGTCCCGCGCAACACACCCGAAGACGGCCTAAATTCCCCCTAACAACCCCCCTCCACCCCCCCATTACTTCCCACTTGGAACCCCCTCGTTTCCCGAATTTCCCGCAAAACCCCTCTTTAAGTATCATAATGTTGTCCATCGGATAAAACCCTCTACTGTCCCATTTTCATAACAACCTCGTTTAACCCTTTTCCCCCAAATAATTAATCAACCCCAAAATTTTTAAGAAATTAAAACCCTTTTTCCCCCCCCGCACATTTAAAAAATGCCGAATCCGGTCCTTGCCAACCCTCCCCCCCCGTCACCACGTCCCCCACAAACCCTTTTTAAAACCCCCTCAGTTAACTCTCCCACAGCTCCCCAAAAAACCCCCCAACCCCCCTCATTCTTCCAACGACCGTATTTAATTTCCCCTATCCCCCTAGAGTACAAGCTAGAGGGAAACCCACTCTACTTCTACGGGCAAACCCCCCCAAAAGATCTGAAAAAAACTAGGTCAATAGTAAAGGGCAGGGCTTTGACCCAAAACCTTTGAGATTTTAAAAACAACCTGTCCCAAACCCACCCCGTAAACCCCGCCCACGAAATTTTGTCCCCTTTCCCCCGCCCCCCCCACCTTTCCACTCCCTCAACGAACGCCCCCCAATTTGATTGCGTAATGCGGGCAACATTTTGCCTCGCCCCTTTGAGGTTCCAATCCCCTTCCTGATCACACAATTCCAGTCCCCACCTACGATGGGCCCCCTCAGGTAAAACCCCCGGGAAAACAAAAAACTAATTTATCACACACAAAATCCCTCTTTAAAATTTTATAAACATTTTCAGCTGGTGCATACCACTTTCAAAGGGTTTCCCTCTGCCCCATCCAACCCCCCATCCACACGCAAAAACCCTCCCCCCCCCCCCCCCCCTTTTACTCTTTGCAACACAAACGGGCCGGCTCCTTTATCAAAAAACCCACCCCCACCCTTTTTAAACGTGCCAATGGGAGAGTCAAAACCGTATTTCCCTTCCCCCTCGAGCACTTTTACCCTCCCTGAAAAAATTAAACTCCTGTAGGAAAAACTACGCCACTCTGTATCGACGTAAAGGGTACGAAAGCATTTCCCTTTTTCATACCAGGGACACAGTCCATTCACATTCCCCGTCATGCATTTAAGGCCTTTCTAAAGCTTCCAATCCTTTCCCCCTCTCACCCTTCCCAGGGCCTCTTGCCCCAGGGGGCAACCCCTGTTTGGGTTTTTACCATCCCCCCCCCTTTTCCCATGCCTCTTAAACCTGGCTGTCACAAAATAAACATCCTTTTCCCCCCAGACCTCTGCGCGGGTGCAGGGGCATCTTTTGAGTCTGACGCAGGGCCCCCCTTTTTCCCCCGTGACACTCTCTAAACCCCCATCTGTTTTTCCGAAGAAATTTCCCCACAGTGAATATCAACCCCTTTCTGTTTACCCGTCGCACAGAGCTCGGGACTCCTCTTTGTGCCTGCAAATTGTCCCCCTCCTTTCATTTTTTCCCCCCCCCACACTCTCCCTTTTTAACTCAGGCACCCTTTCACGGACCAACCATTATCCCCGCCCCAAAAAGGTTTTTAAAATTTTTTAATACCTCGTCGAGCTCCCCCTCCAGCTCTTGCCCCCTCCTGCTTTAATTAAACACTTCCCCCCCGTCACCGGGAAAGTGGCCATTTTTTGGGTCCCACAAAATTGCCTCGCCCATCATGCACCACAAGAACTCTTCCACAATGTCACTCCCCAGGGGGCCATCTCCTGGTTTTCCTTTTGGGAAATTTTCCCCCGACATCCACACCCGTTTAAATTGGGGCTCCACCTGTTTGCGCCGGGGCCCTCCACTGCCCCCCACAACATCGCTGCCATATGGTCATATCCCCCCCACCCAACCCGCATTTTCCCTCGGTGGGCCCCCCATAACGCCCCTAAATTTTGGGCCAAATCCCGGGATCACGACGAAAGAAAGGGATTTGGGTTTCCTCAGTGTCATTTTTTAGGGGGAATGTACCCTTTCCGGGCGTCCCCCCTTAAAGCACCCCGGCCCCCCATTTTCCTTTTGGGGTTTCCGAAAGCACGGTACCCCTAAGCTGCAAAACCCCCTTCCCTAAGTCCCCTCGTCAGCCTCGAAAAGGGGGCAAATTTTTGGGAACTTTACCCACGTTTTAAAATGGCGAGAGCGTCTTTTGGTCGCACCCTTTGGGCAGCTGGAGTTTTCATTTAATACCCCACATGGGCCTTTTTTAAAAATTTTTTTTACCAAAAGACTCGTACACAGCCGTCGAATTTAACTTGAAAGAATGACGATAGGCCCCCCTTCAGGGCCACCCAAAACCTCATCATCCTTCATCCGTACGTTTCCCCGGGTTAAATTTCCGGAAGTAACAAACCCGCGCCGTAGAGGGGGAAATCGCCCCCCCGAAGCAGCCCCCAAAGCCGACAGTGTTCATCCTTTGTTTGGATTTCTCAAACGCCCCCAAATTTTTTGCTATGAGAAACTCTCCTGACAAACAGCAGAGGGGTCGTGCACAACCCCACACCCCCCCAGCAAAGGGAGCTTTAAAAGTAAATTTTTTTTGTTTTGTTCTTGCCGTAAAGTTTTTTTGTTGTATGTTTGGCAGCAATATCTTGCCACATATAGGTGCAATCCCTTTTTTCAGTTAATTTTTGAGATCCATAATGTTTCTTTATTTTTATGTTAAACTGTATTAGTTTTAAATAAAATATAAAAAAAAAAAATTTGTTTTTTATAACTCTTTAAATTGTGACCAGGTGTGGGCTATCAGTGGGTTATTTTCTTAGTAAATTTTCTCATGACTGAAAATTTTGTATAGGAGTGAGGCTGATTCTTACCTCGTAACTTGCCATGATTGTGACCAGATCAACCCTGGAGTTCTTTTCCTTTTTAAAATAGTTCAGCTATCATAACTTTGGGGTTCCCCTTTCCCGGACCCATTATGTAACCCCTTAATCTGTAAATCCTTTTTTAAACTTGCATGATTGTGACCAGACCTACCTGGAGTTCATTACCTTTTTAAATTTTTGGTTCATTACCTTTGGGAAATTGGAAATTCATTACCTTTGTAAAATTTTGAGGGTTTAAATTTCCTTTTTAAATTTTTGAGTTCATTCCTTTGAAATTGTGAGTTCTTACCTTTTTAAATTTTGGTTCATTACCTTTTTAAAAATTTTGAGTTCATTACCCTGTAACTTGCCCCCAGCTATCAAAAATTTGGGAGTCCCGTCCCCCGGAACCCCCAAAAGTAACCCCTGTAAAACTTTTTGGGCTACCGTCCACAGGATGGGTATTGGGGACTACCCCCAAGGGGGGGTAGTGGTGATACCCCCACAGGATGGGTATGTGGTGACTACCGCCCCCAGGATGGTATGTGGTGACTACCGTCCACAAGGGGGGGGGTTTTGTGGGACTACCGGCCCCCCCAGGAAAGGGTATGTGGTGAAATACCCCCCCCACAGGATGCGTAAATTTGGGACTACCGCCCCCAGGGTGGGTATTTTGTGACTACCCCCACAGGGTGCATAATTTTTGGGGAAAAACCGCCCCCAATGGGGTTTTGTTGGGGGACTACCGCCCACGGATGGGGGGTGTTTGGGGACTACCGCCCCGGATGGGTAAAGGGTTTATACCACCCACAGGAAAGGGTATGTGGTGACTACCGCCCCCAAGGATGGGTATGGGGTGACTTCCACCCCCCCGCCAAAGGGGATTGTGGGGACTACCGGCCCCCCAGGGTGGGGAAGGGGGTGACTACCGCCCACAGGATGGGTTTAAAGGGGTGACTACCGCCCACAGGATGGGGATGTGGGGGACTACCCCCCCACGGGTGGGTTTTAAGTGGGGACTACCGCCCCCAGGATGGGTTTTGGGGGACTACCACCCACAGGGATGGGAAAGTGGTGGGCTACCCCCCACAGGATGGGTTTTGGGGGGACTACCACCCCAGCATGGTATGTGGTGACCCACCCCCCCAGGTGGGTATGTGGTGATTACCGGGGCCCCCAGGATGGGTATGGGGTTTTTACCCCCCCACAGGATGGGTATGGGGGACTACCGCCCCCAGGATGGGTATGTGGTGACTACCCCCACGGAAAGGGGTAAAGTTATGGGGTGACTACCGCCCACAGGATGGGTATGTGGTGACTACCGCCCACAGGATGGGTATGTGGTGACTACCGCCCACAGGATGGGTATGGGGGCATAATAAACATAATAAACTAACTGTTAATTGTACCTAAATTAACTCATAAATATTGAAAATTCTAATAATCTAAAACAAGTTGAAAATTGAACAAGTTTCCCCTGACAAACATTTAATTTTTAATTGATTATTTTCTAGACTTTTGTATTTAAAATTTTATACAAAGAATACAAGTAGTAACAAATTTAAAAGTACTTTTTGTATTTATTAAAGTATTAAATAAAATTTATATAACACTAAGGTATCCTTAAGAAAGACCAAATTTTTTTCTTTATATCTATTTATTTTATTTATTTATTTATGTCTTTGCAAATAGTACATTAGTTATTTTTACAAACACCTTATTATGGTGTTAACACCTGGAGAGATTTTTGGTGGTGGATTGGGGTCTGATCAACCAGACCGTTGCTGCTGGCCGCACATAATCGAACATACAAGCCGCAAACAGGTTGGTGAGGTGTTCGTTCCGCGCTTGTTTGAAGAGTCAGGGGTCTATTGGTAATCCCCCTGATGTATGCTGGGAGGCAGTTGAACAGTCTTGTGCCCCTGACACTTACTGTGTTGTCTCTTATCTTGCTAGTGGAACCCTTGCTTTTCATTGTGGGTGATGCTACACCTTCTGCCGAGTCTTTTGCTTTCAGAGGGAGTGATTTTCGTGTGCAAGTTTGATACTAATCTCTCTAGGATCTTCCAGGTGTACATAATCATGTGTCTCTCCCTCCTACGTTCTAGGGAGTACAGGTTTAGGAACTTTAAGTGCTCCCAGTAATTGAGGTGTTTTATCGCAGTTATGTGCGCCGTGAAGGTTCTCTGTACACTTTCTAGGTGAGAAATTTTACCAGCCTTGAAAGGTGCTGTTAATGTGCAGCAATATTCCAGCCAATCAACAACAATGGCGACTGCTGTTCACCGGCCAGTTAACACTGCATTGAGCTAATCCATGGCTCGATAACCAGTGCTTCGAAGCATGTATTACTACCGGCGATCATCCGTGATGCATATGGCATCCAGCAAGAATCACTGTGTCACGTCGCCTTGAAAGGCATTCCCAGGATCTTCGTCAAGTTTTGTGACACTGAGAATTACGAGCGAGTAGTGACCCAGTATCAGGATATACGTAAGCAGGTTACCCCTGCTGTAACAGTTCAGTTACATGACGTATCTCAATATTATTCGTGGGAACGTGTGCATAATATGCCTTTCGAGGCCAATGAAGTGAATTATCAGGGAGGCGTTTGAGCACTTTGGGACGATCCACCTGGCCACCATGGGTAGGTGGTCAGATGGCCTCTATGTTGGTCTACAGGAGGCGTCATATTCTTTGAAAATGACACTGCGACATCCAATACCGTCGTACATGCACCTAGGGGACTTTCATACCCAGGTGTATGTCATATATTCTGGCCAGAGAAGAACTTGCCTACTGTGCCGCACTGTAGATCACAAGCGGCACAATGTGTAACCAAGGTGTATGTGTTCAATGTCTTTTTCTCCGACCATCGTGGAGTTTTTGTGGAGCTTGACTGTGGAGTCTCTCGAAACGTTTTCAAGGATACTGGATGTTGAACATGAAGCTGTTGCAGAGCACAGATGAGAGGGCGCTGTTTGTGGATCTATGGGCATCGATAGGAGTTGAATCCTGGGAGGGGTGGGATTTAGTGTGACATTGGAACGAAATTGTGAAGCCCCAAATTAAGGATTTTTATGTGCAATGAGGTAGGGATACCAGTTGCTTGGAGAATGGTTTCATGGGGTACCTGGAGCATCAACTACGGCAACGTTGTGCACAGGGAGAGGCGTCTCGAGTTTACCCAGTGGACAAGATTGACGCTATTAAAGATCAAATACAGGTTCTGAAAAATAAGTGGCATGCATTTCGGGTGGGGTTGAAGAGGCTTTGTGGGGTGACAAGCCATCTGACTGTATCTTACAAAGTCAGACACAAAGGCAAAAGGCGACTGAAATTATGAGTTTAGTGGTGCAGGATGCACTTGATGGGTATAGTGAGGGACAAGACTGAACGACAACCGAGGAAAGGAGCGAGTGAGCATGCAATACAGGAAATGGGGAAGGGAGTACGATGGGCATTAGATGATCACGATCGCCTTCTCATGGGTGGGCCTATATCTGAGGCAGAGGTGTGGGCAACACAACAGGGAATGAGTAAGAGGAAGGCACCAGGTATTGATGGCATCCCTTGTGAATTTTATATAGAACATTGGGAGGTAATTAGGGGTTTCATGGTTTGTTTACTAAATGCGATGAAGGAGGTCTGTCTCAGAATACGCGGGTTTTGGTGTTAGGAAATGTAACGGGCCATTAGCGATTAAGGACTATCGTCCCATATCGTTGATGTGCAGTGAATATAAGCTATTTGCGAAAATTTTGATGAATAGGATTAAGTGGTTGATAAGGTGATCCATATGGGTCAGTTTGGTGTACCAGGTAAGTCAGTGTATGATGGTCATGAGAAAATCAGGGAGTTTTTTGAGGATTGCGGGGAGAGGGGAGAGGGTGCTGTTCTGGGTTTAGATTGGAGAGTCACTTTTGATAGTGTGGAAAGGGAGGTTCTGTGGAGATTTATGAGATGGCAGGGATTTGGAAATGAGGTCGTCATTTGGGCCTGTTCATTGTACAATGGGGTGGGTTTTAAAGTACAAGCTAATGGGAGGTTAGGTGTTTTCATACAGCTGAGCAGGGGGATCCGTCATGGATGCTCATGTCTCAAATGCTTTTTGCATGTCTTCAAGACCCACTTTACTGGGCTGTATGTGGACAGGGAGTAGATTCGTTTTGGGGTTTGGGCAGTGGTCGACCGGCCCTTGTGGGTTAAGTGGATGATACTACTGTGCTATTACGTATGAGGGAACACTTACGTATTGTTGGGGGACTTGTTAGTGTTTTTGGAGTGGAGACGGCCCTCTGGGTTAATAGGAAAAAGTCGAAGATTATGGTGTTGGGGGAGTGGGTGTTGAGGGGTGGATGATAGATGATCGTCTCACTATTTGTTGGGTTCATTATGTGCGTGAAGTAGACCAGATGCGGGCGTGTAATTCTGGGAGGGTTGTAAATGGTGTCTTGGGGCAACTAAGTAGCCTCTGGCCACGACATTTAACCCTACAACAGAAGGTGGTAGTCATTAATGTCCTGCTTTATAGCAACATCCCCCCAATAAAATGCAGGAGTGTCACTAAGAACATAAGAATGGAGGAACACTGCAGAACTACATCTACCCAAAGCTACCCAAGAATTTACTCCCGTACCCAATGACACCAATCAAACCCAGCCACTCCCACTCATATATTTGTCCAATCTCTTTTTAAAGCTACTCAAAGTCCTAGCCTCGATCACCCTACTGGGAAGATTTTTCCTCACATCCACAACTCTGGGAGATAAGACACATAGGCAACATTTAGGCAACTTTATTCAGAAATGTTTCGCCTACACAGTAGGCTTCTTCAGTCGAGTGCAGAAAGTAGGCTGGAGTAGTAGAGATTTGAAGACGATGTAATCAGTCCATCACCCTTGAAGTCGTAGATTTGAGGTTGTCAGTTCCTCAGCCTGGAGAAGTTCTGTTCCAAAGCCTGGAACTAACTGAAGATCAAGTGACAGTGTTGAGACTTAAATACTGTCGGAAGGAGAGGCGCAGAGTAGTAGTAGTGAGAATGTAGCCACTGGGAGGTCATGTCCCTCTCAGATCAAACAGTTCTCACTTGAAAAAGTTGTCCAATGTGTTTTCTCTTCTGTACCAAGAAGTGTGCAAGTGTGCAATCTACATCTACAGGACCTTAAATTCCAATATCAACCTTGACCTAAAACGCTTTCTTGAAAGTTGCGACAGGACCCACAGGTATAACACAAGACACAAACATCTCTGACATTCCCCGTGTCCGACTAAACCTTCACAAAATTTCAATGTATGTCAAAGGCCCTAAAATCTGGAACACCCTACCTGAGAACTCTAGAACTGCAGACACGTTCATCACCTTCAAAACGACCGTTACAAAACATCTGATCTCCCTGATACACACCATCAACTAACTACATGAAAACCACCTGGTGGTTCACACTTACACTCACCCATTTGACTATAAGCACAGAAATACGAATTTTAAACTTAAATTAATGAATGAATCCCAACTAGTCATAAGTTTGCCTGTGATACTCCAATATAGAAACTATGTATTGTGCCAAAACAAAATCATTCACATTGCTAAACTCACAAACTAGTACTTAGTCACTTAGCCATAATACCAACTCACTCAATAACTTGTAATAATTTAGAGTTAAGAATTAATCTAAGTCTGCTCGAAATGCCTAGCCATGCTAGGTGTCCTAGTGGCCCCCTCTGTAACTAGTATTTTATTACATGTAAACCACACAATAACCAAATTCTGTAAACCCTGCATTGTAATCCTTATAGAGAATAAACTTGAATGATTGATTGAAGTTGAAACCATTGCTTGGAGTCCTGTCTTGGCGGGAAATTTTCAGCATGCTATTTACATTCTCTTTATTTATTCCCGTTTTCTATTTATACACCACGATCATATCCCCCCTAACTCTACGCCTTTCGAGAGTGCGCAGATTCAGGGTCCTCAGGCTATCCTCATAAGGAAGATTTCTGATACATGGGATCATCTTTGTCATCCTCCTCTGTACTTTTTCCAGAGCATTTATATCCATTCTGTAATACGGTGACCAGAACTGAGCAGCATAGTCTAAATGAGGCCTAACCAAGGATATATAGAGTTGAAGAACAACCTGAGGACTTCTATTATTTATGCTTCTAGATATGAAGCCAAGAATTCTGTTAGCTTTATTGCGAACACTTATGCACTGTTGTCTTGGTTTTAGGTTATTGTTAAGTAGAACATCTAAATCTTTTTCGCAATCAGTAGTATTAAGAAATACATTATTTAGTTTATATGTGGCATGGTTATTTTCCTGTACAGCATTTAGAACTTTGCATTTGTCTAAATTAAACTGCATCTGCCACTTCTCCGACCATTGCATCAGTCTGTTCAAATCATCCTGGAGTGCTCTACTGTCCTCATTAGAATGAATTGGACGGCCTATTCTGGTGTCATCAGCAAATTTGCTTTTGTCACTATTTATTCCCTCACCTATGTCGTTTATGTAAATTGTGAATAACAACGGGCCCCAACACTGACCCCTGTCGAACACCGCTTGTGATGTGCCACCATTCTGATTTCTCCCCATTTATGCAAACTCTCTGCTGCCTATTTGTCATTCCATGCCTCCACCCAAGAAAAAATTTCTCCTCCTATCCTGTGTGCCTTAAGTTTCCTGAAAACTTTCTGATGTGGAACTATCAAAAACCTTACTGATATCCACATACACAATATCATATTCATTACCATGATCTACCTCCTCAAACACCTTAGTGGAAAAAGTTAGTAAATTCATAAGACAAGAACGCCCCTTTGAAAACCGTGTTGAGGTTCATTAATTTATGCCTATCGAGATGACTACGAAATGCTTCGGCAATTATTGATTCCATAAATTTTCCCCACTATGGAGGTAAGGCTTATTGGTCTATAGTTCGAAGCCAAGGACCTGTCACCTGCCTTGTAAATAGGTATTACATTTGCCATTTTCCACTTATCAGGCACTATGCCAGTTTGTAGTGATATGTTAAAAGATTAACCAAAGGTATGTTAAGATCCTCTTTACATTCCTTTAACATCCTTGCAAACAGTTCATCAGGGCCTGGGGATTTGTTAGGTTTTAGTTTATCTGTCTGAGGACCATGTCACTAGTTACCACAATCGTGCACAGTTTATTATCGTCCTGTTCTACATAAGCTGTTATTTCAGGAATATTGTTAGTATTTTCCTGGGTGGAAACTGAGAGGAAGTAGGTATTGAGAATTTCACACACATCCTTATAACTGTCAGTGATCTGACCAGAGTTACTCTTAAGTGGGTCTGTCTTGTCCCTAATCTTACTTCTGTATACCTAAAGAACCCTTTTGGGTTAGTCTTTGAATCACTTGCGACCTTAGCCTCATAATCCCTTTTTGGTTTTCTTATTCCATTCTTTATTTCTATCTTCAATTGAATATATTGATTTCTTAACTGCCCATCCCCTGTTTTGATACGCCTATATATGCCTCTCTTTTGACCAATGAGATGTTTTAATTTATTGTTCATCCATTTGGGATCATTTTTGTCAGATCTAATTTCCCTACTCGGAACAAGAGTTGTCTGGGCAGCTAGAACTATGCTCTGAAAAACGTCATATTGGCAACCAAGATCACCTACCTGACCCATAGTCAGGACATCCCAATTTAGCCCACCCAGGTAATTTTTCAGTCCCATGAAGTCGGCCAAGCAAAAATTGGTGGCCTGGTGGCCTGGTGGCTAAAGCTCCCGCTTCACACACGGAGGGCCCGGGTTCGATTCCCGGCGGGTGGAAACATTTCGACACGTTTCCTTACACCTGTTGTCCTGTTCACCTAGCAGCAAATAGGTACCTGGGTGTTAGTGGACTGGTGTGGGTGGCATCCTGGGGGACAAGATTAAGGACCCCAATGGAAATAAGTTAGACAGTCCTCGATGACGCACTGACTTTCTTGGGTTATCCTGGGTGGCTAACCCTCCAGGGTTAAAAATCCGAACGAAATCTTATCTTATCCTGAACCGTATCAAGAAAGTCACTGGACTCAAGATTTCCTGTCATATTGTTCCAATCAATTTGTCTAAAGTTAAAATCTCCCATTATCACATTTTCATATCTAAATGCCTTATGAATTTCGTCCCATAACAGCTTACTGCCCTCCTTATCAAGGTTTGGGGGCCTATAAATCACACCCAAAATTTAGGAGCCAGTCATCAAATTTTCCGCCCGCGCTCAAAAAAAAATCGAAAAAATTATGGAAATTTAGTTAATCGTATAGAAAAATAGCTTAACTCTCTGGCAACACAATGGTACAAGAATCAATGTTCTACGACGTTTCTACAAGAAATTATAGTCATTTATATCATGTATGGTGACTGCGATGTGGGTAGCGAGTCTGCTCACAGCCCATATATTTTTTGGAATATTTTCCTTGTTTTTTCTTGGTTTTCTTTCTAATATAATAACTGACTTTTTGGCATCATAAAAAGATAGGCGGAGCTTATTAGTAGACTTCCACCCAATCAGAAATCATCTGGGAACACAGGCAGTGTTCCCGCTGCAGAGTGCCAGGAGAAATCATTTCAACATTACGCTTATATCAGCTTATATATCACTTTACGGCTTATTTATCTATCAGAATTGATCTAATATGATATAATAAACACTATAAATAACATACAAACATGTTATATACTCTAGACTGAATAAAATAAGCCATAATATAGCGAGACCATCACCAATATTTTGATATAAAGTAGTTACTCCTCTCCATATCGCCTTTGTGTAAGAAAAAACGGTATTTTTAAGAGGATAACTGCACTAGAACAACAGTTTACTAAGAAATACACCCAAACAAACGCGATTTTCGCGATTTTTTTTTTTCGAGACGGGGGGGTCGGCCGGCGCTCCGGGCCAATATCTCGGAAGTAACTTATTCACTTATTTCGCTTAGGTACGCCTTTATTACTTAATTAAGTGGAATAATATTCACAGAAATGGTAAAATAATTTCTCTAAAATTTACAAAAAGGCACAATACCGTGACTGGAACGATACACAAATAACCCGCACATAAAAGAGAGAAGCTTACGACGACGTTTCGGTCCGACTTGGACCATTGACAAAGTCACACTAACAGAGGTGGAGCAGGACGGCTATATATAGGCAGGAAGAGGTGGAGGTAGTAGTAGTAGTGGTAGTAGTAGTAGTAGTAGTAGTAGTAGTAGTAGTAGTAGTAGTAGTACAAGAATTGTATACAATACCGACAGGATGAAATTAAGACATGCACAACACCCGGGCATCCCCATCGTAGACGTTTCGCCATCCAGCCAGCCACTGGATGGCAAAACGTCCACAACAAAGACAACCAGACGCCGCACATGTGTCTTAATTTCTTCTTCCTCTTCCCCTTTCCTCTCTCCTTTTTCTCCTCTGAGTTGTCTTTCTCTCTCCTGTCTCGTGTTTCTGTTCCTTCTTCATTTATTTTATTTCACCACTTCCCCTTTCATGCACCTCGGTGCGCTTGCTCTCCCTCTGTGGGCATCTAGCTCTCTTGCAGTGCTCCCCTTCCTTTGTATTTGACTGGCTCTTCTTCCTTATTTCCCACTTCTACCACTACCACTACCTCTTCTTCTTCTACTACAACTACTGATGAAATTAAGACATGTGCGGCGTCTGGTGTCTTTGTTGTGGACGTTTCGCCATCCAGTGGCTGGCTGGATGGCGAAACGTCTACGATGGGGATGCCCGGGTAACATTAAAGGATGCATAGTAATTACACAATCATGAGTGATTCAGTAACACCTTAGACACAAAAATATTAACAATATTGTAGATGAATGGTTCAAAGAACCGACATGTTAAATTAGACACATGTGCAACTCTTGGGTATCTTTATTGAGAAAATGTTTCGCCACACAGTGGCTTCATCAGTCCATACAAAGGAGAATCTTGAAGAACAGGAGGAGAATGAGGTAATCAGTCCCTCAACCTTGAGTCGATGTGGTCAGTTCATCAATCTTGAAAAGAATACGGCACAGGAGCGGAGCAGCAGCTTATAAACCGTATGGCAGGAGAGGTGCAGCAGTCATAGGTGGTGTCACATTTGTCCAATGTGGAAGTAGGTTGTGCCCAAGGGTTTATAAGCTGCTTCTCCGCTCATATGCCGTATTCTTGTCAAGATTGATGGACTGACCACATCGACTCAAGGCTGAGGGACTGATTACCTCATTCCCCTCCTGTTCAAGTTTATCCTTTGTATGGACTGATGAAGCCACTGTGGCGAAACGTTTCCTCAATAAAAATACCCAAGAGTTGCACATGTGTCTAATTTAAGAATAACAATGTAAACAATGGAATACATGTCTTTACTTAAACACAATGACACCTCAACCTGGTGAAAGAAAATGCACTTAAAAAGATTAATTTCTTAAGAAGGTTGCAACAGTGAATGTTAACAACTCCCAAAGGCAACTTATGTGCAATTATCTTAGCATGTAAACCATATTCATTCAACATAGTATATAAATAAAAACTTTTTTTTTTTTATTATCACACCGGCCGATTCCCACCAAGGCAGGGTGGCCCGAAAAAGAAAAACTTTCACCATCATTCACTCCATCACTGTCTTGCCAGAAGGGTGCTTTACACTACAGTTTTTAAACTGCAACATTAACACCCCTCCTTCAGAGTGCAGGCACTGTACTTCCCATCTCCAGGACTCAAGTCCGGCCTGCCGGTTTCCCTGAATCCCTTCATAAATGTTACTTTGCTCACACTCCAACAGATGTGACGGTGAACAGGCAAAAGGGGGGGGGGGGGGTTGGCCTGTACATTGCAGAGTCACTTGTTTGCACAGAACTGCTTAATGCCTCAAATGATGTAGTGGAAGTTTTAGCAGTAGAGGTAGAGAACCAAAACCTAGTCATTGTGATAGTCTACAAGCCTCCAGATGCAACATCCCAGCAATTCCAGGAACAGCTGTTAAAAATTGACCACTGTCTGGAAAATCTTCCAGCTCCTGCACCCAACATCTTGCTCCTGGGGGATTTCAACTTAAGGCACCTAAAATGGAGGAATATAGCAAATAATATTGTTGCAGTAATAACACCAGGAGGCAGCTCTGATGAAAACTCACACTCACGCGAGCTTTTAAATCTGCACAAAATTCAATTTAAACCAGCAAATAATACAGCCTACTACAATGGAGAATACACTAGACCTCATCTTCACTAACAATGATCTGATAAGAAATGTCACCATATCAAAAATATACTCAGATCACAATATAACCGAGGTTCAGACATGTATGCGTGGAGCCCCAAACCGACATAATTAGACTAGTCACGAGGGAGCATTCACCAAATTCAACTTCAATAACAAAAACAAAGTGGGACCAAGTAAACCAAGTCCTAACCGATATAAGCTGGGAAGATATACTAAGCAACACAGACCCCAACTTATGCCTAGAACAGATTGACTTTGTGGCACTCTGTATGCACAAGACTTACTCCTCTAAAGAAAAAGGAGTAGATGTAAAATAGAAAGACAGGCGCTCTCTTTACAGGCGACGGAAAAGAATAACAGCGGCTAAAAGAGGGCAATTTACCTGAAATACGTAGGGAGACACTGGTCAGAGAAATAGCAAACATCGAACTTAAGCTAAAGGAATCGTATAGGAGTCAGGAATCGCGGGAAGAACTAAAAGCCATAAATGAAATCTAAAGAAACCCAAAGTATTTCTTCTCCTATGCCAAATCAAAGTCGAGAACAACGTCCAGTATTGGGCCCTTACTTAAACAAGATGGGTCCTACACAGATGACAACAAGGAAATGAGTGAGCTACTCAAGTCCCAATATGACTCGGTTTTTAGCAAGCCACTAACCAGACAGTCGAAGATCAAAATGAATTTTTTATGAGAGTGCCACAGAATTTGGTTAACAAGCCTATCTGATGTTATCCTGACGCCAAATGACTTCGAACAGGCGATAAATGACATGCCAATGCACTCTGCTCCAGGGCCAGACTCGTGGAACTCCGTGTTCATCAATAACTGCAAGAAGCCCCTATCACTAGCCTTTACCATCCTATGGAGAGGGAGCATGGACACGGGAGTCGTCCCACAGTTACTAAAAACAACAGACATAGCCCCACTCCACAAAAGGGGGCAGTAAAGCAACAGCAAACTACAGACCGATAGCACTAACATCCCACATCATAAAAATCTTTGAAAGAGTCCTAAGAAGCAATATCACCACCCATCTAGAAACCCATCAGTTACACAACCCAGGGCAACATGGGTTTAGAACAGGTCTCAACTATTGGATCACTACGACAAGGTCCTAGATGCACTAGAAGACGAAGAATGCAGATGTAATATATACAGACTTTGCAAAAGCCTTCGACAAGTGTGACCATGGCGTAATAGCGCACAAAATGCGTGCTAAAGGAATAACAGGAAAAGTCGGTCGATGGATCTATAATTTCCTCACTAACAGAACACAGTAGTAGTCAACAGAGTAAAGTCCGAGGCAGGCACGGTGAAAAGCTGTTCCACGAGGCACAGTACTCGCTCCCATCTTGTTCCTCATCCTTATATCTGAGAAGGATGTCAGCCACAGCACCGTGTCTTTTGCAGATGACACCCGAATCTGCATGACTGTCTTCCATTGCAGACACTGCAAGGCTCCAGGCGGACATCAACCAAATCTTTCAGTGGGCTGCAGAAAACAATAAGAAGTTCAACGATGAGAAATTTCAATTACTCAGATATGGTAAACACGAGGAAATTAAATCTTCAGAGTACAAAACAAATTCTGGCCACAAAATAGAGCGAAACACCATCGTCAAAGACCTGGGAGTGATCATGTCGGAGGATCTCGCCTTCAAGGACCATAACATTGTATTGATTGCATCTGTTAGAAAAATGACAGGATGGATAATGAGAACCTTCAAAACGAGGGATGCCAAGCCCATGAT
>NC_069480.1:25607523-25633694 GCF_026875155.1 Cherax quadricarinatus | reverse complement strand
AAGGGGCTTGTGGGGTGACAAGCCTCTGACTGTATCTTAAAAAAGGTCAGACACAAAGGCAAAAGGCGACTGAAATTATGAGTTTAGTGGTGCAGGATGCACTTGATGGTATAGTGAGGGACAAGACTGAACGACAACCGAGGAAAGGAGCGAGTGAGCATGCAATACAGGAAATGGGGAAGGGAGTACGATGGGCATTAGATGATCACGATCGCCTTCTCATGGGTGGGCCTATATCTGAGGCAGAGGTGTGGGCAACACAACAGGGAATGAGTAAGAGGAAGGCACCAGGTATTGATGGCATCCCTTGTGAATTTTATATAGAACATTGGGAGGTAATTAGGGGTTTCATGGTTTGTTTACTAAATGCGATGAAGGAGGTCTGTCTCAGAATAACGCGGGTTTTTGGTGTTAGGAAATGTAACGGGCCATTAGCGATTAAGGACTATCGTCCCATATCGTTGATGTGCAGTGACTATAAGCTATTTGCGAAAATTTTGATGAATAGGATTAAGAAAGTGTTTGATAAGGTGATCCATGTGGGTCAGTTTGGTGTACCAGGTAAGTCAGTGTATGATGGTCATGAGAAAATCAGGGAGTTTTTTGAGGATTGCGGGGAGGGGAGAGGGAGTGTTCTGGGTTTAGATTGGAGAGTCACTTTTGATAGTGTGGAAAGGGAGGTTCTGTGGAGATTTATGAGATGGCAGGATTTGGAAATGAGGTCGTCATTTGGGCCTGTTCATTGTACAATGGGGTGGGTTTTAAAGTACAAGCTAATGGGAGGTTAGGTGTTTTCATACAGCTGAGCAGGGGGATCCGTCATGGATGCTCATGTCTCAAATGCTTTTTGCATGTCTTCAAGACCTGCTTTACTGGGCTGTATGTGGACAGGGAGTAGATTCGTTTTGGGGTTTGGGCAGTGGTCGACCGGCCCTTGTGGGTTATGTGGATGATACTACTGTGCTATTACGTATGAGGGAACACTTACGTATTGTTGGGGGACTTGTTAGTGTTTTTGGAGAGGAGACGGCCCTCTGGGTTAATAGGAAAAAATCGAAGATTATGGTGGTTGGGGGAGTGGGTGTTGAGGGGTGGATGATAGATGATCGTCTCACTATTTGTTGGGTTCATTATATGCGTGAAGTAGACCAGATGCGGGCGTGTAATTCTGGGAGGGTTGTAAATGGTGTCTTGGGGCAACTAAGTAGCCTCTGGCCACGACATTTAACCCTACAACAGAAGGTGGTAGTCATTAATGTCCTGCTTTATAGCAACATCCCCCCAATAAAAAGCAGGAGTGTCACTAAGAACATAAGAATGGAGGAACACTGCAGAACTACATCTACCCAAAGCTACCCAAGAATTTACTCCCTACCCAATGACACCAATCAAACCCAGCCACTCCCACTCATATATTTGTCCAATCTCTTTTTAAAGCTACTCAAAGTCCTAGCCTCGATCACCCTACTGGGAAGATTTTTCCTCACATCCACAACTCTGGGAGATAAGACACATAGGCAACATTTAGGCAACTTTATTCAGAAATGTTTCGCCTACACAGTAGGCTTCTTCAGTCGAGTGCAGAAAGTAGGCTGGAGTAGTAGAGATTTGAAGACGATGTAATCAGTCCATCACCCTTGAAGTCGTAGATTTGAGGTTGTCAGTTCCTCAGCCTGGAGAAGTTCTGTTCCAAAGCCTGGAACTAACTGAAGATCAAGTGACAGTGTTGAGACTAAATACTGTCGGAAGGAGAGGCGCAGAGTAGTGTAGTGAGAATGTAGCCACTGGGAGGTCATGTCCCTCTCAGATCAAACAGTTCTCACTTGAAAAAGTTTGTCCAATGTGTTTTCTCTTCTGTACCAAGAAGTGTGCAAGTGTGCAATCTACATCTACAGGACCTTAAATTCCAATATCAACCTTGACCTAAAACGCTTTCTTGAAAGTTGCGACAGGACCCACAGGTATAACACAAGACACAAACATCTCTGACATTCCCGTGTCCGACTAAACCTTCACAAAATTTCAATGTATGTCAAAGGCCCTAAAATCTGGAACACCCTACCTGAGAACTCTAGAACTGCAGACACGTTCATCACCTTCAAAACGACCGTTCAAAACATACTGATCTCCCTGATACACACCATCAACTAACTACATGAAAACCACCTGGTGGTTCACACTTACACTCACCCATTTGACTATAAGCACAGAAATACGAATTTTAAACTTAAATTAATGAATGAATCCCAATAGTCATAAGTTTGCCTGTGATACTCCAATATAGAAACTATGTATTGTGCCAAAACAAAATCATTCACATTGCTAAACTCACAAACTAGTACTTAGTCACTTAGCCATAATACCAACTCACTCAATAACTTGTAATAATTTAGAGTTAAGAATTAATCTAAGTCTGCTCGAAATGCCTAGCCATGCTAGGTGTCCTATGGCCCCCTCTGTAACTAGTATTTTATTACATGTAAACCACACAATAACCAAATTCTGTAAACCCTGCATTGTAATCCTTATAGAGAATAAACTTGAATGATTGATTGAAGTTGAAACCATTGCTTGGAGTCCTGTCTTGGCGGGAAATTTTCAGCATGCTATTTACATTCTCTTTATTTATTCCCGTTTTCTATTTATACACCACGTTTCATATCCCCCCTAACTCTACGCCTTTCGAGAGTGCGCAGATTCAGGGTCCTCAGGCTATCCTCATAAGGAAGATTTCTGATACATGGGATCATCTTTGTCATCCTCCTCTGTACTTTTTCCAGAGCATTATATCCATTCTGTAATACGGTGACCAGAACTGAGCAGCATAGTCTAAATGAGGCCTAACCAAGGATATATAGAGTTGAAGAACAACCTGAGGACTTCTATTATTTATGCTTCTAGATATGAAGCCAAGAATTCTGTTAGCTTTATTGCGAACACTTATGCACTGTTGTCTTGGTTTTAGGTTATTGTTAAGTAGAACATCTAAAATCTTTTTCGCAATCAGTAGTATTAAGAAAACATTATTTAGTTTATATGTGGCATGGTTATTTTCCTGTACGCATTTAGAACTTTGCATTTGTCTAAATTAAACTGCATCTGCCACTTCTCCGACCATTGCATCAGTCTGTTCAAATCATCCTGGAGTGCTCTACTGTCCTCATTAGAATGAATTGGACGGCCTATTCTGGTGTCATCAGCAAATTTGCTTTTGTCACTATTTATTCCCTCATCTATGTCGTTTATGTAAATTGTGAACAACAACGGGCCCCAACACTGACCCCTGAGGAACACCGCTTGTGACGTGCTCCCATTCTGATTTCTCCCCATTTATGCAAACTCTCTGCTGCCTATTTGTCATTCATGCCTCCACCCAAGAAAAAATTTCTCCTCCTATCCTGTGTGCCTTAAGTTTCCTGAAAACTTTCTGATGTGGAACTATCGAAAACCTTACTGATGTCCACATACACAATATCATATTCATTACCATGATCTACCTCCTCAAACACCTTAGTGGAAAAAGTTAGTAAATTCATAAGACAAGAACGCCCCTTTGAAAACCGTGTTGAGGTTCATTAATTTATGCCTATCGAGATGACTACGAATTGCTTCGGCAATTATTGATTCCATAAATTTTCCCACTATGGAGGTTAGGCTTATTGGTCTATAGTTCGAAGCCAAGGACCTGTCACCTGCATTGTAAATAGGTATTACATTTGCCATTTTCCACTTATCAGGCACTATGCCAGTTTGTAGTGATATGTTAAAAGATTAACCAAAGGGTATGTTAAGATCCTCTTTACATTCCTTTTAAACCCATCCTTGCAAACAGTTCATCAGGGCCTGGGGATTTGTTAGGTTTTAGTTTATCTGTCTGAGGACCATGTCACTAGTTACCACAATCGTGCACAGTTTATTATCGTCCTGTTCTACATAAGCTGTTATTTCAGGAATATTGTTAGTATTTTCCTGGGTGGAAACTGAGAGGAAGTAGGTATTGAGAATTTCACACACATCTTATAACTGTCAGTGATCTGACCAGAGTTACTCTTAAGTGGGTCTGTCTTGTCCCTAATCTTACTTCTGTATACCTAAAGAACCCTTTTGGGTTAGTCTTTGAATCACTTGCGACCTTAGCCTCATAATCCCTTTTTGGTTTTCTTATTCCATTCTTTATTTCTATCTTCAATTGAATATATTGATTTCTTAACTGCCCATCCCCTGTTTTGATACGCCTATATATGCCTCTCTTTTGACCAATGAGATGTTTTAATTTATTGTTCATCCATTTGGGATCATTTTTGTCAGATCTAATTTCCCTACTCGGAACAAGAGTTGTCTGGGCAGCTAGAACTATGCTCTGAAAAACGTCATATTGGCAACCAAGATCACCTACCTGACCCATAGTCAGGACATCCCAATTTAGCCCACCCAGGTAATTTTTCAGTCCCATGAAGTCGGCCAAGCAAAAATTGGTGGCCTGGTGGCCTGGTGGCTAAAGCTCCCGCTTCACACACGGAGGGCCCGGGTTCGATTCCCGGCGGGTGGAAACATTTCGACACGTTTCCTTACACCTGTTGTCCTGTTCACCTAGCAGCAAATAGGTACCTGGGTGTTAGTGGACTGGTGTGGGTGGCATCCTGGGGGACAAGATTAAGGACCCCAATGGAAATAAGTTAGACAGTCCTCGATGACGCACTGACTTTCTTGGGTTATCCTGGGTGGCTAACCCTCCAGGGTTAAAAATCCGAACGAAATCTTATCTTATCCTGAACCGTATCAAGAAAGTCACTGGACTCAAGATTTCCTGTCATATTGTTCCAAATCAATTTGTCTAAAGTTAAAAATCTCCCATTATCACATTTTCATATCTAAATGCCTATGAATTTCGTCCATAACAGCTTACTGCCCTCCTTATCAAGGTTTGGGGGCCTAAAAAATCACACCCAAAATTTAGGAGCCAGTCATCAAATTTTCCGCCCGCGCTCAAAAAAAAATCGAAAAAATTATGGAAATTTAGTTAATCGTAAAAGAAAATAGCTTAACTCTCTGGCAACACAATGGTAAAGAATCAAAGTTCTACGACGTTTTTCTACAAGAAATTATAGTCATTTTATCATGTATGGTGACTGCGATGTTTGGGGAGCGAGTCTGCTCACAGCCCATATATTTTTTGGAATATTTTCCTTGTTTTTTCTTGGTTTTCTTTCTAATATAATAACTGACTTTTTGGCATCATAAAGATAGGCGGAGCTTATTAGTAGACTTCCACCCAATCAGAAATCATCTGGGAACACAGGCAGTGTTCCCGCTGCAGAGTGCCAGGGAAAACATTTCAACATTACGCTTATATCAGCTTATATATCACTTTACGGCTTTTTTATCTATCAGAATTGATCTAATTTTGATATAATAAACACTATAAATACATACAAACATGTTATATACTCTAGACTGAATAAAATAAGCCATAATATAGCGAGACCATCACCAATATTTGATATAAAGTAGTTTACCCTCTCCATAACGCCTTTGGAGTAAGAAAAAAAACGTATTTTTAAGAGATAACTGCACTAGAACAACAGGTTACAAGAATTACACCCAAACAAACGCGATTTCGCGATTTTTTGTTTTCGAGACGGGGGTCGGCCGGCGCTCCCGTGGCCAATATCTCGGAAGTAAAACTTATTCACTATTTCGCTTAGTTACCCTTTATTACTTAATTAAGTGAAAAATCTTCACAGAAATGGTAAACAAAATTCTCTAAAATTTACAAACAGGGCTCACATACCGTGACTGAACGATACACAAATAACCGCACATAAAAGAGAGAAGCGATACACGACGTTTCGGTCCGACTTGGACCAGTTGACAAAGTCACAACTAACAGAGGTGGAGCAGGACCGGCTAAATAAAGGCAGGAAAGTGAGGTATAGTATAGTGGTAGTAGTAGTAGTAGTAGTAGTAGTAGTAGTAAGTCTAGTATAGTAATACAAGGAATTGTATACAAAACCGACAGGATGAAATTAAGACATGCACAACACCCCGGCATTCCCCATCGTAGACGTTTCGCCATCCAGCCAGCCACTGGAATGGCATAACGTCCACAAAACAACGACAACGCAGACGCCGCATACATGTTGTCTTAATTCTTCTTCCTCTTCCCCTATTCCTACTCTCCTTTTTCTCCTCTGAGTTGTCTTCTCTCTCACTCTCGCTGTCTCGTGTTTCAGTTCTTCTCTTTATTTTATTTCATTCACCCACTTCCCCTTCATGGCCACCTCGGTGCGCTTGCTCGCACCTCTGTGGGCAAGCAAGCACTCCTTGCAGTGCTCCCCTTCCTTTGTATTTGACTGGCTCTTCTTCTTATTTCCCACTTCTACACTACCACGACCTCTTCATCTTTTTTCTACTACAACTACTGATGAAATTTAAGACATGTGCGGCGTCTGGTGTCTTTGTTGTGGACGTTTCGCCACCATGCTGCCTGGATGGCGAAACGACAACGATGGGATGCCCGGGTAACAATAAAGGATGCAATAGTAATTACACCTCAAGATGATTCATAACACCTTAGACACAAAAATATTACCAATATAGTATATGAATGTTCAAAGAACCGACATGTTTAAATTAGACACATGTGCAACTCATGGTTAACTTTATGAGAAAAATGTTTTCGGCCACACAGTGGCTTCACAGTCCATACCAAAGGAAATCTTGAAGATCAGAGGAGAATGAAGGTAATCATCATCCCTCAACCTTGAGTCGAGTGGGGTCAGTTCATCAACTGTGAAAAGAATACGGCCAGAGCGAGCAGCAGCTTATAAACCGTATGGCAGGAGAGGTTGCAGCATTCATAGGGGGTGACACATTTGTCCAATGTGAAGTATGTTGTGCCCCGGTTTATAAGCTGCTTCTTCTTCGCCCGCGCATAATGCCTATTTCTGTCAAGATTGATGGAGCTGACCACACATCGACTCCAGGCTGAGGACCTGATACTCATTCCCCCTCCTGTTCAAGTGAATCCTTTGTATGGACTGATGAAGCCACAGTGGAGAAACGTTTGCCTCAATAAAAATACCCAATAGTTTGCACATGTGTCCCTATTTAAGAATAACAATGTAAACAATGGAATACATGTCTTTACTTAAACAACAATGCATCTCAACACTGGTGACAAGAAAATGCACTTAAAAAGATTAATTTCTTAAGAAGGTTGCAACAGTGAATGTTAACACTCCCAAAGGCAACTTATGTGCAATTTTCATTAGGCAAGTTAAAACCATATTCATTCTACCTATTATAAAATAAAAACTTTTTTTTTTTATTAAACACACCGTCCGATTCCCACCAAGGCAGCGTGGCCCCAAAAAGAAAAACTTTCAACCATCATTCACTCTCCATCACTGTCTTGCCAAAGGGGTCTTTACACTACAGTATTTTAACCAGCAAACATAACACCTCCCTCCTTCAAGAGTGCAGGCACTGTACTTCCCATCTCCAGGACTCAAGTCCGCGGCCTGTCCCGGTTTCCCTGAATCCCTTCATAAATTTTACTCTTGCTCACACCCAACAATGTGACGGTGAACAGCAGGCAAAAGGGGGGTGGGGGGGTTGGCCTGTACATTGCGAGTCACTTTGTTTGCACAGAACTGCTTAATGCCTCAAATGATGTAGTGGACAGTTTTAAGCAGTAGCAGGTAGAGAACCAAACCTAGTCATTGTGGATAGTCTAACAAGCCTCAGATGCAACATCCCAGCAATCCAGAACAGCAGTAAAAATGACCACTGCTGAAATTCTACCATCTCCTGCACCCAACATCTTGCTCCTGGGGGATTTCAACTTAAGCACCTAAACTTGGAGGAATAAAGCAAATAATAATGTTGCAGTAATAACCACCCGTAGTCCGCTCTAGAAGAAACTCACCCTCACGCACGCGAGCTATTAAAATCTGCACCAAAATTCCATTTACACACAACTAATAAAGCCTACTACAATGGCGATACACAAGACCTCATCTTCACTAACATGATCGATAAGCAACTGTCACCAAATCAAAATATACTCAAGAACACAATATTAACTCGAGTTCGACATGTATGCCGTGGACCCCAAACCGACAAAATTAGACTAGTCACTGAGGGAGCATTCACCAAATTACGAACATCAATAACAAAAAACACCGTGGGACCAAGTAACTACCAAGTGCCTAACCGATATAAGCTGGAAGATATACTAAGCAACTCAACAGACCCCCACATATGCCATAGAACAGATTGACTTTGTGGTCACTCTGTATGCACTAATACTACTCCTCTAAAGAAAAAGGAGCGGATGTAAATAGAAAGACCAGTCGCTCGTCCTTTAACACAAAGGGCCGACGGAAAAGAAATAACAACGTGCGTAAAAGAGGCAATTTTACCTGAAATACGTAGGGAGGACACTGGTCAGAGAAATAGCAAACAATCGAACTTAATCTCAAGGAATCGTATAGGAGTCAGGAAACCGGGATTACAAAAGCCTATAAATTAAATCTAAAAGAAACCCAAAGTCTTTCATCACCTATGCCAAATCAAAGTCGGGAACAACGTCCCGTATTGGGCCCTTACGTAAACCAAGATGGGTCTACCCAGATGACATCAAGGAAATGAGTGAGCTACCTCCAAGTCCCAATATGACTCGGTTTTTAGCAAGCCACCTAACCAGACAGCCGACGATCACAATAATTTTTTTATGAAGAGTGCCACAGAATTTGGGTAACAAGGCTATCTGATGTTTATCCTAGAACGCCAATGACTTCGAACAGGCGATAAATGACATGCCAAACACTCTGCTCCAGGCCAGACTCGTGGAACACCCGGTTCAACAATACTGCAAGAAGCCCCTATCACTACCTTTACCATCCTA
Organism: Cherax quadricarinatus; assembly: GCF_026875155.1. Taxonomy (NCBI): domain Eukaryota; kingdom Metazoa; phylum Arthropoda; class Malacostraca; order Decapoda; family Parastacidae; genus Cherax; species Cherax quadricarinatus. Next base: position 25,624,783 of record NC_069480.1, on the reverse strand, counting down.
TGGAGAGGGACATGGACACGGGAGTCGTCCCACAGTTACTAAAAAACAACCGACATAGCCCCAGCTCAACAAAAGGGGAAAACAGTAAAGCAACCGCAAACTACAGACCGATAGCACTAACATCCACATCATAAAAATCTTTGAAAGAGTCCAAAGAAGCAATATCACCACCCATCTAGAACCCCATCAGTTACACAACCCAGGGCAACAAGGGTTTAGAACAGGTCTCAACATATGGATCACTACGACAAGGTCCTAGATGCACTAGAAGACGAAGAATGCAGATGTAATATATACAGACTTTGCAAAAGCCTTCGACAAGTGTGGACCATGGCGTAATAGCGCACAAAATGCGTGCTAAAGGAATAACAGGAAAAGTCGGTCGATGGATCTATAATTTCCTCACTAACAGAACACAGTAGTAGTCAACAGAGTAAAGTCCGAGGCAGGCACGGTGAAAAGCTGTTCCACGAGGCACAGTACTCGCTCCCATCTTGTTCCTCATCCTTATATCTGAGAAGGATGTCAGCCACAGCACCGTGTCTTTTGCAGATGACACCCGAATCTGCATGACTGTCTTCCATTGCAGACACTGCAAGGCTCCAGGCGGACATCAACCAAATCTTTCAGTGGGCTGCAGAAAACAATAAGAAGTTCAACGATGAGAAATTTCAATTACTCAGATATGGTAAACACGAGGAAATTAAATCTTCAGAGTACAAAACAAATTCTGGCCACAAAATAGAGCGAAACACCATCGTCAAAGACCTGGGAGTGATCATGTCGGAGGATCTCGCCTTCAAGGACCATAACATTGTATTGATTGCATCTGTTAGAAAAATGACAGGATGGATAATGAGAACCTTCAAAACGAGGGATGCCAAGCCCATGATGACATTCTTCAGGTCACTTGTTCTATCTAGGCTGGAATATTGCTGGACACTAACGGCACCTTTCTTGGCAGGTGAAATTGCCGACCTAGAAAATGTACAGAGAACCTTCACAGCACGCATAACGGAGATAAAACACCTCAATTACTGGGAGCGCTTGAGGTTCCTGAACCTGTATTCCCTGGAACGCAGGAGGGAGAGATACACGATTATATACACCTGGAAAATCCTAGAGGGACTAGTACCGAACTTGCACAAGAAAATCCTCATACGAAAGAAAAAGACTTGGCAGAGATGCACCACCCCCAAAAAAAGCGGGGGTGTCACTAGCACAAGGACCATACCATTAGTTAGGGGCCCGAGACTGTTAAATTCCCCCCCGACACAAAAAGGGGGATACCAACGCCCTCTGGCATCTTCAAGCTGGCACTGGACAAACACCTAAGTGGGTTTCCCTGATCCCGGGCTGTGGCTCGTACGTTGGTTTGCGGCAGCAACGCTTGGTTGATCGGCTCCGACCCCACCAGGAGGCCGGGTCACAACCGGGCCGGGGGGCTTGACTCCCAAACGCCTGGTAAACTCCGGGTAAACAACCGCATCATATGTTTAGATTTGTACTAAAAAACAAATCAATTTTGAATGGATCCTTTTATAAATCGCCTTAACGATCAGAGTTAGAGAGTAATTTCTCTTGTAAAGTCGAAGTCCAACTTATTTATCCTCTTCACATAAAAAATATGTTTGTATTAACATTATACACAACACTGGCAAGCAACTGTCCATCACTTCCAACCAAATATATTTCCCTACCCCACTCTCAAGGATGGAGGCAAGGACCTCCCCCATTTATACCTTTAACCATCTTTCACTCCACTTGAAGGAACACAGTAAATTGTTACGGTTTCGAATCTTAATTTTTGCCGGGTTAGTGCACCCCGTAAAAAAACCCAAAATGAGGGTATGGTTCCAAACTTAGAAATGTAAGGCACAAAAAAAATTTTGGGCTTTTCTAGTTTCTTTTTTTTTAAAAAGCTTAAATACTTCGATATTTAAATTTTTTTATTATATCACACTGCCGATTCCCACCAAGGCAGGGGGGCCGAAAAAGAAAAACTTTCCCATCATTACTCCATCACTGTCTTGCCAAAAGGGTGTTTTCACCATTTTTAAACGCACATTCCCCCCTCCTTCGATGCAGGCACTGTATTTCCCCCTCTCCAGGACTCAACCGGCCTCCCGGTTTCCCCTGACCCTTCATAAATGTTACTTTGCTCACCCCAACAGCAGTCAAGTTTTTAAAACCCTTGTCTCCTTTCACTCCTATCAAAACGTCATGCATCCGTGGAAGCCCAAGCCCTCGCACAAAAACCCCTTTTCCCCTCCTCCAACCTTTCTAGGGGACCCCCACCCCCCCCTTCCTTTCCCCTCAGACGATGCATCTTGAAGTCATTTTTTTGCCCTTTTTCCCCTAAATGTCCAACCCCCTAATAACCTTCCCCAGCCCTCTGGACAAAATTTTTTGGGAATCCCGACCTCCCCCTAACTTCCAAACTACAAATTTTCGCATTTATTCACACCACACATTTCCCTCAGCTGACATCTCCACTGCCTCCCGCCTTCTCCTCGCTGCAACATTCACACCAGTCACACCCATAAAGAGCGTTGGTAAAACTAACCCATACATTCCCCCCTTTGCCCCCCAGGACAAAGTTCTTTGTCTCCACAGACTCCTAAGTGCACCACTCACTCTTTTTCCCTCATCAATTCTATGATTCACCTCATCTTTCATAGACCCATCCGCTGACACGTCCACTCCCAAATATCTGAATACATTCACCTCCTCCATACTCTCTCCCTCCAATCTGATATTCAATCTTTCATCACCTAATCTTTTTGTTATCCTCATAACCTTACTCTTTCTTGTATTCACCTTTAATATTCTTCTTTTGCACACCCTACCAAATTCATCCACCAATCTCTGCAACTTCTCTTCAGAATCTCCCAAGAGCACAGTGTCATCAGCAAAGAGCAACTGTGACAACTCCCACTTTATGTGTGATTCTTTATCTTTTAACTCCACGCCTCTTGCCAAGATCCTCGCATTTACTTCTCTTACAACCCCATCTATAAATATATTAAACAACCAATATCACTGTCAGAAACTTACCTTCACACAAGAAAACTCTTAAATAGAATGTACATCATAGACCCCTCTGGAGACTCATGGTCACTACACTTGATAATGATCAGAGGAATATTACCGCTTCCTCAATAGTAACATTACTTGTGTGCAAGTACATATATTGAGAATTAACACTTTCACAGAGTAACTCCCTGGCATAAGGAATATATCACAAAGTTCTAAGCTTGACACTGGTCGTCACATCGTAACCTGAAGATAACAGTATATAATTGTCCGCAGACTTCACTTCACAATAAACCACAAGCTGATTCAGGAGTTTCTATTACAAAATTCTCTATCCAAGTGAGAATAAGGCAGAGTATTAGGAGGGTAGCTCAGTCAATGTACACTGAGTCGGCAGAGAGAGTGAACTGCCATAGACAGTTAATCCCTTCATGACATCAACTCGTCAAAAGGGGGAGAGGGTAGAGTGGTGCAAACTACCCACCAATGGACATACCTTGTTATAAACCTTAGCTAGGTGTACCTACCTAACACATTACTCAAGATATATATATACATCATACCCGGGTATATTCCTAAATCAGATAATATTATAAACTAGTGGAATCTTTAATTTAGCTAATATTAAAGAAACCCCGAGTATAATATTAAGTGGATAATACATATAAATTAATCCCATTATGACCTTGGTCATAACATATATGAATAGTGTATAGTCCATGACACACAAAAAACTGGACAGCTCCACAGGTGCTTGCACCCGTGGTCCATACATTATTCACTCACGCATCACTCATCCAACACACACGCAAACATTTGTTGTCATCCATAACAAGGGAGGCGACCCTGTTTTCACCCATGACTTCCCTACCCCAGCAACACTTTCCAATCATACCCTCCCCTCCCTCGTATATTACAAGTCTAATAAAACCTGTAACGTAAGTTGCCTATATCCCTCTGAAAAATCCCTCATCCACCTCCTCCCATAAATTTCCTTATTTCTACATACCGTTTTATAGAACGTTACCGCTAACACCCTCCTCTTCACCTCACTAACCTGTTTCCCCCGCAATCCCCACACTATATATATATAATCTGCCATTATGTACCCCACAGCTCTGATGACACTCTCATCCCAACCCCCATGTCGAGATTTGATGCCCTCAATACAGAAATTCCTTGACCTCCTATCCTATATATCACCCTATTTAACCACCACTTGACACTTCTCAGTCCATCACAAAAATATACTACATGAAACGCCGACTCCTCCCCACCACATATCCCGCACTCCCCCCCGTCAACCACTCGTCTATCTCGTAGAACCACACCTGACGGTAAAATGCCGTGCAGAAAACGATACATTACATCCTAAACACGAGGTCGCAACCTCATCCTACGCAACCTATTCCATATACTTCCCCATGCATACATGGGGAAAATTCCCTCTACAGGTGCTACAACCCTCCCGGCTAACATTCTACACAACCTACCTATTTTGACCATTGCTGGCTCTCGATCCCACGCCAGAGCCCTCAACACAGTTTCACACTCATGCAACTCAACTCCTGTATACATCCGTTGCAATCTGTTATGGATCCTGGCCAAACCCCCCCCACCCACACTTTCCCTCATCACCTCCCTTTTAATGAAGACACATTTTACCCTCCGCTTTAAGTCTAGCAATCCCAGCCCCCCTGACTTACAGGTAACATTACCACGTCCCTTTGAATCCAATCACAGCTCGAACCCCACAAGAATTTAAAAACCCTCCTATGTATGTTCGTTATTGCTGGCCCAGTTAATGGGAACACGGCTGCCACGTGCCATACTTTGCTATACAGTAAGATATTAATAACAATGGCACGCTGCACAAGGGTCAAATGATCAAGTTGCAATGCACCCAAGCGTCCCTGAATCCTGTCTACCATCCTAATTGAGTTTTCCATGCGTGCCACAGTTAGATCGTCTGCATAGATAAGACCGCAAATTTTTAACGAATTCACCTGCCTCCTCACAACTGCGCTACCCCACTCAACCCTTCCCTCCCACAATCCTAACCCCATGACCATGGATTTGTCTGAATTCACTCTCATACCGGTTGCCCCTGCAAACATTTGTACCACCTCATCTAATGTGTCCATTGACATCCCCTCCCTGATCAGAACAGCAGTGTCATCCACATACCCTATTAAAACTGGCCAAACCTTTACAACCACACTCCCTGGACCCTCTACGCTACACATTCGCTGCTCCACTAATCTATAAAAGGGGTCCTGTACGCATGCAAACAATAATTATGACATAGGACACCCCTGCCTAAGTCCCCTAACCATTACAATCTTCCCACCCATCAACCTGTACCCTCGACATTGCACCTCGATACAACGCCTCGACCAAACCCACTATTTCTTCCCCAAACCCCTGTCCCCTGAGGATGGCTTTCAATGCTTTCCGATCAACTCTATCGTATGCCCCTTGCCAATCGAGTGCCACCAAACCTCCCCCCTCCCCCCTTTTGCCTCCACAAAATCCCTAATCAACCAATGCCCCTCCACCATAGACCTCCCTGGCAAACCAAACTGAGTTTTCGATACTACTCGCCCCACCACACACTTAAACTGATTCCCCAAAACCTTAGCAAACAACTTGTAATCTGCGCATAACAACGAGATCGCCCGGTAATCCCAAAGTGTATGCTGCCCCTTACCCTTCGGTACCAAGACAACGACAGCCGTTGCCTGCTTCTCACCCAGCTCACCTCTCTCCTTCATGCAATTTAATAACATAACCAAAAAATGCCTCATTAACTCCCAATGCTGCTGATAAAACTCTGCCGGGAGTCCATCAATTCCTGGTGCTTTGCCCTTTTGCATTCCACTTAAAGCCCTCCATATTTCCCCCTCAGTTATTTCCCCACCCAGTGCTTCCCTATCACTGTTACTTAACTGACATACCACACTCCCACACACCTGTTCTAAAACCCAATCCTCTACCCCTTCTCGTTGCCAGTACTTCTCATACCACTTATCCGCAAATGCCCCCATTCCATCCATAGCTTGTATGACTCTAACATCATTTTCTGCTGGTGCATACACACTTACAAAGGATACCCTCTGCCCCATCCACCACCCGTTCACGTGCAATACTCTCCCCCCTCCCCCCTCATTTCTTAGCAACACAAACGGGCTTGCCTCCCTGATCAATATACCCACACCACCTTTCAGACGTGCAGATGGCAGAGTCATGACCTGAAACCCCACCACCTCGAGCTCTCTTCCCTCCTTGAAATTGTGTTCTTGCAGGAACACTACATCCACCCTATATTTACACAGAAACATTAGAAACCATTCCCTCTTCACACTATTACACAGTCCATTTACGTTCACAGTCATACACCTAAAACCTCTTTATAGTTTCCAACCCTTCCTCCTCTCTTGATTCGTCCCAGGGCCTCCTGCCCCAGAGCCAGCACAAGGCTTCACACCATCAACCCCACTTTTCTTGCGATGCCTCTTATCCTGACTACCTCGACAGTGCTCTTCCTTCCTCCCAGACCTCTTCGCCGGCGTCAGGACATTATCTGAGTCTGACGCCGCATCTCTCTTTCTTGTGATGCCCTTCACTTCCATGTGATCTTCTGAGGTTCCCTCACGATGTACCTCAACCTCCACCACGCCTCGTTCCACAGCACACGGCGACATCTCACGCTTACTAGTTGGCCCGTCAACCCTGCTATGGTTTTTATCATTACATTCCTCTACAGGCAATGCAGTGCCTCTCACCAGCTGAGGAACAACATCCTCTGCAGGCGGTATCAATGTCCTCAACACTTCCTGAAGCTCTTCCTCGAGAGCCTATACCTCCTCTTGCACTTGCACTTCTGTACTTTTCCCTTGCCTAGTAACAGATCCTGTTATGTCACAGTTTCCCTCACACACGCCAATCTCCTCTGTTGGATCCTCCATCACTTCACTCCACAAGCGCCCAAGCCCTTGCTTTCACGTGGGGCTCTCAACAACAGCTACCACGCTGGTAACTTGTGCTTCACCAGTTTGTGCAGGCGCCCTCCTCAGCTTCACACACGCTGCCGCCATATGGTCGTACACCCCGCATATTCTGCACGTACGTCTCTGTCCGGTGTATGATACCATAACTAGCGTCCTGAAGTCCTCCAACACGACGTAAGACGGTATGGGATGTCTCATAGTCATCTTCAGGGAAAAGGTTCCCTCCAGACGGCTCATGTAAGCACCAGCCGTCCACTTGCCCTGTTGTGCCAGATGTACGGTCCCATATGCCTCAAAAACACTCCTGATGCCAGCTTCATCTGCCTCAAATGGGACCTTACGAATCTTAGCCCACGTAAAGTGCCGAGGTACGTCGATCAAACTCACCTTCACAGCTGGAGTAGCGTCAAGACTCACGTCTTGGAATCTGGTCACCAAAGACTCATACACGGACGTGGAATTCAGTTTGACGAAGATTCTGTAAGCCCCATTCAGGGCAACACCGTACACCTTATCGTCCTGAATACCATAGGTCTCCCTAATGATTGTTGGGAGTAACACCTGCGCTGAAGAGGGTGAAATCGCCCCACGAAGCAGCTCAATACCGATGGTATTTACGCGCCTCCTCACACTCAGTGCCATGTTGGTACAAGGTAGCTCACCTGAAAACAGCAGAGGGGTGCAGAGCACAACCACACTCTACCATGGTCAGGCAGCGAATGTGAAGGAATCAGAACCCCTGTCGATAGCATGTGGAGTTCCCCACCTGGAGTCTACCTGGAGGTTATTCCGGGGATCAACGCCCCCGCGGCCCGGTCCACTACCAGGCCTCCCGGTGGATCAGGGCCTGAACAACCAGACTGTTACTGCTGGCCGCACACAGTCCAATGTACGAACCAAAGCCCGGCTGATCTGGCACTGACTTTAGGTATCTGTCCAGTTCTCTCTTGAAGGCAGCCAGGAGTTTATTGGTAATTCTTCTTATGCTTGATGGGAGGCTGTTGAACAGTCTTGGGCCCCGGACACTTATGGTGTTTCCTCTTAGTGTACCAATGGAGCCCTTACTTCTAATTGGGGGTATTTTGCATCACCTGCCTAGTCTTTTACTTTCGTAGGGAGTGATTTCTATGTGCAGATTTGGGAACATTCCTTCCAGGATTTTTCAAGTGTAGATTATGATATATCTCTCTCTCCTGCATTCCAACGAGTACAAGTCAAGTGCTTCCAAGCGTTCCCAGTAGTTATGGTGCTTTGCAGAACTTATACATGCAGTAAAGGATCTCTGTACACTCTCTAGACCTGCAATTTCACCTGCTTTGAACGGAGATGTTAATTTACAGCCTAGAGAGAACAAGTGATTTGAAAAGGATCATCATTGGCTTGGCATCTCTCGTTTTGAACGTTCTCATTATCCATCCTATGATTTTCTTTGCACTTGTGATCGTGGCACTGTTGTGATCCTTGAAAGTGAGATCCTCAGACATTACTACTCCCAGGTCCCTTACATTATTTTTTCTGCTCTATTGTATGGCCAGAGTTTGTAGTATATTCTGTTCTAGTTATTATCTCCTCCAGTTTTCCATAACGGAGTAGCTGGAATTTGTCCTCATTGAACATCATATTGTTTACCGTTGCCCACTGGAAAACTTTGTTTATATCTTCTTGGAGGTTAACCGCGTCCTCAGCAGATGACAGCCTCATGCAGATCCTAGTATCATCTGCAAAGGATGATACGGTGCTGTGGTGTATATCTCTAAGTCTGATATGAGGATGAGGAATAGGATGGGGGCGAGTACTGTGCCTTGTGGAATAGAGCTCTTCACTATGGCAGCCTCCGATTTAACTCTGTTGACCACTACTCTTTGTGTTCGATTTGTTAGGAAGTTGAAGATCCATCTCCCCACTTTCCCACTTATTCCTTTAGCACGTATTTTGTGCGCTTTTACGCCATGAATACACTTGTCAAACACTTTTGCAAAGTCAGTGTATATTATATCTGCAATCTGATTTTCTTCCAGTGCATCCAAGGCCATATCATAGTGATCCAGTAGTTGTGAGAGGCAGGAGCGACCTGCCCTGAACCCATGTTGCCCTGGATTGTGCAGTTTCTGGGAATCCAGGTGATTTGCATTCCTGCTTCTTAGCACTCTTTCAAAGATTTATATAATGTGGGACGTCAGAGCTATTGGTCTATAGTTCTTAGCTAATGCTTTGCTGCCACCTTTATGAAGTGGGGTTATATCCGTTGTTTTAAATGACTGTGGAATTTCACCCATGTCCAAGCTCCTCCTCCATAGTGTACTTAGGGGACGTGAGAGAGGTTTCTTGCAGTTCTTAATGAATACAGTTCCATGAGCCTGGGCCTGAGGTTGAGTGCATAGGCATGTTGTCAAAGGCTTTTTCAAAGTCTATCGGAGTTAGGGTATTGTCGGAAATCTGGCATACATTTATGGAGTTTTGAAGCTCATTCATGAAGAAATCATTTGGGTTGTCGATTCTCAGAGTGATTAGTGGCTCACTAAACACAGAGACGTACTGGGTAGTAGTATTCTGGGTCCTTTATTATTCCTATGCTTTATTAACGACATGCCTATCAGTGTCAAGTGCAAACTCCTACTGTATGCAGATGACAGTGCTCTGTTAGTGTCAGGTAAAGACCCACAAGATACAGCTAATATATTAACACTGGAACTGGAGTCCTGCAGCAAATGGTTAGTAGAAAACAAACTATCATTACACCTCGGGAAAACTGAAGCCATTCTCTTTGGCACGAAACATAAACTGAGAAGGGTTAATAATTTTAACGCCCAGTGCAATGGGGAGCCCATCACTTTGGTTTCTTCAGTAAGATATCTGGGAATCCCCTTTGACCCATGCATGTCAGGAGAATTGATAGGGAACAGTGTAGTAAAGAAAGCGAATGCCAGACTGAAGTTCCTGTATAGACAAGCACAGTGTCTACCTACTGAGGCTCGCAGGACCCTATGTCTAGCCCTTATACAATGTCATATGGACTACACTTCTATTCTATTCTATTTGATTTGCCAGTATGGTTCCTGCCTGGGTCTCTTCCAATTTGCTGACCCGGCATTGGCTCCCCAGGTAGGGAAGTGTCGTTTATCTTTTCTTGTACATGCATGGCAGTTCGTCAGCGGGAAGGGGTGGGTACCTCTCCGGCTCTATGGCCAAATAACGTATCAAAAGTTAGTGTGCACTAACGGCGGCTGGTGTGCGGTGCAATGGAGGGCCAAAGCAGTCCCTCACAGCGACTTCAGGGAGTAAGTTTTCCAAGTCCCTGACAGCTAAGTACACAAGATGTGCTGCCACCATAGTGATGGGTTGGCTCACCATTGTTGAGGAGGGCCATCTCAGGGACCTCCTCCAGCACAGCTGCAAGGTGTCTTCCAGCTGTGTTGGTAGGAGAGACAGAAGAAAGTATTGGGTGGTGGGCATTGACATCCCCAGCCACAACAAGACCCTCCAGGGAGGCGAGTACTGCCACCTCTGAAATGTCAAGTGTGTACCGAGAGCTTCTGTAAATGTTGTAAATCAAGAGAGGTCCATCTGGCAGGTGTAAGGTGACAGCCTGAACCTCTACACCCTCCCCACAGTTCATGGGGCCAGTGGAGATTGAATGAAAGATAGTGGTCCTGACGTAGATCGCCGTGCCCCTGCCAGTCCCTTCCAGGCGCTGAAGGTAGGCAGAGAATCCCGGGATACGTGGCTGCATTTGATGTGACGAATTGGTAAGTGTCTCCTGGAACAGGAAGACATCAACCTCATCCTGAACTGCAGCTTCAATCACTAAGTGAATTTTCCACTGCAGCCCACAAATGTTCCACTGGAGGATCTTCAAGGGCCACACGAGTGGCCCACTGATTCAATCTCTGCCTGGGAAAATATCTGCCTTTTACCCCCTCCACAAAATATCTGCCTTTTACCTAACACAAAATATCTGCCTTTTACCTTCCTATAAATATCTGCCTTTTATCTCCCAAAAAATATCTGCCTTTTACCCCCTCCACAAAATATCTGCCTTTTACCTAACACAAAATATCTGCCTTTTACCTTCCTATAAATATCTGCCTTTTATCCCCCAAAAAATGTCTGCCTTTTACCCCCTCCACAAAATATCTGCCTTTTACCTCCCCACAAAATATTTGCCTCTTACCTCCCCACAAAATATCTGCCTTTTACCCCCTCCACAAAATATCTTTTAACTAACAGAAAATATCTGCCTTTTACCCCACAAAATATCTGACTTTTACCCCAACAAAATATCTGCTTTAACCCCCACAAAATATCTGACTTTTACCCCAACAAAATATCTGCCTTTTACCCCCATTAAAAATATTCTGCTTTTTACCCCCCACAAAATATCTGCCTTTTACCCCATAAAATATCTGCCTTTTACCCCACAAAAATATCTGACTTTTACCCCAACAAAATATCTGCCTTTTACCCCATAAAATATCTGCTTTTTACCCTCAAAAAATCTGCCTTTTACTCGCCCATCAAATATCTGCCTTTTACCCCCCAAAATATCTGCTTTTACCCCCACAAAACATCTGCCTTTTACCCTCACAAAATGTCTGCCTTTTACCCCCACAGAAGTAGGCCTTTTAATCCGTCATAAAATATCTGCCTTTCACTCCCTCATAAAATATCTGCCTTTTACCTCCGACAAAATATCTGCCTTTTACTCCCCATTAAATATCTGCCTTTTACCCACCACAAAATATCTGCCTTTTACCCCCCACAAAATATCTGCCTTTTACCCCCACAAAAAATCTGCCTTTTACTCCCCCCAAAATATCTGCCTTTTACCCCCCCACAAAATACTGCCTTTTACCTCCCCACAAAATATCTGCCTTTTACCCCCCACAAAATATCTGCCTTTTACTCCCCCACAAAATATCTGCCTTTTACCCCCCACAAAATATCTGCCTTTTACCCCCAACAAAATATCTGCCTTTTACCCCAACAAAATATCTGCCTTTTAATCCCCCACAAAATATCTGCCTTTTACCCACACAAAATATCTGCCTTTTACTCCCACAAAATATCTGCCTTTTACTCCCCACAAAATATCTGCCTTTTACCCTCCACAAAACATCTGCTTTTAACCCCCCACAAAATATCTGCCTTTTACCCCCCACAAAATATCTGCCTTTACCCCCCCCAAAATGTCTGCTTTTACCACCACAAAATGTCTGCCTTTTGCCCTCCACAAAATATCTGCCTTTTACCCCCACAAAATGTCTGCCTTTTACCCCCACAGAAGTAGGCCTTTTAATCCGTCATAATAAATATCTGCCTTTTACCTCCGACAAAATATCTGCCTTTTACTCCCCACAAAATATCAGCCTTTTACCCCCCACAAAATACTGCCTTTTACTCCCCCACAAAATATCTGCCTTTTACCCCCCAAAATATCTGCCTTTTACCCCCCACAAAATATCTGCCTTTTACCCCGAACAAAACATCTGCCTTTTACCCCCACAAAATATCTGCCTTTTACCCCCACAAAATATCTGCCTTTTACCCCCACAAAATATCTGCCTTTTACCCCCCACAAAATATCTGCCTTTTACCCCCCACAAAATATCTGCCTTTTACCCCCACAAAATATCTGTCTTTTACCCCCACAAAATATCTGCCTTTTACCCCCACAAAATATCTGCCTTTTACCCCACAAAATATCTGCCTTTTACCCCCCACAAAATATCTGCCTTTTACCCCCACAAAATATCTGCCTTTTACCCCCACAAAATATCTGCCTTTTACCCCACACAAAATATCTGCCTTTTACCCCCCACAAAATATCTGCCTTTTACCCCCACAAAATATCTGCCTTTTACCACCCACAAAATATCTGCCTTTTACCCCCCACAAAATATCTGCCTTTACCCCCCACAAAATATCTGCCTTTACCCCCCACAAAATATCTGCCTTTTACCCCACAAAATATCTGCCTTTTACCCCCCACAAATATCTGCCTTTTACCCCCCACAAAAGTCTGCCTTTTACTCCCCAATAAAATATCTGCCTTTTACCCCCCACAAAATATCTGCTTTTTACCCCCCACAAAAGTCTGCCTTTTACTCCCCCATAAATATCTGCCTTTTACCCCCCACAAAATATCTGCCTTTTACCCCCACAAAATATCTGCCTTTTACCCCCACAAAATATTGCTTTTTTTCCCCCACAAATATCTGCCTTTTACTCCCCCATAAAATATCTGCCTTTTACCCCCCACAAAATATCTGCCTTTTACTCCCCCATAAAATATCTGCCTTTTACCCCCCCCAAAATATCTGCCTTTTACTCCCCCATAAATATCTGCCTTTTACCCACCACAAAATATCTGCCTTTTACCCACCCACAAAATATCTGCCTTTTACCCCCACAAAATATCTGCCTTTTACCCGCACAAAACACCTGCCTTTTACCCCAGAAAACATCTGCCTTTTACCCCCACAAAACATCTGCCTTTTACCCCCAGAAAACATCTGCCTTTTACCCCCACAAAAATATCTGCCTTTTACTCCCCACAAAATATCTGCATTTTACCCCAAAAAAAATATCTGCCTTTTACCCCCCACAAAATATCTGCCTTTTACCCCCACAAATACCTGCCTTTTACCCCCACAAAACATCTGCCTTTTACCCCCACAAAATATCTGCTTTTTACCCCCCGCAAAAGTCTGCCTTTTACTTCCCTATAAAATATCTGCCTTTTACCCACCACAAAATATCTGCCTTTTTTCCCCCACAAAACATCTGCCTTTTACTCCCCCACAAAATATCTGCTTTTTAACCCCAGATAAGTCTGCCTTTTACCCCCACAAAATATCTGCCTTTTACTCCCAAATAAAATATCTGCCTTTTACCCCCACAAAATATCTGCCTTTTACTCCCCCACAAAATATCTGCCTTTTACCCCCCAACAAATATCTGCCTTTTTACTCCCCCACAAATATCTGCCTTTTACTCCCCCAACAAAATATCTGCCTTTTACCCCTCACAAAATATCTGTTTTTTCCCCCTGAAAATTTTCTCCTTTTACCCCCAAAAAAATTCTCCCTTTTCCCCCCCATAAAATATCTCCCTTTTAACCCCCCTTAAAATATCTCCTTTTACCCTACAAAAAATCCTTTTTACCCCCCCCAAAAGTCTGCCTTTTACTCCCCCTAAAATATCTGCCTTTTACCCCCCCTAAAAATCGTCTTTTATTCCCAAAAAATATCTCCCTTTTACCCCTCACAAAATTCTCCCTTTTCCCTCTCAAAAAATATCTGCCTTTTCCCCCTCACAAAATTTCCCTTTTACTCCCCATAAAATATCTGCCTTTTGCCCCCCCACAAAAAACTCCCTTTTTTACCCCCCATAAAATATCTCCCTTTTTTTCCCCCCAAAAAATATCTCCCTTTTTTACCCCACAAAATTTGCCTTTTACCCCCAACAAAATTCTGCCTTTTCCCCCCCACAAAATATTGTTTTTTCCCCCACAAAATGTTTTGCCTTTTACCCCCTTCAAATATCTCCCTTTTTCCCCCCCAAAATATTCCCTTTTTACCCCCCAAATATCTCCCTTTTTACCCCCTACAAAATATCGCCTTTTACCCCCACAAAATATCTGCCTTTTGCCAAACAAAATATTGCCTTTACCCCCTACAAAATTCTCTTTTACCCCCCTTCAAAATTTCGCCTTTTTTATTATTATTATTATCACACGGGGCCGATTCCCCCCAAGGCAGGGGGGCCCCGAAAAAGAAAAAAATTTCACCATCATTAATCCATCAGTCTTGCCAAAAGGGTGCTTTACACTCAGTTTTTAAACTGAACTTTAAACACCCCTCCTTCAAGTGCAGGTACTTATTTCCATCTCCAGGACTAAAGCCCGGCCTGCCGGTTTCCCCCTAAACCCCCTTCATAAAGTTATTTTGCTCACACCCCAACAGCACGTAACTTAAAAAACCATTTGTCCCCATTCACTCCTATAAAAACACGCTCATGCTCCCTGCTGGAAGTCCAGCTTCTCGACACAAAACCCCCTTTTTCCCCCCCTCCCCCCAAACCCTTTCCTAGGCCGACCCCTGCCCTGCCCCCTTTTCATACAGAGATCACTTTTAAAATCACTCTGTTTTCTCCATTCTCTCTACTGTCCAAAACCACCTAACACCCTTCCCACCTCTGGACAACATTTTTGGGTAATCCGCCCTCCTCCTAACTTCCAAATACAAATTCTCTGATTATATTCACCCCCAAAATTGCCCCGCATGACTCCACGCCTCCAGTTTTCCCCTCACTGCAACATTCATACCCGCTTACACCCATTAAAGCTTTGGGAAAACTAATTTCACCTTTCCCCTCTTTGCCCCAAACAAAGTTCTTTGCCCCACGACTCCTAAGTGCACCACTCACCCTTTTCCCCTCATCAATTCTATGTTTCCCCCTTTTTCACAGACCCATCCGTGACCGTCCACCCCAAATATCTGAAAACATTCACCTCCTCCATCTTCTCCCTCCAATTGTATCCAATCTTTTATCACCTAATCTTTTTTGTTACCTCATAACCTTACTCTTTCCCGTATTCACTTTTAAAATTTTTTCTTTTGCACCCCACCAAATTCATCCCCCAAACTTGCAACTTCTCTTTGAATTCCCCAAAAGCACGTGTCTCCCGCAAAAAGCAAAGTGACAACTCCCACTTTATGTGTGATTCTTTTTCTTTTTAAATCCCGCCTTTTGCCCAAAACCCTCGCATTTTTTCTCTTACAAAACCCCCCTTATAAAAAATATTAAAAAAAACAACGGTGACATCACACATCCTTGTCTAAGGGCCCTTTTACTGGGAAATAATTTCCCCCTTTCCCCAATACTTAAATTTAGCCCATATCCCCGTTTTAAAAAATCTTTACCCCTTTCAGTACCACCTCCTACACCAACACCCAAAATCTGCCCATTGCCCCCCTACCACCCCGTCATACGCCTTTTCCAAAACCAAAATGCCCAAAGACCCCTTTAGCCTTATCTAAATATGTCACTATATGTTTCATGTAAACCACCTGGTCCAACACCCCCCACCTTTCCCAAACCCCCTTGATCTTGCTTCCCATTCTCCTCTTACTCTAATTCTTTCTTTAAAAACCCACCTACACTTTTACCAGGTATACTCGCAGATTATCCCTTAAATTTTTTTTCACCTCTTTATCCCCTTTTCCTTTATACAAGGAACTAGCAGGGTTTTTGCCAATCCCTAGGTACCTTACCCTTTCCATACATTTATTAAATAATTGCACCAACCACTCCAAAACTATTCCCCACCCGCTTTTAACATTTCTATCTTTATCCCCCCAACCCGGTGCCTTCCCCCCTTTTATTTTCCTATGCTCACGAACTTCCCCCACACCCCAACTGGCTCTTTCCCCATCCCCAAATGTTATTTCCTCCTTTCTTATAACGAAATCACGCTTCCCTATCTTCATCAACATTTAAAAATTTCCCCAAAATACCCCCAATCTTTCCCCAATTCCCCCTAACCTCCATTTAATAACTCTCCTCTCCTATTTTTTCCCCCCAAAATATCTGCCTTTAAACCCCCCTAAAAAATCGCCTTTTACCCCCCCCAAAAACTGCCTTTTACCCCCCAAAATCTCTTTTTTCCCCCCACAAAAATCCCCTTTTACTCCCCCCTAAAAAAATTTTCCTTTTATCCCCCTAAAAAAAAACCCTTTTTCCCCCCCCCAAAATATCTGCCTTTTTCCCCCCCAAAAAAATATCTGCCTTTTACCCCCCCAAAAATATTACCTTTTACCCCCCACAAAATATCTCCTTTTTTCCCCAAAATATCTGCCCCTTTTTAACCCAAAAAAAAAAATCGCCCCTTTTACTCCCAAAAAAAAATATTGCCTTTTTCCCCCACAAAATATTTTCCCTTTTTAACCCCCAAAAAATTTGCCTTTACTCCCCACAAAATATCTGCCTTTTTCCCCCCACAAATATCTGCCTTTTCTCCCCCCAAAATATCTGCCTTTTTTCCCCCCCCAAAATATTTCCCTTTTTCTCCCCACAAAATATCTGCCTTTTACTCCCCACAAAATATCTGCCTTTTTCCCCCCAAAAAATCTGCCTTTTACTCCCCACAAAAAATTGCCTTTTTACCCCCACAAAATAACTGCCCTTTTATCCCAAAAAAATATCTGCCTTTT
>NC_069480.1:25582826-25607023 GCF_026875155.1 Cherax quadricarinatus | reverse complement strand
GGAGAAAATTTTGAAGAACGGGGAGGAAAAATGGGGTTAATCATCCCAACCTTGAGTCGAGTGTTCAGTCCATCAATTTGAATAGAATACGGCATATCAGCGGAGAAGCAGCTTATAAACCGTATGGCAGGAGAGGTGCAGCAGTCATAGGTCGTGTCACATTTGTTCAATGTGGAAGTAGGTCGTGCCCAAGAATTAGGCAAGCGAAGAATTCCTAAGTATTAAGATCCCAAGAAGTTGTAGTGTCTGACAGGTTTGTAGATGAATGGTTCAAGAGTTGCACATGTGTCTAATTTATCAACATGTCGGTTCTCTGAACCATTCATCTACAAAGGTTGGTGATGGTTATATTTTGCGGGAGGGGGGGGGGGTGAAATTGTGACAAAAGTTTCAGCCTTCACAGGTATATAACTCTGGTATAACTGGGTGTATATGGTGTGTGGTATTAGGGTGTCACAGGTATATAACTCTGGTATAACTGGGTGTATATGGTGTGTGGTATTAGGGTGTCACAGGTATATAACTCTGGTATAACTGGGTGTATATGGTGTGTGGTATTAGGGTGTCACAACACTTTTGTCTGTTGTAATCATTTTTGTAAGGGTGAATTGGGAATTTGTGATTTACCTCATTTGTGTACCTTAATATAAGTTCCACATTGTATTGTAATGTTTTAAATAAAATATTAAAAAAAAAAAATAAAAAAGTTCTGCACAAATCTTATTACCCAAGCTCATCCGGGAGACGTATGGCATACAAGATGCTGACTTATATGGGTTTTTTTATATATTTTATTAAAAACATTTCAGTACATGGAATAATAATTAACACAGAAAACAAATCAACACCCCTTTGGCGTGTCAGCGTGCCTCGTTGTGCTCCAGGTTTTCTCGTGTTTTCACGGTGGCTCTTACGTGCTAGAACTTTAATTTGTGTCATCAATCCTATACGATACATCCCTCTAGCGCTGGAACCAATCTTGGGCGGAAAACATTATATACTGAGTCAAAAAAAGGAGAATTAGTGTGCACTACCTAGCAGAGTTTACTGCCAGAGGGGAATCATAGGCCTGTGTCCTGTGAGGAAAAAAATAATAATAATTGAACTTTTCGTGTCAGAGGAAAGAAAGTCTCCCTGATAACATTGAGTATACATAGTGTATAGTGTATACTACAGTGGCTCCCTAGTATATTGATGATAAAGGCTAAAGTGTCATTTGAAAACAGGTGAATTTGTAAATGAAGTGATAAGCCTATAGAGGCAGGTGCCAGAAGTCGCCAGAAACTTACCACAGGTCAGCTGTTTTTAATAATCTTCCTGGCCTGCTAGTGTACTCGCATATAATCTAGTGATACCAGTGAATAGCAGAATACAGTGTTGTAGTAGCAACTAACCAGTATTATAATGGTACTTAGTGGAGTGGAGTGACTTTCATTAGTTTCTTTTTCTTGAAATACCAGACGTTACTGTGAATTTCATATAACCTGTAGTTACCAGCGGTCGCAATATACACAACGAGAAGCAATTATTACTACAGAAAAAGCGTCCTTCCTCCAAAATTTGCACCAGTCAACTATAGTGATAATATAGCATTTATTGTGGTGGAGACGGAAAAAAAAAATAGAAAAGCCAGATACAGCGATTGATAAACAAGGGTGGAGGTCGACCGTTCGTCATTGTAGGAACTGCCAGATATCACCGGCTCTTCAACACGCAAGTTATACTTTTGTATCAGTCAAATCACATATTACTCGGGTAGATAATTTCCAGTAGATCCTTCATGTGTTAGCTCAAATCACCGACCAGTATGTTTTAAATAAGTGACCCACTGATCAGAGCAGATCGACTGGTCCGAACCCTTGACTGGTCCGAACCCTTGACTGGTCCGAACCCGGGACTGGTTTCAAACAGTTTCGTTGGACAATAAAGCAGACTGTAAACGGATGGGGTTGTAGGCGCCCTTATAAACACAAACAAAAAAAAACAGGAACGGAGGGAAAGCTGTCCAATATACAAAAAGATAAAAAAACAAAAATACAAATAGCGGGTTTCTTTTAAGTTATTAATTAATTTTCAAGAGGTTGCGTGATTGCAGTAAATAAAACATTCAAATCATTATAAAGCTGTGTGTAGTCTGTGGTCTAAAACAAATGGGTTCCACATGGTAAATTGTCTTTTTTGTGGAAATTGGTGTCCGCCCCTTGTGCGAATCCCGAACAGCTACAAGCAGTATTAAAAGGAAGTGTTTTGGGGGTATTGCCCAATGAGGAAAATCTGTGGACAAAAAACACAAGGGTTTTAAAAAGAGGACAACACAAGTTTGCTTCATAGAAAACCTGGAAGCTTTTACAACAGAGGGGAACAAAAAAAGTTGGCTGAATGGAATGCCCTTGATACTGGCCATGAGTCACAAACGTAAGGCGGAGGGATGTCCTGGTAGTCAGAAAATGTGGGGCGATAGTGCTGTCCGGGGAGACAAAATGGTGAAGCTGGAGGTGCTGTCCGGGAGACAGAAATGGTGAAGCTGGAGATACGTCCGGGGAGACAGTAATGGTGAAGCTAGATTTTGTCCGGGTACCCGGGAAATTATACGCAAAAAAGAATACTATAATTACCCCAGGGGGGACAGGACCCCTGTGGGGAAAAAAGTGTAGTCAAAAAAAAGATAAAACCAATTTTGCAAACTAAAATCCCAAAAGGAATAGAAAACAAGGGGACCCAATAGCAATAGTGAGGATAAATTTACCAAAAAAATGGGGAGCTTTGTTGGTGTAGGGAGGATAGAAAAAAGAAGGGGAAAACATGCACCAACAGGGAATACAGTCACGAAACCCAAGGAAAGCGGAAACCAACCCCGTGCACATACTATGCATGGTATCTGGGGCAGGGGAAAATCTGGAAAAACAGATGGGACATCAACATGACCCCCTAAAAAAAGCCATCCCCATATGACAAAAGGAAAATGAAAACCCCTTTCCGGGTAAGCTTTTTCACCCTGAAATTGTACCTCTTCAGTACAGGAAAGACTGTGTTTAAAATTTAAAAATTGCCGGGCAACCATCAAAAGGGGGACAAAAAGATACAAAACACCCAGGCCATGGGAAAACCGGGTAGCCACAGCCATAAAGGGGGAGAGGTTTTTTTGTCCCAGGAAGGAAAAAAAATGGCGGGAAAATGGCAGAAATGTACCCCAAATCCGTCATTCCGGGGAGGGAACCAAGTCGATGGCCCCACTCCAAACCAAAGTACAGAACTAATCCCGGGAAAAAAAAATCCCCCCCCAGTCCCAACAATCCACCGTCCGATAACATTTTTTTTTGCAAATTACGGGGTCTAAACCCAGAAACAAACAAAAAAAACCTTTCATCCGTGGACGCTTGCAGAGGCAAAGGCAATGTTCGGGGCTTTCAGAGCCCCACATAAAGGATCACAGGGGACAACGAATTATGGACCCCGGGTTTAAAACCCCATACAGATGTGACAGAGTGAACGGAAAAAAGGGGGGGGGGGGGGTGGCCTGCCATTGCAGATCATTTGTTTGCACGAACTGCTAAATCCCTCAAATGATGTAGGGGAAAGTTTTAGCAGAAAAGGGCAGAAAAAAAACCTTGTCATTGGGGTGTCTACAAGCCCCGATGCAACATCCCAGCAATTCCAGGAACAGCTTTTAAAAAAATTGCCCACTGTCTGGAAAATTTTCCCAGCTCCTGCACCCAAATCTTGCTCCTGGGGGCTCAATTTAAGGGCACCTAAAAGGAGGAATATAGCAAATAATATTTTTTTGCAGAAAAACACCAGGGGCGCTCTGATAAAAACTCACACTCACACAGCTTTTAAACTCTGCACAAAATTAATTTAAACCAGAAAAATAATAGAGCCTACAAATGGAAAATACCTAGACCTATCTTCACTAACAATGTATCTGAAAGAAATGCCCCATTCAAAAACAATTTCTAGATCCAACATAATTGAGGTTAAAAAGTATGCGTGGAGCCCCAAACCGACTAATGAATAGTCACGAGGGAGCATTCCCAAATTCAACTTCAAAAACAAAAACAAAAAGTGGGCCCAAGTAAACCAAGTCCTAACCGATATAAGCGGGAAGATATTAAGAACACAGACCCCAATTTGCCTAGAACAGATTAACTCGGGGGCACTCGTTGTATGCAAAAGGGCTTTTTCCCTTTAAGAAAAAGGAGGGTGATGTAAAACAGAAAACGGGCGCCCCCTTTACAGGCAAGGAAAAAAAGAAAAACCCGGCGGCTAAAAGGGGTCAATATATCTAAAAATGCGCAGGGAGACCTGGTCAGAAAAAATAGCAAGCTCGAACTTAAGCTAAAGAATCCTTAGGATCAGGAATCGGGGGAAGAATAAAACCCAAAAATGAAACGAAAGAAAACCCAAAGATTTTTCTCCTATCCCAAAATCAAAACGAGAACAACTCCAGTTTGGGCCTCTATTTAAAACAAGATGGGTCCTCCAGATGACAGCAAGGAAATGAGTGAGTACTCAAGTCCCAATAGATCATTTTTTTAGAAAGCCCCCTAACCAGACGAGAGTCGAAGAAAAAATGAATTTTTTATGAGAGAGCCACAAAATTTGATTAACACAAGCCTATCCGATGTTATCCTGACGCCAAAATGATTTCGAACAGGCGATAAATGACATCCATGACTCTGCCCCCAGGGCCAGACTCAGGGAACTCTGTGTTCATCAAGAACTGCAAAAGCCCCATCACGAGCCTTTTCCATCCTATGGGAGGGACATGGACAGGGGGGTCGTCCCTCAGTTACTAAAAACAACAACATACCCCCACTCCCAAAGGGGGCGGGTAAAGCAACAGCAAAGAATACAGCCCAAATGCACTAACACCCCTATCATAAAAAATCTTGAAAGGGTCCTAAGAAGAAAGTCCCCCCCCCATCTAAAAACCCCTCTTTCAAACCCGGGCAACAGGGTTTAGAAGGTCGCCCCCTGTCTGTTCAAACTTCACTACGACAAGGTCCTTAACACTAAAGAAAAAAAGAATGCATTAAAATATACGACTTTGAAAAAAGCCTTCGACAAGGTGACCAGGGCTAAAAGCGCCCCAAAATGCGGCTAAAGGAAAAAACGGGAAAAGGCGGGAGGGATCAAAATTTCCTCACTAACGAAAAAGAGAGTAGTGAAAAGAGTAAAGCCCCGGGGGGGCCTAGGGTGAAAAGCTCGTTCCAAAAGCCAGTACTACCCCATCTTGTTCCTCCCCTATATCCGACATAGACAAGGATTAGCCAAAGCCCCGTGTCTTCCTTTGCAGATGACACCCGAACTGCAGCAGTGTTTTCACTGCAGAATTTGCAAGGTCCGGCGGACACAACCAAATTTTTCAGGGGGCTGCGGAAAAAAATAAAAATTTCAACGATAAAAATTTTAAATTACTCGATATGGTAAACATGAGAAATTAAATCTTATCAGAGTAAAAACAAATTTGGCCACAAAATAGGGAAACCCAACGTAAAAGACCTGGAGTGATTAGTCGGAGGACTCACCTTCAAGGCCCAAACATTTATCAATCGATCTGCTAAAAAAAAAAAGGAGGGATAATGAGAACCTTCAAAATAGGGAGGCCAACCAGAGACACTCTTCGGTCACTTGTTTATCTAGGCTGGAATTTTTGGGCCTTTAACGCACCTTTCAAGGCAGGTGAAATTCCCGACCTAGAAAATGTCAGAAATTTTTCACGGCGCACAAACGGAGATAAAACACCTAAATTCTGGGAGCGCTTGGGGGTTTCTAAACCTGTTTTTCCCCTGGAACCAGGAGGGAGAGTACATGATTATATACACTGGAAATCCTAAGGGATAGTACCAAACTTGCACACGAAAATCACTCACTCGAAAGAAAAAGATTGGGCAGCATGCCCACCCCCCCAATAAAAAGCGGGGTGTCCTGCACGTTTTAAGAGCCATCCATAAGTGTCAGGGGCCCGAGACTGTTCAACTGCCCCGACCAAAAGGGGGGTTACCAACGCCCCCCCTGGCGTCTTCAAGCTGGCACGGACAACCCCAAAAGTCAGTCCTGAACCCGGGGCTGTGGCTCGTATTTGGGTTCGCGTGCAGCACACAACACCTGGTTGATAGGCGCTGACCCACCGGGGGCCTGGTCACAGACCGGGCCGGGGGGGCGTTGACCCCAAACTCCTCCAGTAAACCCCAGGAAAAATACTAATGGTTTGGGACATATGCATATGTGGGTGTAGCGTGACAGGTAGCGTGCCTCGTTGTGCCCCGGGGGTTTTCGGGTGTTTTCAGGGCGCTTTACGTGCTAGAACTTTAATTTGTGTCCAATCCTATTTCGATACACCCCCTAGCGCCCGGAAAACCCAACTTGGGCGGAAAAAATTTTATACTGAGTTTAAAAAAGGAAAATTTTTCATTCCTAGGGTTTACTGCCAGGGGGGAAACATAGGGCCCGTGTCCCGTGGAAAAAAAAAAAAAAATAATTGAACTTTTTTTGTCAGAGGAAAGAAAGTCTCCCTGAAAGCTTGAGATACAAGTGTTAGGGTTTTACACAGTGGCCCCCCAGTTTAATTTAGATAAAACTAAAATGTCATTTGAAAACAGGGGAATTTGTAAATGAAGGGTAAGCCCATAGGGGCAGGTGCCAGAAGTCGCCGAAAAATTACCACAGGTCAGCTTTTTTTAAAAATTTCCCGGCCCGTAGGTACTCCAATATTTAGTGATACCATGAATAGCAGAATCAGTGTTGTGTGCATCTAACCCCGTATTTAAAAGGACTTAGTGGGTGGGGAAGGGGACTTTATTTTTTTTTTTCTTGAAATAACAGTCTTACTGTGATTTTTTTAACCTGTAGTTACCACGGTCGCAAAAACACAACGAAAACAATTATTATACGAAAAGCGTTCCTTCCCCCCAAATTTGCACCAGTAACTTGTGATAAAACATTTTTTTGTGGGGGACGGAAAAAAAAAAAAAAAAAAATAGAAAAGCCCTTTCAGCGATTTATAAACAAGGAGGGGACCGTGGGGCTTGTAGGAGCGCCCAAAAACCGGCCTTCAAACGCAAGTTATACTTTTTGTATCAGTCAAATTTAATATTACTCGGGTAGATAATTTCCAGAGATTTCCCTTTAGTGTTGCTCAAATCACCGCGTATGTTTTTTAAATGACCCATGAACAGAGCAGATCGATGGTCCGGGCCCTTGATGGTCCGAACCCTTTTATGGTCCGAACCCGGGACTGTTTTTTAAACGGTTTCGTTGGACAATAAACAATGTAAACTGATGGGGGTTTTAGGCGCCCTTATAAAAACAAACATTTAAAAAAAAGGAACGTGACGGTAAGCTGTCCAATTACAAAAAAAGTTAGAAACCGAAAAAAAATAGCTAGAGCTTTATTTAAAATTAAATTTTTAATTTAAAATTCAAGAGGGTTTCTAGTAGAATTGCAGTAAATCAACCCCTTTAAAATCATTTTTAAGCTGTGGGGTATCTGGGTCAGTCAAACAAAAGGGCTTTCAATGGGATAATTTTTCATTTTTTTGGAAATGGGGGTTTAGCCCCTTTTGGGAGATATCCCAAATAGCACAAGCAGTATTAAAAAAAAAATGTTTCTGGTTGCCCAAATGAGGAAAAAATGGGATAAAAAACACAAAGGGAAATTAAAAAGGACAACATCAAAGCTGCTTTTATAGAAAAACCTGGAACTTTCTACAACAGATGGGAAAAATAAAAATCGGGGGTGAACGGGACTGCCCCTTATATGGCCATGTAGTCACAAAATGTAAGGGTGGAGGTGGTCCTGGGGGAAGTAATGTAAAGCTGGAGGTGCTGTCCTGGGAACAGTAAATGTGAAGTGGAGGTGCTGTCCTGGGGACAGAAAGGTAAGCTGGAAACTGTCCGGGAGACAGTAATGGGAAGGGAGATTTTGTCCAGGTAGTGGGGGAAAAATTTCGCAGGAAGGAATCATATAAAAGACCCCATAGGGGGAGGAGCCATAGTAGGGAACAAATGTAGTCAAAGATGTAAAAACCAATATGCAAACTAGAAATACCCCAGGAAATAGCAAACAAGAGGGCTCCAATAGCAATAGTGAGGGTAAATTACCAAAAACAACGGTGGGAGTCATGTTGGTGTAGGGAGGAAGAAGTAAGCAGGGAAACATGCACCAAAAGGGAATACGTCACAGAAACCCAAGGCAAGCGGGAAACCAAACCTGTGCACATACTATGACTTGGTATCTTGGCATGGGAACTGGGGAAAAAAAGATGGGACTGCAACTATCCACCCTAGGAAATGCCATGCCCATATACAACAGGAAAATGCAAAAAACCCCCTTTCCCGTAAGCTTTTTCACCCTGAACTGTTACCCCTTCAGTACAGGAAAAATGTCTATAACTTAAATTGCCAGGGATACCATCTAAAGGGGACAAAAAGATACAAACATCCAGGGCCCTGGAAAACCCGGGTAGCCACAGCCATCAAGAGGGGAAAGGTTTTTTAGTGCCCGGAGGGAAAAAAAATGGCAGGGAAAAGGGAGAAATCGTACCCAAAACCAGTCATTCCCCGGAGGGAACCCAGTCGATGGCCCCCATCCAAACCAACAGATACAGATACTAATGCCGGAAAAAAAATCCCCCCCCCGTACCAAAAATCCCCCATCCAAAAACATTCTTTTTTGCAAATAACGGGTCTAAAGCCAGCAACAAACAACAAAATACCCTTTTTCCGTGGACTCTTGCAGAGGGGAAAAACAATGTTCGGGCTTTCACTGAGACCCACTAAGGATCACTTGGACAAAGAAAAATGGAACCCAGGGTACAACCTTACAGATTTGTGACAGAGTGAACACAAAAAAGGGGGGGTTGGCCTGTACATTGCAAGTCACTTGTTGCACAGAAATGCTTTTAAAGCCTCAAAGACGTAGTGGAAAGTTTTAGGGGGGAAAGGGCGAGAACCCAAAAACCCAGGGCTTGTGGTGTCTACAAGCCTCCGGGGAAAATCCCCGCAATTCCCGGAACAGCTGTTAAAATTGACCCCTGTCTGGAAAAATTTCAGCTCCTGCCCCCCAACACTTGCTCCCGGGGGGGTTTCAATTAAGGCACCCAAAATGGGGAATATAGAAATAATATTGTTGCAGTAATAACACCAGGAGGCGCTCTGATGAAAATCCCCTCACACAGCTTTTTAAATCTTGCCAAATTCATTTAAAAAAGAAATAATAGACCCAAAACTGGAGAATACACTGACCCCCATCTTTACTAAAATGAGATCTGATAAGAAATGTCACCAATTTAAAAACAATATCCAGACACAACATAAATTGGGTTCAACATGATGGTGGAGCCCCAAAAGACAAAATGAGATAGTCACGAGGGAGCATTCCCCCAAAATTCAATTCAATAACAAAAAAAAAAAGGGGACCCAAATAAAAAAATCCCAACCGAATAAGCTGGGAAGAAATACTAAGCAACACAGACCCAAACTTTGCCTAGAACAGTTAACTCGGGGGCACTCGGGTATGCACAAGGCCCATTCCCAAAAAAAGGAGGAGTAGATGTAAAATAGAAAGAGACAGGCGCTCCCTTTAAGGGGGACGGAAAAGGAATAACAGAGGGCTAAAAGAGGTCAATATATCTGAAAAGCGCAGGGAACAGGTCAGGAAATAGCAAGTCGAATTAAGCTAAAAAACCTTTAGGAGTCAGGAATCGCGGGGGGGGGGAAAACTAAAAGCTTAAAGAAAATCGAAAGAAACCCAAAGTTTTTCTTCCTATGCCAAATCAAAATCGAAACAAACGCCCAGTATTTGGGCCCCTACTTAAACAAGATGGGCCAAACAATGACAGCAAAGGGAAAAGAGTGAGTCCAAATCCCAATATGACTCAGTTTTTTGCAAAACCCCTCCGACTGAGAGCCCAAGATCAAAATAATTTTTTTTGAGAGAGCCCCAAAATTTGATTAAAACAACCTACCGATGTTATCCCGACGCCAAATGACTTTGAACGGCGAAAATGACATGCCCATGCACTTGCCCCGGGGCCCGATCATGGAACTCTGTGTTCATCAAGAACTGCAAGAAGCCCCTATCCGAGCCTTTTTCCATCCCATGGGAGGGAGAGGCAGGGGGGTCGTCCCCATTACTAAAAACAACAGACATACCCCATCCACAAAAAAGGGGCAGTTAAAGCAACACAAAAACTACAGACCAATAGCCTAAATCCCATATCAAAAAAATCTTTGAAAGGGTCCTAAGAAAACAAGATACCCCCCAAACAGAAACCCTCATTACACAACCCCGGGCAAAAAGGGTTTTTGAACAGGGCGCTCCTGCGTCTCAACTACTGGATCACTACGACAAGGTCCTAAAACATGAAGACAAAAAAAAGCAGATGTAATATATACAGACTTTGCAAAAGCCCTTCGAAAGTGTGCCAGGGGGTAAAAGCGCACAAAATGCGCGCTAAAGGAATAACAGGAAATCGGTCGATGGATCATAAATTTCCTCACTAACAGAACACAGGAGTAGCGTCAACAGAGTAAAGGGCCGAGGAGCCGGGAAAAGCTCGTTCCAAAGCCTACTCGTCCCACTTGTTCCTCATCCTTATACCGACTAGAAGGATTCAGCCACAGCACCGTGTCTTCCTTTGCAGATGAACCGAACTGCTGCCCCTGCTTCCATTGCGACCTGCAAGGCTAGGCGGGCATAACCCAAAACTTTCAGTGGGGTGCAGAAAAAAAATTGAAGTTCAACGATGGAAATTTCAATTCTCAAATGGGGAAAATAGGAAATTTTTTAAACTTCATCAGAGTACAAAACAAATTTGGCCAAAAATAGAGCGAAACCCAAAGTCAAAGACCTGGGAGGATTATGTGGGGGATTCACCTTCAAGGACCATAAATTGTATCAATCGCATCGCTAGAAAAAATGACAGGGGGATAATGAGAACTTCAAAACTAGGGGGCCAAGCCATGAGCACTCTTAAGGTCATTTTCTATCTAGGTGGAATATTGCTGCACTTAACAGCCCTTTTCCCCCCCCCAAAGGGAGGGGGAAAATTTCCGCCTAGAAAATGTACAAAACTTTCACGGCGCCATAAGGAGTAAAACACCTCAATTCTGGGGGGCGCTTTAGGTTTTTAAAAACCCGTATTCCCTGAACGCAGGGGGAGGAACTGATTATAACACCGGAAAAAACCCAAGGGGCTAGTACCCAAATTTCACACGAAAATCACTCACTACGAAAGCAAAAAAACTTGGGAGACGATGCACCATCCCCCCAAAGAAAAGCAGGGGTGTCACTAGCACGTTTTAAAAGACCAAAAATAAGTGTCAGGGGCCCGAGACGTTAACTGCCTCCCCGCACACTAAGGGGGATTACCCCAAAAGACCCCCGAAAAATCTCTAGGTAAACTCCAGGGGAAAACCCCTGGCAGTCTTCAAGCGGACGGAAAGCACCTAAAATCTTCTGATCAGCCGGGGGTGGTCACGTTTTTTTTGCGTGCAGCCGCAGCAACGCCGGTTGTCAGGCGTGATCCACCCGGAGGGCCCGGTCACAGACCCGGGGCCCCGGGGGGGGTTTACCCCCCAAACTCTTCCGGAAACTAGGTAAACCCAGTCCCCCTTTTGGGGGGAGGGAGACCAGAGAGGCCTACTTTTGGTAGGCCCGGGGGGCAGTTTGGGCCAAAGGGGGAGGTACTTGTGCCTCCTCCATGGGAGACTTAGGCTAGAACTCCTAAGAGGGGGCCAAGGGCCGGGGCCCCCACTTGGGAAAAGGCCCGGGGGCCCGGAGGGAAACCGGGTAATCTTTTAAAAAAAAATAAGTGGAAGCAAGGTGCAGGGGGTTTGGGGTTCTTGGGACGGGGTGGGGGGAGATGTAATGTTGTTAAAGAATGGGCGGTGTCTTTACAGATTTGTGGTATTATTTACAGGGATGACATGGTTGTGGCGTGGGTGGAAAACTCGGATAGGTTTTTGGAAAGGGTCGTGGTGCGTATAGGTGTTTTGAGACCCCAGCAACTAACTCTTATACAGCGAGTGATAGTCGTAAACATTTTATTGTATAGTAAGGTTTGGCATGTTGCAGCTGTGTTCCTAATTACAGGGACAGCGATTGCAGGGATCTTAAGATGGGTGTACAAATTTTTGTGGGGTTCACATTGTGATTGGTTACGGAGAGAAGTTATAATGTTACCTGTAAGTCAGGGTGGGTTAGGGTTGATGGATTTGAGACGGAGGGCTAAATGTGTGTTTATTAAATGGGAAGTGTTGCGTGAGGGTGTGAACGCGGGGCAGTTGGGAAGGATACACGACAGGCTGGGTATGCGGTATCGAGGAATGGAGTTGAGGGAATGCGAAATCGTTTTGAGGGCCATGATGTTGGTTAAGGAACTGAGAAATGTTCAAATAAGGGTTTTGTGTAGGTTGCTTGTAGGTAGGTGCGTTGTCCCAGTTGAGGGCTTGTTCCCCATGTATGCGTGGAAGAGTATTTGGTTTAGATTTAGTAAGATGAAGTTAAACCCTCGGGCGCGTGAGGTGATGTTTCGTTTTCTGCATGGGATCCTTCCGTCTGGAGCGATACTACGAAACAGACAGGTTGTTGAGGGTGGGGGGTGTGGTATCTGTGGAGTGGAGGAGACTGCGTTTCATGTAGTTTATTTTTGTGAAGGGTTAGAGGAGGTTAGGTGCTGGTTAAGTAGGTTGGTACTGAGGGTGGGTGGCTGTGGTGTGTCGGTTCTGCGTGCTTTAAGTCTAGATATGGGTTGGTTAGAGGAGGGTGTCATAAGAGCTTTAGATTACTTAATTCTCTGGCAACACAATGGTACCAGAATCAATGTTCTACGACGTTTCTCCAAGAAATTATAGTCATTTATATCATGTATGGTGACGGAGATGTGGGTAGCGAGTCTGCTCACAGCCCGTATATTTTTTGGAGTTTTTTTCTTGTTTTTTATCGTTTTATCTTGCATTATTCTTTCTAATATAATAACTGACTATTTGGCATCATAAAACAGTAGGCGGAGATTATCCGTAGACTTTGAGCCTACCAGGCCTACCGCCGCTCCAGAGAGTGCCAGGAGAAATTACTTCATTATTACGCTTATATCAGCTTATATATCAACTCTACGGCTTATTTGTCTATCAGAATTGATCTAATATGATATAATAAACACTATAAATAGCATACAAACATGTTATATACTCTAGACTGAATAAAATAAGCCATAATATTGCAAGAGATTATCAGGGATATTTCGATATTATTGAGTTACTCCGCTCCATGTCGTATTCTTTGGTCTCTGAGTAAGAGAAAACAGTGTTTTGAAGAGGATAACTACACTAGAACATAACTTTACTAAGAAATACACCCAAACAAACGAGATTTTCGCGATTTTTTTTTTTTTTGAGACGGTGGGCCGGCCGGCGCTCCCAGCCAATATCTCGGAAGTAACTTATTCACCTAAAGTCCATAATTCTTCCTTTATTACTTAATTAAATGGAATAATATTCACAGAAATTGTAGAATAATGATTTCTCTAATTTCCACCGAAAAATTTTTGGAAATATTCCAAATACTTTGGGAGTTATGTGGGAGTAAAGGGCAGAATTTTTTGCAGTATTCCAGGAACTAACAAACTTTATTTTTTTGTGAAATAAAGAAAAGTTATTTAGAGGAAAGCTAACGATGAAAATTAGTATTAGCATTGTTCTCTCGGTGTGTGTGTGTGTGTGGGAGTGTGTGTGTGTGGGTGTGTGTGTGTGTGTGTGTGTGTGTGTGTGTGTGTGTGTGTGTGTGTGTGTGTGTGTGTGTGTGTGTGTGTGTGTGAGTGTGTGTGTGTGTGTTGTGTGTGTGTGAGTGTGTGTGTGTGTGTGGGTGTGTGGGTGTTGGTGTGTGTGTGTGTGGGTGTGTGTGTGTGGGTGTGCGTCCTTGTGTGTATGCATATATTTGTACGCTCGTGTGCACATGTCCGTGCGTGCGCCCTCGTGTGTGTATGTGCGCGCGCGCGCTAGTGTGGGTGTATGATCCACTTAATATTTGTATTTATAACTCATTACAATTGTGACCAGGTGTGGACGTATCAGTGGTTCATTACTTTGTAATTTGTTCATGACTGTAACCATGTATAGGAGTGAAGCTGATTCATTACCTCTGTAACTTGCCATGATTAGTGACCAGATCTACCTGGAGTTCATTACCTTTGTAACTAGTTCAGCTATCATAACTTTGGGGTCCAGTCACTGGACCCATTATGTACCTTTGTAATCTTTTGACTACCGCCCACAGGATGGGTATGGGGTGCATAAAGATATTAAACTAAAGTGTGTGTGTGTGTGTGTGTGTGTGTGTGTGTGTGTGTGTGTGTGTGTGTGTGTGTGTGTGTGTGTGTGTGTGTGTGTGTGTGTGTGTGTGTGGTGTGTGTGGTGTGTGTGACTCAACAATCAATATTTGCACCAATAACTCATTACAGTTGTGACCGGGTGTGGAAGTGTGAATTGCTCATTACTCTATAATTTGTTCATGATTGTAGCCAAAGTATAAACGTAAGTAACCATTCTACAGAATTCATTACCTTTGTAACTTGTGAGCTCATTACCTTTGTACCTAGTTCAGCTATCAAAACCTTGGGGGCCCAGTCCCTGGACCCATTACGTACCTCTGTAATCTGTAAATACCTTTGTAACTTGTCATGATTGTGACCAGACTTACCTGGAGTTCATTACCTTTGTAAATTGTGAGTTCATTACCTTTGTAAATTGTGAGTTCATTACCTTTGTAAATTGTGAGTTCATTACCTCTGTAACTTGCTCAGCTATCAAAACTTTGGAGTCCAGTCCCTGGACCAATTATGTACCTCTGTAATCTTTTGACTACCGCCCACAGGATGGGTATGTGGTGACTACCGCCCACAGGATGGGTATGTGGTGACTACCGCCCACAGGATGGGTATGGGGTGACTACCGCCCACAGGATGGGTATGGGGTGCATAATAAACATATTAAACTAACTCTCTCGGCACCAAGTGTCCAAACAACCTTACGTCGTCCCATATAAGAATAAATTTGGCCACAAGGGCATTTTCAGTAAATCAGTCCTTTTTCAGTCTTTTCTCAGTTGTTGTTTGAGGTATATTTTTGATAAATATTTTCAAGAAAGAGTGAAAACACTTTGTCTTGTGCACCAAAACTGGAGAAAATTGGACGGTAAACAAAAGAGCTACAAATTTTGCCCTACAGCGTCCTCAAGGTCTCGTTATGATCGACATAACATATTTCAGGAATGTAGGTATAATATCGAAGGTTTTTTTATGTATTATTTTGATGTGTATCAGTCTTGTATGACATGATTCTTGAGTAATAAGTTCTTTGTGACAGGAAGTGTGTTTTAGTTTATATGTGTGAGTGTGTGTGTGTGTGTGTGTGTGTGTGTGTGTGTGTGGGTGTGTACTCACCTATTTGTACTCACCTATTTGTGGTTGCAGGGGTCGAGTCCTAGCTCCTGGCCCCGCCTCTTCACCGGTTGCTACTAGGCCCTCTCTCTCCCCGCTCCATGAGCTTTATCAAACCTCGTCTTAAAACTGTGTATGGTTCCTGCCTCCACTACGTCATTTTCTAGGCTATTCCACTGCCTTACAACTCTATGACTGAAGAAATACTTCCTACTATCTCTCTGACTCATTTGTGTCTTCAACTTCCAATTGTGGCCTCTTGTTTCTGTGTCCCCTCCCTGGAACATCCTGTCTTTGTCCACCTTGTCTATTCCACGCAGTATTTTATATGTCGTTATCATGTCTCCCTGACCCTCCTGTCCTCCAGTGTCGTCAGGCCGATTTCCCTTAATCTTTCTTCATAGGACATTCCCCTTAGCTCTGGAACTAACCTTGTCGCAAACCTTTGTACTTTCTCTAGTTTCTTGACGTGCTTTATCAAGTGCGGGTTCCAAACAGGTGCTGCATACTCCAGTATGGGCCTGACATACACGGTGTACAGTGTCTTGAATGATTCCTTACTAAGGTATCGGAATGCTGTTCTCAGGTTTGCCAGTGTGTGTGTGTGTGTGTGTGTGTACTCACCTATTTGTGGTTGCAGGGGTCGAGTCTTAGCTCCTGGCGTGTGTGTGTGTGTATCCCTTTCTAATGTATTGAGCCTTTGTCATGGGTCAGACGTTATGTAATACTTTATATATGTATGATTCGATTCATTTTAAAGTTTATAATTCTGGTCTGTACCCTGATACCGGTTTGGTGTCAATGCTAAGTTCTTGATGTTAAGTTTTAGTCTGTATGGTATACAGACATATCAGACAGTTTAGTCTGTATGGTATACAGACATATCTAGACAGTTTAGTCTGTATGGTATACAGACATATCTAGACAGTTTAGTCTGTATGGTATACAGACATATCTAGACAGTTCAGTCTGTATGGTATACAGACATATGTAAAGTAAAAGGACACAAGTGCAACTAATGTGACATTTATTGTGGCAACGTTTCGCTCTCCAGGAGCTTTATCAAGCCATTACAAACAATACATGGACACAGAGGGTATATAAAGGCTCAGAGTGAGGTGAATACTAGTGAGGTACCATATCGATGTTCACTAGTGGTAGTAGTAGTAGTAGTAGTAGTAGTGGTAGTGACAAAAGTAATACAATATGGTAGAGCAATTAATTCGTACAAGAGTAAAAGGATATAAAAGCTATTACTTGGGTAACATAAAAATAAGTTGGACAAATATAAATTGGAATGAGGCAGCTTGTTTCAGTGTTCACTCTCTGTGCTTTGTGTAGTATAACAGGAGAGACTATGTGATGGCAGGGTTTACTGTTTTCAGGAGGATTCTTGCTAAGACTTCGGAGATGGTGAAGCTGCCGTTGTTTGTTTAATTGTATTCGAAACAGCGATCAGTGCTGATTCAAGGCACTTGCGTGTGCGGAAATTATTTTCTTTTATCACTAATTGGGCGTCTCTGAATTTCATAAGATGATTGGTGGAATTTCGGTGTTGTACACAGGCGTTGTTTAAGTTGTCGTTCCTACATGCGTATATGTGTTCATTGAGGCGGGTGTCGAGGTTTCTTGCTGTTTCACCTACGTAGATCTTGTCACAGCCTCCACAGGGTATAGTGTAAACTCCTGCATTGACTGGTTCGTGGTGCTTGGGTTTTGTCCTGGTTAGATCCTTTATTGAAGTGGTAGAAGCGATGGCGACTCTGGTGTTAGCTTGTGAAAGTACTTTTGAGACGTTTAGTGCAACCTGGCTGTTGGGAAGAATTATAACTTTGTTGGGAGCGGTGTTGATGCGTGGAGAATTGATGATCTGAAGAGCTCTTTTCTTGCAGTCTTTGATGAAAAAAGAAGGAAATTGTAACATCAGTGAATGTTTGGTGAATGTAAGTACATTCCTCGTCAAGAAACTCAGGACTACAAATTCGGTATGCTCTTAGAAAAACCCGATGATGATGCCTCTTTTGGTCTTGGTATCTTGACTGGAATAGAAGTGTGTGAGATCATTTTTATTGGTGGGTTTCCGATAAACTTGAAATCTTAGGTTGTTGTCTACTTTGTGAATGAGGACGTCGAGGAAAGGTAGCTTGTCATTGGACTCTTCTTCCAGTGTAAACTGGATCGCTGGTTCAACTGCGTTGAGCCTTGCCTGAAGATCCCGTACATCAAAACGTTTTGGAGTTATTACGAGGACATCGTCCACGTAACGTAACCAAGTGACGCTTGAAGGGATGATGTTGGCGAAGTGTTCGGACTCTAGGTGTTCCATGTATAAGTTGGCTAGGACGGCACTTATTGGGGACCCCATTCCCATGCCGTAGGTTTGTTTGTATAGCTTGTTATTGAAGGAATGTGACAATAAATGTGACAATAAATGTCACATTAGTTGCACTTGTGTCCTTTTACTTTACATATTGTCGGTAATTCTACCAACTTTATTACATACAGACATATCTAGACAGTTTAGTCTGTATGGTATACAGACATATCTAGACAGTTTAGTCTGTATGGTATACAGACATATCTGGACAGTTTAGTCTGTATGGTATACAGACATATCTAGACAGTTTAGTCTGTATGGTATACAGACATATCTGGACAGTTTAGTCTGTATGGTATACAGACATATCTAGACAGTTTAGTCTGTATGGTATACAGACATATCTGGACAGTTTAGTCTGTATGGTATACAGACATATCTAGACAGTTTAGTGACGTAGTCCATTTGTGCCTGAGATTATGTATATGGGTTTATTGTAACAGTTGACAACAAATGTTTGCGAGTGTTGGATGAGTGATGCGTGAGTGAATAATATGTGGACCACGGGTGCTAGCACCTGTGGAGCTGGCCAGTTTTTGTGTGACATGGACTATACACTTATTATACATATTGTGTGTGGTAATATTGATTTACGGTAATGACATTGTAATTTGGAGATTTGCTATAATAATTGCAAGTATTTGCTCCAACTTGTTTTCTAGGTGCCTTGCACTGCATAGTGTTGATGCTGTGATCATGCACGGTGTCCAGAGATATGCTGTGATATGTTTGTTAGTTAGTTAAAGATTAGCCAGTATTCTCCCGGCCCGGGCCTTTTCCAAGTGGTGGCCCGGCCTTGGCTCCCTCTTTAGGGAATGTCTGAGACCTAAGTCTCCCATGGGAGGAGGCACAAGTACCTCCTCATCTTTGGGACCAACTGTCCCCAGGCCTAGCCACAAGCTAGGCCTCTCTGGTCTGCCATCCCCGCCCCAAGGGGGCAAATGGGAATGACAGTCTTATAAGCTAAAGGCTCGGGCTCAGGCACCTACCCTACCCTAGAAGGGTTAGGCATGGTGTCGATCGATATGTTTGTATTAATGTCTGTGCATTATTGTTCGTCACTGGTGATCTGCAATTTTCAGTTTTGTTTTGAGAGTAAAGAGTTTAATGTACGTCAGATAGTGTAAATAAAGTTGGGCAACAGTGGTGTTATAGGTTTTTGTGTTTAGGTGCGTGCTAGGCACAGTCTTTATGTGTTACTTATGTCATGGTTATATTTTATGTTGTATTGTACTGTTGTCAATAGCATTATGTAATGTCCGTATAAGCTGTATAGAGCTTGAATGTCATAGTTGAAGCTGTGTTATTGTTTTTAATACTGGAATTGCATGTTTAAATGTGTAGAGGCTTACATGTGTTGGATTTTGAGACTAAGTTATTCTTATGGTTTTTGTAGTAATTTTGTATGTCTTTGTGACTTTTCTATATCACCATTGTTGTGTAATACATATTGTTATGTAACTGAACCATTAGGACAATTACATAAATTAATGTTTTGATCATTGCTGTGTGACATTAGATTAGGTAACATTCATTGTTTATAGTATGTTAGGTTGTAAATAGTGGAGTAGTTGGATAACCACGGGGGGGGGGGGTAATATGTCTGTATAATATGTTCAGTGCAATGCATTGCATGGTCTGTAGTCGATTATTAAGTACCATTTCAAGGGATGTGTATATAAAAGTGTTGTTCATATCATGTAATTCTGTTGGGTAGCTCCAACAGGTTTGTGTTAAGTGATAGGATGAGGGAGCAGGAAGGGGGGTGTACCCACACGGAGCTGTAAGTGTGGTGTGTAATATTAGCTGTAGGGAGGATTACCTGGAGTTTACCTGGAGAGAGTTCCGGGGGTCAACGCCCCCGCGGCCCGGTCTGAGACCAGGCCTCCTGGTGGATCAGAGCCTGATCAACCAGGCTGTTGCTGCTGGCTGCACGCAAACCAACATACGAGCCACAGCCCGGCTGATCCGGAACTGACTTTAGGTGCTTGTCCAGTGCCAGCTTGAAGACTGCCAGGGGTCTGTTGGTAATCCCCCTTATGTGTGCTGGAGGCAGTTGAACAGTCTCGGGCCCCTGACACTTATTGTATGGTCTCTTTAACGTGCTTAGGTGACACCCCTGCTTTTCATTGGGGGGATGGTGCATCGTCTGCCAAGTCTTTTTGCTTTCGTAGTGGGTGATTTTCGTTGTGCAAGTTCGGTACTAGTCCCTCTAGGATTTTCCAGGTGTATATAATCATGTATCTCTCCCTCCTGCGTTCCAGGGAATACAGGTTTAGGAACCTCAAGCGCTCCCAATAATTTGAGGTGTTTTATCTCCGTTATGCGCGCCGTGAAAGTTCTCTGTACATTTTTCTAGGTCGGGCAATTTCACCTGCCTTGAAAGGTGCTGTTAGTGTGCAGCAATATTCCAGCCTAGATAGAACAAGTGACCTGAAGAGTGTCATCATGGGCTTGGCCTCCCTAGTTTTGAAGGTTCTCATTATCCATCCTGTCATTTTTAGCAGATGCGATTGATACAAT
Source organism: Cherax quadricarinatus (assembly GCF_026875155.1). Classification (NCBI taxonomy): domain Eukaryota; kingdom Metazoa; phylum Arthropoda; class Malacostraca; order Decapoda; family Parastacidae; genus Cherax; species Cherax quadricarinatus. The sequence goes on along the minus strand of NC_069480.1, from coordinate 25,586,683 downwards.
GTTATGGTCCTTGAAGGTGAGATCCTCCGACATGATCACTCCCAGGTCTTTGACGTTGGTGTTTCGCTCTATTTTGTGGCCAGAATTTGTTTTGTACTCTGATGAAGATTTAATTTCCTCATGTTTACCATATCTGAGTAATTGAAATTTCTCATCGTTGAACTCATATTGTTTTCTGCAGCCCACTGAAAGATTTGGTTGATTGTCTGCCTGGGAGCTTTGCAGTGTCTGCAATGGAAGACACTGTCATGCAGATTCGGGTGTCATCTGCAAAGGAAGACACGGTGCTGTGGCTGACATCCTTGTCTATGTCGGATATAAGGATGAGGAACAAGATGGGAGCGAGTACTGTGCCTTGTGGAAACAGAGCTTTTCACCGTAGCTGCCTCGGACTTTACTCTGTTGACGACTACTCTCTGTGTTCTGTTAGTGAGGAAATTATAGATCCATCGACCGACTTTTCCTGTTATTCCTTTAGCACGCATTTTGTGCGCTATTACGCCATGGTCACACTTGTCGAAGGCTTTTGCAAAGTCTGTATATATTACATCTGCATTCTTTTTGTCTTCTAGTGCATTTAGGACCTTGTCGTAGTGGTCCAATAGTTGAGACAGACAGGAGCGACCTGTTCTAAACCCATGTTGCCCTGGGTTTGTAACTGATGGGTTTCTAGATGCGTGGTGATCTTGCTTCTTAGGACCCTTTCAAAGATTTTTATGATATGGGAATGTTAGTGCTATTGGTGTGTAGTTCTTTGCTGTTGCTTACTGCCCCCTTTGTGGAGTGGGGCTATGTCTGTTGTTTTTAGTAACTGTGGGACGACCCCCGTGTCCATGCTCCCTCTCCATAGGATGGAAAAGGCTCGTGATAGGGGCTTCTTGAATTTCTTGATGAACACAGAGTTCCATGAGTCTGGCCCTGGGCAGAGTGCATGGGCATGTCATTTATCGCCTGTTCGAAGTCATTTGGCGTCAGGATAACATCAGATAGGCTTGTGTTAATCAAATTTTGTGGCTCTCTCAAAAAAAATTTCATTTTAAATCTTCGACTCTCAGTCTGGTTAGCGGCTTGCTAAAAACTGAGTCATATTGGGACTTGAGTAGCTCACTCATTTCCTTGTTGTCATCTGGTAGGACCCATCTTGTTTAAGTAGGGGCCCAATACTGGACGTTGTTCTCGATTTTGATTTGGCATAGGAGAAGAAATACTTTGGGTTTCTTTCGATTTCATTATGGCTTTTAGTTTTTCCCCGCGATTCCTGACTCCTAAAGGATTCTTTTAGCTTAAGTTCGATGCTTGCTATTTCTCTGCCCATGGTCTCCCTACGCATTTCAGATTTTTGCCCTCTTTTAGCCGCTCTGTTATTCTTTTCCGTCGCCTGTAAAGGGACGCCTGTCTCTTTCTGTTTTACATCTACTCCTCCTTTTTCTTAGAGGAATAAGCCTTGTGCATACATCGAGTGCCTACGGGGTTAATCTGTTCTAGGCATAATTTTGGGGTCTGTGTTGCTTAGTATATCTTCCCAGCTTTTTATCGGTTAGGACTTGGTTTACATGGTCCCACTTTATGTTTTTGTTATTGAAGTTAAATTTGGTGAATGCTCCCTCGTGACTAATCTCTTTTATGTCGGTCTGGGGCTCCGCGCATACATGATGAACCTCAATTATGTTGTGATCTGAGTATATTTTTTTTGATATGGTGATATTTTTTATCAGATCATCATTGTTAGTGAAGATGAGGTCTAGTGTATCTCCAGTCTAGTAGGCCTCATTATTGTGGTTTAAATTGAATTTTGTGGGAGAGATTTAAAAACTCGCGTGAGTGTTGAGTTTTCATCAGAGCTGCCTCCTGGTGTTATTACTGCAACAATATTATTTGCTATATTCCCCCATTTTAGGTGCCTTAAGTTGAAATCCCCCAGGAGCAAGATGTTGGGTGCAGGAGCTGGAAAGGGTTTTTCCCGACAGTGGTCATTTTTAAAAAGCTGTTCCTGGAATTGCTGGGATGTTGCATCCGGAGGCTTGTAGACTATCACAATGACTAGGTTTTGGTTCTCGACCCCTTTTTCTGGCCCAAAACTTCCACTACCTCATTTTGAGGCATTTAGCAGTTCTGTTTCAACAAGTGACTCTGCAATGTACAGGCCAACCCCCCCTTTTGCCTGTTCACTCTGTCACATCTGTATAGGTTGTAACCTGGGATCCATATTTCGGTTGTCCAAGTGATCCTTTATGTGGGTCTCAGTGAAAGCCGCGAACATTGCCTTTGCCTCTGCAAGCAGTCCACGGATGAAAGGTATTTTGTTGTTTGTTGCTGGCTTTAGACCCTGTATATTTGCAAAGAAGAATGTTATCGGACTGGTGGTATTGTTGGTACTGGGGGGGGATTTTTTTTCCGGCATTAGTATCTGTATCTGTTGGTTTGGAGTGGAGGGGCCCTCGACTGTGTTTAATTTATAGACTTAAATGAGTTTTATATATTATATTTTTGTAATGTCATGTTTTAAATAAAATAAAAAAAAATTGTAACAGTATTAAGCTTCAGTTTTTGAGTTCTAAGCTGTATTCTTTTTCTGTATACTTCTTCTTCTTAAATATTCGCCGGTATTCCCCCGGCCCGGCCTGTCCAAGTGGTGGCCCGGCCTTGGCCCCCTCTTTGGGGGAGTGTCGAGACCTAAGTCCCCATGGGGGAAGGCACAAGTCCTCCCTTTTTGGGCCCAACTGTCCCCAGGCCTGCCACAAGCAGGCCTCTTGGTTGCCATCCCCCCCAAGGGGGCAATGGGAAGGGGAGTCTTATGAGAAAAAGGCTCGGGCTCAGGCACCTCCCCTCCCCTAAAAGGGTTAGGCATGGTATGATGTTTTTCTGTATTTTCGTATTTGGATATGAAAACGTTTTGTTGTTTACGTATGAGATGTTCTTTAAATTATGATGTTTTGGGTTTTTGGTTTTTTTATTAATGTGAGGATGGGTTAATTGATACAATTTATTCACGACCCCGCGACTGTATTTTTTTGTACTAGTTCTTGACTAAATTTTTGTTGATGTTATACAGAATATATTGGGAAAGGGGTTTGGAGGGGGGGGGGGGGGGGGGGGCAGTTAGTCCTTTGGTTGGTCCCCTATTCCTTTTATTTTTGTGTTAAAATTTTAATTTTTTTTAAAATTTTTAAAAAAAAAAAAAATTACAAGTCGGACCGAAACGGTCGAAGCTCCCTCTTTATTGGGGGGTTATTTGTGTATCTATAATACTTAGTTGTGTTTTTTTTTTTTTTTTTTTTTTTTTTTTTTATTCACCCGGGATTCTCCCGGCCCGGGGGCTTTTCCAAAATGTGGTGACCCGGGGCCTTGGGGTCCCTATTGGGGATGTTCGAGACTTAAGTCCCCATGGGGGAAAGGGCAAAACCCTCCCCATCTTTGGGACCAAGTGTCCCCCGGCCTAGCCCCTTCCCGCCCTCCGGGGCCTAGGGAGAAGCTAGGGCCCTGGTTCCATCTACCCCCCTCAAAGGGGCTCGTGGGGATGGAGCTTATGGCTGAGTGGTGCAAGTCAGGGTTTGTGTGTTCTAAAGTAAAATATATAAAAAAACAGTTGGGGGGGGGGAGGGGGGGGGGAGGAATTTTTCATATATTAAATGTCAGGTGGCCTTGGCCTGGTGGCTAAAACTTCCGCTTCACACACGGAGGGCCCGGGGTTCGATTCCGGGGGGGTGAAAACATTTCGACTTTTTCCTTAGACCCGTTGCCGTTCACCTAGCGGGAAATAGGTACCTGGTTTAGTCGATGGTTTTGGGGGGCACCTGGGTGTTTGTGGATGGTGTGGGTCACATCGTGGGGGTTAGTGGATGTGTGGGTCACACGTG
>NC_069480.1:25558936-25582326 GCF_026875155.1 Cherax quadricarinatus | reverse complement strand
GGGGTGCTGGCTTCCAACAGTCAACATCCCTGATATCTCCATCCTAATTTACTAATTCTTAATCTTAAAGGGACACCAAAAAATTATCCACTATTGAGAAAGATAGCTCTTGGGTGTCATGAACATTTTGACGTGTAATTTGGGCACTTCCCCATTTAAAATACGTTTTTCTGACCACAATCCACTCATTTTATATTAATACCATGAAAAGTAAAAATGCTAGGATCTTGAGGTGGGCCCTCAGAATCCAACCTTATTCTATTAGTATAAAACACTAAGTGGTCATTGTAATAAAAATTTGCGACGCTCTGTCCCGTCCTTAATAATTATAAATTCTTTAAATTAACGTAATTTTATGCCCAAATACCTTTTGTTACTTTGCTATGTCAAATTCAGTAAAGTAATTTAATCCCTCAGCCCATATTAACTATATATACTCATGTCATGTCTAATTATTATATTTATATATTCACAGTAATGTTGTGTGAGGAGGAGACAAGCTGAGTGTTGAGTGATAGTGTGGTGCGGGTGATGTATTTGCGTGACGCAACACTGCCCCTGCGCAGACCCCCCCCCTCACTACACCCCTTTAAGCTGTTTCATACTCAGATGTTCATACTGCCTTTGGCATTCCACAACCACTACTTAAGAGTGGAATGCAGTCTCCTCTACTATGATCGAGCCTCAACGTCCCCTCCTTGTCAGCGCTAATCCTGTCTCTACACTGATGACATAACCACAAAGTATAAGAATACGATACTGTGTACTGCCCTAGAACCCAGGACATATCCTAGTGACGGACGCTGTGAAATTGTAGAGTGCTTGGCACAAGAGAGACTCTGATTCATGTTTAAATTTTATATTAAAAAATATTGATATGAGTACCAAAATAATGTGAAAGACGATGCAAACTCCTAGTGCCGACCACTCCTGTCGTGTTGGGGGTGTTGCAACCCTGAATGGGTTTAACAATGATTATGTATATATAATGTAATATTATCTTTTCATTTAATTTTATATTGCTTATATTGAGATATAGCTTAAATCGTAAATGTATGACTTTTATATATTATTTGACTGTTAATATGTTATTAGCTAATTGTTAGGATGTATAATAAAATGTGCTCATTAGGCTTGATTGTCAAACTAACTGTAATTATCGCTTAGTCGCTCATTATAACTGCCGGCTCTGAGCTGCAGTTGTCCACGTACTATCACGTGATCGAGGGGGGGGTGGTCCTCACCTCTCGTAAAGTAGATCGTTCCATTCCTGCTGGAGACTCGCTTCTGGTTGGGACAGCTTGTCTGTCTGACAGTCTGCTGGAGACGTCGCTTGCTGGTTGGACAGATTGGTCTGACTCGATAATTCTTTTGTAGTTTCTGTAAAAACTTGGTTCCCAGAACATGGTATAGACTCTTGTGATTTTCGACGTTTGTACTGAGGTGTGTTTCACATAGACACTCTGAACTTCTCAGGTCCTTAGCTATAGCTTCCTGACCCCCTAATTTTGTACAGATTCCGTGTATTGTCCACAGCCACAGTTTTCCTATGCTGAACATAGATTCAGTTTTTTATGGGGAAGTTTTTGTAAACTTGTGGAGACTCTGCCTGATGGTCCCCCTACTTAGTGTCGTTATATTTATTTCCCATTTCCTGATTCGTGTCGCAGTCGCTAGATATGCATTGCAATTGGGCTTAGCATTCCTTTGATGTTCAAGCAGACTGTTCGGGTTGCCAGTCGGTCAAGAAATAGTTTTATTTTGAGGACTTGTCATCACTTGTTTAAGTCTTATTCGAGTCCTTGAGACACAGCTTAACTACCTAAGAGCACTTAAAACGCATTACACACACTTGTACATTTGTAATATCTTATCAAATGTTAATGTACCTGACGGTACTTAAGAATTATAAATGTGATATGTGCTTTCCAGCAACAATAATATTGACCTCGATAGATTGATTTTAATTTTGATTGCTGTAATTAATTTTAATTTTGGATAAATATACCTCTAGACAACTTCTACTTAATAAATTTATTATTTTTAATTTCTTTCTCTATTAGTAGTCCTACCAAGTTGTAATTCCTAAAGTACTATTGAACCATACTGAATTTCATGGATAATTGGACAGGATACTGACTACTTGTTACGAAAACCCAGTAACAGGCTGGATGCTAGAAGGGCAGTCCTTTCTAGTATTCCACTGGAGATCTCTAACTTTTAGAATCGCGTTTTCTGTAACAATGGGCAGTTAAGAAATCAATATATTCAATTAAAGAAGAGAAATAAAAAAAGTAAATAAGAAAAGCAAAAAGAGATTATAGGCAAGGTCGCCAAGTGAATTTTCAAAGACTATAACCCAAAAGGGGTTCTTTCAGGTAGACAGAAGTAAGATTAGGGCAGTCAGGCAATTTTTTTTTTTTCCGCTCGCTCTCAAAAAAAAAATCGAAACATTATGGAAATTGTAGAGTTATTTTACCGAAAATTAGCTTTAAATCTCTTTGGCAACACAATGGTACCAGAATCAATGATCTACCGACTTTCTACAAGAATTATAGTCATTTATATCAGGTATGGTGACGTGATATGGTAGCGAGTCTGCTCACAGCCCATATTTTGAAAAATTTTCCTTGTTTTTTATCGCCTTTTCTTGCATTATTCTTTCTAATATAATACTGACTATTAGCATCATAAAACATAGCGGAGATTATCCGATAGACTTTGACCTACCAGGCCTACCGCCGCTCCCCGAGAGTGCCAGAGAAATTACTTCATTATTACGTCCTTATATCAGCTTATATATGAACTCTATCGGCTTATTTATCTATCAGAATTGATCTAATATAATATAATAAGCACTCTGAATAACATACAAACATGTTATATACTCTAGACTGCCCGAAATGCCTAGCCATGCTAGTGTGACTTTGTCAATGGTCCAAGTCGGACCGAAACGTCGTCGTAGCTTCTCTCTTTTATGTGCGGTTATTTGTGCATGCCCCCCCCTAAGCGCTCCTAGCAGTGGTACACTCTGTAATCACTATTTTACTACATGTAAACCACACAATAACCAAATTTCTGTAAACTCAACATTGTAATCCTTATAGAGAATAAACTTAAAAAGAGACCATCGGGAATATTTCAATATAAATGAGTTACTCCCTATTAAGTTAGTTTAATATGTTTATTATGCACCCCATACCCATCCTGTGGGACAGTAGTCACCACATCCCCCATCCTGTGGGCGGTAGTCACCACATAACCCCATCCTTGGGCGGTAGTCAAAAGATTACAGAGGTACATAATTGGTCCAGGGACTGGACTCAAAGTTTTGATAGCTGAGCAAAGTTACAGAGGTTAATGAACTCACAATTTACAAAGGTAATGAACTCACAATTTACAAAGGTAATGAACTCACAATTTACAAGGTTTAATGAACTCCAGGTAAGTCTGGTCACAACCATGACAAGTTACAAAGGTTATTTACAGATTAGCAGAGGTACGTAAATGGGTCCAAGGACTGGGCCCCCAAAGTTTTGATAGCCCTGAACTAGGTACAAAGTAATGAGCACACAAGTTACAAAGGTAATGAGAATTCTGTAGAATGGTTACTTACGTTTATACTTTGGCTACATCATGAACAAATTATAGAGTAATACAATTCACACTTCCACACCCGTCACAACTGTAATGAGTTTATTGGTCAAATATTGAGATTGTGAAGTCACAGCACACCACACACCCTACACACACACCACACGTACACACACACACACACACACACACAGCGAGCTAAAGCTCTCCGCCTTTCACACACGGAGGGCACCGGGTTCGATTCCCGCGGTGAAACATTCGACCACGTTTCCTTACACTGTTGGGTCCTGTTTCAACCTAAGGGTCACAAAATAGGGTACCTGGGTGTTTAGACGACGGTGTGGGTCGCATCCTGGGGTACAAGATTAAGGACCCCAATGGAAATAAGTTAGACAGTCCTCGATGACGCACTGACTTTCTTGGTTATCCTGGTGGCTAACCCTTCCGGGTTAAAAATCCGAACGAAATCTTATTTCTTCTCTGATCTTATCTTTATGCACCCCATACCCATCCTGTGGCGGTAGCAAAAGATTACAAAGGTACATAAATGGGTCCAGTGACTGGACCCCAAAGTTATGATAGCTGAACTAGTTATAAAACAAAGGTAATGAACTCCAGGTAGATCTGGTCACTAACATGGCAATTTTACAGAGGTAATGAATCACTTCACTCCTATACATGGTTTACATCATGAACAAAATTAAAAGTAATGAACACAGTATACGTCCACACCTTGGTCACAATTTGTAATGAGTTATAAATGCAAATATTAAGTGGATCATACACCCACACTAGTGCGCGCGCGCACATACACACACGAGGGCGCACGCACGGACATGTGCACACGAGCGTACAAAATATATGCATACACACAAGGACCACACCCACACACACACACCCACAACCCAACACCCACACTACACACACCCTCACCCACAACCCACAAAACACACCCCTCACACACACCCACACACACACACACCCACCACACACACCCACACACAGCACACACAAACCCACACATGCACACACACCCACACACGCACACACACACACACGCACGCCACACTACCACACATACACACGCCCTCACACACACCCGCACACACACCCTCACACACACCACCACCACGCACGCACACACACACACTCACACACACACACACACACACACACACACACACACACACACACCACACACACACACACACCCTCACACCCACACACACCACACACACACACACAACACACACACACACACACACACACATGCACACATGTGGTAAATTCTTTATTTACAGCTAAGCAAGGTCAGGTATTTCTCCAGAATGGTCTGCCAATATAACCCAACTGTGGAATAAATAACTTAGCCATTTCTTGAAACACTTCTGAGTGAGTTTGTTTCTAAACTCTTAATTTTATCACACTCCAGTACATAATGACGCAATGGGTGACAATAGTACATCTGCAAAGTTACATTCGTTTGGTCTACAATCTGGTGGTGGTGATTTAACCTGCCAAAGATACTTGTAACCCAGCCGGAGCCGGGCAAGTAGTGACATCCAAGAAGGTCCCCGCTTATTTTGTTGGATGCACCATAGAACATGTGTGGGCTCCTCCTGCAGATAGCATGAATGATAGATGGCTCAACTGGTGTCCAATCTCCCTGAGCTTAAAGTCCATAAAATATCAGCTGAAGTTCTTTTCGTATTATTGTTCTCAAACTACTACCTGACAAGCCAGATTGTAATCTACTCCCTCTTTGAAAAGCCAGACAGCTTAGCCAATTTATCAGTACTATCAGCCATCTGAAGACCAATGTTGAGATGGAATCCCAGCATGTGCGCACTCCTGCTGAACTCCACTGTCCACAATCTTTACCATATCTAATTATTCTGGCTTCAGACACAAGCTGCCACAATTTATACTTAATGAGTTGAGAGCATTTATGGATTGACAGAGAATCAGTTACAATTTAAAGTGTCCAACCTTAGATACCTGGGACAGACATTTGAGTGCAAGAAGTATGGCAAACAGTTCTGTTTGAAGGGTAAGAGGCCCAGTTATTGATGGCGTGCTCCAAAAAAAAAATTTCTTTATGAACCATCACTAACTGTGTGACAACAGCAGCACTACCAAGCTGCCACCAGTGGACTGGTGAACGAACCATCGACGTAAATAATTGTGAAAGATTGTTTCTGGTGACTAAGTTATCAATACAGCTTAAGGCGCTCATGTTTTGGCTTCAAGACGAAACTTTGGTTTGTGATTTAAGAAGAGTTTAGGGGGGAAAGGAGGAATGGTAGTTTGGAATGGGGTAATATCCCAGGAGCAGGGAAATGTCTCTGTATGTCCAACTTGAAATAGATCATGTAGCTGGATCATGCGGAGGTTCGGTTTCCCCGTTTTATCGATCCATCTGGAAGGAAGTTCACCAGTGCTGAGGAAAAGTTTGGAAGGGCTTCTGTGCAGGGGTTTGAATGGGCTAGCCTAAGCATATTGACCCCAATAAGGATATTTCCTTTCAGTAACACGACTCTAATGCTTGGAATATTAAGTTCTTTCCGCACATTATAAAATTTTAGCAGTAACGATGGCATCCTAGGATGATCCTCTTGCTTCGTTTTTGCAGTTTTTCCAGCCCGTCCAAAGCTTTCCAGCAGACACGAGTGCAAGTAGTGGCGCTGCAATTAATCAACCAATGATCTAATATAAGCAAGATACATCATTTTCCAAATTTTACATTAGCACCACTAAACCCTGGGATGAAAACCTGCCACAACTCTAAGTGCTTCTCAGCCTTTCTTATGTATTGGCGACAAAGTCCCTCGTTACAACAGGTCCAATAGTGGAGAACCTCCAAGCCTAGAAATACCTGTATCTGCTTACATATTCTAGAAGAGACCCCATCATGCAAACTTGATCTACGACTGTGACTCTCCTCTGCCGAGGAGGACGCCTGTTGATATCTTTGTTTATCCCCTGAGAATATTAACCCCAGGTCCTGACACGATTTAAAACCATAATAAGAAATGTTTGGGTGATTGGTGAATCCGGTGGTGTGAACATTATTCATCACAAAACTAACCTATAATGATGGGGCTGGCTAGGCCCTGGCATAAAGTAAGGCATTAATCAAAATGTTGAAAAAGGGGTGGACTAAGCACACCTCCCTGTGGGTTCCTAAATCAAAATCTTAGTTACACTCTATGTCCATCCTGGGAACAACACAGACGACTTTCTGTGGACAGTTAACCTTTAATCCAGCGGAGAAGCCATTCCTCCAACATCCATTGCTGGCAAGTTCACTAATGATTAACATTCTGTTGGCTACATCACAACGGATTTAAGGTGTCAAGGAAGGTAGTGTAGAGCTGTCAGTGTGCAGGTAGAAAGGTGGTAATGCATTGGATGCACGCTCCTTCCATGCAGATGAAAACAATGTAACCGGGAGACAAAAATTGTTTGATTCGGTTTTACATGAGACGATTAAGAATCACCTTTCAAATTTGTTTTTACGAACAACAGCTAGTAAGGGATATTGGGCGAAATGAGTGTTTGTTGATTGGGCTTTTGGAATGGGAATAATGAGGCTATTGGTCCCATGATTAGGAGCTCCCCAGTGAACATAACCTCATGTATATAATTCAAGTAAGATTAACCTGGTACTCGACACAGCAATCTGAGTAATGTTGTAAGTAATACCATCCACACCCAGGCCGACTGGAGTTGCCCTTAGTTTATGTGCTCGCTTCAGTTCATATTATGAAGGAATGTTTGCAAGTCATCTGCCTTGCTGAGCATAAGCAAACAAGACTCTTCCCTTGCATCATATTGTCCATTAATTTCGCTCTGTGTGGTACTGGGAAGATGTCATAGCTAGATGTAGCAGCCCAAGCACTACTAACTATCGCCTATTGCAAGGGATGAGGTGTGCGCGATCTGCCCAGTTTCTGTTACCCTTAATTCTATTTATGTCCCCTCCATGCCCGGCTAAGTGGGGTGTGAGCATTGAGACCATTGACAAATTGTTCCCAGTCTGTTTGCCGCAGCTCTGTCATACGCTCTCTGGCAGCAGCAAGGGCAGTTTGGAAGAGGCTCAGCATTTCAGGGGTACGATGGTTTCTATAGGCCCCTAGGCCTAGTCTGCGAGCAGTACGTTTCAATGTTCGAAGTTTAGAATCATTGTAATAGGTATGATTTTTATAAGACTTACTCCCTATGTCGTCTCCATGTCGTATTCTTTGGTTTCTGAGTCCACCAGGACGTTGCCATGTCCCTAGGACAGCTCTCCATCTGGCTGCTAACGGAGCCACGGCTTCTGGACCTCCTTGGGGAGGGTCGATGGTGCCGTGCAAGCAGAGATCCCGGGCAACTTGCTGCAGTTTGCAATGGCTGTCTACCGAGGAGAGACAGGCCACCTAGCAGCATCTGTTGTTGGGCATGATGATTCCCTGCTAATGTTTTTAACGCTCTTACTCTGTAAATTGTCCTATGATTGTAATCATGTATAACGTGGTTTTATCATTTCATTACCTTTGAAACTTGTCATGATTTTGGCCAGCCTCTACCAGTGGATGAGGGGGTTGTTTTTAGTATATAACTGGAGCGAGCATTAACCTTTGTAAATTCCATGATTAAAGTTTTTATGATTCCATTACCTTTGGCAATTATTCATGAGTGTGACCAGCTCTACCTGGAGCTCATTACCTTTGTAAACTTGGCATGATAATGACCATATCTATTCATTACCTTTGTACTTGCTCAGCTATCAAAACTTTGGAGTCCAGTCCCTGGACCAATTATGTACCTCTGTAATCTTTTGACTACCGCCCACAGGATGGGTATGGGGTGCATAATAAACATATTAAACTGAACTGAGTAAGAGAAAACGTTGTGTTGAAGAGGATAACTGCACTAGAACACAAGTTTACTAAGAAATACACCAAAACAAACGCGATTTTCGCGAAAAAAAAAAAAAAAATCTAGACGGCGGGCCTGCCGGCGTTCCCGGCCAATATCTCGGCAGTAACTTATTCACCTAATGGCCAAAATTCTTCCTTTATTACTTAATTAAATGGAATAATATTCACAGAAATTGTAGAATAATAATTTCTCTAATTTTCTACAAGCAATTTTTGGAAATATTCCAAATACTTTGGGAGTTATGTGGGAGTAAAGGGCAGATTTTTTGCAACATTCCAAGAACTAACAAACTTTATTTTTTGAAATAAAGATAAGATATTTAGAGGCAAGGTCATGAATTAAATTCGTATAAGCATTGTTCTCTCGGCACCAAGTGTCCAAACAACCTTACGGCGTCCCATATAGGAATAAATTTGGCCACAAGGCATTTCAGTATAATCAGTCCTTTTTCATCTTTTCTCAGTTGTTGTTTTGAGGTATATTTTTGATAAATATTTTCAAGAAAGGAAGGAAAACACTTTGTATTGTGCACCAAACGGAGAAAAATTTGGACGGCCAAACAAAAGAGCTACAATTTTTTGACCGATGTCCCCCCTTAACAGTAACTCTGGTCAGATCACTGACAGTGATAAGGATATGTGTGAAATTCACAATACCTACTTCCTCTCAGTTTTTCACCCAGGGTAAATACTAGCGATATTCCAGAAATAATAGATTAGTACACAGACATAAAAAACTATTACATTGCGGTAACTAGTGTTTACCTGGAGTTTACCAGGAGATAGTTCCGGGGTCAACGCCCCCGCGGCCCGGTCTGTCACCAGGCCTCCTGGTGGATCAGAGCCTGATCAACCAGGCTGTTGCTAACTGGCTGCACGCAAACCTACGTACAGCCACAGCCCCGGCTGATCAGAACTGACTTAGGTGGCTTTGTCCAGTGCCACTTGAAACTGCCCAGGGGTCTGTTTGGTAATCCCCCTTATGTGTGCTGGAGACAGTTTGAACAGTCTCGGGCCCCCTGACACCTTATTGTAAAAAAAAAAAAAAAAATTTTGGTCTCTTACGTCTAGTTGACACCCCTGCTTTCATGGGGGGATGGTGCATCGTCTGCCAAGTCTTTTGCTTTCGTATGAGTGATTTTTCGTGGCAAGTTCGATAACTAGTCCCTCTAGGATTTTCCAGTGTAAATAATCATGTATCTCTCCCCTCCTGCGTTTCCAGGGATACAGGTTTAGGAACCTCAAGCGCTCCACAGTAATTGAGGTGTTTTATCTCCTCTTTATGCCGCGCCGTGAAAGTTCTCATGTACATTTTTCTAGGTCGGGGCAATTTCACCTGCCTTGAAAGGTGCTGTTAGAGTGCAGCAATATCCAGCCTAGATAGAACAAGTGACCTTAAGAGTGGTCAACATGGGCTTGCCTCCCTAGTTTGAAGGTTTCACATTATCCATCCTGTCATTTTTCTAGCAGATTCGATTGATACACTGTATGTCCTTGAAGGTGAGATCCTCCGACATGATCCACTCTCCAGGTCTTTTGACGTTGGTGTTTCGGCTCTATTTTTGTGGCCAGAATTTGTTTTGTACTCTGATGAAGATTAATTTCCCCTCATGTTTACCATATTCTGAGTAATTGAAATTTCTCATCGTTGAACTTCATATTGTTTTCTGCAGCCCACTAAAAGATTTGGTTGATGCCGCCTGGAAGCTTTGTCAGTGTCGCAATGAAGACACTGTCATGCAGATACGGGTGTCATCTGCAAAGGAAGACACGTGCTGTGGCTGACATCCTTGTCTATGTCGATATGAGAGAGGAAACAAGAATGGGAGCGAGTACTGTGCCTTTTGTGGAACAGAGCTTTTTCACCGTAGCTGCCCTCGGACTTTACTCCTGTTGACGACTACTCCTGTGTTCTGTTAGTGAGGAAATTATTAGATCCATTGACCGACTTTTTTTCCTGTTATTCCTTTAGCACGCATTTTGTGCGCTATTACGCCATGGTCACACTGTCGAAGGCTTTTGCAAAGTCTGTATATATTACATCTGCATTCTTTTTGTCTTTAGTGCATTTAGGACCTTGTCGTATGATCCGATAGTTGAGACAACAGGAGCGAACCTGTTCTAAACCCATGTTGCCCTGGGTTGTGTAACGATGGTTTCTAGATGGGTGGTGATCTGCTTCTTAGGACCCTTTCAAAAAATTTTTATGATATGGATTGTTAGTGCTATTGGGCTGTAGTTTCTTTCTGTTGCCTTTCTGCCCCCTTTGGTGGAGTGGGGCCTCTGTCTGTTGTTTTTAGTAACTGGTGGGACGACCCCCATGTCCATGCTCCCTCTCATAGATTGGAAAAGGTTCGTGTTAGGGCTTCTTGCAGTTCTTGATGAACACAGAGTTCCATGAGTCTGGCCCTGGAGGGCAGAGTGCATGGGCATGTCACTTATCGCCTGTTCGAAGTCATATTGCGTCAGGATAACAACTGATAGGCTTGTGTTAACAAATTTTTGTGCTCTCTCATAAAAAATTCATTTTGATCTTCGACTCTCAGTCTGGTTAGCGGCTTTGCAAAAAACTGAGTCATATTGGGACTTGAGTAGCTCACTCATTTTCCTTGCTGTCAACTGTGGAGACCCATCTTGTTTAAGTAGGGCCCAATACTGGACGTTGTTCTCGATTTTTGATTTGCAATAGGAAAAAGAATACATTGTGTTTCCTTTCGATTTCATTTATGGCTTTTAGTTCTCCCGCGATTCTGACCTAAAGGATTCTTTTTAGCTTAAGTTTCGATGCTTGCTATTTCTCTCTGACCAGTGTCTCCCTCAACCATTTCAGATATATTGACCTCTTTTAGCCGCTCTTTATTCTTTCCGTCGCCTGTAAAGGGAGCGCCTGTTCCACCTTCTCTTTTAACATCTACTCCTCCTTTTTTCTTAGAGAATAAGCCTTGTGCATACATCGAGTGCCACCGAGTTTAATCTGTTCTAGGCCATAAGTTGGGGTCCTGTGTTTGCTTAGTAAATTCTTTCCCGCTTATATCGGTTAGGACCTTGGTTTACTTGGTCCCACTTATGTTTTTGTTATTGAAGTTGAATTTGGTGGAATGCCCCTCGTGACTAGTCCTCAATTATGCCGGTCTGGGGCTCCACGCATACATGTCTGAACCTCAATTATGTTGTGATCAGAGTATATTTATTTGATATGGTGACATTTCTTATCAATCATCATTGTTAGTGAAGATGAGGTCTAGTGTTATTCTCCAGTCTAGTAGGCTCAATTATTTGCTGGTTTAAATTGAATTTTGTGCAGTAGATTTAAAAGATCGTGTGATGTTAGTTTCATCAGAGCCTGCCTCCTGTTTATTAACTGGCAACAATGTTATATGCTATATCCTCCATTTTTAGTGCCTTAAGTTGAAATCCCCCAGGAGCAAGATGTTGGGTCAGGAGCTGGAAGATTTTCCTCAGACAGAGGGTCAATTTTTAACAGCTGTTCTGGAATTGCTTGGATGTGCATCCAGGAGGCTTGTAAGACTACCACAATGATAGGTTTGGTTCTCGACCTTTACTGCTAAAAACTTCCACTACATCATTTTGAGCATTAAGCAGTTTCTGTGCAAACAAGTACTCTACAATGTACAGGCCAAACCCCCCCCCTCCCCCATTTGCCTGTTCCACTCTGTCACATCTGAATAGGTTTGTAAACCATGGTATCCTTATTTCGTTGTCCAAGTGATCCTTTATGTGGGTCTCAGTGAAAGCCGGCGAACATTGCCTTTGCCTCTGCCAAGCAGTCCACCGGATGGAAAGGTAATTTTGTTGTTGTTTGTTTCTGGCTTTTAGACCCTGTATATTTGCAAAGAAGAATTTATCGGACCTGGTGTATTGTTGGTACTGGGGATGGGGATTTTTTTTTCCGGCATTAGTATCTGTATCTGTTGGTTTGGAGTGAGGCCATCGACTGTGGTTCCACTCCAGGAATGACTGGATTTGTGTACGATTTCTGCCATTTCCTGCCCAGTTTTTTTTTCCTTCCTGGCATAAAAAACCTCTCCCTCTGAGTGGCTGTGGCTACCCAGGTTTTCCCATGGCCTGGATGTTTTGTATCTTTTTGTCCCCTTTAGATGGTATGCCTGGCAATTTAAGTTATAGCGCAGTCTTTCCTGTACTGAAGAGGTACACAGTGACATGATCCTCAGACAAATAGAGAAATAAAAACCTAACAAATCCCAGGGTCCTGAGAACAGTTTTGCAAGGGTGTTAAAGGAAATGTAAAGAGGAAACTTAGCATACCTTTGTCTAATCTTTTTAACATATCACTACAAACTGGCATAGTGCCTGATAAGTGGAAAATGGCAAATGTAATACCTATTTACAACGCAGGTGACAGGTCCTTAGCTTCGAACTATAGGCCAATAAGCCTTACCTCCATAGTGGGAAAACTTATGGAACCAATAACTGCCGAAGCAATTCGTAGCCATCTTGACAGGCACAGATTGATTAATGAATCTCAACACGGTTTTACAAAGGGGCGTTCCTGTCTTACGAATTTACTAACTTTTTTCACTAAGGTGTTTGAGGAGGTAGATCATGGTAATGAATATGATATTGTTACAAAAAACGCGATTCTAAAAGCTTAGAGATCTCCAGTGAATACTAGAAAGGACTGCCCTTCTAGCATCCAGCCTGTTACTGGGTTTTCGTAACAAGTAGTTAGTATCCTTGTCCAATTATCCATTAGAATTCAGTATTATTCAATAGTGCTTCAGGATTACAACTGGTAGGCTACTAACTAGAGAAATTAAAATTTAATAAATTTATTAAGTCTAGAGGTATATTATCAAAGTAAATTAAATCACAGCAATCAAAATAAAATCAATCTCTCGAGTTCAATATTATTGTGCTGAAAGCACATATCACATTTATAATTCTTAAGTACCGTCAGGTACATTAACATTTAATAAGATATTACAAATATGTACAAGTAAGTGTGTGTATGCATGTAAGTGCTCTTAAGTAGTTAGCTATGTCTCAAGACTCGAATAAGACTTAAGTGACTGACAAAGTCCTCAAATAAACTAACTTCTTGACTGACTGGCAACCCGAACAGTCTGCTTGAACAACAAAGAATGCTAAGCCAATAGCAATGCAATATCAAGCGACTGCAACACAGAATCAGGAACTGGGAAATAATATAACGACACTAAGTAGGGACCATCAGCAGATCCTCCAAAAGTTACAAAACTCCCATACTACTGAATCTATGTTCAGCATAGGAAAAATGCGACTGTGACAATAACAAAAACCCAGTAAAAAATTAAGTCAGAAGTATAGCTAAGGCCCTGAGATTTTCGAGTGTCTATGTGACAAAAACCCTCAATACAAGTCGAAAATAAAAAGTCTATACAATGTTCTGTGAACAAGTTCTCAGAATAAACAAAAATAATGAAAAGACAATCTGCCCAACCACCAAGGGTCTAGAGCAGACTAAATATTTCACAGAGGTGAGGACCCCCCCCTCGATCAGTGATGCCCGTGGCGCCAGCAGAACCCGGCATAACGGCGACAAGCGATAATTACAGTAGTTTGACAATAAGATTGAAGGAATTTGTACATCCTAACCAAAACTACGTAAATAACAATTTAAGGCAACTTTTGCGATTTGTATTATGCAAATTTTAAGAATATTAAAATTATATAAAATATTTAAACAATATTAAAACATTGTAACCATTCAGGGTTTTCAACAATTTTTTGGTATTACTTCAAATTTCTCATACCCAAACTATTAAAAATTTCAACAAATAAAAAATTTTTTCCCCACAGACAGGCTTTAAAAAATCAAATTTTGGGGGTTACTTTTTTTTTTACCACACAACACTGGTTTTTGTGGTTATCCCCAGGAGGGGTACAACGGGCGGGGGGGTTGCCCCCCGGGAAAACTCTCCCCCAGGTAAAACTCCAGGTAAACTCCAGGTAAATCCGGGGCAGTCACCGCGGTGTTCTCAGGGGTCGGGTTTTGGGGGTCCTTTTTGTTCACAATTTAAAAAAAAGCTAGTGGGGAAAATAAATGCGCAAAGCAATTTGTGATGACCCCAAAAGGGCCCTTTCAATTCATTCTAATGAGGAATTAGGCACTCCAGGATGTTTTGAATAGACTGATGCAAGGGTCGGAGAATGGCGAGCGTTTAATTTGAAAAATGCAAATTTTAAAATGTTGGACAGTTAAAAAAACCCATGCACATTAAAAAAATAATGTAGTTTAATATTATGATTGCAAAAAGGATTTGGGAGTTCTGGTTGCAGAAATCAAAACCCAAGAAAAAGTGATTGTGTTCGAAATAAAAGTAACAGAATTTTGGTTCTTCTAAAAAGTATAAAAATAGAAGCCCTGGGTTGGGTTCTTCAACTTATATATCCTTGGTTAGGCTCTTTTGATTGCTGCTCTTTTGGGCCCCGTATTACAGAAGGATTAAATGCTTGGAAAAGTAAAAGGAGGATGAAAAAGATGACCCCCATGTATCAAAAATATTCCCTATGAAAATAGCTGGGGCCCTAAATCTGTACTCTCCGAAAAGGCATAGAATTAAAAGGGGTATGATGAGGTTTTAAGGAAAAAACAAAAATAAAAAAAGGGGATGTAAAAGTGTGCTGAAATTTCCCCCCAAGCAGGCTTGCAGAAGGGTTTTCAGGTGGAAAAAAATCAGTTAGGAAGGTTAGGAAAGCATGGTTTTTGGTAATGGTTGTGGTGAGTGGAAAAACTCCGAGTACAGTTATTGGGTTTAAACGATGTGTAGTTTTAAAAATGGGGTTAGAAAAATTCATGAGTGGGTGGGGTGGGTGTGGTTAAACCCTGATTAGCTTTGTGCGGGTCTGGTGCAGTGCCCCTCCTTGGGGGATGACCAGCTGGGTGGGTATTGGGTTTCCCGGGGGGAACATGGACCTGCTCCGCTGGGTCGTGGGGAATTAAAACAAAAATGCGTTTTAATGTGATCCTTTTTGACAACGTTTCACCACACTGGGCTTTTAAGTCACACGGTTCCCGGGGGTTGGAAAGGGGACGGAGTATTATAGTCAGAATTTTGAGGTCAGGTAAAGAAGTGATTGTGTCACGGGGGGGGTTTGGTTTTGGGTAGTTGGCAGGGGTATTGGACAAGTTGTAGACTTCTGCAGTGGGTTTTATGTTCTTTGGGTGGATGAAAAAGTTCTTGGCGAGGGTTCAGCCCTCGATCTCTTGCGCAGGAAAATTTACGATTACTTGTTTCCCATTCCCGCCGCGATTCTCGACCTTGTTGAAAATTGTGTTGGCTTTCGTTTTCTCCTTCGAAAAAACCCTCTTTCAGCGATTTTGGATCCCCTGGGTTTGCCCCTCGTGCGTCCCGGGAACTTTTCATGGAATCTAGAAGCGAAAGTTTTTCCCCCCATTATTTTTGCTGCACCCGGCTGTTATGTTGACGACATTCTCTCATAACTTAAAGCTTCAACGTTCAAACTTC
The DNA here is from genome assembly GCF_026875155.1 of Cherax quadricarinatus. Taxonomy (NCBI): domain Eukaryota; kingdom Metazoa; phylum Arthropoda; class Malacostraca; order Decapoda; family Parastacidae; genus Cherax; species Cherax quadricarinatus. The sequence goes on along the minus strand of NC_069480.1, from coordinate 25,566,317 downwards.
CAAAACAAGCTCAACCAGTCACCCTTTAATCCAGTTCCAAATTGAAAAAGAAGTCGACAACACTTTCCTTTCCTTGATGTTTGTTTGCAAAAGTGAAAGAACTTCGTTTTAAAATCTTCGAAAAACCAACCCAAAACGATCTTCTCACTTCTACTCTCCCACGACACCAAAAACCAAACGTGGTGTGATTATAGGTTCTTCCTACGTGCATCAAATCTGCAGCAATGAGTTCCTTGAGGGAAAAATGCACAAATTGAACAATTTTTCCCAAACCCCCATTTCCCAGTCTTCATCAGAGACTGCAGACGGGGGGCATTAACATCTTTAAACACCCAGAGAAGAAATGCCGAAAGAGATACATAGTCCTCCCAACAAATCCATTTCCAAACTGTTTCCCCTCTTTGCCCCAAAAATTTCCAAGATTTAAACCCCCACAACCAGACCATCAAGGACATCCCAGTAGTAGAAGGCAAGCCCCCACCTCTGCAGGGGGATAATAATCCTTGTAATGACTGCAACAAATTTATGTGGGCGAAACTCAAGAGACCCAAACAAAGCTTTCATAACACCAAAATGCAAGCAGGTGAGATACAAAGGAAAGCCCGTGTAAGCATCGCAATTTAAAAAACCATTTAATTAATACAGAAATAAGATTATGCCCCAGAAGACAACATCAATACAGAAGAAAACTGGAATCATCGTTATTTATAACCAACAATTTCAACCAGAACAAAGGCTTCTATAATAGCTGAACATGCCCAAAAAATTCTTTCATCGTACCCATAAGAAATAGAACACTGAGAAGGTCTCAAATTGTCCCCTACCCCTGCCAAGTACCCAGGATCTTAACCCACCCGGTGGATCATCAGATGAGCATTCTTCACCCGACCCCAACATTTGACTATAAATACTCTGTCCTTCCAACCCCGGTAGATCGTGTGTGACTTTAAAAAGCCCCCCTGTGTGGTGAAACGTTGGCAATAAAGGATCCAAAATTATACTGCATTTGTGTTTATATTTTATTGTGTCGGTATTTTTTACCATTTATTAATGGGGCGTTGGCCTGGTGCGTGTTTCCTTTTTTTTTGTTATGTTTTAGTTTTTCCTGTAACACTGGGGTTTTTGGAGAGGTTCCCGGGGGTCAAAGCCCCCCCGGCCCCCGGGTTTAACCCCGGCTCCCGGTGGATCAGAGCCCGATCAACCAGGCTGTTGCTGGGGGTCCGCAACCAAAAACGAGCCACAGCCCCGGTGATCCGGAACTGACTTTGGGCTTGTCCCCGGCCGCTTGAAGACTGCCGGGGTTGTTGGTAACCCCCTTATGTGTGTGGGGGGCGGAACAGTCTCGGGCCCCCGAACTTTTTGTATGGTCTCTTAAGTGTAGTGAACCCTGTTTTATTGGGGGGGTGGGATGCTGCCAAATCTTTTTTTTTGTGTGGGTGATTTTCGTGTGAATTTCGGTACTAGTCCTCTGGTTTTTTCCGGTGTATATAATCATGTATTCTCCCCCCTGCGTTCCAGGGAATACGGTTTAGGAACTAAAGCGCCCCAAAAATTGAGGTGTTTTATCTCGTTATGCGCGCGTAAAAGTTTCTTTTAATTTTTTTAGGTCGGAATTTCCCCTGCTTGAAAGGTGCTGTTAGTGTGCAGCTTTTCGTAGTAGAAAAAGGCCCTGAAGAGTGTCATAGGGTTTGGGCCCTCCTAGTTTTGAAGGTTTCTTTTCCCCATCCTGTCTTTTTTCTAGCGATGCGATTGATAAAATGTTATGGCCCTTGAAGGTGGACCCTCCGACATGACCTCAGGTCTTTGACGTTGGTGTTTGCTCATTTTGTGGCCAGAATTTGTTTTGTACTCTGATGAAGATTTAATTTCCTCATTTTTTCCATTTTGAGTAATTGAAATTTTCTTCGTTGAATTATTTTGTTTTCTGCACCCCACTAAAAGTTTTGGTTGATGTCTGCCTGGGCTTTAGTTTTGCAATGGAAGACACTGATGCGATTCGGGTGTATTGCAAAGGAAGCCCGGGTTTTGCTGTGGGCTGAACCCTTGTTGTAGGGGTTGGTATAAGTTAGGGGAAAATAGGAAAGTGTTTTCTTTTGGGGGGTTCGGATGATCCCCCAAACTACACTTTTGGTATCTTCCCGAGCCCTTCATGGCTTACCCCCTTTTTAAAATTCATGGAAATGTTATAATTATTAAAATATTACTACTTGTGTAACCCACGTGATATATACCCAAAGTAACTGCCCCCATACGATGGAAACATTTGGGCTATAGCAAAAAGAAGTCACCAATTACTTTTTGTCTGTACGTTAGTTTGTGGTCAGGGGATTTTATGATGCCCCTGTAAAATTTTTGGGAAAATTTTCGTTAATGTCTCCTGGATGCTTCCACGATGTTGACTAAAAACCAGGTACCTCTGAAACGTTGAATTTCAGTCCTGGCCATTATGTCCTCTGAATTTTGAAGTCACCCCTGAATTTTTTTTCCATTTTTTTAAAAAATTTTTTTAAACACAGCCTAACGATTAAGGGGAAAAGTATATAAGCAACAAACCCCAACTTATGCTAAAAGATTAATCGGGGCACTCGATGTTTTGAAAAGGCTTTTCTCTAGAAAAAAGGAGGAGAGATGAAAAATAGAAGAAAAGGCGCCCCCTTTAAGGCGAGGGAAAAAAGAATAACGAGCGGCTAAAGAGGTCAATTATCTGAAATGCTAGGGAGACATGCTAGAGAATGCAAGCATCAAACTTAAGAAAAAGAACCCCTTTGGGGAATAGGAAAAATCGCGGGAAGAATAGAACCCAAAAGAAATCGAAAAAAAACCAAAGTATTTCTTCCTATGCCAAATCAAAATCGAGAACAATCCAGTTTTGGGCCCCCTACTTAAAAAGATGGGCCAACAGTGAAGAAAGGAATGAGTGAGTAAAGCCCCAGTATGACCGTTTTTAGAAAGCGATAACCAGACTGAGAGTCAAAGATCAAAATGAAATTTTTTTTGAGAGAGCCCCAAATTTGATTAACACAAGCCCATCCGATGTTATCCGAGCCCAAAAGATTCGAAAGGCGATAAATGACATGCCAGCCTTGTCCCCGGGCCCGATATGGAACTTGGTTCTCAAGAACGCAAAAAAGCCTATCACGAGCTTTTCCCTTTATGGGAGAGGGAGCATGGAACGGGGGTCGTCCCACAGTTACTAAAAACAACAGAATAGCCCCACTCCAAAGGGGGGGGTAAACAACAGCAAAGAACTAAAACCCAAAAGCCTAAAATCCATTCATTAAAAAAACTTTTGGAAAAAGGGCCCAAGAAAACGATCAACCCATTTGAAACCACAGTTTCACAACCCCGGGCAAATGGTTTAGAACAGGTCGCTCCTGTCTGTTCAATATTTGGTCACTACGAAAGGTCCTAAAGCACTGAAGACAAAAAGAATGCAGATGTAATATATACGACTTTGCAAAAAACCTTCGACAATTTGGACCAGGCCCCAATAGCTCACAAATGCTTGCTAAAAATAACAGGAAAAATCGGGATGGACTTAATTTTCTCACTAAAAAAAACAGGAGTAGTCTCAACAGAGTGAAATGAGGCGCACGGGGGGAAAAAACTTGTTCCAAAGCACAAAATTTTTTTCCCCCCCCCTCTTGTTCCTCATCTCATTCGACATAGACAAGGTGTCAGCCCCAAACACCCCTGTTTCCTTTGCAGAGACACCCCATCGATGACGTGTTTCCTTTGAGACACTGCAAAAGGTCCCGGGGGACCAACCAAATCTTTCGTGGGTGAGAAAACAATTGAAGTTAAAAAATTGGGAAAATTTAATTATTCGATATTAAAAAATGAGGAAATTAAATCTTATCAGGTAAAAAACCCAAATTTGGCACAAAAAGAGCGAAACACCAACGTCAAAGACCTGGGAGTGATCAGTCGGGGATTACCTTCAAGGCCATAACATTTATCAATCGCATCTGCTGGAAAAAAGACAGGGTGGATAATGGAACCCTTTAAACTAGGGAGGGCCAAAACCCCGTTTCACTCTTAGGTCAGTTTTTCTTCTAGGTGGAAAATGTGCCCTACAGCACCCTTTCAAGGAGGTGAAATTGCCGACCTAGAAAAAAGTAAGGAACTTTTACGGCGGCAAAACGGAGATAAAACCTCAATTATGGAAAAACCCAGAGGGGTAGTACCAATTGCACACGAAAACACTCACTATGAAAGCAAAAGATTGGCAGACGATGCCCCCCCCCCAATGAAAAGCAAGGGGGGTCACTAGCACTTAAAAGACCATACAATAAAATGTCGGGGCCCGAGATGTTCAACTGCCCCCCGACACATAAGGGGGGGTTACCAACAGACCCCTGGCAGTCTTCAAGCTGGCACTGGACAAGCACCTAAAGTCAGTTCCTGATCAGCCGGGCTGTGGCTCGTACGTTGGTTTGCGTGCAGCCAGCAGCAACAGCCTGGTTGATCAGGCTCTGATCCACCAGGAGGCCTGGTCACAGACCGGGCCGCGGGGGCGTTGACCCCCGGAACTCTCTCCAGGTAAACTCCACAAACATCCCAAATTTCAGTGAGAAATTAAAATCACTAATAACAAACAGACAAATGAATAAGCACCACCTTCTCTTAGCTGGAGACTTCAACATCAACCTTGGCTTACTAGATGATCAGCATGTAACTGATTTCATCAACAATATGAACAACACACTTCTCATACCAACAATAACTAAACCAACCAGGCTCACTGAGACAAGTGCAATCATAATAGACCACATATGGACCAATATACTAGCCCCCCTTAAATCAGCGATAATCACAGATAGCACTACAGACCACTACCCTACCTTCCTCCTGACAAACATTAGTAAACCACCACTTGAATACAACAAAGTCACATTTAGACTCCATGACGAGGCCTCATTAAGGAAGTTCACAGCTGACCTAGAGACTGTTGATTGGCCTACAGAATTCTCCAAGGCCAATGGCATTGATGACTGGACAGACATTTTTCTTAACAAATTACTTAGACTATACAACAAGCATTGTCCTATAAAAACAAAACAGATCACAAACAAACGGCTTGGTTGCCCATGGCTAACCAGCACCATTCTGAAATCCACTGACAAGAAACACCAATATGAAAAGCAATATAGACAGGGCTTAATACACAAAGATATTCTTAAACACTATTCATCAGGTCTCACCAAAGTAATAAAGAAAGCCAAACAACTATACTACTCCAGCAGATTCACAGACACTAGAGGAGATATAAAAAAAGACCTGGAAAACACTCTCTCAGATTCTAGGGACCCACAAACTGAAAAAACCCAAGAATATTGTCCTAACTAAACCTAATGAAACACCACTACATCCACTGACACAGCTAACAAATAAACGACTTCTTCTAACCATAGGATCTAATCTCGCCAATAAAATCCCACATACCAATGCCCATGCCGGGGACTACCTAGATGGGAATTTCCCAAATTCCTTCTATCTTGCACCAACTGAGCCCTCGGAAGTCACCGAGATTATAGAGTCACTTAAAAACAACTCAGGGAATCTGTCTAATGTCCCACCATTACTGTACAAGCGAGCGGCCCATTTCCTTTCGCATGCTATTTCATTACTTTTTAACAATTTCACTAGAAACTAGCCCCTTTCCCCGAAACTACTCAAGATGGGCAAGGGTTACACCAATACATAAAGGTGGTGACCCTAGAGATTTAAACAACTATAGGCCAATATTCAAACTAACATTGTTATCCAAAATCTTTGAGAAACTCGTGCACAGGAGAGTATATTCATTTATAAACAGCACAAAACATACTCAACCTGCCACTTTGGATTTAGGAAAATTAAAAGCCTAATGATGCAATCATAAAAATGCTAGATCTGCTTTACACAGCATTGGAAAATAAGGAATATCCACTAGGAATTTTTATTGACCTAAGAAAAGCTTTTGACACAGTAGACCACGACATCCTACTCCACAAACTTGACCATTACGGTATAAGAGGCCATGCGCTTGCTTATTTCAAATCTTACCTTACTAATAGGTATCAGTATGTTACCATTAAAGAAACAGCATCAACAACACAGCCACTTGATACTGGAGTTCCGCAGGGAAGTGTCCTTGGTCCCCTTCTCTTCCTCATATACATCAGTGATCTTCCAAACTTATCCCAACACCTGAACCCCATTCTCTTTGCTGATGACACGACTTATGACATCTCTCACCCTAATCTTGCCACCCTCAACAGCATTGTTAACGAGGAGCTGATCAAAATATCGACTTGGATGACAGCCAATAAACTTACGCTTAACACTGACACAACCTACTATATTATGTTTGGTAGCAGAGCAGGAGATGCACAAATTAACATTAAGATCGACAACACTCTAATTACCAGACATAATGAGGGCAAATTCCTAGGCCTATACCTTGACAACAACCTGAATTTCAGCATCCATATCCCAAAACATAACCAAAAAAGTATCAAAACAGTTGGGATCCTCTCCAAGATACGATACTACGTGTCGCAAAATGCCCTTCTCACACTATACCACTCACTTATTTATCCAAACCTCACCTATGCTATTTGTGCTTGGGGATCAACTGCAGCAACACACCTAAAGCCAATAATAACCCAACAAAAAGCTGCAGTAAGAATAATCACTAAATCCCATCCCCGGCAACACCCCCCCACCCTGACTCTTCATAGATCTAAACTTACTCCCTGTTCAGTACATCCACACTTACTATTGTGCAATCTATATCTACAGGACCTTAAAGTTCAATATCAACCTTGACCTAAAACGCTTTCTTGATAGTTGTGACAGAACCCACAGGCATAACACCAGACACAAACATCTCTACGTATTCCCCGTGTCCGACTAAACCTTTACAAAAATTCAATGTATGTCAAAGGCCCTAAAATCTGGAACACCCTACCTGAGAACTCTAGAACTGCAGACACATTCATCACCTTCAAGACTACCATTAGAAAACATCTTATCTCCCTGATACACCCCATGAACTAACTACACGAATACCACCTGGTGGTTCATACTTACACTCACTCACTCATTTGACCATAAACAGAAATATTAATCTCAATCTTTAAATAATGAATCCTATGATACTCCAATACTGAAACTATGTACTGTGCCAAAACAAAAGCATTCACATTGCTAAACTCACAAACTAGTATTTAGTCACTTAGCCATAATACAACTTACGTCATATTTGTAATATTTTAAAAATAAAGAATTAAACTAAGTCTGCCCGAAATGCTAGCCATGCTAGGTGTTCTAGTGGAAACACTCTGTAATCATTATTTAACTACATGTAAACCACCAACAACCAAAATTTTTAAAT
>NC_069480.1:25528319-25558436 GCF_026875155.1 Cherax quadricarinatus | reverse complement strand
ACCCCGGTACAACTGACTGCGGGCCGCCCCAGTACCCATATGTGAGAGGGTCTCTGAATACTGCCAGGTCAGAGCAATATGAGTTCAGACAGTGACTCAGGCAGAGACGGTTGGTCGTGAGTCAACTGGCACAGTGGTTACTGGTAACTGGTTACTACTACTGAGACATCAGTCTTGAGTCAGTGTGGTCATTCCATCAGTCTTGAGTCAATGTGGTCAGTCCATCAGTCTCAAGTCAGTGTGGTCAGTCCATCAATCTTGAGTCATTGTGGTCAATCCATCAGTCTTGAGTCAGTGTGGTCAGTCCATCAGTCTTGAGTCAGTGTGGTCAGTCCCTCAGTCTTGAGTCAGTGTGGTCAGTCCATCAGTCTTGAGTCAGTGTGGTCAGTCCATCAATCTTGAGTCAGTGTGGTCAGTCCCTCAGTCTTGAGTCAGTGTGGTCAGTCCCTCAGTCTTGAGTCAGTGTGGTCAGTCCATCAGTCTTGAGTCATTGTGGTCAGTCCCTCAGTCTTGAGTCAGTGTGGTCAGTCCATCAGTCTTGAGTCAGTGTGGTCAGTCCATCAGTCTTGAGTCAGTGTGGTCAGTCCATCAGTCTTGAGTCAGTGTGGTCAGTCCCACAGTCTTGAGTCAGTGTGGTCAGTCCATCAGTCTTGAGTCAGTGTGGTCAGTCCATCAGTCTTGAGTCAGTGTGGTCAGTCCATCAGTCTTGAGTCAGTGTGGTCATCCATCAGTCTTGAGTCAGTGTGGTCAGTCCATCAGTCTTGAGTCAGTGTGGTCAGTCCATCAGTCTTGAGTCAGTGTGGTCAGTCCATCAGTCTTGAGTCAGTGTGGTCAGTTCATCAGTCTTGAGTCAGTGTGGTCAGTCCCTCAGTTTTGAGTCACTGTGGTCAGTCCCTCAGTCTTGAGTCAGTGTGGTCAGTCCATCAATCTTGAGTCAGTGTGGTCAGTCCATCAGTCTTGAGTCAGTGTGGTCAGTCCCTCAGTCTTGAGTCAGTGTGGTCAGTCCATCAATCTTGAGACAGTGTGGTCAGTCCATCAGTCTTGAGTCAGTGTGGTCAGTCCCTCAGTCTTGAGTCAGTGTGGTCAGTCCATCATCTTGAGTCAGTGTGGTCAGTCCATCAGTCTTGAGTCAGTGTGGTCAGTCCCTCAGTCTTGAGTCAGTGTGGTCAGTCCATCAATCTTGAGTCAGTGTGGTCAGTCCATCAGTCTTGAGTCAGTGTGGTCAGTCCATCATATATGTGAAGAAGTGGCTTATATTCTTCTTCACACTTATGCTGTAATTTTTTCAAGACTGAGGGACTGATTACCTCAAACTCCTCCTGTTCTTCACCATTTTCCTTTGTATGGACTGATGAAGGCACTGTGTGGTGAAATGTTTCATCAACAAAGATACCCATGTGTTGCACATGTGTCTAATTTATCAACTTGTCGATTCTCTGAGCCATCCCTCTACATTAATTTAGTGATTTTAATTTTATTGGGAATCCTTGAGTAGTTTCCAACTGGTTCTATGATTTCAGGAATAGTATATACAGTGCTCGTCACAGCATTATTCCGGGTGAGCGCCCCGGCATAATGCTGTGATGAGCAATGTACATTGTTGGTACAATTACATTCGAGAGATGGGCAATTTTTTTTATACAGTGGACCCTCGACCAGGGATATTAATCCGTTCCTGAGACCAGCGTTAATTGAAATTATCTTATTTCATTTAAATTTTTCCCCACAAGAAATAAGGGGAAATCAAATTAACCCGGGAAAAGACCCCCAAAAGTTTGAAAAAAAAATTTTACCACTGAAATTTAATTTTAATACACACAAACGAAAAAGACATGCACAGTTACGACACTTCCCTTTTATTGAAAAACTTGGAGATTAGGGATTGGAGGGGGGGAAGTGTTGATGGTATTATTTTTAAAAGGGGGAACCCCCCCCTTTCCATTAGACTTAGGGGAAAGCCCTTTTTTTCGGGGTACCCCTCTTTTTTAAAATGCCACTAGGACCACGGAGTCACTGACCTCTGCGCAAAACATATCTTCCATAAGGCCTGTACCTCCCTTTCCTTTTTATGCATTCCTAAAGTTTTTCACACATTGTCAGTTTCCAATTTAAAACACTTGTTCGGGTTTCAGTCCTTCACTGCAAAGTACTCCTTGAATTCCTGCACATATTTTTCAGCGTTTTTTGATCCAAACTGGCACCTCACCATCCTTATCACCTATGTATGCACTACGATTCCTAAATCTCTCAAACCAACCTTTGCGGGCCTTAAATTCACTAAAAACCAAAATTCGGCTTTTTCTAATTAAATGTTTTTTTTTTTTTTTAAATTTTTTTTTTTTTTTGGGTGCTATTTTCCTGCTATCTGTTTTCGTTTTCCATACCAATAACCCTAAACATCTTTTATCCTTGCGATTCAGTTTCAAAAAACATGGTTCACCTTTGGCAAAAAGTTCCTTGATTGGTTTTCCGGCCAAATATACAATTTATTGGGTTTTTTTCAACCTAAACTCAATTTTGCAACCCCCCTCTTTTCCCCGTGACTTTTTCTTCAATCCAAAAGAATTTCCCCTTTTTGCTGAGGTTGGCCTAAAAGCGGGGCCCATGGACTTATTTTTTGCGCAATCAAAAAAAGGCTTAAATAAATGTTCCCTTTTATCTTAACGACCCGGGGGGGCTACTTTGAAACACTCCCCAAAAACTGTCCAGACAAAAACGTTTGTTAAGTTTTTTACCACGGGGGGAAAATTTTTCTTAAAAATTACCTGGTGGATTTAAACTTAATAATCCCGGGTTGGGGGTAAAGTCCAAAATTGAAAACAATTCAATCCCAAAGTTAACTGTTCCAACAACTATATTATTTTTGAACCATTTAAATTTAAAAGAAATTACCCAGCATGAAGGGTGCAAGTCCCTAACTTAAGAAAATTCCCAGCAAGGTGGCAAGTCCCCTAAAACTTAAATTAAGCCCCCCCAAAAGATGAGGTACAGTCCCCAATAAGAAATTCCCCAGCATAATGGTGGGAACCCCTAACTTGAAATTACCCACAGAATGGTGAAATCCTAACTAAAAAATTACCCACTTGGGGAGCCAAACTTAAATTTTCCTACATGATAGGCTCTCGCTTAAACAAAAACCACTGACCAATGTGCCTTTTGCCCCAGTTTTTTCAAACAGTCTTCCATAACAAAAGCGAGACTAAAAACCCAAAAGAGAGGAAATGTCCCCGCCTTGAGGGGTTTGTGAAGGCCTATGGGTACCTGTTCAAATTTTTACTTTTGGTGAAAACTTTAGGCCACTTGTCAGACACTCCAACGGGAAAACTTGCAGGGTCAAATGATTTTCTTAGGTACTAAAAACCCTTTTGGTGGGCCAACCCCTGGGAATCCGCCTCCATTGACACCCCCTTTTGTAACAAACTTCCCTGCCCTATAAACGTAGCCCCTTTGCCTCCTTTAAAATTGTAAAACCCATTTTCAACAAAACCCAACTGGGGTTTTATTCCTAGTTTTATTTGGAAATTCCCGGGGGGAAACCCCCTCAGCCTGGGTTGTAAAGGGGCCTCATGGGACAGGGCCCAATAACCCTTTTTCCGGGTAAAATCCAATGAAAGGCCCCCCCCTTTCGGTCCCTTTGGGCCCCCGGCCTGTGAAACGCCGGGGTTTGGAAAAAATTTATGCGGGAGGCAGTTGAACATTTCCTCGGGCCCCGACACTTATTTGTTGTCTCTTAGCTGCTATGACCCCCCTTTTTTTTCATTGGGGATTGATCATCTGCCAATCTTTTGTTTTTGGAGAGAATTTTTTCGTGTGCAAGTTTGGTATTTTCTCTCTGGGATTTCCGGGTGTATATAATATGCATCTCCCCCTGCGTTCCGGGGAGTAAGGTTCAGGAATTTCAAGCGCTCCCAGAAATTTGAGGTGTTTTATCTCATTAGGCGCCAAATTCTCTGTACATTTTCTAGTCAGAAATTTTCACCCCCCCTTGAAAGGGTGCGTTAGGGGCAGAAAATTTTCCAGCCAATAAAAAAGTACCTAAGAGTGTCATCATGGGTTTGGGCCTCCCTGTTTTAAAGGGTTCTCATTAACATCCTGTCTTTTTTCTAGCAATGTATTGATACAAGTTATGGTCCTTGAGGTGAAAAAAAATTTTTTTTTTTCCCCGACATGAATCCCCAGGCTTTGATGTTATTTTTTTTCGCTCTATTTTGGGGCTGGAATTTGTTTTATGCTGTATGAATTTTTAATGTCCCATTTTTACCATATTGGAGTAATTGAAATTTCCATCTTTAAACTTCAAAATTGTTTCGCACCCACTGAAAGTTTTGGGTTATGTCCGCCTGGGCCTTGCAGTGTCTGAATGGAAGACACTGTCATCAGATTCGGTGCTCTGCAAAGGAAGAAAAGTGCTGGGGCTTTTAAACCGTACCCCCTCGGCTTACTCTGTTACTACACTCTTTGTGTTCTACTTGTGAAAAGTTATAGACCCATCTACCAACTTTTCCTGTTATTCCTTTAGCACCATTTTGTGCATTTTACGCGGGTCACACTTGCTGAAGGCTTTTGCAAAGTCTTAATATTACATCGCTTTCTTTTTTTTTTTCTATGCATCCAGGACCTTGTCGAGTGATCCAGTAGTTGAACAGACCTACTCAAACCCATGTTCCCCGGGGTTTTTTAACTGAGGGGTTTTAGAGGGGTGTGATTTGCTTCTTAGCCCCTTTCCCAAAATTTTTTTATGAAGGGATTTTAGTGCTTTTGGCTATATTTTTTTGCTTTTGTTTACTTGCCCCCTTTTGTGGAGGGGAGCTAGTCTGGCTTTTAAATTGTGGGATGACCCCCACCCCCCATGCTCCCTCTCCATGGGATGGTAAAAGCTCGTGATGGGGGGTTTCTTGCAGTTTTTGATGACACGGATTTCTGATCGGGCCCTGGGGCAGAATGCATGGAGTCATTTATCACCTGTTTGAAGTCATTTGGCATCAGGAAACATCAATACACTTGTGTTTAAAAAATTCTGGGGCTCTCTCAAAAAAAATTTAAAATTTGGGATCTTCGACCTCTCGGTTAGGGCTTGCTAAAAGCTGAGTCAATTTTGGGATTGAGCTCCTCTTTTTCTTGCGTCACTGTGTAGACCCACTTTTTTTAAATGGGGGCCCAATACTGGATTTGTTCCGACTTTGATTTGCATAAAAAGAAATACTTTGGGTTTCTTTCGTTTTCTTTTATGGCTTTTAGTTCTTCCCAGTTTTCCCTGATCATCAAAATTTCCCTTTAGCTTAAGTTCATGTTGCTATTTCTCTGACCAGTTCTCCCTAGCTTTTCAGTATATTGGCCTCTTTTAGCACTCTGTTATTTTTTTCAGTCGCCTGTAAAGGGAGCACCTGTCCTTTCTATTTAACATCTGCCCCTTTTTTCTTAAAGGAATAGCCTTGACATACATTGAGGGCCACAGATTTTAAAACGTTTTCTAGCATAATTTTGGGGTCTGTTTGCTAGTCTCTCTTCCCGGGCTTAATCTTTTGGGATTTGGGTTTCTTGGTCCCACTTTATTTTCTTGTTATTAAAGTTGAATTTGGTGAAGGTTTTCCTCGACGATCCCTTTTTGGTCTGGGGCTCCGCTCATACTTTCTAAACCCTCGATTATGTTGCGATCCAAGTATGTTGTTTTTGATATGGTGACATTTCTATCAATCATCTTTTTTAGTAAGATGGGGCCATGTATTCCCCAATTTGTAGGCTCTATTATTTGCGGGTTTTAAGTTGATTTGTCAGAATTTAAAACTCTGAAGTGTCAGTTCTCGTCAGACTGCCCCTGGTGTTTCCCTGCAACAAAAAATTTTTTTGCTATTTTCCCCATTTTGGTGCCTTAAGTTGAAATCCCCCGAGCAAGATTTTTTGGGGGCAGGAGCTGGAAGGTTTTCCAGACAGGGGTCAATTTCAACAGCTTTTTCCGGGAATTGTTGGGACGTTTACCCGGGACTTGTAGACTCCACAAGACTAATTTTTGGGTTTCTCGATCTTTACTGCTAAAAAATTCAACACTCATTTGAGGCATTTTCGTTCTGTGTAAATAAGTGACTCTGCGATATACAGGCAACCCCCCCCAACCCCTCTTGCCGTTCATCTGTCACATCTGTAAGGTTTAACCTGGGGTCCTATTTCGTTTCTAAGTGATCCTTTTTGTGGGCTCTGGAAAGCCATGAAAAATTGCATTTCCTCTGCAAGCATCCACGGGTGAAAGGTATTTGTTTTTGTTGCTGGCTTTAACCTTTTTATATTTACGAAGAAAAGTCATCAATTGGGGGTATTTGGGGTACTGGGGGGGGACCTTTTTTTTTTTCCCGGGATTAAACGTACTTTTGGGTTTTGGGGTGGAGGGCCCTTTTCTGCGATCCACTCCATAAAGACTGGGTTTGGTGTGAAAAAAGCCCTTTCCCCCGTTTTTTACCTTCCTGGCACTAAAAACCTCTCCCCTTTAGTGGCTGGGCTACCCAGGTTTTTCCCTGGGCCCGGGTGTTTTGTATCTTTTTGTCCCTTTAGATGGTGCCCGGCAAAATAAATTATAAACATCTTTCCGCTGAAGAGGTACACATTTCAGGGGGAAAAACTTACAGGGGGGAGTTTTGCATTTTTCCCGTTTCATATGGCATGGTTTTTCTAGGGGGGGTAAAAATTGCACTTCCCATCGTTTTTCCAGATACAATCTTGGCAATACCCAAACATAATTGTGCACAGGCTTGGGTTTCCCTTTTCCTTTGGGGTTTTTGTGCCCGTATTCCCCTTTTTGGTGCATGTTTTCCCTGCTCTTCCTATCCTCACTAGTACTAACAATGGAGCTCACCCTTGTTTCGGTAATTTTTTTTTTCACATTACAGTGGAATCTCCTTTTTGCTATCTCCTGTGGTAAAAGGTTTTTTTAAAACGGGACCCCCACCTTACAAAATTAATCGTTCCGAGACTCATCGATCTGAAATTACGTAAGGTAATTAAATTTTCCCCCTAAGAAATAATGGGAAACAAATTAATCTGTGCAAACACCACAAAATATGAAAAAAAAGTTTGAAAATTGTTAATGTTTTTAAAAGGGAATCCCCCTTCCAATAGGATTTTAGGGACACGCTTTCCGGGGTACTTTTCCCTCTTCTTTTAATGCCACAGGACCAGTTGACCGTGGGGCAGCAAAAGCTGACCTGGGTTTGCAACAGCTGACTGGGTGCAGAAAAGCTGACCGTGGTGAGCAACAGAGAAGGGGGGTGTAGCAGCACTACTGTGGGGGCAGCAGCAGCGACTGGGTGCAACAGCAGCTCAACCCCTGGTTCAGCAACACGACGGTGCAGCACAGCTGACTTGGTGTCAGAGCTGACCCTGGTTTACAACAGCTACTGGGGGCAGCACAGCTGACGGTGGGCAGCACAGCTGACTGTGGAAGTAGTAAAAATTTTTTCACCTTTTTACCCCAGGTTGGCACTAGAACTTTTTTTTGGGCCCATGGTGGGTTATTTGGGGTTACAAGCACTAAAACAATGAATAATACAAAATGTTTTGAATGTATGCATTAACGGCCCCCCGGCTTGTAAAAAATAACGGAGGGAAGCTGGGCGCTCAGGCAGACAGGGCGGTTCGGGACATCCGTTGGTCAGAAAAAGCTGATGGTGGGCAGACAGCTGACGTGGCAGCGCAAATGACTGTGGTGCAGCAGCAGCTCACGGGTGCGCGCAGTTTAAACCCTGGGTTTAGCAACAGCGGCTGGTGCACAAAAGCTGACCGTTGCAGCAACAGCTGATGGGGGTTTAAACAGCAGCTGACTGGGTGCAGCCGCAGCTGACCGGGGCAGCAGCAGCTGACTGTGGGGCGCAGCAGCTGGCTGTGGTGCACAGCAGCTGACCTGGGGCAGCACAGCTGTCCTGGGGCCACCAGCGACCAGGTTCAGCAACAGCTACTGTGTGGGAGCAGCACGACTGTGGTGCAGCAGCACTGCTGTGGTCAGCAACAGCTGACCGTGGTGCAGCAGCACTGACCGTGGAGATAGACGATTTCCCCACCCTTTTTACATAGATCGTTTGAGAGATGGTTTCTCCGCTATTTTTTCGTTTAACCACACCTAAGGGCCTCAGCACTTCGACACTGCGATCCTGTTTTGAAAAAAACTTGCACCCTTTTTCAAAAAACAGTTCCTTGATTCGTTTTTTTGGCCACAATAGTACGATGGTTGATTGGGGTTTGTTACAACCTGGGCCCGCCCGAGACTTCCTCCACTTTCGATTGCAAAGATCTCTTTTTTTCATTTCCCAAATAATTTTCACCCTTTTTTTTAAACCCCACGGGTTTGGGACAGAAGCTTTTTTTGGTGCCCAGGTGACTTATTTTGCAGGTACAATCACTAAAAATGCGTGATAAATAAATTTCCATTGTAAAAGGTGGATGTGCCGCACTGGTGGGTTGTAAAAACGGACCCACGGGCAGCTGAGGTCACTCAGTCACATTTTGGGTCATCCGAATCGCGGGGGGGGAGGCGAGGCAAAATTTTTGCCTTGGGGATTTTTAACGAAGGGGATGCCATCGTATTTTGGGGTTCCACTGTAATTGGTTTATGTTGTCCTTGACTACACTTTTTTCCCACTACAGCCCTGTCTCCCTCAAGCACTAAAGCATTCCTATGTATACAGTTACTGTCTCCCCGGACAGCACCCCAGGCTCACAGTTACTGTCCCCAAAAGCACCCCACTCACCATTACTTCTCCCCAAGACACACTATCAGCCCCCCACATTCTGTCTCCAGGGCAGCACCCCAGCCTCACCATTACTGTCTCCAGGGCAGCACACGCCCCAAAATTTACGACTACTTGGGCAACACCTCCCCTTACATTTTCTGACCCTTTCGGCCACACCAAGGGCAATACCATCCACCCAGACCTTTTTTTTCCCATCTTTATAGAAGCTTCCAGGGTTTCTATAAGGCGCTTTGATTTCCTCTTTTAATACCTGTGATTTATCCACAATGTCTCATTTGGCAACCCAAAAACACTTCCTGGTTTAATACGCTTGTAGATATTTTTTTTTGTATCGCACAAGGGGCGACACCAATTTTCCCCAAAGGCGCAAAAACCCATGTGGAACTCCCCCTTTTTTTTTTTTTGGTTTCAGACAAACAGATTTTTATGTGATTTAATGGTTGATTTTCTGAATTCAAATAATAACCCCTGAAATCACTAAAAACCTCCTTAAAGTAAGATTTGGGTATTTGTATTTCTCTTTCTATATGTACTTTGTAATTTTTTGGGCAAGCTTACCGCTCAAGAATTTGTGTGTTTGATAAGGGCCCTAAAACCCCCGTCTGTTTACAGTCCGTTTTATTTTCCAACGAATCCCTTTGAAGCCAGTCAAGGGGTTTGAACCCGTCAAGGGTTGGACCGTCGATCGATCGGGATCACTTTTTTAAAAAACATTCTGGCGGTGATTTGGGCAAAAAATGAAGGAACTACGGAAATTAAAGAACTGAGAAAAATGTATAATTTACAAAATATAACTTGCTGTTGAGGGAAACCCGGGATTGCTGGCAGCTCTACAATGAGAACGGGCAGACCTCAACCCTTTTTTACAGCCTGAAGGTTTTTTAGATCAAAGATTTAGCTATTCTAATTTTTTCCGCTCAACCACAACAAATGCTAGTTTTTTCACTAATTTTGGGTGGTGAAGATTTAAAGGGGAAAGTCCTTTTAAAATGAGTAATATTTTGCTTTTTGTTGTGATATTGGACCGCTGGGAACACAGGTTATAAGAAATTTCCACGAATACCCAAACCCCGAAAACGTCTCCGAAAGCACAATTTAAAGTAAGTTTTATTAACGTTTTTTACGTTAGTATGGGGTCGAAATGGACAATCTACTTCCAAAATTTTCCATGGCAAATTTTTTCCCTTTTTCTGGCACCTAAAAAACCGGGGGTGAAAAAAATTTAACCGGGGGGCCCAATTAAAAAAAAATTACCTGTTTTTCAATTTTACAAACATTTATTCCCCAATTTTGCACCCTTAATTTTTTCCCAAAAGTTTTTCTCCCTTGTAATTCCCACTTTTGTTAAAGTTCTACTGTTTCCCCAAGTTATTCCCCAACGTATTTTTTAAACACTGGGGGGGAAATCCAATAAAAAAACCCCGATGTTGAAGTCTTAACTTTAGAAAATTTTTTAACCTTTTTGACAACTTAAGATAATTACCCAGCATGATGGTGGCAGTCCCTAACTTAAGATAATTACCCAGCATGATGGTAGCAAGTCACTAACTTAAGTAATTACCCAGCATGATGGTAGCAAGTCACTAACTTAAGATAATTACCCAGCATGATGGTAGCAAGTCACTAACTTAAGATAATTACCCGGCATGATGGTAGCAAGTCACTAACTTAAGATAATTACCCGGCATGATGGTGGCAAGTCCCTAACTTAAGATAATTACCCAGCATGATGGTAGCAAGTCACTAACTTAAGATAATTACCCAGCATGATGGTAGCAAGTCACTAACTTAAGATAATTACCCGGCATGATGGTGGCAAGTCCCTAACTTAAGATAATTACCCAGCATGATGGTAGCAAGTCACTAACTTAAGGTAATTACCCAGCATGATGGTGGCATGTCCCTAACTTAAGATAATTACCCAGCATGATGGTAGCAAGTCCCTAACTTGCATTTATTTATTTACTTTTCAATACTAGTTAGCATATGAGAAGTTTTTACAAAGTAGAAGTGATGCAAGGAGGGAAGAGTATATGGAGAAAAAGAGAGAGGTTAAGAGAGTGGTGAAGCAATGTAAAAAGAGAGCAAATGAGAGAGTGGGTGAGATGTTATCAACAAATTTTGTTGAAAATAAGAAAAAGTTTTGGAGTGAGATTAACAAGTTAAGAAAGCCTAGAGAACAAATGGATTTGTCAGTTAAAAATAGGAGAGGAGAGTTATTAAATGGAGAGTTAGAGGTATTGGGAAGATGGAGGGAATATTTTGAGGAATTGTTAAATGTTGATGAAGATAGGGAAGCTGTGATTTCGTGTATAGGACAAGGAGGAATAACATCTTGTAGGAGTGAGGAAGAGCCAGTTGTGAGTGTGGGGAAGTTCGTGAGGCAGTAGGTAAAATGAAAGGGGGTAAGGCAGCCGGGAGTGATGGGATAAAGATAGAAATGTTAAAAGCAGGTGGGGATATAGTTTTGGAGTGGTTGGTGCAATTATTTAATAAATGTATGGAAGAGGGTAAGGTACCTAGGGATTGGCAAGAGAGCATGCATAGTTCCTTTGTATAAAGGCAAAGGGGATAAAAGAGAGTGCAAAAATTATAGGGGGATAAGTCTGCTGAGTATACCTGGTAAAGTGTATGGTAGAGTTATTATTGAAAGAATTAAGAGTAAGACGGAGAATAGGATAGCAGATGAACAAGGAGGCTTTAGGAAAGGTAGGGGGTGTGTGGACCAGGTGTTTACAGTGAAACATATAAGTGAACAGTATTTAGATAAGGCTGAAGTGGTCTTTGTGGCATTTATGGATTTGGAAAAGGCGTATGACAGGGTGGATAGGGGGCAATGTGGCAGATGTTGCAAGTGTATGGTGTAGGAGGTAGGTTACTGAAAGCAGTGAAGAGTTTTTACGAGGATAGTGAGGCTCAAGTTAGAGTATGTAGGAAAGAGGGAAATTATTTCCTAGTAAAAGTAGGCCTTAGACAAGGATGTGTGATGTCACCGTGGTTGTTTAATATATTTATAGATGGGGTTGTAAGAGAAGTAAATGCGAGGGTCTTGACAAGAGGCGTGGAGTTAAAAGATAAAGAATCACACACAAAGTGGGAGTTGTCACAGCTGCTCTTTGCTGATGACACTGTGCTCTTGGGAGATTCTGAAGAGAAGTTGCAGAGATTGGTGGATGAATTTGGTAGGGTGTGCAAAAGAAGAAAACTAAAGGTGAATACAGGAAAGAGTAAGGTTATGAGGATAACAAAAAGATTAGGTGATGAAAGATTGAATATCAGATTGGAGGGAGAGAGTATGGAGGAGGTGAATGTATTCAGATATTTGGGAGTGGACGTGTCAGCGGATGGGTCTATGAAAGATGAGGTGAATCATAGAATTGATGAGGGAAAAAGAGTGAGTGGTGCACTTAGGAGTCTGTGGAGACAAAGAACTTTGTCCTTGGAGGCAAAGAGGGGAATGTATGAGAGTATAGTTTTACCAACGCTCTTATATGGGTGTGAAGCATGGGTGATGAATGTTGCAGCGAGGAGAAGGCTGGAGGCAGTGGAGATGTCATGTCTGAGGGCAATGTGGGGTGTGAATAAAATGCAGAGAATTCATAGTTTGGAAGTTAAAAGGAGGTGCGGGATTACCAAAACTGTTGTCCCCCAGGGCGGGAGGAAGGGTTGTTGAGGTGGTCGGACATGTAGAGAGAATGGAGCGAAAACAGAATGACTTCAAGAGTGTATCAGTCTGTAGTGGAAGGAAGGCGGGTAGGGGTCCGGCCTAGGAAAAGTTGGAGAGAGGGGGAAAGGGGTTTTGTGTGCGAGGGGCTTGGACTTCCAGCAGGTATCAATGAGGGGTGTTTGATAGGAGTGAATGGAGACAAAGGGGTTTTTAATACTTGACGTGCTGTTGGAGTGTGAGCAAAGTAACATTTATAAAGGGGGTTCAGGGAAACCGGCAGGCCGGACTTGAGTCCTGGAGATGGGAAGTACAGTGCCTGCACTCTGAAGGAGGGGTGTTAATGTTGCAGTTAAAAACTGTAGTTTTAAAGCACCCTTCTGGAAAGACAGTGAGGGAAAAAGTGAATGATGTGGAAAGTTTTTCTTTTTCGGGCCCCCTGCCTTGGTGGGAATCGGCCAGTGTGATAATAATAAAAAAAAAAAAAACTAGTGTTTAGTTAATTACAGTAATTATTTGTTTATTTAGTTTATTCAATGACATTTAGTTAATCAAGTACTTATTTTATTTTCACATATCATATTAGACACAATATTTTTGACTTACGATACTTGTGACTTACGATACTTGTGACTTACGATACTTGTGACTTACGATATTTTTGGCTTTTTGACTCACAGTGGAGATGAGAAGTACAGTGTCTGCACTCTGAAGGAGGGGTGTTAATGTTACAGATTTTATAACTGTAGTGTAGGCATGCCCCTGCCAAGACAGTGATGGTGTGAATGATGATGAAAGTTTTTCTTTTTCAGGCCACCCTGCCTTGGTGGGAAACATCCGATGTGTTAATAAATTAACAAAGGGTTCGTTAGAACGTAACCCCACAGTAAGTAAAGGAGCACTTGTAATGAACTTTCAGCATTATAGACTAAATCCACTGGTTAAAATTTACTTTGAATTACTTTATCTTCAATATTTATCGCAGTATTACTAGGGATTCAATATACAGTGGACCCTCACCTAACAATATTAATTGGTACCCGAGAACGAATATCATTAGGCGAGTTTTTAGCATTAGCCGAGGCAAAATGTTAGCAATAAAATGTATCGTTAGGCGAATTTAACGTTATGCAATGCATTCGTTAGGTGAGGGTCCACTGTACAATGGAACATTGGTTTTCGTATGCCCAAGTCTGTATGTAAAACTGTATTCTCTATAAAATGTTTTTTTTTTTGTTAATATTTTTGGGTGTCAGGAATGGATTATTTGAATTTACATTACAGTGGACCCCCGCTTAACGATCACCTCCCAATGCGACCAATTATGTAAGTGTATTTATGTAAGTGCGTTTGTATGTGTATGTTTGGGGGTCTGAAATGGACTAATCTAATTCACAATATTCCTTATGGGAATAAATTCAGTCAGTACTGGCACCTGAACATACTTCTGGAATGAAAAAATATCGTTAACCGGGGGTCCACTGTATTTCTTATGGTAAATATTAATAAAAAATATGTTTTATAGAGAATAACTATAGTTTTACATACAGACTTGGGCATACAAAAACCCAGGTTCCACTGTATTAGATTTACAGTAAACTACTTAAGTACACCTTTATTTTTTGCTATTTTTTGACATTATTTTGATATATCACTCAAACAATCCCCTACTAGTCCATTATATTGAGAGTTTACTGTACAGTGGACCCCCGGTTAACGATATTTTTTCCCTTCCAGAAAGTATGTTCAGGTGCCAGTACGACTGAATTTGTTCCCATAAGGAATATTGTGAAGTAGATTAGTCCATTTCAGACCCCCAAACATACACGTACAAACGCACTTACATAAATACACTTACATAATTGGTCGCTTTCGGAGGTAATCGTTATGCGGGGGTCCACTGTATTTGGCATTCTGTCGTCAAGTACACCTACCATCTGACTTACGACTGAGTTCGGTTCCGAGAAAACCGGTCATGAGTCGAACTTTACTACTGAATATTAACAAAACATTTTTGTAATGACTTTATTGTTTTATTTTGGTATTTCATGTTTTACTTTACTTTTTATGTTGTTAGTCCCTGTATTTTATATTGTAAAGTTTAGGATAAACACTGTGTACAACACAAATACTTGTATATTTCCCAGAAATTTGGCATAAAAAAACACGGTTGTAAGTCGAGTGGCCGTAAGTCGGATGGTAGGTGTACAATGCAATATTGTGCTTATACACATGTGACGTAAGCATGATTGTGACAAAAAATGAGATACCTGTAAGACACAGTTATCATACATTTAAGACACAGTTGCGTCTTTCCTCTTGTAAAACCGTAACTGATGAACCAATATCAGTGGTATCTTTTTGATCCGGGGTTTATGTCGTCTTTATTAGCAGTTCATTAAGTTTCAAAGAAATCAGTTTCATTGGCATTGTAGCTGGGGGTATCTTTTGGCTCAGTGGGTAGTGCACTCACCTCACATGCTGGGTATCCATAGTTCAGTCCTTGGCATGGGTAGAAATGGGCAAGTTTCCTAACACAAGCTCTCCTTGGGTATCATATATACATGCTGCTCAAAGAACGTTTATCCCTTATAAAGAAATTAGTTCAAATAGAAATGACCCAAAATGGATGAATAATAGGCTGAATTATCTACTAGGGCATAAAAAGGAATTTATAGGCGTATCAAAAGAGGCGAGGGTCATCTTATGAATCAGTATATTGACATTAAGAGGGACATTAAAAAGGGGATAAGAAAAGCTAAAAGGGACTATGAAATTAAAGTTGCAAAGGATTCTAAAACTAACCCAAAAAGTTTTTTCCAGGTCTATAGAACAAAAGTCAGAGATAAGATAGGTCCCCTAAAAATAACTATGGGCATCTTACTGACAAAGAGAATGAAATGTGCTCGATTTTAAATAATTATTTTCTATCGGTTTTTACACAGGAAGACACTAAATAATATTCCGGTAATTAATTTTTATAGTGGGCCAGAAGAAGATAAATTATGTAACATCACAGTCACTAGTGAAATGGTTGTGAAGCAGATAGACAGACTGAAGCAAAAAAAAGTCACCGGGTCCTGATGAGGTTTTTTCAAGGGTTCTAAAGGAATGCAAAATGGAAGTCTGTGAACCATTAACTAATATTTTTAATTTATCTCTTCAAACAGGTGTAGTGTCTGATATGTGGAAGATGGCTAATGTAATTCCTATTTTTAAAATGGGACAAGTCGTTACCATCAAATTACCGCCCAGTAAGCCTGACCTCAATTGTAGGCAAATTACTAGAGTCAATTATAGCTCAAATTATAAGAAGCCATCTCGATAAGCATAGCCTGATTAATGATACTCAGCATGGATTCACAAGAGGCCAGTCTTGTTTAACTAATTTATTAACTTTCTTCAGTAAAGCTTTTGAGGCTGTTGACCACGATAAAGAATTTGATATTATTTACTTAGATTTTAGTAAGGCATTTGATAGAGTTCCGCACCAAAGACTGTTGAAGAAAGTAGCAGCTCATGGCATTGGGGGAAGAGTGCTCTCGTGGATCGAATCATGGCTCACAGACAGGAAGCAGAGAGTGTCCATAAATGGGGTTAAATCCGAGTGGGGATCAGTAACAAGTGGCGTTCCACAGGGATCAGTCTTGGGCCCGTTGTTGTTATAATATTATATCAATGATCTTGATGAAGGAATTACTAGTAATATGAGCAAATTCGCCGATGACACGAAGATAGGTAGGATAATTGATTCAAACGTAGATATTAGGGAACTTCAGGAGGATTTAGACAAACTCTACTCTTGGTCAGAAAAGTGGCAGATGCAGTTCAATGTAGATAAATGCAAGGTTCTGAAGCTCGGGAGTGTCCACAACCCTAGCACTTTTAAGTTAAATAATGTAGAACTTAGCCATACAGATTGCGAAAAGGACTTGGGGGTTATGGTAAGCAGCAACCTTAAGCCAAGACAGCAATGCCTAAGCGTACGTAATAAGGCAAATAGATTACTGGGATTTATATCAAGAAGTGTAAGCAACAGAAGTCCAGAGGTCATACTGCAGCTTTACACATCATTAGTAAGGCCTCACCTAGATTATGCAGCTCAATTCTGGTCTCCATATTACAGAATGGACATAAATTCGTTAGAAAACGTTCAGCGTAGGATGACTAAATTAATACATAGCATTAGAAATCTTCCTTATGAAGAAAGATTGAAGACTCTTAAGTTACATTCACTTGTTAGACGAAGAATGAGGGAGACCTGATCGAAGTGTATAAGTGGAAGATAGGTATTAATAATAAAGGGGATATTAACAAGGTCTTGAGGATAATATCTCTCCAAGAGAGAACCCACAGTAATGGATTTAATTAGATAAGTTTAGATTTAGAAAGGACATAGGAAAGTATTGGTTTGGAAATAGGGTAGTTGATGAGTGGAACAGTCTACCTAGTGGGTTATTGAGGCTAGGACTTTGGGTAGTTTCAAATTTTAGGTTGGATAAGTACATGAGTGGGAGGGGTTGGATTTGAGTGGGACTTGCACAGGGGAGCTTGTTTCTTGGGTGGCATTGAAAGTTGGGTTGGTCAAATGTTTGTTATTGGGATGAATTGTAAAAGGACCTGCCTAGTATGGGCCAACAGGCCTGCTGCAGTGTTCCTCCTTTCTTATGTTCTTATGTAAGTGTAAACGTCTAATAGAGCAAACTGGACAAATATCTTCATCAGGTGCCAGATCAACCAGGCTGTGATGGATATGTGGGGCAGTGGCCTCCAGCAGCAACAATCTGGTTGACCAGGCTAGCACTAGACCAGCCTGGCCCATGGCCAGGCTCTGGGAGTAGAAGACTCTAGCAACTCAAACAAAGGCATACCTGTTCACCTAGCAGTAAGTAGGTACTAGGGTGTTAGTTGACTGATGTGGGTTGTATCCTGAGGGGTGGTAGCATAACTTGGATAGGCACCTCTCCAAGATATGGTACAGGTCGACCATCAAAAATCCAGCATCATTGGGACCTGTAGTGTGCTGGATTAGTGAGTTTGGCCAGATACAGAGGGGTTTTAGGTTGCAATACACTTAAATTAACCTAAAAGAGACTTTCTGTAAGTCTTCCTCATTTTCATCACTGCTTCTCCTCCACTGGCTTGCTGTGTGGAAATTTACAACCATCTGCAAAATTTCTGAGTCAGTATATGATAAAAATTTGAGTCAGTATAATGATTTGAGTTAGTATAACAATGAAATTGAAATTATACTAGTTGAAATAGTGCCAGATTGGCTGTTGAACCAGATAACTGATTGCCAGAGTGATGGCAACCTGCGCTATGTACCCCAAAACAAAAACACTACCTACACTATACCACTTTGATCTACCCGTACCTCACCTATGGTATCTGTGACTGGGGATATACTGTGACTAATCACCTTAAGCCATTAACCCGTAAACGGTCCAAGCAGATCTACGTTCACATGTGTAGTGCTACAAAAATAGATCTACGTTTTTTTTACATATTTTCAAATATAACAAAAAAAAAAGTAGATCAAAGTTTTTTTTACACATTTTCAAATGTAAAAAACAAAAAGATCTACTTTTTTTACATACTTTCAAATGTTGAAAAAAGTTTTACAGTGGACCCCCGCATAGCGACCTTAATCCGTGCAAGAGGGCTGGCTGTTATGCGAAATGTTCGCTATGTGAATGAATTTTCCCCATAAGAAATAATGGAAATCAAATTAATCCGTGCAAGACACCCAAAAGTTTGAAAAAAAAAATTTACCGCATGAAATATACCTTTTCCTAACACAAAGAGAAGGATACATGCACAATAGTAAGTATACATGCACAATATATATTGTGCATGTACTACTCTACTAAATGAAGAAATAAATGGGCACTTACCTTTATTGAAGATGCAGCAATGACTGATGAGACACTGTGTCCTGGGAGTGCCTTTTCTCCTGAGTACTGTAGGTCCTGTTTGGTATTTTCTTCCCCGAACAGGCCTTATCACACTGTGTATGTCCTACGATTCTTAAATCTCTCAAACCAACCCTTTGCTGGCTCTAAATTCACCAATATGAGCACTAGTTCCAGGCATTTTCCCTGTTCCCCTGGGTGTTTAGTCGACTGGTGTGGGTTGCACCGGGAGACAAAATTAAGGACCCCAATGGAAATAAGTTAGACAGTCTTCGATGACACGACTTTTTTGGGCTATCCTGGGTGGCAAATCCTCGGGGTTAATTGTTTCTTGGTATTCTCAATAAGCCCCCACCAACAACGGTGCTACAGCAGCAGCAGCAGCAGCGACGATGTTACAGCAGCAGCAGACGAAGCTACAGCAGCAGCAGCAGCAGACGATGCTACAGCAGCAACAGACGATGCTACAGCAGCAGCAGACGATGCTACAGCAGCAACTGACGATGTTACAGCAGCAGCAGACGATGCTACAGCAGCAGCAGCAGCAGGACGATTTCTACAGCAGCAACAGACGATGCACAGCAGCAGCAGCAGCAGACGATGCTACAGCAGCAACCCGACGATGCTACAGCACAGGCAGACGATGCTACAGCAGCAATGACAATGTTTTCAGCAGCAGCAAGACGATGCTACAGCAGCAGCAGCAGCAGACGATGCTACAGCAGCAGCAGCAGCAGACGATGCTACAGCAGCAAAAGACGATGCTACAGCAGCAGCAGACGATGCTACAGCAGCAACTGCGATGTTACAGCAGCAGCAGACGATGCTACAGCAGCACAGCAGCAAAACGATGCTACAGCAGCAGCAGATGATGCTACAGCAGCAGCAGACGGTACTACAGCAGCAGGAGCAGCTGACGGTGGTACAGCAGCAGCAGCTGACAGTGCAGCAGCAGCTGACGGTGATACAGCAGCAGCAGCAGCTGTACCACCAATAGTAGGGGATGGTTGATTGGGGTTTATTATACAACTGGCCAGCTCGGAGACACGCACTCCACTTTCATAAATTATCAATGATCTTTTTCTTCTCTCCATAGTAATTCTCACCCCTTTTTGCTGTAGGGGTTGGCACTAGAAGCTTTCTTGGGGCCCATGGTCACTTATTTTCCAGAAAAAATCACCAAAACACTGTAATAATACAAAATGTTCCGATTGTATGCTTGGATGTTACCGCGGAGGCTGGGTGGTAAACAATGCCACCCGCGGAACATGTAGCGTGGCTCAGGCCGCACATTGGACGCGTCTCGGACGAAGGCCGCCGAGCGGGTTTTTGTCCACTATGCGGGGCAAAATTTTAGTGATCAAAGCGTCCGCTATGCGGATTGTCCGCTATGCAAGGCGTCCGTTATGCGGGGGTCCACTGTATACAGTGGACCTCCGGTTAACGATATTTTTTTACTCCAGAAGTATGTTCAGGTGCCAGTACTGACCGAATTTGTTCCCATAAGGAATATTGTGAAGTAGATTAGTCCGTTTCAGACCCCCAAACATACACGTACAAACGCACTTACATAAATACACTTACATAATTGGTCGCATTTGGAGGTAATCGTTATGCGGGGGTCCACTGTACAGTGGAACCTCAAAAATCAAACTGCTCCCGACATGACCAATTATGTAAGTGTATTTTTGTAAGTGCTTTTATAAGTGTATTTTTAAGGGTCTGAAATGGACTAATCTAATTTACATTATTCCTGATGGGAATAAATTCATTCGGTAAAGGCACTCGAACAGCCTTCTGGACCGAAGAAAGTTCGATATTTGAGGTTCCACTGTATGTAAAAAAAGTAGATCTTCTTTTGTTTTCCTACATTTGAAAATGTGTAAAAAAAACTTTGATCTACTTTTTTTTTTGTTATATTTGAAAATATGTAAAAAAAACTTTGATCCATTTTTGTAGCACTACACATGTGAACGTAGATCTGCTTGGACCGTTTACGGGTTAAAAGAAAATACACTAAAAATAGTTTGACATGAGTGTGCTGTATGACTTCTGGGAATGAACTGATGTAGTCCAGTTAGTAGGATGGTGTAATACATTCTGAGCGAAAACTTAGTTGTATACAGTGGACCCCCGGTTAACGATATTTTTTCACTCCAGAAGTATGTTCAGGTGCCAGTACTGACCGAATTTGTTCCCATAAGAAATATTGTGAAGTAGATTAGTCCATTTCAGACCACCAAACATATACGTACAAACGCACTTACATAAATTCACTTACATAATTGGTCACATTCGGAGGTGATCGTTATGCGGGGGTCCACTGTAATTGGTAAAGAACAAAATGCACAATACAGTGACTGGAACAATACACAAATAACTCGCACATAGGAGAGAGTTATTACCACCTCTGCCACTAGAGTAAAATATTGAATATTGTATTCTACCACTCTTCACCTGTCTAGACTTAAGTACAGGTCGGCCATCACTAATCCGGCAATCAGTTATCCGGCTCCATCAGTAATTCGACACTAATTTTGGCTAGCATAATTTTAAATTGCATCATTATACTGAATCAAATTTCATTAGTGATGAAAATAAGGAAGATGCAGCAGAAAGTCTCTCTATTTATTCATTTATTTATTTATTTATTTATTTATTTATTTATTTATTTATTTATTTATTTATTAATTTGAACATGATACAGAGTAGTACAAATGAATACAGTTAAGTGCATCATGCCAAAGTCCCTTGTATGCAGAGCATTATGGGCAGGCTTAAAATTAACTTAAGATTAACATAGCAGTGATATATTCAGTGGTAAAACATTATTGTAAACAGATAACAATTAAGCACAAATGAGTATTATTACAAAAAAAGTGATTTTTAAAGATGGTAGGTTTACTCATTTTGTAATAGAGTTCGGGATACATAAATACACACATTAAAATCAAAATTTAAACTTTAATATAATATAAAAAAACAACAATCTTTGGTCTAGAGGTAAATTTGAAAAATAATAAACATCTGGTAATATAAACAGGTTACAATAAAAAAATTATAATTTAATTATTTAAATTAATTTTAGAGGTATTGGGAAGATGGAGGGAAATTTTGAGGAATTGTTAAATGTTGATGAAGATAGGGGAAACTGTGATTTCGTGTATAGGGCAAGGAGAAAACATCTTGTAGGAGTGAGGAAGAGCCAGTTTTTGAGTGTGGGGGGGAAATTCGTGAGGCAGTAAAGGGAAAAAAAGAAAGGGGGTAAGGCAGCCCGGGGTTGATGGGATAAGATAGAAATGTTAAAAGCAGGGGGGGATATAGTTTTGGAAGTGGTTGGTGCAATTATTTAATAAATGTATGGAAGAGGGTAAGGTACCTAGGGGATTGGCAGAGAGCATGCATAGTTCCTTTGTATAAAGGCAAGGGGATAAAAGAGAGTGCCCAAAAAAATTTTAGAGAGATAAGTCTGCTGAGTATACCTGGTAAAGTGAAAGTAGAGTTATTATTGAAAGAATTAAGAGTAAGAGGAGAATAGGATAGCAGATGAACAAGGGCTTTTGGAATGGGAGGGGGTGTGTGGACAGGTAGTTTACAGTGAAACAAATAAATGAACAGTATTTAGATAAGGCTAAAGAGGTCTTTGTGGCATTTATGGATTTGGAAAAGGCATATGGGCAGGGTGGATAGGGGGGCAAAGTGGCAAAATGTTGCAAGTGTATGGTGTAAGAGGTAGGTACTGAAAGCAGTGAAGAGTTTTTACGAGGATAGTGAGGCTCAAGTTAGAGTAATGTAGGAAAGAGGGAAATTATTTCCCAAAAAGTAGGCCTTAGACCCAAGGATGTGGGGAGTCACCATGGTTGTTTAATATACAGTGGACCCCCGCATAACGATTACCTCCGAATGCGACCAATTATGTTAGTGTATTTATGAAGTGCATTTGGTACGGTATGTTTGGGGGTCTGAAATGGACTAATCTACTTCACAATATTCCTTATGGGGAATAAATTCGGTCAGTACTGGCACCTGAACATACTTATGGAGTGAAAAAATATCGTTAACCGGGGGTCCACTGTATATATAGATGGGGTTGTAAGAGAAGTAAATGCGAGGGTCTTGGCAAGAGGCGTGGAGTTAAAAGATAAAGAATCACACAAATTGGGAGTTGTCACAGTTGCTCTTTGCTGATGACACTGTGCTCTTGGGAGATTCTGAAGAGAAGTTGCAGAGATTGGTGGATGAATTTGGTAGGGTGTGCAAAAGAAGAAAATTGAAAGTGAATACAGGAAAGAGTAAGGTTATGAGGATAACAAAAAGATTAGGTGATGAAAGATTGGATATCAGATTGGAGGGGGAGAGAGTATGGAGGAGGTGAATGTATTCAGATATTTGGGAGTGGACATGTCAGCGGATGGGTCTATGAAAGTTTGAGGTGAATCATAGAATTGATGGGGGGAAAAAGGGTGAGTGGTGCACTTAGGAGTCTGTGGAGACAAAGAACTTTGCCTTGGAGGCAAAGAGGGGAATGTATGAGAGTTTTAGTTTTTCCAAATGCTCTTATATGGGTGTAAAGCATGGTGATGAATGTTGCAGCGAGGAGAAGGCTGGAGGCAGTGGAGATGTCATGTCTGAGAGCAATGTGTGGTGTGAAATATAATGCAGAGAATTCGTAGTTTGGAAGTTAGGAGGAGGTGCGGGATTACCAAAACTGTTGTCCAGAGGGCTGGGAAAGGGGTTTTGTTGGGGTTTGGTTCGGACATGTAGAGAGAATGGAGCGAAAAAGAATGACTTAAAAGAGTGTATCAGTCTGTAGTGGAAGGAAGGCGGGGTGGGGGGGTCGGGGCCTAGGAAAGGTTGGAGAGGGGGTAAAAGGAGGTTTTGTGTGCGGGGGCTTGGACTTCCAGCAGGCATGCGTGAGCGTGTTTGATAGGAGTGAATGGAGACAAATGGTTTTTAATACTTGACGTGCTGTTGGAGTGTGAGCAAAGTAACATTTATGAAGGGGTTCAGGGAAACCGGCAGGCCGGACTTGAGTCCTGGAGATGGGAAGTACAGTGCCTGCACTCTGAAGGAGGTGTGTTAATGTTGCAGTTTAAAAACTGTAGTGTAAAGCACCCTTCTGGCAAGACAGTGATGGAGTGAATGATGGTGAAAGTTTTTCTTTTTCGGGCCACCCTGCCTTGGTGGGAATCGGCCAGTGTGATAATAATAATAAAAATAAAAATTAGCATTTTACTAAAATAATAAATAATAATTCGTGACCCTACACAGGGTACAGCTTTCTTGACACTTCTGTGTCACTATATATATCTATGCTAAAATAATAAATTAAGTAACATTTAAAATAATAAATTACAATCAACTGCATTTCTCACGACACTTATCCGAGTTGTGACGCAAATTCTCCACCGTGTCACACTTGACACCCTTGTCTCTGCATCACACTACCTGCATAGCGTCTTTGTCGAGGCTAGTCACATGACACTATTCAATATACACTACAACCAGGCCATCGTCAGTGTCACACGACACCCTTTTCTTCTCAGTGTTCCACTACGGTCCTGTAGCATATCTCAGTGTTCCACTCCATCATACTTGCTTAAGTGTCACACTACGGTCCTGGCCCATTTCAGTGTAACACTCCAACCTTTTCTTCATGTAATGTCCCACTAAACAGCATCCGATGACTCCGGCCCACAGTTGACCAGCGTAGGCGGTGAGTCCGCAGACATCACCGGTAGTCCTGTAAATACTCTCTAAGGCCGGTAGAAGTACACCGTAAGATGGTCTGGTGAGTACTATCTACTGCCTTCAAGACCAGTTGACACACCGCAAGGTGGTCCGATGCAGCACACACTATGTTGCAAGCTCACTGAATGCGGCCGTCAAATAACTGAGGCCAACAGACTCAGTGAGCTGCGGTGAGCGCTTCTTCTAAAATCAGTAGAAGCCAGTACAATACTCTCTACTGCCAGTAGATGTGTACCATTAAGTGTTCAGGTACCTACTGCTTAGATGTGTACGGTTAGGTGTTCAGGTACTTAATGCTTCTAAAGCCAGTAGATGTGTACGATTAGGTGTTCAGGTACCTACTGCTTAGATGCGTACCGTGAGGTGTTCAGGCACTTAATGCTTCTAAAGCCAGTACATGTGTACCATTAGGTGTTCAGGTACCTACTGCTTAGATGTGTACCGTGAGGTGTTGTTGCGGCCCCTGCCAAACTAGCGGTTAAATAGTTAACCTGCCGGCCGGCAGTACCACTGGGTGCGTCATCAAACCCAATGTGGGGGCTGCTGAGCCGGCCTTAGAGCAGTAAGAGCCTGAGTGCCTCACGGTACACACCTAAGCAGTAGGTACCTGACCACCGAAGGGTACACGTCTACTGGCTTTAGTAACAGTATGTACCAGAGCGCCTCGCTGTACACACCTAAGCAGTAGGTACCTGACCACCGAAGGGTACACGTCTACTGGCTTTAGTAACAGTATGTACCAGAGCGCCTCGCTGTACACACCTAAGCATAGTCCCTGACCACCGAAGGGTACACGTCTACTGGCTTTAGAAAAAATTATGTACCTGAGCGCCTCGCTGTACACACCTAAGCAGTAGGTAACCTGACCACCGAAGGGTACACGTCTACTGGCTTAGAAATATTATGTACCAGCGCCTCGCTGTACACACCTAAGCGTAGGTACCTGACCACCGAAGGGTACACGTCTACTGGCTTCAACATTAAGTACCTGAACTCCTCAGGGTACACGTCTATGCAGTAGGTACCTGCCCACCGAATCGTACCTATCACTGGCGTTAGAAGAACCGCTCACCGCAGCTCACTGAGTCTGTTGGCCTCAGTTACTTGACGGCCGCATTCAGTGAGCTTGCAGCATGGTGTTCGGCTAGCGGTGTGTCAACCGCCTTTGGAAGGATTTACTGGACTACCGGTGATGTCTGTGGACTCACCGTCTACGTTAAACAACTGTGGGCCGGAGCCCGTCAGATGCTGTTTAGTGGGAAAATTACATGAAGAAAAGGTTGGAGTGTTACACTGAACTGGCCAGGACCGTAGTGTGCCCACTGAGGGACGTACGATGGAGTGGAACACTGAGATATGCACAGGAACCGTAGTGGAACACTGAGATGAAAAGGGTGTCGTGGGACACTGAAGATGGCCTGGTTGTAGTGTACACTGAACAGTGTCGTGTGACTGACCTTCGTGCGTGAGAGGCATTGATTGTAATTTTATTATTATAAAAATGTATTTAAAATTTATTTTTTTTAGCATAGAGATATATATATATATATTTAGTGACATTTAGTGTCAGAGTTGTACCCTGTGTAGGGTTATTAATTATTTTAGTTAATGCTAATTATAATTTATTATAGTAACATGTACAAATAATCATAGTTCAAATACCTCAGACCAAAAAATAGTATTTTTTATATATAAAGATTAATTTAAATTAATGTGTGTATTTATGTATCCCGAACTCTTTATTACAAAAGGAGTAAATCTTACCATCTTCATTTAAAAATTACTTTTTTGTAATATATATGGCTGTCCGGGGGATAATGATTATCAAAGAATGATTCGGACGATCATTCCGGGATGACGGTTCGGGATACATATTCCATTGATCTTTGTGTGTCGGTCCTTTTGGGGGTGGGGGTGTTGGGCCCCTGCCAAACTAGCGGTTAATAGTTAACCTGCCGGCCGCAGTACCACTGGGTGCGTCATCAAACCCAATGTGGGGGGCTGCTGAGCCGGCCTTAGAGCAGTAAGAGCCTGAGTGCCTCACGGTAAAACACCTAAGCAGTGGGTACCTGACCACCGAAGGGTACACGTCTACTGGCTTTAGTACAGTATGTACCAGAGTGCCTCGCTGTACACACCTAAGCAGTAGGTACCTGACCACCGAAGGGTAAAACGTCTACTGGCTTTAGTAACAGTATGTACCAGAGCGCCTCGCTGTACACACCTAAGCAGTAGGTACCTGACCACCGAAGGGTAAAAACGTCTACTGGCTTTAGAAATATTATGTACCTGAGCGCCTCGCTGTTAACACACCTAAGCAGTGGGTACCTGACCACCGAAGGGAAACACGTCTACTGGTTTTAGAAATATTATGTACCTGAGCGCCTCGTGTACACACCTAAGCAGTAGGTACCTGACCACCGAAGGGAAACACGTCTACTGGCTTCAACTTAAGTACCTGAACTCCTCGGGTACACGTCTATGCAGTAGGTACCTGACCACCGAATCGTACCTATCTACTGGCGTTAGAAAACCGCTAAACCGCAGCTCCTGAGTCTTTTGGGCCTCAGTTACTTGACGGCCGCATTCAGTGAGCTTGCAGCATGGTGTTCGGCTAGCGGTGTGTCAACCCCGCCTTTGGAAGGATTTACTGGACTACCGGTGATGTCTGTGGACTCACCGTCTACGTTTGATCAACGTGGGCCGGAGTCGTCAGATGCTGTTTTAGTGGGACATTACATGAAGAAAAGGTTGGAGTGTTACACTGAACTGGGCCAGGACCGTAGTGTGACACTGGGACGTACGAGGGAGTGGAACACTGAGATTGCACGGGACCGTAGTTGGAACACGAGATGAAAAGGGGTGTCGTGGGACACTGAAGATGGCCTGGTTGTAGTGTACACTGAACAGTGTCGTGTGACGACTTCGTGTCGTGAGAGGCAGTTGATTGTAATTTAAATTATTATAAAATGTTATTTATAATTTATTGTTTTAGCATAGAGATATAATATATATATAGTGACAGTAGTGTCAAGAGTTGTACCCTGTGTAGGGTTATTAATTATTTTAGTTAGATGCAAATTTAAATTTATTATAGAAACATGTACAAATATCATAGTTCAAATACCTCTAAAAACCAAAGATAGTTGATTTTTTATATATTAAAAGATTAATTAATTTTAATGTGTGTATTTATGTATCCCGAACTCTTTATTACAAAAGGAGTAATCTTACCATCTTCATTTAAAATTACTTTTTGTAATATATGAGTGGCCTGTCCGGGAGGATAATGATTATCTAGAATGATTTCTGGACGATCATATCCGGGATGACGGTTGGGGTATACATATTACATTGATCTTTGTGTGTCGGTCCTTTTGTGGTGGGGGGTGGTTGCGGCCCCGCCAAACTAGCGGTTAAATAGTTAACCTGCCGGCCGGCAGTACCACTGGGTGCGTCATCAAACCCAATGTGGGGCTGCTGAGCGGCCTTAGAGCAGTAAGAGCCTGAGTGCCTCACGGTACACACCTAAGCAGTAGGTACCTGACCACCGAAGGGTACACGTCTACGGGCTTTAGTAACAAGTATGTACCAGAGCGCCTCGCTGTACACACCTAAGCAGTAGGTACCTGACCACCGAAGGGTAACACGTCAACTGGCTTTAGTAACAGTATGTACCAAGCGCCTCGCTGTACACACCTAAGCAGTAGGTACCTGACCACCGAAGGGTACACGTCTACTGGCTTTAGAAAATTATGTACCTGAGGCGCCTCGCTGTTACCACCTAAGCAGTAGGTACCTGACCACCGAAGGGTACACGCTACGGGGCTTTAGAAATATTATGTACCTGAGCGCCTCGCTGTACACACCTAAGCAGTAGGTACCTGACCACCGAGGGTACACTTTCTACTGGCTTCAACATTAAGTTACCTGAACCCCTCAGGGTACACGTCTATGCAGTAGGTACCTGACCACCGAATCGTACCTATCTTACTGGCGTTAGAAAACCGCTCACCGCAGCTCACTGAGTCTGTTGGCCTCAGTTACTTGCGGCCGCATTCAGTGAGCTTGCAGCATGGTGTTCGCTAGGGGTGGTGTCAACCGCCTTTGGAGAGGATTTACGGGACTAACCGGTGATGTCTGTGGACTCACCGTCTACGTTGATCAACTGTGGGCCGGAGTCGTCAAGCGTTTAGTGGGACATTACATGAAAAAAAAGGTTGGAGTGTTAAAACTAAAACTGGGCCAGGACCGTAGTTGTGACACTGAGGGACGTACGATGGAGTGGAACACTGAGATATGCACAGGCCCGTAGTGGAAACACTGAGAAGAAAAGGGTGTCGTGGGACACTGAAGAGGGCCTGGTTGTAGTGTACACTGAACAGTGTCGTGTGACTGACTTCGTGTCGTGAGAGGCAGTGGATGTAATTTATTATTATAAAAAGTTATTTATAAATTTATTGTTTTAGCATAGAGATATTAAAAATATATAGTGACAGTAGTGCCCAAGAGTTGTACCCAGTGTAGGGTTATTAATTATTTTAGTTAGTTTCTAATTATAATTTATTATGTAACATGTACAAATATCATAGTTCAAATACTCTAGACCAAAGATAGTTGATTTTTATAATATAAAGATTAATTTATATTAATGTGTGTATTTATGTATCCCGAACTCTTTATTACAAAAGGAGTAAATCTTACCACCCTTCATTTAAAAATTACTTTTTTGTAATAGGTGTTCAGGTACATAATGCTTCTAAGGAAAGTAGATGTGTACCATTAGGTGTTCAGGTACCTGCTTCTAAGGCCGGCTCAGCAGTCCCCACAATGGGTTTGATGACGTACCCATGGTACTTCCGGCCGGCAGGTTAACTATTTAACCGCTATTTTGGAAGGGGGCCGTAACAAGTATTGATGGGTTTAAATTTAAGTTTTATTCTAACCTAACCACTCTGTAATCCAGCAAACTCACTAATGCGGCACATTACAGGTCCCAATGATGCCGGATTAGTGATGGTCGACCTGTTTGTAATATAAGTATGTATTAGATTAAGTCTGCCCAGAATATCTGGGCATATACACCTACCATCTGACTACGACCCCAGTTCGGTTCCGAGAAACCGGTCGTAAGTCGAACTTTACTACTGAATATCAACAAAACATTTTTTTAATGACTTTATTTTATTGTTTTATTTTGGTAAATTTTATATTTTACTTTTACTTTTTATGTTGTTAGTACTGTATTTTATACTGTAAGGTTTAGGATAAACACTGTACAACACAAATAGTTGTTTACTTTCCCAGAAATTTGGCAAAAAAAACACAGTCGAAGTCGAGCAGGTTGCAAGTCGGGTGGTAGGTGTAGTGACTTTCTTTGTAAACAATCAAATTATGAAATATAAAAAATTGTAACTTTAGCAAAGAAAACAAATTTTATTTTTATTTTTATATTATATTGCTGCACTACTTACTACTACAGTGGACTCCCGGTTTACGATATTTTTTCAATCCAGAAGTATGTTCAGGTGCCATTACTTAACGAATTTGTTCCCATAAGGAATATTGTGAATTAGATTAGTCCATTTCAGACCCCCAAACATACACATACAAACGCAAATTACATAAATACACTTATATAATTGGTGGCATTGGGAGCTGATCGTAAAGCGAGGGTCCACTGTACTTTCAAAACTACTCTACCACTACCTCCTGTTGTTTATATGGCCTTTTCCCCCCTCTCTGGTATATATTGCCTCCTTCCCTTCATGCTTCTGTGTTAATAGTTAATGGTCCTGGGAGGGATTGCTAACATAAGCAAAAGACTCGGCAGGAGATGCAACATTTCCGCCATGAAAAAACAGGGCGCCACGAGTACACTGAGAGACACACAATAGTGTCAGGGGCCCAGACTGTTTCAATTGCCTCCCAGCATACTAAGGGGGATTACCAATAGACCCCTGGCTGTCTTCAAGAGGACGCTGGACAGTCACCTAAAGTCAGTACCTGATGAACTGGGGCTGTGGTTCGTACATCAGCTTGCGTGCGGCCA
>NC_069480.1:25372122-25527819 GCF_026875155.1 Cherax quadricarinatus | reverse complement strand
ATGTGACCCTTCTGTACGTTTTTCGTATGGGGCTTTGTATTTATGGATTTGAGGTTACTGGGTTTAGCCAGGGACTTTTCAGTCTCTTAGCTGTCATCTGTTTAGTTTTTTTAGGGCAGTGCTTGTTATAGAGGTATTGGACTTTTTTAGAAAATTATTAATACATCAAAAAATTTTTGTAGAAAATAAGAAAAAGTTTTGGGAGCGAGATTAACAAGTTAAGGAAGCCTAGAGAACAAATGGATTTGTCAGTTAAAAATAGGAGAGGAGAGTTATTAAATGGAGAGTTAGAGGTATTGGAAGATGGAGGGAATATTTTGAGGAATTGTTAAATGTTGATGAAGATAGGGAAGCTGTGATTTCGTGTATAGGGCAAGGAGGAATAACATCTTGTAGGAGTGAGGAAGAGCCAGTTGTGAGTGTGGGGAAGTTCATGAGGCAGTAGGTAAAATGAAAGGGGGTAAGGCAGCCGGGATTGATGGGATAAAGATAGAAATGTTTAAAAGCAGGTGGGGATATAGTTTTGGAGTGGTGGTGCAATTATTTAATAAATGTATGGAAGAGGGTAAGGTACCTAGGGATTGGCAGAGAGCATGCGTAGTTCCTTTGTATAAAGGCAAAGGGACAAAAGAGAGTGCAAAAATTATAGGGGGATAAGTCTGTTGAGTATACCTGGTAAAGTGTATGGTAGAGTTATTATTGAAAGAATAAGAGTAAGACGGAGAATAGGATAGCAGATGAACAAGGAGGCTTTAGGAAAGGTAGGGGGTGTGTGGACCAGGTGTTTTACAGTGAAACATATAAGTGAACAGTATTTAGATAAGGCTAAAGAGGTCTTTGTGGCATTTATGGATTTGGAAAAGGCATATGACAGGGTGGATAGGGGGGCAATGTGGCAGATGTTGCAGGTGTATGGTATAGGAGGTAGGTTACTGAAAGCAGTGAAGAGTTTTTACGAGGATAGTGAGGCTCAAGTTAGAGTATGTAGGAAAGAGGGAAATTATCTCCCAGTAAAAGTAGGCCTTAGACAAGGATGTGTGATGTCACCATGGTTGTTCAATATATTTATACATGGGGTTGTAAGAGAAGTAAATGCGAGGGTCTTGGCAAGAGGCGTGAAGTTAAAAGATAAAGAATCACACATAAAGTGGGAGTTGTCACAGTTGCTCTTTGCTGATGACACTGTGCTCTTGGGAGATTCTGAAGAGAAGTTGCAGAGATTGGTGGATAAATTTGGTAGGGAATGCAAAAGAAGAAAATTAAAAGTGAATATAGGAAAGAGTAAGGTCATGAGGATAACAAAAAGATTAGGTGATGAAAGATTGGATATCAGATTGGAGGGAGAGAGTATGGAGGAGGTGAATGTATTCAGATATTTGGGAGTGGACGTGCCAGCGGATGGGTCTATGAAAGATGAGGTGAATCATAGAATTGATGAGGGGAAAAGGGTGAGTGGTGCACTTAGGAGTCTGTGGAGACAAAGAACTTTGTCCTTGGAGGCAAAGAGGGGAATGTATGAGAGTACAGTGGACCCCCACATACCGTTGGCATCACATAACGTTAAATCCGCATACCGATACATTTTATCGCTAAGATTTTGCCTCGCATACCGCTAAAAAACCCGCTCAACACTATTCGTCCGAGACGTGTCTAATGTGCGGCCTGAGCCAGCCTCACATGTTCCACCGGTGGCATTGTTTACAAGCCAGCCTCCGCAGTAACATCCAAGCATACAATCGGAACATTTCGTATTATTACAGTGTTTTTGGTGATTTTATCTGCAAAATAAGTGACCATGGGCCCCAAGAAAGCATCTAGTGCCAACCCTGTGGTAAAAAGGGTGAGAAATAATATCGAAATACTGTGGTACCATGGTCAACTGCTGATACTGATGCTGTTGCTGTAGCACCATCAGCTGCTGCTGCTGCTGTACCACCGTCAGCTGCTGCTGCTGCTGTAGTACCGTCTGCTGCTGCTGTAGCACTGTCAGCTGCTGCTGTAGCACTGTCAGCTGCTGCTGCTGCTGCTGTAGCACTGTCAGCTGCTGCTGCTGCTGCACTGTCAGCTGCTGCTGCTGCTGCTGTAGCACTGTCAGCTGCTGCTGCTGCTGCTGTACCACCATCAGCTGCTGTTGTACCATCTGCTGCTGCTGTAGTACCGTCTGCTGCTGCTGTAGCACCATCTGCTGCTGCTGTAGCACTGTCAGCTGCTGCTGTAGCACTGTCAGCTGCTGCTGCTGCTGC
This sequence comes from Cherax quadricarinatus, assembly GCF_026875155.1. Lineage (NCBI taxonomy): Eukaryota > Metazoa > Arthropoda > Malacostraca > Decapoda > Parastacidae > Cherax > Cherax quadricarinatus. The sequence continues at coordinate 25,525,576 of NC_069480.1, read as the reverse complement.
TGTAGCACTGTCAGCTGCTGCTGCTGCACTGTCAGCTGCTGCTGCTGCTGCTGCTGCTGTAGCACCGTCAGCTGCTGCTGCTGCTGTAGCACCGTCAGCTGCTGCTGCTGCTGTACCACCGTCAGCTGCTGCTGCTGCTGTAGTACCGTCTGCTGCTGTTGTAGCACCATCTGCTGCTGCTGTAGCACTGTCAGCTGCTGCTGTAGCACTGTCAGCTGCTGCTGTAGCACTGTCAGCTGCTGCTGTAGCACTGTCAGCTGCTGCTGTTTGCTGCTGCTGCTGTAGCACCGTTGTTGGTGTGGCTTATTGAGAATACCAAGAAACAATTAACCCCAGAGGGTTAGCCACCCAGGATAACCCAAAAAAGTCAGTGTCATCGAAGACTGTCTAACTTATTTCCATTGGGGTCCTTAATCTTGTCTCCCAGGATGCAACCCACACCAGTCGACTAACACCCAGGTGAACAGGAAAAATGCCTGGAACTAGTGCTCATATTGGTGAATTTAAAGCCAGCAAAGGTTGGTTTGAGAGATTTAAGAATCGTAGTGGCATACACAGTGTGATAAGGCATGTTCTGGAAGAAAATGCCAAACAGGACCTACAGTACTCAGGAGGAAAAGGCACTCCCAGGACACAGTGTCTCATCAGTCATTGCTGCATCTTCAATAAAGGTAAGTGTCATTTATTCTTCATTTAGTAGACTAGTACATGCACAATATATATTGTGCATGTACTACTCTACTATTGTGCATGTATCCTTCTCTTTGTGTGTGGGAAAATGTATATTTCATGCGGTAAAATTTTTTTTTCATACTTTTGGGTGTCTTGCACGGATTAATTTGATTTCCATTATTTCTTATGGGAAAAATTAATTCGCATAATGATAATTTCGCATAACAATGAGCTCTCAGGAACGCATTAATATCGTTATGTGGGGGTCCACTGTATAGTTTTACCAACGCTCTTATATGGGTGTGAAGCATGGGTGATGAATGTTGCAGCGAGGAGAAGGCTGGAGGCAGTGGAGACGTCATGTCTGAGGGCAATGTGTGGTGTGAATATAATGCAGAGAATTCATAGCTTGGAAGTTAGGAGGAGGTGCGGGATTACCAAAACTGTTGTCCAGAGGGCTGAGGAAGGGTTGTTGAGGTGGTTCGGACATGTAGAGAGAATGGAGCGAAACAGAATGACTTCAAGAGTGTATCAGTCTGTAGTGGAAGGAAGGCGGGGTAGGGGTCGGCCTAGGAAAGGTTGGAGGGAGGGGATAAAGGAGGTTTTGTGTGCGAGGGGCTTGGACTTCCAGCAGGCATGCGTGAGCGTGTTTGATAGGAGTGAATGGAGACAAATGGTTTTTAATACTTGACGTGCTGTTGGAGTGTGAGCAAAGTAACATTTATGAAGGGGTTCAGGGAAACCAGCAGGCCGGACTTGAGTCCTGGAGATGGGAAGTACAGTGCCTGCACTCTGAAGGAGGGGTGTTAATGTTGCAGTTTAAAAACTGTAGTGTAAAGCACCCTTCTGGCAAGACAGTGATGGAGTGAATGATGGTGAAAGTTTTTCTTTTTCGAGCCACCCTGCCTTGGTGGGAATCGGCCAGTGTGATAATAAAAAAATTAATACATTCGTCAATATCTGTATAGATTTCTAGCTCAGTGTGCCAGTCAATGTTTGTCACTGCTGTTGTGAAGTTATTAATGGCTGCCTCATTGTGAAGTCTGAAAGTGACTTTAGTAATGTCTAGTGGTAATTTGCCAAGGTTTGTTATGAGGAAGGTAGGGTAGTGATCTGTGGTATTATCTGTGATTATGCCTGATTTTAAAGGATATATGGTGTTGGTCCAGATGTGGTCAAGTAGGGAAACACTAGTCTCCGTAACTCTTGTAGGTTTTGTTACTGTTGGTAGAAACATGCAGTTACTCATTGTGTTTGTGAATTCAGTAACGTGTGGGTCCTGGTCTTGCAGGAGATTTATATTGAAGTCACCTGAAAGTAGTAAGTGATCTTTGTTCATGCATGCATCAGTTATCATACTTCCTAGGTTTTCACTAAAATTGCTAATGTTTGATTGTGGAACTCTGTAGATGTTTATCACTGTGAGAGGTTTTTGTAGGTATTTGGATTTGAATTTAGCTATTATATATTCCCCATGTTCATCCCTTGTGCAAGTATTAGTGATACATTCTAGTTGGTCTGAGTAGTATATAGCTGTGCCACCCCCTTGTTGATCTGGCCTACAGTTGTGTATGGCTGTGTAACCAGGAATGGCATAGACATCTGTACTATCAGGCTTTAGCCAGGTTTCGGTGAGAGTAATGATGGACATACTGGCATGCAGGGAATTTAGTAATGCTATGAGGTCATCGTAATGCTTGCTTAAAGATCTGATATTGTAGTTAAAGACAGTTATGTTGTTGTTGGCTCTGAGAAGTGCCTTTGATTGTTCTGCTGTGTAGTAATTACAGTTACTGTTTGATTCATTTAAGTCATTAAATAAGAGGTTGGTATCAGGATCAATGCTTGTTATCATAAGATTTATAGTGAATCTATAGTTAGAATTAAACATAAGACAAAGTAAATATTCTAAAGCTATAAAATAGCACCTGAATTATTTTGACAAATGTAAAAAATATGAGCTAAGGTGGCTCTTCAAAGCTAAAATAAATGAGACAATATAAAAGGGACTAAAATAATTTGTGGTGAACAATAAAGTGGTAATCAAATAAATGAATATAATGGCAAAATAATGAGCTTATTACACTTTAGCACCTGAGAATAGCACCTTGATAATTGTAACAATTGTGAATATATGAACTAAGGTTGTTATATAAAGCTAAAATAAGAGAGAAAAAATATAAGGGACTAAATTAAGTAATGGTAAACAAAGTTAAAATGACAGATAGTCACTATGATATAATATTGATTTGGGAGTAAGATCTGATTTGTTATATATAATAAGTTTAGCAATATATTGTACTATAAAAAGTAAAAAAAATAATATGAGGTAGTTGGTACTAGTTAGCAAAAGATAGTTAAGGGCCTTGAACAATGATATAATTGAAATATACACTAATTGCACACACAATATAGTCACTAAGATATGAAAATAATCTTAGAGTAGGACTTATAATATAAACTTATAAAAATGCAAATTAAAATGGTACTTGCAATTGCACTAGATTCTGATATAGGTTGTTAACAAGAACAATTGCACTAGGGTCTGGTATAGGTTGTTAACAAGAACAATTGCACTAGGGTCTGATATAGGTTGTTAACAAGAACAATTGCACTAGGGTCTGATATAGGTTGTTAACAAGAACAATTGCACTAGGGTCTGATATAGGTTGTTAACAAGAACAATTGCACTAGGGTCTGGTACAGGTTGTTAACAAGAACAATTGCACTAGGGTCTGATATAGGTTGTTAACAAGAACAATTGCACTAGGGTCTGATATAGGTTGTTAACAAGAACAATTGCACTAGGGTCTGATATAGGTTGTTAACAAGAACAATTGCACTAGGGTCTGATATAGGTTGTTAACAAGAACAATTGCACTAGGGTCTGATATAGGTTGTTAACAAGAACAATTGCACTAGGGTCTGGTACAGGTTGTTAACAAGAACAATTGCACTAGGGTCTGATATAGGTTGTTAACAAGAACAATTGCACTAGGGTCTGATATAGGTTGTTAACAAGAAACAATTGCACTAGGGTCTGATATAGGTTGTTAACAAAAAACAATTGCACTAGGGTCTGGTACAGGTTGTTAACAAGAACAATTGCACTAGGGTCTGATATAGGTTGTTAACAAGAACAATTGCACTAGGGTCTGATATAGGTTGTTAACAAGAACAATTGCACTAGGGTCTGATATAGGTTGTTAACAAGAACAATAATATAACTAGATTTAAATTGACAAAATAAAATTCACAAATTAAAGTACCAAAAGAATAATAAGTAAAAAATAACAATGGCAATGACTTGGCTATAATATGATAGTAAGATGGTAGACAGGTACACAGGTACACAGGTACACAGGTGCACAGGTGCACAGGTGCACAGGTGCACAGGTGCACAGGTACACAGGTGCACAGGTACACAGGTGCACAGGTGTGCAGGTACACAGGTGCACAGGTACACAGGTGCACAGGTACACAGGTACACAGGTACACAGGTACAGGTACACAGGTACACAGGTACAGGTACACAGGTACACAGGTGCACAGGTACACAGGTACACAGGTGCACAGGTGCACAGGTGCACAGGTACACAGGTGCACAGGTGCACAGGTACACAGGTACACAGGTGCACAGGTGCACAGGTACACAGGTGCACAGGTGCGCAGGTACACATGTGCACAGGTACACAGGTACACAGGTGCACAGGTACACAGGTGCACAGGTACACAGGTACACAGGTGCACAGGTACACAGGTACACAGGTACAGGTACACAGGTACACAGGTACAGGTACACAGGTACACAGGTGCACAGGTGCACAGGTACACAGGTGCACAGGTGCACAGGTACACAGGTGCACAGGTGCACAGGTACACAGGTGCACAGGTGCGCAGGTACAGGTGCACAGGTACACAGGTGCACAGGTACACAGGTACACAGGTACACAGGTACAGGTACACAGGTACAGGTACACAGGTACACAGGTACAGGTACACAGGTACACAGGTACACAGGTGCACAGGTGCACAGGTACACAGGTACACAGGTGCACAGGTACACAGGTGCACAGGTACACAGGTACACAGGTGCACAGGTACACAGGTACACAGGTACACAGGTACACAGGTACAGGTACACAGGTACACAGGTACACAGGTACAGGTACACAGGTACACAGGTACACAGGTGCACAGGTGCACAGGTACACAGGTACACAGGTGCACAGGTGCACAGGTACACAGGTACACAGGTGCACAGGTGCACAGGTACACAGGTGCACAGGTGCACAGGTACACAGGTGCACAGGTACACAGGTACACAGGTGCACAGGTACACAGGTACACAGGTACAGGTACACAGGTACAGGTACACAGGTACACAGGTACACAGGTGCACAGGTGCACAGGTACACAGGTACACAGGTGCACAGGTACACAGGTGCACAGGTACACAGGTACACAGGTGCACAGGTGCACAGGTACACAGGTACAGGTACACAGGTACACAGGTACAGGTACACAGGTACACAGGTACACAGGTGCACAGGTGCACAGGTACACAGGTACACAGGTGCACAGGTACACAGGTACACAGGTATACAGGTACACAGGTACACAGGTACACAGGTATACAGGTACACAGGTACACAGGTACACAGGTACAGGTACACAGGTACACAGGTACACAGGTGCACAGGTACACAGGTATACAGGTACACAGGTACACAGGTACACAGGTACACAGGTATACAGGTACACAGGTACACAGGTACAGGTACACAGGTACACAGGTACACAGGTACAGGTACACAGGTACACAGGTACACAGATACACAAGTACACAGGTACACAGGTACACAGGTACACAGGTACACAGGTACACAGGTACACAGGTACAAAGGATAATATAAAGGTTGGAGTTGAATATACAAACTTGAAAATTTGGCAACAAAATGTTAAGAAAAGTATAAAATAATAATTAATGTACAAAAATAAAATTGACTGGTAGTAAATATGGTGTTTAATAAAATTTTAGTAAGTAATAATGATTACAAAAAAAGTGAAAAAGTAATGTTTATTTCAAGTATTAAATTTTAAGAAGAGTTATTTGGATTCAATATTAGACTAGTAGTTATACTAGAAGTTATATGGCAGTACAAGGTAATTAAGAGTACTCTAAGATAGTAAATGTGGTATTAAAACTGGTTATGGTAATTAGACAAGTAATGGTAATTAAATGGTGTCAAAAATATTAAGAGTAAATTGTACTAATAGTAAAAATGGTAATTAATTATTAATTTTAGTAAGTAATATCAATTAATAGTATTTAAAAAAATAAGAGGTTGTAATATGGAGAAAGTATCAATTCAGCTAATATTTAAGCAAACAATAGTAAATAAGAAAATTAGATAAGGTGACTTATGCTTACTAGTAAAATCACATAATGACGTAGTTGATTATTTAATTACTAAGAGATTGTACAATGAAATTTGAACAATAATGGAGCAAAACATTCACTACATTACGTAGGCTTTTAGGTTGGACATTGTTTAGTTATTCTCTGAAAGATTAGTATCCCTGAGAAATCGTGATAGATCATTCTCGTTCGTGATTGTGTACAGTTGACCTACATTTGTTTTCCTAACAAGAATTTTCCCATCCCGTATGAAACATTGGTGTATTGTGTCGTTATTCTCCCGCTTAAGTTTTCTGACTCTATACAGGAGGTTCTGACGTTTTTTGGTAAGACACTCGTTTATGTATACCTCTTTCTTTACTTTAATAGATGCAATAATTAAGTCTTTTTTCCTGTCATGTGAGTGGAATCTAAGCATAACACTTTTTCTACCATGGGATCCTAGTAACCTGGCTTCTTTTATTTCTACCATGGGATCCTAGTAACCTGGCTTCCTTTATTTCTACCATGGGATCCTAGTAACCTGGCTTCCTTTATTTCTACCATGGGATCCTAGTAACCTGGCTTCCTTTATTTCTGACTCTGGTACTGTAACTTTTGTTTGGTCCTTTATGATCTGCAGAGTAATTTCTTTACTGTTTGGTTCATATCACTGGAAAAAGTGGACTGTTAACTATTACTGCGTCCGATAGTTTATCTTGCTCAGTTTTATCTTCTCGGAGAGCAAAGTAGTCACTGATGGAAATAAATGGTATAAAATACCGACACAATGGAAATATAAACACATATGCAGTTTAATGTGATCCTTTATTGACAATGTTTCGCCCACACAGTGGGCTTTTTTAAGTCACAAACAGATCTACCTGATACATTTACGTACCTTCCACACCAGGTAGATCTGTTTGTAACTTGAAAAAGCCCACTGTGTGGGCAAAACATTGTCAATAAAGGATCACATTAAACTGCATGTGTGTTTATATTTCCAAAGTAGTCACGGAACTGGTTATCTAAGTTGTTCTTCCATTCTTTTATTGCTTCTTCAACCTTTGTATTAAGAGATATTATTTGTTCTGCATGGCTATCTATGACTGTTTGGATGGTCTTATCATAGTTAGTCATTCCTGGTGTTGATAACTTTTGTTCAAGACTGAGGATTTTGTTCTCGAGTTGTGTCATCCTGGTGTCTTGTTTTGTTAGCGTCTCTCCAAGATTCATATTTTCAATAACTAAGGTGGTGATGCAATACCCATAACACCACCTATGCTACCTATAACACTATAACACTACCCATAACACCACCTATGCTACCTATAACACTATAACACTACCCATAACACCACTTATGCTACCTATAACACCACCTATGCTGGAAATAAATGGTATCAAATACCGACACAGTGGAAATATAAACACATATGCAGTATAATGTGATCCTTTATTGACAACGTTTCACCCACACAGTGGGCTTTTTCAAGTCACACACAGATCTACCTGGGGTGGAAGGTACGGAGTATTTATAGTCATGTTCAGAATGTTGAGGTCAGGTGGAGAATGCTGCATCTGATGATCTACCGGGTGGAGTTATAGAGTCTTGGGTAGCTTGGCAGGGGTATTGGACAAGTTGTGAGTAGACCTTCTGCAGTGTTCTATGTTCTTATGTGGGATAGCGATGAAGAAGTTTCTTGGCGAGTGGTTCAGCTATGTTATAGAAGCCGTTGTTTGTTCGGATTTTTTTTTAACCCCAGAGGGTTAGCCACCCAGGATAACCCAAGAAAGTCAGTGCGTCATCGAGGACTGTCTAACTTATTTCCATTGGGGTCCTTAATCTTGTCCCCCAGGATGCGACCCACACCAGTCGACTAACACCCAGGTACCTATTTGCTGCTAGGTGAACAGGACAATAGGTGTAAGGAAACGTGTCGGAATTTCCACCCGCCGGGAATCGAACCCGGGCCCTCCGTGTGTGAAGCGGGAGCTTTAGCCACCAGACCACCGGTTGAAATTGGTGGTTATAGAGATAAGTGATGATACCAGGATTCTTCGGTATTGAGTGTTGTCTTCTGTGGCGAAAAGTCTTGAGTTTCTGTAGTTAATTAAATGGTTGTGTGAATTGCGATGTTGTACACAGGCATTCCTTGCATCGTCAGTCCTGCTTGCATATTGGTGTTCTGAAATTCGTGTTTGGAGGTCTCTGTGGTGTTGTTATCATGAACACTGACGATTACAGGAACAAAATGCTCAATCTACTTAATGACCCAGATACCTACAAACCTCTCACAACTAACCAAGTGGACAACCTTACTAAAACTTTTCTTCAAAGGACTCGCCGCATTCTGAGGGGCTTAGAACAAGGGAAGAAACTTCTGCACACCATCCCAAGCAACCCCAGACCTGCCAGAATGTACGGCCTGCCAAAAACTCACAAGCCTTGTATCCCACTGAGGCCCATATCCTCGGGAATAGGCAGTGCTCCCCACCAGCTCTCAGGAATTCTCGCAAAACACCTCTCTAAACTCTTGGGCACTATCAGTCCAGCACATCTCAAACACTCAGGTGAACTTCTCAATCGCATTCGCAACATCAACATCAGGAACAAGAAACTTTCCAGCCTTGACGTGACTTCCCTATTCACCAAAGTACCTACTACACAAACCATCGATCTCTTGAGCAGGAAAATTGACGATTCACTTGATCTTCCCATTCCAGCCAGCGATTTCATCGACCTTGTTGAACTATGTGTTGGCTTTACGTGTTTCTCTTTCGAAAATCACCTCTTTCAGCAGACTTTTGGACTACCCATGGGTTCGCCACTCAGTGCGGTCCTGGCAAACCTATACATGGAACATCTAGAAGCCGAACGTTTCTCCACCATTATTCCTTCGTCTGTCACCTGGCTCCGTTATGTTGACGACATTCTCCTCATAACTCCTAAACGCTTCAACGTTCAAGCTCTCCAAGACAAGCTCAACCAGGTCGAGCCTTCAATCCAGTTCACACTTGAAGAAGAAGTCGACAACACTCTTCCTTTCCTTGATGTTCTGCTCTGCAAAGCTGACCACGAACTTCATTTTAAAGTCTGAACATTAAAATGGTATGAAATACCGACAGATTGTTAGGTAAGACACATATGCAACAGTTAGGTATCTTTATTTCGAAACGTTTCGCCTACACAGTAGGCTTCTTCAGTCGAGTACAGAAAGGATGATAGAAGCAGAAGATACTTGAAGACGATTTTAATCAGCCCATCACCCTTAAAGTTTTGAGGTGGTCAGTCCCTCAGACTGGAGAAGAGCACTGTTCCATTGTCTGAAACAATATGAAGTTGAAGTGACAGAATGGGGCCTTTATATAGTGCCAGGAGGTGAGACGTAGGTTGCTTTGGGAGGGCAGGTCCTTCTCAAACCCAGCCTTTTCCAGACTGAGGGACTGACCACCTCAAAACTTTAAGGGTGATGGACTGATTACATCGTCTTCAAGTACTTCTGCTTCCTATCACCTTTCTGTACTCGCTGAAGAAGCCTACTGTGTAGGCGAAACGTTTCGAAATAAGATCCCCTAACTGTTGCATATGTGTCTTACCTAACAATCTGTCGGTATTTCATACCATTTTAATGTTCATTCTGTCAGACACTGCAACACAAGGGTTCTTGGTACAGACCACTTCGACAACCTCTACTAGTGAGAATGGCTGGGTTTGAGAAGGACCTGCCCTCCCAAAGAAACCCTACGTCTCACCTCCTGGCACTATAAAAAGGCCCCATTCTGTCATTTTCAACTTCATATTTTTTTCGGGACAAGGAACAGTGCTCTTCTCCAGACTGAGGGACTGACCACCTCAAAATTTTAAAGGGTGATGGACTGATTACATCGTCTCAAGTATCTTCTGCTTCTATATCCTTTCTGTACTCGACTGAAGAAGCCTACTGTGTAGGCAAAAACGTTTCGAAATAAAAAAACCTAACTGTTGCATATGTGTCTTACCTAACAATCTGTCGGTATTTCTCCCATTTTAATGTTCATTCTGTCAGACACTGCAACACAAGGGTATCTTGGAACAGACCACTTCGACAACCTCTACAAAGTGAGAACGGCGGGGTTTTGAGAAGGACCTGCCCTCCCAAAGAAAACCTACGTCCTCACCTCCTGGCACTATATAAAGCCATTCTGTCACTTCAACTTCATATTGTTTCAGACAATGGAACAGTGCTCTTCTCCAGACTGAGGGACTGACCACCTCAAAACTTTAAGGGTGATGGACTGATTACATCGTCTTCAAGTATCTTCTGCTTCTATCATCCTTTCTGTACTCGACTGAAGAAGCCTACTGTGTAGGCGAAACGTTTCGAAATAAAGATACCTAACTGTTGCATATGTGTTCATTTTAAAGTCTATCGAAAACCCACCAACCAAAACGATCTTCTCCACTTCTACTCTCACCACAACACCAAAACCAAACGTGGTGTAATTATAGGCTTCTTCCTGCGTGCACTCAGAATCTGCAGCAATGAGTTCCTTGAGGAAGAATGCACTATAATTGAACAAGTATTTTCTAAACTCCACTATCCTCGTCACTTCATCAGAGACTGCAGACGGCGGGCATTAAACATCTTCAACACACCCAGAGAAGACACTGCCGAGAAAGATACATAGTCCCCCCCACCAACTCCATTGCCAAACATTTTTCCAACATCTTTTCCAATACTCATTCCAAGTATCAAACCTCCACAACCACGACCATCAAGGACATCAACCAGTAGTAGACAGGACAAGCCTCCATCCTCTGCAGGGGTATACATAATCCCTTGTAATGACTGCAACAAATTATATGGGGCCAAACATCAAGAGACCTCCAAACACAAATTTCAGAACACCAATATGCAAGCAGGACTGACGATACAAGGAATGCCTGTGTACAACATCGCAATTCCAAAAACCATTTAATTAAATACGAAACTCAAGACTTATCGCCACAGAAGACAACACTCAATACAGAAAAATCCTGGAATCATCGCTCATCTCACAACCAACAATTTCAACCAGAACAACGGCTTCTATAACATAGCTGAACCACTCGCCAAAAACTTCTTCATGGTATCCCACATAAGAACATAGAACACTGCAGAAGGTCTACAACTTGTCCAATACCCCTGCCAAGCTACCCAAGACTCTATAACTCCACCCGGTAGATCATCAGATGCAGCATTCTCCACCTGACCTCAACATTCTGAACATGACTATAAATACTCCCGTACCTTCCACCCCAGGTAGATCTGTGTGTGACTTGAAAAAGCCCACTGTGTGGGTGAAACGTTGTCAATAAAGGATCACATTATACTGCATATGTGTTTATATTTCCACCACCTATGCTACCTATAACACTATAACACTACCCATAACACCACCTATGCTACCTATAACACTATAACACTACATAAAACACCACCTATACTACCTATAACACTATAACACTACCCATAACACCACTTATGCTACCTATAAAACTATAACACTACCTATAAAAACCACCCATACTACCTATTAACACTATAACACTACCTATAACACCACCTATGCTACCTATAACACTATAACACTACCTATAACACCACCTATGCTACCTATAACACTATAACACTTTCCTATAACACAACCTATGCTACCTTTTAACACTATAACACTACCTATTTAAAACCATCTATGCTACCTATAACACTATAACACTACCTATAACACCACCTATGCTACCTATAACACTATAACACTACCTATAACACCACCTATGCTACCTATAACACTATAACACTACCCATAACACCACCTATACTACCTGTAACACATAAAAACACTACCTATAACACCCCCTATGCTACCTATAAAAACCCAAACACCACCTATGCTACCCATTTAAAACTACCTATAACACCACCTATGCTACTTATAACACTATAACACCACCTATAACACTACCTATAAAAACCAGCTATAACACTACATATAACACCACTTACACTACCTATAAAACTAACACCACCTCTAACACTACCTATAACACCAGCTATAACACCCACCTATAACACCACCTACACTACCTATAACACTTTTAAAAACTACCTATAAAAACTAACACCACCTATAACACTACCTATAACACTCCTATAACACCACCTATAACATTATAACACCACCTATAACACTACCCCTTTTAAAACTATAACACCACCTATAACACTACCTATAACGCTACCTATAACACTAAAACACCACCGATAACACTACCTATAACACTAAAAACCCACCTATAACACTACCAATAACAAATAACCGATAACACTATAACACCACCGATAACACTATAAACACCACCTATAACACTACCTATAACACTATAAAAAACCAGCTATAACATTATAACACTACCCATACACTATAACACCACCTATAACACTACCTATAACACTTCCTATAACACTGCCTATAACACTATCAATAACACTGTTTATAACAATACCTATAACACTACCTATAAAACTACCTACAGCACTGCCTATGACACTACCTATAACAGTGCCTATAACACTACCTATAACACTACCTATAACATCCCCTATAACACTACCTATAACACTTCCTATAGCACTACCTATAACACCACCTATAACACTACCTATAACACCACCTATAACTATACCTATAACACTACCCATAACACTGTCCATAACACTACCTATAGCACCACCTATAATATCATGTGGGGTTCGAACACGTGGATAGGGTAAAGAAATACTCACGTAGGCTGGTAGTACGTATAATTATAACGGTAAGCATTGGTAGGCGCCAAACAGCCGGTGACCTGCCTCCTTGCTCTCTCTCATAAGACTGACTGCCCACAGTACCCATATGTGAGGGGGTGTTTGAAATACTGCTGTGGTCAGCAGCAATATGAATACAGTCAGTGATTCACGCAGAGACGGTTGTTAGTGAGTCATCTACTGGTACACTGGTTACTGGTAACTGGTACTACTACTGAGAGCTCGGCGACGCTAAAGTATGTCGTCCCGACATACAACTACAGCAGCAATATGAATACAGTCAGTGATTCACGCAGAGACGATTGGTAGTGAGTCATCTACTGGTACACTGGTTACTGGTAACTGGTTACTAGGAACTGGTACTACTACTGAGAATAACACTGCCTATAACACTAACTATAACACTACCTAAAACACCACCTATAACACTACCTATAAAGCACTACCTATAACACTACCTATAACACTGCTTATAACACCACATATAACACTGCTTATAACACCACCTATAACACTACACATAACACTATAACACTACCTATATCCCTACCTATAATGCTACTTATAACACTACCTATAACACCACCTATAACACTACATATAACATTATAACACCACCTATAACACTACCTATAACACTACTTATAACACTTAATATAACACCATCTATAACTATACCTATAACACTACCCATAGCACTGCCTGTAACACTACATAAGAACATAAGAAAGAAGGAACACTGCACCAGGCCTACTGACCCATGCAGAGCAGGTCCATGTCCCCCCCCCCGGATTAACCCAATGACCCACCCAGTCTGGTCACTTCCACTCAAGGATGGAGCACTGCACCAGACCCAGCAGCACAAGCTAGTCAGGTCCAACTCACACCCACTCACACCCACTCATGTATTTATCTAAGTTATTTTTAAAACTACACGACGTTTTAGCCTCAATAACTGTACTTGGGAGTTTGTTCCACTCATCCACAAGTCTATTACCAAACCAGTGCTTTCCTATATCCTTCCTGAATCTGAATTTTTCCAACTTAAACCATTGCTGCGAGTCCTGTCTTGGCTGGAAATTTTCAGCACGCTATTTACATCCCCTTTATTTATTCCAGTTTTCCATTTATACATCTTGATCATATCTCCCCTAATTCTATGCCTTTCAAGAGAGTGCAGATTCAGGGACCTCAGTCTATCCTCATAGGGAAGATTTCTGATGCATGGGATCATCTTTGCCATCTTCCTCTGTACGTTTTCCAGTGCATTTATATCCATTCTGTAAAACGGTGACCAAAACTGAGCAGTATAGTCTAAATGAGGCCTAACCAAGGATATATAGAGTTGAAGAACAACCTGAGGACTTCTATTATTTATACTTCTAGATATGAAGCCAAGAATTCTGTTAGCTTTATTGCGAACACTAATGCACTGTTGTCTTGGTTTTAAATTACTGCTAACCAGAACTCCTAATTCCTTTTCGCAAGCAGTAGTATTAAGATCTACATTATTTAGTTTATATGTGGCATAGTTATTTACCTGTCCAACATTTAGAACTTCGCATTTGTCAATACTAAACTGCATCTGCCACTTCTCCGACCATTGCATCAGTCTATTCAAATCATCCTGGAGTGCTCTAATGTTCTCATTACAATGAATTGGACTGCCTATTTTGGTGTCATTAGCAAATTTGCTTATGTCACTATTTATTCCCTCATCTATGTTATTTATGTAAATTGTGAACAACAACGGGCCCAACACTGACCCCTGAGGAACACTGCTTGTGACGTGCCCCAATTCTGATTTCTCCCCTTTTATGCAAACTCTCTGCTGCCTGTTTGTCAGCCATGCCTCTACCCAGGAAAAAATTTCTCCTCCTATTCCGTGTGCCTTAAGTTTCCTCAATAGCCTCTGGTGTGGAACTCGATCGAAAGCCTTACTGAAGTCCATATACACAATATCATATTCATTACCATGATCTACCTTCTCAAACACCTTAGTGAAAAAAGTTAGTAAATTCGTAAGACAGGAACGCCCCTTTGTAAAACAGTGTTGAGATTCATTAATCAATCTGTACCTATCAAGATGGCTACGAACTGCTTCGGCAATTATTGATTCCATAAATTTTCCCACTATGGAGGTAAGGCTTATTGGTCTATAGTTCAAAGCCAAGGACCTGTCACCTGCCTTGTAAATAGGTATTACATTTGCCATTTTCCACTTATCAGGCACTATGCCAGTTTGTAGTGATATGTTAAAAAGATTAGCCAAGGTATGCTAAGTTCCTCTTTACATTCCTTTAACACCCTTGCAAACAGTTCATCAGAACCTGGGGATTTGTCAGGTTTTAGTTTCTCTATTTGTCTGAGGACCATGTCACTAGTTACCGCAATCATACAGAGTTTATTATCCTGTTCTACATAATCTATTATTTCAGGAATATCGCTAGAATTTTCCTGGGTGAAAACTGAGAGGAAGTAGGTATTGAGAATTTCACACATATCCTTATCACTGTCAGTGATCTGACCAGAGTTACTCTTAAGTGGGCCAATCTTGACCCTAATCTTACTTCTGTATACCTGAAAGAACCTTTTTGGGTTAGTCTTTGAATCCCTTGCGACCTTAGCCTCATAATCCCTTTTTGCTTTTCTTATTCCTTTCTTTATTTCTCTCTTTAACTGAATATACTGATTTCTTAACTGCCCATCCCCTCTTTTGATATGCCTATATATGCCTCCCTTTTCACCAATGAGATGTTTTAATCTATTGTTCATCCATTTGGGATCATTTTTGTTAGATCTAATTTCCCTACTCGGATCAAAAGTTGTCTGGGCAGATAGAACTATGCTCTGAAAAATGTCATATTGGCCTCCAGGATCATCTACCTGACCCATAGTCAGGACATCCCAATTTAGCCCACCCAGGTAATTTTTCAGTCCCATGAAGTCGGCCAAGCAAAAATCTGGGACAGAGATTTGATTGCAGTTATCTGGGTAATTCCATGATATATTGAAACTAAGTGATTTGTGATCACTTTCCCCAAGCTCATCATTAACCTCAAGATTATTAATTAGTGAATCTTTGCTGGAAAGAACCAAGTCAAGCAGATGTTTCCTCTTGTTGGTTCTGTCACAACCTGTTCTATAAAGCAATCCTGAACCGCATCAAGAAAGTCACTAGACTCAAGATTTCCTATCATATTGTTCCAATCAATTTGTCTAAAGTTAAAATCTCCCATTATCACAAAATTTTCATATCTATATGCCTTATGAATTTCGTCCCATAACAGCTTACTGCACTCCCTATCAAGGTTTAGGGGCCTGTAAGTCACACCCAAAATTAATTTGTCACATCCCTCGAGAAACTGTAGCCAAACAGATTCTGCGTTTGATGTTTCTAATCTTATATCATGTCTAAGACAACAATTTAAATTTTCTCTGACATACACCGCCACTCCACCACCCTTCCTGTTGACCCTATCAGTGTAGAATAGTTTATAACCCTGTATGTTGCATTCAGAAGGCATTTCTCTATCTTTCAGGTTGAACCAGGTCTCTGTTATACCAATAATATCTATATTACCTACACTTGCAAGTAATCTTAGCTCATCTATCTCATTTCTTAGACTCCTACTATTAGTATAGTATACCTTAAGGGAGCTAGTCACTCGTTGCCTTCTACTATCTCTACTACTATCTTCTACTACTCTTTGTTTGTTGATCAATTAACCCCTTGACTGTCGCAACCCCCAATCCTGAGGTGTCTCCTTGTGTCGCAAAATTTAAAAAAAAAAAAAATTTTCTTATGAAATGATAGATAATCTTTTCTCGATTGTAATGACACCACAAAAACGAAATTTGATGGAAAACTGATGGAATTACGGTCTCGCAAAGTTAGCGACCTCGGCGATATTTACAAATTGGCGATTTCGCCCACTTTGAGCCCTATTTTCGGCTAATTCCATTGTACCAGTTGACCAAACTCATAGCTATTTCTTTAGAACTACATTTTTTCTATCGACTGAGTACAAGAAACTGCCCATTTACCAATTTCAACTACTCAATAATGTGGTCAGAAATTTGCAATTTGGCCAATTTCATGAAAATAAAAAAAATATGACAATTTCAAAATAAGGTCCAGAATGAACAATGCAGACATTCCTGGCTCTAAAATAACATTTTCTTTGTTCATCAGTCATGTCTCCAGGCCCCTCTGATATTACTCTTGCTCTCTATTTTTAAATTTTTATTCAAACAAAAAATAGAAGATTTACTATTATGCAGACTGCTGCAATACTGTAATAATTGTATAAATAACATCAATCCATTCATGACTGCATATTAGAATGGCTAGTTGGACATTTATTGGACAATGACATCATTTGTTTACTTTTGAACATGGGCAAAAATCAAACATTTCCCGTACTTTGAGCTCCATTTCCAGGTTCTTTTTATAGTAAAATCAATCAAAATCACCCCTATTTCTATAATATGTTTTCCATTCTATCAAATGAGACCAGGAAAACGAGAATACAACCATAAATACTATACGAAAATAGACCACAAAGTTGGCATTTTAATTAAAAAAACGGTCGGAGTTTTTTTTTTTTTTAATTATGCACTGCGTGCTCCAGGATTTTTTTTTATATGGTGCACACTGACCATACAGACCCATTCTCTCACACGTGGGACTACCAGCTTTCTCCTTCTTGATTTGAAGCCGCTAGAATTTATGAGTATATATACGTCAAACATGGTACCTAATATTATTTTATTTTTATTATCACACTGGCTGATTCCCACCAAGGCAGGATGGCCCGAAAAAGAAAAACTTTCACCATCATTCACTCCATCACTGTCTTGCCAGAAGGGTGCTTTACACTACAGTTTTTAAACTGCAACATTAACACCCCTCCTTCAGAGTGCAGGCACTGTACTTCCCATCTCCAGGACTCAAGTCCGGCCTGCCGGTTTCCCTGAATCCCTTCATAAATGTTACTTTGCTCACACTCCAACAGCACATCAAGTATTAAAAACCATTTGTCTCCATTCACTCCTATCAAACACGCTCATGCATGCCTGCTGGAAGTCCAAGCCCCTCGCACACAAAACCTCCTTTACCCCCCTCCCTCCAACCTTTCCTAGGCCGACCCCTACCCCGCCTTCCTTCCACTACAGACTGATACACTCTTGAAGTCATTCTGTTTCGCTCCATTCTCTCTACATGTCCGAACCACCTCAACAACCTTCCTCAGCCCTCTGGACAACAGTTTTGGTAATCCCGCACCTCCTCCTAACTTCCAAACTACGAATTCTCTGCATTATATTCACACCACACATTGCCCTCAGACATGACATCTCCACTGCCTCCAGCCTTCTCCTCGCTGCAACATTCATCACCCACGCTTCACACCCATATAAGAGCGTTGGTAAAACTATACTCTCATACATTCCCCTCTTTGCCTCCAAGGACAAAGTTCTTTGTCTCCACAGACTCCTAAGTGCACCACACACTCTTTTTCCCTCATCAATTCTATGATTCACCTCATCTTTCATAGACCCATCCGCTGACACGTCCACTCCCAAATATCTGAATACGTTCACCTCCTCCATACTCTCTCCCTCCAATCTGATATTCAATCTTTCATCACCTAATCTTTTTTGTTATCCTCATAACCTTACTCTTTCCTGTATTCACCTTTAATTTTCTTCTTTTGCACACCCTACCAAATTCATCCACCAATCTCTGCAACTTCTCTTCAGAATCTCCCAAGAGCACAGTGTCATCAGCAAAGAGCAGCTGTGACAACTCCCACTTTGTGTGTGATTCTTTATCTTTTAACTCGACGCCTCTTGCCAAGACCCTCGCATTTACTTCTCTTACAACCCCATCTATAAATATATTAAACAACCACGGTGACATCACACATCCTTGTCTAAGGCCTACTTTTCCTGGGAAAAAATTTCCCTCTTTCCTACATACTCTAACTTGAGCCTCACTATCCTCGTAAAAACTCTTCACTGCTTTCAGTAACCTACCTCCTACACCATACACTTGCAACATCTGCCACATTGCCCCCCTTTGTCATCAGCAAAGAGCAGCTGTGACAACTCCCACTTTGTGTGTGATTCTTTATCTTTTAACTCGACGCCTCTTGCCAAGACCCTCGCATTTACTTCTCTTACAACCCCATCTATAAATATATTAAACAACCACGGTGACATCACACATCCTTGTCTAAGGCCTACTTTTCCTGGGAAAAAATTTCCCTCTTCCCTACATACTCTAACTTGAGCCTCACTATCCTCGTAAAAACTCTTCACTGCTTTCAGGTAACCTACCTCCTACACCATACACTTCAACATCTGCCACATTGCCCCCCTATCCACCCTGTCATACGCCTTTTCCCAAATCCATAAATGCCACACTAAGACCTCTTTATGAGCCTTATCTAAATAACTGGTCACTTATATGTTTCACTGTTAAACACCTTGTCCACACACCCCCTACCTTTCCTAAAGCCCTCCTTGTTCCACTGCTAACTTCCATTCACCATCTCTCTTAATTCTTTCAATTATAACTCTAACCATACACTTTAACCAGGTACACCTCACAGAACTTATCCCCCTATAAGAATTTTAGCACTCTCTTTTATCACCTATGCCTTTATCCAAAGGAACTATGCATGCACTCTGCTCTGCTGCCGATTCCCTTCCTAATAAGACGTATATATATGGCCAGCGACAAAGGGTATCTAATGTTGGCCATTACTAGCAACTATTTTGAATATTGTCTTTTAAAAAACATATCCCTGAGGTATCCTATAATAACTGCGGTTTTTTAACCCTAATGCTGCAGCTGATTGTTTCCCACAAACATCCATACTTCTATAAATCTATCAGTTTAAATAAATTCCTAAGACAAGTCATCAATTAACCGCACTCAATTGAATTGGCTAAGGCAACCACTCCATCCCCAGAGAATGAACCCCAACCTTGCATACATAACACTTTGCCAAACATAGGTCCCAGTTATCAATGAATGGGATTTGCAATTTCCTTGCAGTACCAGATCTAGCAGCAATTTATAGCCAATTGCCCTAGACATCCATTCATGCCCACTCCTTTCTAGGTCAAGATGCCACCATATTGAACTGGGAACCTCCTTAGACCTAACTACTTCTATGGCTGACCTGTACTATCCAGCAGCTCCTCTCTCCTGCCCTTTCCCAATATCATTACCGCCAGCACTAAGAGACAGAATAATGGGCTTGTTCCCATTACTGCCATAATATTTATCCAACCTCTGACTATGTCACCAACACCACCAGCTCCAGTAAGGGCACACTCTCTGTCTGACCTTTCTGTCGTCTGTACAAAATGAATGCACGGTCCATATATCTTAACTGTGAGAATCGCCTACTATTAAAATATTTCTTACCTGATTAGCAGAGTAATCTAGTGGTAACCCTCAATCTCACAACCAATGAAGTACACTCTTCTTGGAGAACAGATAATCAATTTCCTACCTTCACATCGTCTCTATTAACTCTCCTCATCTTCCTTCTTCCTGAACTGTGAACCACTTGCCACTTAAAGCGGCTACCACTATCACTGCTGGTGACCATTCCTTCCTTACCAGCTAAATCCTTCTCACACTCACTCCCAAACTCATCTATGCGAAGCTTCAGCCTCCTATTTTCCTCCTGAAGAAGTAGAATCTCCTTCAACACTTGAACCTGAGATTCTAAAACACTAGAACAAGCCATGATGCTTGGTAACACCCCACGCTAACTCCCAAGAGCTTAGTCATTTATGACCACAGGTGACCACTGACCTCAGCGTACTACCTATAACACTACCTCTAGCACCACGTATAACACCACCTATAACATTACCTATAACAACATTACATATAACTATAACACTACCTTTGACACTACCTATAACACTACCTATAACACCACCTATAACACCACCTATAACACTACCAATAACATCACCTATAACACTACATATAACACTACCCATAACACTTAATATAACACCACCTATAACTATAACACTACCCATAGCACTGCCTATAACACTGCCTATAACACTACCTCTGGAGTTTACCTGGAGAGAGTTCCGGGGGTCAACGCCCCCGCGCCCGGTCTGTGACCAGGCCCTCCTGGAGGATCAGAGCTGATCATCCAGGCTGTTTGGCGCTGCCTGCACACAAAACCAACGTACGAGCCACCAGCCTTGTCTGATCCATAACTGACTTTAGGTGGCATGTCCCGTGCCAGCTTGAAGACTGCCAGGGGTCCTGTGGGTAAACCCCCTTATGGGCTGGGAGGCAGTTAAACAGTCTCGGGCCCCTGACACACTTATTGTAATGAGTGTTCTCTAACGTGCTAGTGACAGACCCCCTGCCATTTCATTGGGGGATGGGTGCATCGTCCTGCCAAGTCTTTTGTCTTTCGTGTGATGATTTTCGTGTGCAAGTTCGCTCCTAGTCCCCTCGGATTTTCCAGGTGTATATGATCATGTATCTCTCCCGCCTGCGTTCCAGGGAATACAAGGTTCAGGACCTCAAGCGCACCCTGAAATTGAGGTGTTTTACATCTCCGTTATGGCGCGCCGAGAAAGTTTCTCTGTACATTTTCTAGGTCGGCAATTTCACCTGCCTTGAAAGGTGCTGTTAGTGTGCAGCAATATTCCAGCCTAGATAGAACAAATGACCTGAAGAGTGTCATCATGGGCTTGGCTTCCCTAGTTTTGAAGGTTCTCATTATCCATCCTGTCATTTTTCTAGCAGATGCGATTGATACAATGTTATGGTCCATGAAGGTGAGATCCTCCGACATGATCACTCCCAGGTCTTTGACGTTGGTGTTTCGCACTAGCACCACCTATAACACCACCTATAACACTATCTATAACACCACCTATAACACTACCTATAACACTGCCTATAACACTGCCTATAACACCACCTATAACACTACCTATAACACTGCCTATAACACTACCTATAACACCACCTATAGAACCACCTATAACAATACCTATAACACTTAATATAACACCACCAATAACACCACCTATAACACTAACCCATAGCACTGGCCTATAATACTACCTATAACACTACCTCTAACAACCACCTAAAACAACCACCTATAACACTACCTATAACACCTAACCGTATAAATAACACTACCTATAACCTGCTTATAACACCACCTATAACACTACAAAAACACTATAACACTACCTATAACACTACAATATACACAAGCCTATAACACTATCAACTACACACCACCTATAACACTAACCTATAACACTACCTAAAACACATCTATAATACCACCCTATAACACTACCTATAATACTACCTATAACACTAAACACCACCTATAACACTACCTATAACCTAACACCACTATAACACTACCTATAACACTGCCTATAATACTACCTATAACACTACTCTAATGCTATAACACCACCTGATAACACACCTATAACACTACCTATAACACTGTAAACACACCTATAACACTAACCCTATTAACACTACCTATAATACTACCTTAACACTATCTAATCTATATCACTTATTAACACCACCATAACACTACCTATAATACTCCTATAACGCTATCTATAATGCTATAACACCACCTATAACACCACTATAACACTTACACTATAACACAGTAAACAACCACCTATAACACTACCTATAACACTACCTATAATACTACCTATAACACTATCTATATCACTATAACACCACCTATAACACTGCCTATAATTCTACCTATAACACCACCTATAACACTACCTACAATCTCAGTAGTAGTACCAGTTCCTAGTAACCAGTTACCAGTAACCAGTGTACCAGTAGATGACTCACTACCAACCGTCTGTGTGAATCATTGACTGTATTCATATTGCTGCTGACCATAGCAGGATTTCAAACACCCTCACCCGTAGGCACTATGGGTCAGTCGTAGTAGGCAGCAGAGAGAGACAGGTCGGCTGTTGGCGCTTTCCATACTTCCCGATATATATTATGCGTACTACCTCCTACGTGAGTATTTTTAGCCCCATCCACGTAACGAAAACCCACATGACAAAAGGTGATACCGAGTGGGCGTGGATTTAAGGGTATTTCCAGACAATAGAAGACCTGTTTGTGGGTGCCAGCCAGCAGAGTGAACCGTCTCAAGCCCCACCCTGTTTCCTCCAGCCTGCAAGCCTGATCTTTGCAAGGCCGTTTTTCAAGCTTCCTGGCTTAGTTCGTGTGCAAATTGCTTCAATCTCCGAAGGGGTTGACCCGTATTTTGCAATTAAGCCACCAAGCAACTGTGAAGTGAACGCTAAGTCATACCTGCCTCAGCCTACCATCCATCCTGTCCGCCTGTCATCCACCTGCTCCTTCATGCCTGTGTGCATCGATACACGTGCTTCCAGTCAGTCCAATCTCTTTGGGGTAAGCCAGTCAGCCAGCCAGCTTCATAACTCAGCTTGAGAGAGAAGTAAAGCCCCAAGTTCCACTGAAGGATTGTCTCATATACGCTTGTGCATGGATGTTGTAAGAGTGACTCATCATCCCTGTGGCATGTAATTTAGTTAAGCCACCTTGTGTGTGGTGAGGAATGCTGGCAGTGAAGCGCAGCAGGGCCCAGCTTGTTCCGCTGTGCCCCCACCACCACCCCAACCACCACGCACCCCCACTGTTCACTCATCTACCTAATGGGTCGTCTTTTTACCCCGCCCTTGTACCGGGTCCTGTACTGGTTTTGGCATCACATAATTGGTTCAAAGATTAGTACTGAGCCGCCAACGATAAAGCCATTTATGTGGAGTTCACCGAGAAGCGGAACATTTCTTCCGACAACAGTGTGATGAAGGATGCGTAATCATCCGCACAGTAAACCTTCCCCCTCATCACTAAGTCACTCCGTCACACTACTCCAGACTTCAGTGATTTTTTTCTGTTTAGAGACATTTTCCTGCATTTAAAAACATTTGCGTGTGAGAACATATATAGGTTGAATTTCTGCGAACTCTAAGCCCTTTTGCGATATCAGTGTAGACCAGTGTTTCTTATGACTCAATATTTTTGCAATATTATTCAGGGTTTTATCGCTCACTACTTGATTTTCATTTTATAATTTTGTATTCTGTGTTTTTATTTTATGCTACTCTATTCTGTAGTAGTATTTATTGTGTAGTGTACCATCAGACACTTCCTGTGAAGTAATTAATTTTTTTTTATTTATTCCTGTGTCATTCAGATTGTATTCTCCAGTATTTGTCGTATACCAAATTATCCATTTTTTTCTATGGTGTCTTTTTTTCCGTCTGTCAGCAGTGTCTCATTCCCTGACCTTTCGCAGTACATGTGTACCATTATTTTGCCAGCAATTTAGTCGTATCAGTCACGCAAATTTTGTTGTAAGAAATATACAAAAAAATGAATAAGTGAATATGTTGTGTGTGCCTCCGCCACTTGTAAGTGTTTGTGGAGCCCCGCCACTTGTAAGTGTCCGTGTCCCTCACCACTTGTAATTGTTGTGTGCCCCGCCACTTGTAATGTTGTGTGCCCCGCCCCTTGTAAGTGTTTGGTGCCCCGCCACTTGTAAGTGTATTGTGCCCCCGCCACTTGTAAGGTTGTGTTGCCCCGCCACTTGTAAGTTTTTCATGTGGCCCCGCCACTTGTAAGTGTTGTGTGCCCCGCCACTTGGGGGTAAGTGTTGTTGCCCCGCCACTTGTAAGTTTCTGTGCCCCACCACTTGTATGTGTTGTGTGCCCCTCCACTTGTAAGTGTTTGTTGCCCCGCCACTTGTAAGTTTGTGTGCCCCGCCCCGCCACTTGTAATGTTGTTGTGCCCCGCCACTTGTAAGTGTTCTGTGCCCGCACCACTTGTAAGTGTTGTGTCCCCCGCACTTGTAAGTGTTTGTGTGCCCCGCCACTTGTAAGTGTTGTGTGTGCCCCCCCCCTGTGCCCCGCCACTTTGTCAGTGTTGTGTGCCCCGCCACTGTAATATTGTGTGGCCCCGCCACTTGTAAGTGTAGTGTGCCCCGCCACTTGTAAGTGTTCTGTGGCCCCACCACTGTAATGTTGTGTGCCCCGCACTTGTAAGTGTTGTGTGCCCCGCCACTTGTAAAGTGTTGTGTGCCCGCCACTTGTAAGGTGTTGTGTGCCCCGCCACTTGTAAGTGTTATGTGCCCCACCACTTGAAAGTGTTTGGTCCCCGCCATTTTGTAAGTGTTGTGTGCCCCGCCATTTTTAAGTGTTTGTCCCCGCCCTGAAAGTGTTGTGTGCCCCGCCATTTGTAAGTTTTGTGTCCCCGCCACTTTAAGTGTTGTGTGCCCCGCCACTTGTAAGTTTGTGTGCCCCGCCCTTGTAAGTGTTGTGTCCCCCGCCACTTGTAATGTTTGTGCCCCGCCCTTGTAAGTTTTGTGTGCCCCGCCCTTTAAGTTTGTGTGCCCCGCCATTGAAAAGGTTTTTTGCCCCACCACTTGTAAGTTTTACACTTCCTTTTTTATTTTATTCATTTTTTTCATATTTTTTTGAACAAATTCACTCTTAGTGTAATTTCAATTTTCTTTTTAACATAAAGTGTTTTTTTTTACTCTAGTAAATTTTTTTGTCTAATTTAAAATTAAAGAGTTAAAGTGTTAAATAAAGTTTTTCTTCATTTTTTTAATTTTATTATTTAACCTACTTTTTCCCAGTGAGATTTTTATTACTGCATGATTATTACTGCACCTTTATTTTGTTGCATTTGTTCGCATGAATTATTTTGTTGCCTTGTTCGCATGAATTATTTTGTTGCACTTGTTTTGCATGAATTTTTTTGTTGCACTTTTTCTGCAGTGAATTATTTTGTTGCACTTTTCTGCGTAAATTATTTTTTGCACTTGTTCTGCAGTGAATTTTTTTGTTGCACTTTTCTGCAGTGAATTATTTTTTTGCACTTTTTTCTGCAGTGAATTATTTTTTTGCATTTGTTTCTGCAGTGAATTATTTTGTTGCACTTGTTCTGCAGTAAATTATTTTTTTGCACTTGTTCTGCATGAATTATTTTGTTGCACTTGTTCTGCAGTGAATTATTTTGTTGCACTTTTTCTGCATGAATTTTTTTGTTGCATTTGTTCTGCATAATTTTTTTTTTGCACTTTTTCTGCAGTGAATTATTTTTTGCCTTGTTCTGCAGTGAAAAATTTTTTTTTGCACTTGTTCTGCATGAATTATTTTGTTGCACTTGTTCTGCTGAATTATTTTGTTGCACTTGTTCGCAGGAATTATTTTGTTGCACTTGTTCTCGTGAATTATTTTGTTGCACTTTTTTTCTGCAGTGAATTTTTTTGTTGCACTTGTTCTGCGTGAATTATTTTTTTTGCATTTGTTCGCATGAATTTTTTTGTTGCACTTTTTGTGCGTGAATTATTTTGTTGACTTGTTCTCAGTGAATTTTTTTGTTGCACTTTTCTGCGGGAAATTTATTTTTTTTTGCACTTTTTCTGCAGAATTATTTTGTTGCACTTTTCTGCATGAATTATTTTGTTGCACTTTTTCTGCGGGAAATATTTTGTTGCACTTTTTTCTGCAGTGAATTATTTTGTTGCATTTTTTTCGCAGTGAATTTTTTTGTTGCACTTGTTTGCAGTAAATTTTTTTGGGGATTGTTTCTGAGTGAATTATTTTGTTGCACTTTTTTCTGCCAGTGAATTATTTTGTTTTATTGATATTTTTTACATTATTATTCTCATTCATTATTTTTTGAGTCTTGTTTTTCATTTTTTTAAATTTTCCTGATGTTGTCTTGTATTATATTTTAATTTTTGTTTATGCACTATTGAAAATTTTAAAAAATTTCCCAGTTACTCTCGTTGCATAAAATTTTCGTGATTTTATTTTATACTTTTTACATGTTTACAATTTATTATTTAAATTTTCTTTATTAGCAAGAGTAAGACAGCTCTTTTTGCATTTAATTCAGTCTCCAGTAATATTTTTTTTACTTTAAATTTCAAATTTTTTTTATTTTGTCCCGTCCTTTACTTGAGTTGTCCTTCCTCTTGCAGTGTCTCTTAATTTTTTTTTTATTACTTCGCAAATTTTTTTGCATCCTTTTATTTTAATTTTAACTTTTTTATATCATTTTTATTTTTCCCATTTTTTTGCCTTATTTGTTTTTGGCAACTTCTTTGCCATTATGCTCACATACCGCCAAGTAACTTTAGTGAATTCGACACTCAACCTCTCAGACTACTGCTGCTGCTGTCATCATCCTCACGTTTCCTCATGCTGACAGACCGACCCAGACACTGAGACACAAACAGTTTTTACTCGTGTTTTCCCTTGAGCGTTCCCTTTATTCAATGGCCATGTACATAGTCTTGAAGCATTTTTTACTCCCATTCGTCTCGTGTTAATGCTCTATTGAAGGTCCCCTTCAGGGGAAAGTCTTACAGACTTGCGAAAGAAGCTCTTCATCGATCCCCGCTGCGTTCCGTTGTTATCCCTTTTAATGCGAACTTTTTAGGAAACTTAATAAGTGGTCACAAATGAGGAACTGTTTTGTTCTTTCCTCGTACCATAAAAACACTATCCATATTGTTCTTAGGGAACTTAAATGCACACCCATAACAATGAATCATTGAGTGCATTTGCTGTTAATTAGACAAACTTTTATCATCATTTATCAATCTGTCCAGCCCAGCTTTTTTCCCTGATGAGGATAAACCCTCCACAGCATTGTTTGCTAAAATAGCAGCTTTTGGAGCAACAAAAAAATAATGCCGCCCGCTTCCGTGTGGCTTATGAGGGTAATCCCCCCAAATGTGACATGGAACCCCCTTTAAAACCCTAAATCATGTACTTTCCTTTCCCCCCGGGGACTTTACCCTGTATCAAAAAATAATTTCACACCTAGCCTCAGTCTGCACCACCCTTTTTTTGCCACAGCGACAAATCGGTCGTCAACCACTCACGATCCCAAAGGGCCCCGTGTACAGAGCCATATAAACCCGTATATTCATAGTACACCATAACCCTAGTCAGCGGGCTTGTTACAAATGGGTTTTTCCCCTGGCCATATTTCAATTAATTGTCCTATAGTCACCCTAAAGGCGTCGTGCTGAGATGAGTACCAGTCAAACTCCCACTGTCTTATCAAAGAAACAGTGGACCCCCCGCATACCGTTGGCATCACAAAGTTAAAACCGCATACCGTACATTTATCGCTAAAATTTTGCCTCCTACCGCCAAAAACCCCCTCACCTCTCTACGTCCGAGACCGTCCAAAGCCCCCTTACCAGCCCCACTGGCCGCCGGTGGCATTGTTTTCCCCCCGCCTCCGCGGGAACATCCAAGCATACAATCGGAACACTTCGTATTATTACAGTGTTTTTTGGTGATTTTATCTGGAAAATAAGTGACCCATGGCCCCCAAAAAAGCTAGTGCCAACCCCACGGAATAAGGGTGAAATTACTATAGAGATGAAAAAAGAGACATTGATAAGTAGAAAAATGGAGTGCGTGTCGCGACCTGGCCAGGGGTTTTACAAGAAAACCCAAATCAACCATCGCATATTGTGGGCAACAAAAGGGAATCAAGGAACTTTTCTTTCCCAAAGGTTTAACTGTTTTTCGAAACAGAGATCGAAGTGATGGAAGATGTTGAGAAACTTTATTGGGTGGATAAATGAAAAACAGCTAGCGGAGATGCGTCCTCAAGCGATCATAAGCGAAAAGGCTAGGAATTGCTGAGGATTTAATTAAAAAAATGCCCCGCAACAGTGAGATTGATGAATTTAAAGGCCACAAAGGGTTTGGGTTTTAGAATTTAAGAAGCGAGTGGCATACATGTGTGATAAAGCATGGTGAGGCGCCAGTTCGGCCACAAAGCAGCGAAAAATATTGCAGGAATTCAAGGAGTACATGACAGTGAAGGACTGAAAACCCGAACAAGGTTTAATTGTGATGAAACAGGCCTGTTTTTTGGGGAAAAAAATGCCCAACAGGACCACATTACTGAGGAGGAAAAGCACTCCCCGGACAAAGCCTATGAAAGACAGGCTACCTGTTAAAGTTTCCAATGCAGTGGTGATTGCAAAGTGAAGCCTTTTTTAGTGTATCCCCTGAAACCCCAGACCTTCAGGCAAAAAAATTCCTCAAGGAGAATTTGTGTGGCGTGGAGGGGGAAACAGAAGGCATGGGTCACTAATTTTTTTATGACGGTTACACCAGCATTTTTCCCCCAATTGAAAGATTACCTAACTGAAAAGAAAAAAGAACTTAAGTGCCCCTGGTGTTAGACAAACCCCTGGGCATCCTACAGACGTGGCAAGCGACTTTATGGGGGCATGAAATTCAATAAGGGAAGTTTTTTCCTCCCAACCACCCTCTCCGCGCCATGGGCCAGCAGGTTATTGCAAACTTCAAAAAACTTACACAAAAGCTCTGTTTGAAAGTGCTTTTTAGTGACCTCGAAACTCAACTGCTTATGAAGTTTTGGGAGAGCACTTTAAAAATTTTTCAATTTTGTAAAACCCTTATAGGTAAGGCTTGGAGAGAGTGACTATAAAGACCTTGAACTCTGCTTGAAGAAACTGTGGCCAAAGTGTAGACAAAAGGGGTTTTGAAGGTTTGAGGCTAACCCGAGAGGATTATCCTTTAGGAATCCCCTTGTGCATTGGGGAAAGTCCTTGGGTTGGGGTTAGTGGGGATGATGTGGAAGAGTTTGGGGGAGGGGGCAATGAAGAACAACCACTGTCGTAGATCAACTTTAAAAAGCAAAGGCCAGCCTGAGGAAACTGGTTCGAAGGAGGGGGAGAGAAATTGAAGAAATTGCCTACTACAAAGATTAAGGAAACTGTGCAAAGTGCTTGAAGTGCAAAATTCATGGATGAAAACACCCCACACAGCATTTAAAACCGTGCTGGGATTATTACAAACCCCGACAATTTTTGGGAAAAACTTTTGGGAATCATAAAAAGGAACGAGAGGACAGGCCACATGGACAGATATGTTTGCGAAAGAAGCCCGTGAATCTGAAGCTGGTCCCAGTGGGATTAAAAGAAAAGGGAAGTAACCCCAGAAAAGGACTCGACACCTCAAGTCTTAATGGAAGGGGGTTCCCCTTCTAAACACTAACACCTCTCTCCCCTCCCCCATCCCATCAATCATCACCAGATGTCATGAATTGTGCATGCCTTTTTTTAGTTTTTTGTGTATTAAAATTAACATTTCATGGGGGGGAAAATTTTTTTTTTTTTATACTTTTGGGGGTCTTGCAGGGTTTAATTTGTTTTCCTTTATTTCTTAGGGGGAAATTCATTCGCATCCCCGGTCATTTCGCATAACAATCACCCCTCTTGCCGATTAAAGCGCTATCGGGGCCCCACTTACATGGACATGACAATCTGAGTGCAATCTCTCTAAAACCCCTTCATCCTGGGTCTTTCCGTCCCTTTCCCAAACCGCAGAACCCTAGAGAAACAGACTCAGGGTTTCTCAAAAAAACCCAAAAACCAGGTCATTTTTCCCAATTCGGGGGGAATTCGGCCCCCCGCAAACCGTCCCAGGTGACAGTGGGTGATAATGAGTAACCATCCCCGTTCCAATTCCTTTGAAGCTAACATCCGAGAATACAATCCGCGATGATGTTGCTTCACATTCTCTACTAGTGATTTTGGGATGAAGGGAAAAAATTTTTGCTGAGACAACCCACCTTTTTGTTTGCACAAATTCCAATGAACCGGGCCCCCTATAGTGAATATCTGTTCAAATGCCCCCCGTTCTTTGTCATGGACCTGGTGCCAAGTAAATTTTTAAAATCATTTTTTTAGGGAAAAGCGTTACGACAGCCTTTGTAAACCGACTCATGTGTCCCCCCTTAGGGGAGTAGTGGTTCTCCCCTGCGTGCCCGGGTGGGATTCCCTAACTTTTTTATCCAAGGTAAAGACTTCACGCTTCCTTCTTTTGTCGCCAAAATTTTTTTCCCGGGCCCTTTCACGGGGATTTGCTTCCATGCAGACTTACCTTTGGCTCGACCCTTATCGATGGAAATGCCCAAATTGATGATTTGATCGTACCATTTTGGGGTTACCAGCTTGGATCCGAGATCTGCCATACTGCCGCAGAGTACGCATTTAAATTTAAGTCCTTACGGGCCGTGCATTTTTCCAGGGCGTACCCAAGGGGTCAGGCACGGGGACCTGTCACCCCTGCTGTGTTCCTGCAACTTCAACTTGCAAATAGTGTCCAGTTCCCTCAAGTTTCCAAGGACGTTCTGACTACCTTGAGTGCTGACCTATCCCTGCAATTCGTATCAAGTGTATTTTTCTCCACGGGGACCCTTTTGTGGGGAAAAACAATTACTTGCAACTAGTAATCCCATCTCTTGTGAGTCACATGCCGTCTGCAAAAGACGTTTCTGTCCAGCTAGTGCCCCACTAGATGTCTTTTTGTTTCTAGGTTCCGATGGTGATAACGCCTAGTTGACAGTGATTCCTCAAAGTAAAAGGTCTATTTTTTAAACCATCCTTACATTTGTAAAATAGTAAGATCATTTCTTCTAGCTAACACTTCGGGTCACAGTTTTCGCTAAGCAAATACCAATCTTTTGACTTTTTCATACCTTACCCTGTTCGGTAGGGGATGAGTTGTCATTGCCCCAGGGTCTGCTTTTCTCCGGGGGGAACCTCATCCCTTACTGGTAATCTTTCCACCTTTGGGGAGAAAGACTTAGTTCCCAGACTTCCCAGATGAAGTCAAGCGTTGTTGATTTGTTTAACAAATGTCAAAAAGCCATTCCCTTTCCCAGGTGAGAAAGGGGTAAACGAATTATTGCCCACTTTTCCCACTTGACCTGGTAAGCCTACTATATACCGGGTACAGAATCCCATTCACAATTGCGTCGCAGAAGAATTGTCAATCAAAGCTTGATGATGGAGTTATTGCCCCAGCAATTCACCTTGGAAGCGCCCTTGACCCTATCCCTAAAAAAGGATGGTATTTGGCGCCCAAAAAAGACTTTGGGAATTAAAATGCAAAACTATTCAGATCGTTTTCCCCACTTCCTGTACGGGGGATTTTTTACGTAACAGGGAGATAACAAAGTCTTTTCAACCCTGGACTTGTTACAAGGGTTTTTGGGCAACCCCCCTTTCACGGGGACAGCCAAGAGCAAACGAAATTCCCCCTCCACAGGTTTATCATTCCTTCGTTGGCTTTTGATTACATCCTTCCCTATCACTTCCAAGGCCATGACTAATATTTTTAAAGGGGTCTCATAGTAATGCACTTATGGTTATTTAGATACGAATCGTCATGTCTAAAGACGGGGATACACAATTAAAAGATTTATGTTGTACTTGGTAAGCTTGAAAACCCCAATTTAAAGATCAAACTGTCTAAATGTAAATTTTTTCAGATCAAAAAAAAGTTTCTGGTCACGAGCACTCCTAGGGGGGTTCGACGCCCAAAAGAAAAGAAATTTGCAACTAAATTTTCCAACCCCCCAAAACTCTGATCCCCGTAAGATCCTTTGGGGTTAGCGGTTTTTAAGATCTTTCTTGCCAATTTTTCTCCCTTTCTGCTCCTCAACTGATTCTTAAAAAAGTGCCCTTTTGTTGGACTTTCCGCAAAAAAGGGCATTCCAAACTTTAAAGAAAAGCAACATCTGCTCCAATTTTGAAATTTCCATTTTTTTTAACCCCTTTCTATCGACAACGATGCTGTTCTTTGGCATGGGTCCGTCTAGTCAGAAATATGGCAAGCAACGCAGTTGATTTGCTAGCCGAGCCCTTACGAAGGCTGAACGTAATTAAAATAACGACAAGAAGTTTTAGAAATATTGGGTTTTTAAAAGCCTTTCGAGAATTATTTATCAGTACCTGTTCAGTCTTGACAACCACCTCCACTAAAAACCCTTTTTTCCAGAACAAACAACCTATGGAAGGTTCCCAGATGGACCTTGATTTTATAAAAGGTTTAATCCCCCCTTTTGAACTTTTACCTGGAAGTCAAATGTAGTGCAGATGCCTTTTCGACAGTTATGTATAACTGCAGACCCCCCTTTTATCTGAAATGTAAAAATGCTCCAACAACCATGGGGTCTGGTGTGATTCGATTCCTCCCCAGGAAGATCTTTTTCGACTGTGAAGCCCCCAGCACCCATCATGATTTTGCATGAACCAAGAATTCTGATCAGCACCCGAGTTGGGTACTCCTAGAGAAGAGTTTCCCGTTAGAAATTCCACATCACGGGAAATGACCTTACATAGTTCACGATGTACCAGGTGTTGCCACCCTGGATGGATCGTTCATAAAACAAGCCAGATTGAAATTTTTGGCCTCGTAGGAAACGATATTTCTGATTTTTTAAAAAAATGTAGTGTCTGCATGCAACAAAAGGGGTACCACAAAAGGTCCTAACCCAAAAAAAGGTATCCAACCCTAGCGAATTTTTGGGAAAGAGTTCGCAATTTGTTAACAAATTTTCCCAAATGTTCCCCCAGGCAAAAAAAAAAACATCTGTTTATTTTTAGCCTTTTCCACAGATATTGGATTTTAGTCCTATTGCAGATAAGCTGCCGAACAGTAGCTAAAGGTTAAAGAACGCATTTCTGCAGCATACCACCCCTAAGCCCCTTTATAACAGTAATGGAGGTAAAATTCTGTACAAATCTCAAATCCCCATTGTTCCTCATCACCTCCCAGCAATGGGTTAGTGAACGTACCAATAAGAAAGTACTTGATGTCTTAACCCACTATCAACCCCAACATGAAACTTGGGAAATTTAAACCCTGATGTGCGGGGCAATAAATTCTGCTTAAAATTTTTTTCCCAAAGGGTGAACCCCCACATTATCATTGTAGGGTGTGTAAACGTTTCCCTTATGAGTTGCAAATTTTCAATCCAAACCCAAATTACAACCCTGAGATTTCATAGCACTCTACCAGCTTGCTCAAATTTTTTTTAGAAGAACCCGTGAAACACTTCTAAATCAACAACAGAATTAAAGAGTCGCAAACATCAGCAAAGCCATCCAAAATCAAAGAGTTCGAGATTATGCGAAACTTTAAACAAAACGTCTGAAATGCCTAAGTTTTGACAAAAGTTTTTTGGTCCTTTCAAAGTAGTTGAACATATCCGGGAAATAAGTATAAGGTTGAGAAATTAGTATGTTCATATAAAGAATCACATTTAGATAAATTTGAAGTTAGTTGTATATAATGATCTCCAATTCAACTTTTTGAAGACCTGACAATCCTGATCCTTACTCTTCCCCTTGATCCATCAGACGATCAACCTAAATGTCTTATTCCCTATGTCCCCGCGGGTATTGAAAAACCCTCAAGTATCTTTGTTACTTCCCAAATTTCAGATTTGCCTCAAAACAGCATGAGTTGCCATGCAACAGATTATCCTCCCGAAAGACACCCATTCTGATATAACAACTCACCCTACAGAGTTGGGGTTAACTGAAATAACCTGTATGGATGAATAATTTCAGTATCAAATTATCAGTTTCAAGAATTTTTTTGGTTTCACGTTTCTCCGAATTTGAGAGTAACAGTCTAGATTTAGTGCACCGAATCTCCCTTTCTGTTTAAACTTTCTTTTTGTATAATTCCTTCCTCGAATCCGTAAAACACATAAAACAGACGATCGATCTTTTTTTTTTTTTTCACTTCTTTGTGTAATCCCAACGTGATTTATTCGATGATTGTGCTATATTTTACCTTGTATTGCATTACAGTTTCAGTTACGAAACTTCCTTCCAAATTCCTTATGTAGTTATTTGTTCATTGTTTTACTTGCATTGAAGAACAGCCCAAAACCGTACACCTGCATCTTAGTTTTGTTTGTTTTTTTGGGGGCGACATAGTTAGCGTTTCCAGCTCTCAGTATAGTACCAGTTCCTAGTAACCATTACCAGTAACCATTTCCAGTAATGACTCACTACCAACCGCTGTGTGAATCATTGACTGTTTCATATTTCGCTGACCATAAGGATTTCAAAAACCCTCACCTTAGACTTGTGAGTCAGTCGTAGTTAGGCAGCGAGAGGACAGGGCGCTTTGGCGCTTTCCATACTCCGATATATTATACGTATACCAGCCCAAGGACATTTTTACCCATCCCATCGAAAACCCACATACAATAACACTGCCTAAAAACTACCCATAACACTTTTAAATGCTTTTAAAAACCCCCCTAAACACCACCATACACTACCTAAAACCACCTATAACACTATAACACCACCTAAACACAAACCATAACACTACCTTAAACAACCATAACACTATCTTAAAACTAAACAACCATAACACCACCCATAACACTACCCATAACACTTTAAAAAAACCCATAACATACCATAACACTACCCATAATGCAACCTATAAAAACTAAAACGCTAAACACCACCTATAAAACACCCATAACCTAAACACCCCCATAACACTACCTATAATCAACCTAAACACTATAAAACCCCTAACACCATTAACACTATAACACCACCAAAAACCACTATAACCCTAAACACCACCCATAACACTCCCATAACACAAACACCACCATAACACTCCTATAATACAACCTATAACACTAAAACACCATTATAACACCACCCTTTAAAACCACCTATAACCCCTACCAAACACATAAACCACCTATAACAAACCCCATAAACAACCCATAACACTATCTATAACACTAAACACCACCATAACACTGATCTAGAGCCAAAAATTTTTCAAAATAAAACTAATTTGACTTTTGTGAATGGTTCAGAGAACCGACATGTTTAAAATTAGCACATGGCAACCTTGGGTATCTTTATTGAGGAAAGTTTCGCCACACGTGGCTTTATCATCCAACAAAGGAAATTTTAAAAACAGGAGGGGAATGAGGGAATCATCCCTCAAACCTTGGGGTTTAGTGGTCATCCATCAATCTTGAATAGAATACGGGGAATGTGCGGGGAAGCACTTATAAAAAAAAGGGAGAAGGTCAGCAGTGGGAGGTAGTGGGGAAATTTGTCCAATGTGGGAAAGGTCGTGCCCAAGGGGAGGCAAGTGAAGAAATTCCCAAGTATTTTAAATCCCCAAAAATTGCAGTGTCCCCGAAGGTTTTTTTAGAGAATGGTTCAGAAACCAACAATTGATAAATTAGACACACGTTACGAATTTTGAAAAATACTTAAATTTTTCAAATTTATAAAGATATGGACCCGGGGAGCTGCTGTTATTCTTGATTGGGGCAAGCGTGCTTAAGAAAAAGTATATAATTGTTTTAAAACATACCCACAGTCTGAATTTTTTTTAAAACAAAACCCCCAGTCTGTAATTGTTTTAAAAAATCCCCAGTCTGTAATTTTTTTAAAACATACCCCCAGTCGTAATTGTTTTTTAAAAAATACCAAGCTGTAATTTTTTTTAAAAAATACCCCAGCTGAATTTTTTTTTAAAAAATACCCACAGTCTTTAATTGTTTTAAAACATACCCCCGTCGTAAATTTTTTTAAAACATACCCACGTCGTTTGTTTTAAAAATACCCACAGTATGCAATGTTCTAATAAATACCATGTCTGTAATTGTTTTAAAAATTACCCACAGTTTTTCCCGGGTTTACCTGGAGAGGGTTTTGGGGGTCAACGCCCCACAACCCCTCTGAGACCAGGCCTCGGTGGTCGGGTCTGATCAACCCGGCGTTTTGCGGGCCCCACGCAAACGATGTACGAACCAAGCCCGGGGTTCATCAGGGTACTGACTTTAGGGACGTCCAGGTCCCTTTAAACTGCCAGGGGCTATTGGTAACCCCCTTTTGTTGCTGGGGGGGCAATAAAAAAAGTCTTGGGCCCCCGGGCACTTTTTGTGTTGTTTTCAGTGAACTCTGGCACCACGCTTTTATCGCGGAAAAGTTGATTCCTGCCCAGTCTTTTGCTTAGTTAGCAATCCCCCCAGGACCCTTAACTATAACACAGAACAGAAGGGGAAGGGGGGCAAATTAAAACCAAGAGGGGAAAGGCCATATAAAAAACAGGAGGATGGTAAGGGAGTTTTGAAAGTACATGGACCCTCGCTTTACGATCAGCCCCAATGCCACCAATTATTAAGTGATTTTTGTCTGCGTTTGGTATGTTAGTTTGGGGGTCTGAAATTTGGCTAATCTAATTTACAAAATTCCTTATGGGAACAAATTCGTTTAATAAAGGCACCTGAAAATACTTCGGGTTGAAAAAATATCGTAAACCAGGGGTCATGAGTAGTAAGTAGTGCAGCAATAAAAATTTAAAAAAAAAAAATAAA
This sequence comes from Cherax quadricarinatus, assembly GCF_026875155.1. Classification (NCBI taxonomy): domain Eukaryota; kingdom Metazoa; phylum Arthropoda; class Malacostraca; order Decapoda; family Parastacidae; genus Cherax; species Cherax quadricarinatus. Next base: position 25,488,333 of record NC_069480.1, on the reverse strand, counting down.
ATTTTTATTCTTTGCTAAAGTTTCAATGTTTATATTTTTTAATTTGATTGAAAAAGAAAGTACACCCCCATCCCACTTACAACCCCTCGACTTACGACCTGTTTTTTTTTTCCAAATTTCTGGGAAAACAACTATTGTGTTGTACGTGTTTTTCCTAAACCTTTCAGTATAAAATACAGTACAACAACTAAAAAAATAAAAAAACATTTAAAAACCAAATAAAAAAAAATAAAATAAATCATTACAAAAATGTTTTTTTTGATATTCAGTAGTAAAATTCGACTTTGACCCGGGTTTTTCGGGAACCGAATCGGTCGAAAATCAGATGGAGGGGGTATCAGCCCAATATTTGGGCAGACTTAATCTAATAATACTTATATACAAAGTCGACCATCAAAATCCGGCATCATTGGGGCCTGAAAAATGCCGCATTGTGATTTTTCTGGATTTCAGAGTGGTTTGGTTTGAAAACACTTTAAATTTAACCTATAAAAATTGTTTCGGCCCCCCCTTCCAAAATAGCGGTTAAAAAGTTAACCTCCGGCCGGGAGACCCCTGGTAGTCTCAAACCCATTGTGGGGACTGCGACCGGCCTTTGAAGCAGTAGGACCCAACCCTAATGGTACACATCTACTTGCCTTAGAAAACATTTTACCGAACACCCACGGTACGATCTAAGCAGTAGGGACCCGAACACCCAAAGGAAAAACATCTACGGCTTTTAAAACATTAAGTGCCTGAACACCTCACGGGACGATTAACAGTAGGTACCTGAACACCTATCAACCTCTACGGTTTTTTAAGCATTAAGTACCTGAACCCTAACGGTACCACTAAGCAGTAGGTATGAACACCTATGGTACACTCTACTGGCAGTAAGATTTCTACTGGGTTTCACTGATTTTAGAAGAAGCGCTCACCGCAGCTCCTGGTCTTTGGGCCCCAGTTATTTACGGGGTGCATTTGTGAGCTTGCAAATAGTGGTGCTCATTGACCCCCTTCGGTGTGTCAACTGGTCTTTAAGGGGTAATAGACTCACCAGACCATCTTTCGGTGTACTTCTACCGGGCCCTTTAAAAGTATTTACAGGGTTACCGTGATGCTGCAGACTCACCGCCTACGTGGTAACTGTGGGTGAGTCTCTGATGTTGTTTATGGGACTTTCTGAAGAAAAGGTTTGGAGTGTTACATGAAAGGGCCAGGACCGTAGTGTGCACTTAAGCAAAGTATGATGGAGGGAACACTGAATATGTACAGGCCCGTAGTGGAAACTGGAAAAAAAGGGTTCGTGGAAACTGACGTGGCCTGGTTGTATGTATATGATAGTGTCATGTGACTAGCCTCGACAAAGACGCTATGCAGGTAGTGTGACCAGAGAAAAGGGGTGTCAAGTGTGACACGGTGGAGAATTTGCTCACAACTCGGATAAGTGTCGGGGAGAAATGCAGTTGATTGTAATTATTTTAAATGTTACTTAATTTATTATTTTAGCATAGATATATATAGTGACACAGAAGTGTCAAGAAAGCTGTCCCCCTGTGTAGGGTCACGAATTTTTAAATTTATTTTTTTAAAGTAAAATGCTAATTTTTTTTTTATTTTTAAATTATCACACGGGCCGATTCCCACCAAGGCAGGGTGGCCCAAAAAAGAAAAAACTTTCACCATCATTCACTCCATCACTGTCTTGCCAGAAGGTGCTTTACACTACAGTTTTTAAACTGCAACATTAACACCCCCCTTTCAGAGTGCAGGCCTGTACTTCCCATCTCCAGGACTCAAGCCCGGCCTCCCGGGTTTCCCTGAACCCCTTCATAAATGTTACTTTGCTCACACTCCAACAGCATGTCAAGAAACTAAAAACCATTTGGGTCTCCATTCACCCTATCAAACACGCTCACGCATGCCTGCTGGAAGCCCAAGCCCTCGCACACAAAACCTCCTTTACCCCCTCTCTCCAACCTTTCCTAGGCCGACCCCACCCCGCCTTCCTTCCACTACAGACTGATACACTCTTGAAGTCATTCATTTTCGCTCCATTCTCTCTACATGTCCGAACCACCTCAACAACCCTTCCTCAGCCCTCTGGACAACAGTTTTTGGTAATCCCGCACCTCCTCCTAAACTTCCAAACTACGAATTCTCTGCATTATATTCACACCACACATTGCTCTCAGACATGACATCTTCACTGCCTCCAGCCTTCTCCTCGCTGCAACATTCATCACCTTTTGCTTCAAAACCCATAAAAGAGCGTTGGTAAAACTATACTCTCATACTTTCCCCCTCTTTTGCCTCCAAGACAAAGTTCTTTGTCTCCACAGACTCCTAAGTGCACCACTCACTCTTTTCCCCTCATCAATTCTATGATTCACCTCATCTTTCATAGACCCATCCGCTGACACGTCCACTCCCAAATATCTGAATACATTCACCTCCTCCATACTCTTTCCCCCAATCTGATACCAATCTTTCATCACCTAATCTTTTTGTTTATCCCCATAACCTTACTCTTTCCTGTATTCACTTTCAATTTTCTTCTTTTGCACACCCTACCAAATTCATCCACCAATCTCTGCAACTTCTCTTTAGAATCTCCAAAGCACAGTGTCATCAGCAAAGAGCAACTGTGGCAACTCCCAATTTGTGTGATTCTTTATCTTTTTAAATCCACGCCTCTTGCCAAGACCCTCCATTTACTTCTCTTACAACCCCATCTATAATATATTAAACAACCACGTGACATCACACATCCTTGTCTAAGGCCTATTTAATGGAAAATAATTTCCCTCTTTCCTACATACTCTAACTTGAGCCTCACTATCCTCGTAAAAACTCTTCACTGCTTTCAGTAACCTACCTCCTACACCCCTACCCTTTCAACATCTGCCCACATTGCCCCCTATCCACCCTGTCATATGCCTTTTTTCCCAAAACCATAAATGCCACAAAGACCTCTTTAGCCTTATCTAAATACTGTTCACTTATATGTTTCACTGTAAACACCTGGTCCAAAACACCCCCTACCTTTCCTAAAGCCTCCTTGTTCATCTGCTATCCTATTCTCCGTCTTACTCTTAATTCTTTCAATAAAAAACTCTACCATACACTTTACCAGGAAACCCTCAGCAGACTTATCCCCCTATAATTTTTGCACTCTCTTTTATCCCCTTTCCCTTTATACAAAGGAACTATGCAAACTAACAACTTACACTAAAATTTGACAAAACCTACTTCATTCAGTTTGGTAACAGAGCTACAGATGTCCCTCTTAACATAATGATAAAGGGATCACCTACACAAAGCTAACAGAGGGAAAATTCTTAGGAATCCACCTTGATAATAGACTCAAATTTCATACACATATAAAACAAATTTCTAAGAAAATTTCAAGACTGTAGGCATACTATCGAAGATACGGTACTATGCTTCCCACAGTCAGCCCTCCCGGCCCTATATCACTCTCTTATTTACCCCTATCTCACCTATGGAATTTGTGCATGGGGGTCAACAACAAAATAACCATCTCAGACCACTAATTACCCAACAAAGGCTGCAGTTAGAATGATAACAAATTCTCACTACAGGCAGCACACTCCACCAATATTCAATAACACTCAACCTACTCACCATACAAAACATCCATACTTATTACTGCAACCTATTACATACATAGAACACTCAACTCTGATATAACCCTCCCCTCAAACATCCCCCTTGCCAACCTCAACAGAAAAACATGACCATAACACAAGGCACAGATCACTCTTTGATATTCCTCGTGTCCATCTCACGCTATGCAAAAACTCAATGCACATAAAAGGCCCTAAAAAACTGGAATTCAATTTCCTGTTAATATAAAAGAAACACTACCTGTTTTTTAAATTCAAGTCTCTTTTCAAAGATCACTTTCTCACCCAAAACCAAATAAATACTGAATAACTGAACCTTATAAATTTTATACTTAAATGTTTCTCACAATTATATCACATAAATGTTTTAAAACCTAAAAACCCCAAACTAACCCTTTTTTATTTTTTAAATTCACTACCTAACAGAATACTCCATTCTACGAATTTACAACAAAGCATGCAACCATATGACCTGTCTTTGTAATACTCACTTGTGCTTTATAGTAATCAGTTTACATTAATGTTTTTCACTGATTTCATCATTGCTTAGTTAATCTTAAGTTAATTTTAAGCCAGCCCGTAATGCTATGCATAGTATAAGTGGCTTTGGCATGCTGCTCTTATCTGTATTTTTTTTTGTACCTCTGTAAGTGTGCTCAAATTATAAATAAATAAATAAATAAATAAATACTCTCTGCCAATCCCTAGGTACCTCACCCTCTTCCATACATTTATTAAATAATTGCACCAACCACTCCAAAACTATATCCCCACCTGCTTTTAACATTTCTATCTTTATCCCATCAATCCCGGCTGCCTTACCCCCTTTCATTTTACCTACTGCCTCATGAACTTCCCCCACACTCACAACTGGCTCTTCCTCACTCCTGCAAGATGTTATTCCTCCTTGCCCTATACACGAAATCACAGCTTCCCTATCTTCATCAACATTTAACAATTCCTCAAAATATTCCCTCCATCTTCCCAATACCTCTATAAATTATAATTATAATTAAATTATAATTTATTATTGTAACCTGAATATATTACCAGATGTTTATTAGTTCAAATACCTCTAGACCAAAGATCGTTGATTTTTATATTATATTAAAGATTAATTGATTTTAATGTGTGTATTTATGTATCCCGAACTCTATTACAAAATGAGTAAACCTACCATCTTTAAAAATCACTTTTTTTGTAATAATACTCATTCGTGCTTAATTGTTATCTGTTTACAATAATATTTTACCACTGAATATATCAATGCTTAGTTAATCTTAAGTTAATTTTAAGCCAGCCCATAATGCTCTGCATACAAGGGGCTTTGGCATGATGCACTTTAAAAATTGTATTCCTTGTACTTCTCTGTATCATGTTCAAATTAATAAATAAATAAATAAATAAATAAATAAATAGAGAGACTTTCTGCTGCATCTTCCTTATTTTCATCACTAGTGAAATTTGAGTCAGTATAATGATGAAATTTAAAATTATGTTAGCCAAAATTAGTGCCGAATTACTGATGGAGCCGGATAACTGATTGCCGGATTAGTGATGGCCGACCGGTACTTAAGTCTAGACAGGTGAAGAGTGGTAGAATACAATATTCAATATTTTACTCTAGTGGCAGAGGTGGTAATAACTCTCTCCTATGTGCGAGTTATTTGTGTATTGTTCCAGTCACTGTATTGTGCATTTTGTTCTTTACCAATTACAGTGGACCCCCGCATAACGATTACCTCCGAATGTGACCAATTATGTAAGTGTATTTATGTAAGTGCGTTTGTACGTATATGTTTGGTGGTCTGAAATGGACTAATCTACTTCACAATATTTCTTATGGGAACAAATTCGGTCAGTACTGGCACCTGAACATACTTCTGGAGTGAAAAAATATCGTTAACCGGGGGTCCACTGTATATAACTAAGTTTTCGCTCAGAATGTATTACACCACCCTACTAACTGGACTACATCAGTTCATTCCCAGAAGTCATACAGCACACTCATGTCAAACTATTTTTAGTGTATTTTCTTTTAACCCGTAAACGGTCCAAGCAGATCTACGTTCACATGTGTAGTGCTACAAAAATAGATCAAAGTTTTTTTTACATATTTTCAAATGTAGAAAAACAAAAAGAAGATCTACTTTTTTTACATAATTTCAAATGTTGAAAAAACGTATATATACGTTTGGACCGTTTACGGGTTAACAATGAATTTTTTCATCCAAATTTGGACAAGGATGCCTTATAATTTCTGGAACATTGCTGATAACTGCTATGTTTGTGGAGGATTAACTTATGAATTTACCAAAGCATTTTGTAACTAGTGTGATCAGGAAAGTCTATCACCTTTATTTTGGCTGTGGGTGAGCAAGGTAACATTTATGAAGTGATTCAGGGAAACCAGCAGGCCGGACTTGAGTCCTGGAGGTGGGGTGTTAGTGTTGCAGTTTTATAGCTGTAGTGTAAAGCAACCCACTGGCAAGACAGTGATGGAGTGAATGATGATGAAAGTTTTTCTCTTTTTCAGGCCACCCTGCCTTGGTGGGAAATGGCCGATGTGTTAATAAAAAAAAATAAAAAATAAATAAGTACATGTATAAGGTATGCAGACAATAGCTGACATCAGTGACATACTACTATATAGAAAATCCCTTGCTATGCACAGCATTTCCCAAAAATTAGGTCAATTTTGTCACGGGATGCAACCCACATGCGTCCAGTAACACCCAGGATGTGACCCACATCAGTCCACTAATACCCAGGATGCGACCCAAACCAGTCTGCTAACATCCAGGTACCTATATTACTGATAGATGAATAGGGACAGTAGGTGCCTTAAGGAAACAAAAACCTGGGTCCCATACCTTTGGCTAATCTTTTTAACATATCACTACAAACTGGCATGGTGCCTGATAAGTGGAAAATGGCAAATGTAATACCTATTTACAAGGCAGGTGACAGGTCCTTGGTTTCGAACTATAGACCAATAAACCTTACCTCCATAGTGGGAAAATTTATGGAATCAATAATTGCCGAAGCAATTTGAAGCCATCTTGATAGGCACAGATTGATTAATGAATCTCAACATGGTTTTACAAAGGGGCGTTCCTGTCTTACGAATTTACTAACTTTTTTCACTAAGGTGTTTGAGGAGGTAGATCATGGTAATGAATATGATACTGTGTATATGGACTCCAGTAAGGCTTTCAATAGAGTTCCACGTCAGAGGCTATTGAGGAAACTTACGGCACATGGAATAGGAGGAGAAACTTTTTCGTGGGTAGAGGAATGGCTGACAAATAGGCAGCAGAGAGTTTGCATAAATGGGGAGAAATCAGAATGGGGGCACATCACAAGCAGTGTTCCACAGGGGTCAACGTTGGGCCCGTTGTTGTTCACAATTTACATAAATGACATAGATGAGGGAATAAATAGTGACAAGCAAATTTGCTGATGACACCAAAATAGGCCATCCAGTTCATTCTAATGAGGACACTAGAGCACTCCAGGATGATTTGAATAGACTGATGCAATAGTCGGAGAAATGGCAGATGCAGTTTAATATTGACAAATGCAAAGTTCTAAATGTTGGACAGGGAAATAACCATGCCGCATATAAACTAAATAGTGTAGATCTTAATACTACTGATTGCGAAAAGGATTTAGGAGTTCTGGTTAGCAGTAATTTAAAACCAACACAACAGTGCATTAGTGTTCACAATAAAGCTAACAGAATTCTTGGCTTCATATCTAGAAGTATAAATAATAGAAGTCCTCAGGTTGTTCTTCAACTCTATATATCCTTGGTTAGGTCTCATTTAGACTATGCTGCACAGTTCTGGTCATCGTATTACAGAATTGATATAAATGCTCTGGAAAACGTACAAAGGAGGATGACAAAGTTGATCCCATGTATAAGAAAAATTCCCCATGAGGATAGACTGAGGCCCTGAATCTGCACTCTCTCGAAAGGCGTAGAATTAGGGGGTATATGATCGAGATGTATAAATGGAAAACAGGAATAAATAAAGGAGATGTAAATAGCATGCTGAAAATTTCCAGCCAAGACAGGACTCCAAGCAATGGTTTAAGTTGGAAAAATTCAGATTCAGGAAGGATTTAGGAAAGTACTGGTTTGGTAATAGAGTTGTGGATGAGTGGAACAAACTCCTGAGTACAGTTATGGAGGCTAAAACATTGTGCAGTTTTAAAAATAGGTTAGATAAATACATGAGTGGGTGTGGGTGGGTGTGAGTTGGACCTGACTAGCTTGTGCTACTAGGTCTGATGCCATGCTCCTTCCTTAAGTGGAAGTGACCTGACTTGGTAGGTCATTGGGCTAAGCCGGAGGGTGACATGGACCTGCTTCACATGGGTCAGTAGGCCTGCTGCAGTGTTCCTTGTTTCTTATGTTATGTTCAAATACTGTAATACTTGCATGACAAACCTATATCAGTTGTCAGTGAGCGCGCACAGTTCACACACTGAGGTCTGGAGATCGAATCCCCGGTACGGCTAGAAAATATTAGGATGTGTTTCCTTAAGACACCTGCTGTCCATGTTTACCTATCAGTAAAGTAGGTATCTGGGTGTTAGTTGACTGGTGTGGGTTGCATTCTGGGGACAAAATTGACTTAATTTGCCCAAAATGCTCTGCATAACAAATGGCTTTCTAAATAGTATATCACTGATGTCAGTTAGGTCTGTATACCTTGTACATGTACTTGTAGAAATAAAGATTATTATTACTATTAATATTATTATTATTATTATTATTATTATTATTATTATTATTATTATTATTATTATTATTATTATTATTATCTAAGTAAATTATTTCTGAAATTTTAGCCAGTGTTTTGCTAGTGTGGTCATTTCTAGCACACTCAGTGGAACCCTCCTGTACCAGAGTTAATGACACACACACACACTGAAGCTCACCTGCTGGAGGATACAGAACGAAATTCAAAGCTTGTAGTACATGATGCAAGACTCATAGACCACACACTGCCAACTAACAGTGTACTAGATGAGGGCTAGTCTGTCAACTAACAACATCCAGGATATTGTGGACCACTGTAACAACTATGAACATCCAGGATGTTGAGGGGCCACACTATCAACTAACAGCTTCCTGGATGCAGAAGGCTATTCTGTCAACTGAAGGTGTCTTGGACATTGATGACAGTACACAGTGGTACCTCGGGATATAAACAGCTCAAACTCGAACAATTATTTAAGTGTATTTATATAAGTGCATTTGTAAGTGTGTTTTTAGGGGTCTGAAATGGATTAATCTAATTTACATTATTCCTTATGGGAACAAATTCGTTTAGTATCGGCACTCGAACATCCTTCTGGAACGAATTAAGTTCATATCCCGAGGTACCACTGTACTGGACACAAAGAGACTAGTACTCGTAAAAACTGATAGCTGCCTGGCTTCAAGTCGTTTCTCTATAAACAAATTGCTGCAGTGTTCCAATACACTGCACCATCAAGAGCAACACTGTGATCAGTATTTCAGTCAATGGTATTAAAGTGTTCTCTTCCTTCTAAAATGTGAATGCCTTTATAAGACATGGCAGTCAACTGTACAAAATGTCTTCCTCTACTTATAATAATGAAGGTAACATTTATGAAGTGATTCAGGGAAACCAGCAGGCCGGACTTGAGTCCTGGAGGTGGGAAGTACAGTGTCTGCATTCTGACGGAGGGGTGTTAATGTTGCAGTTTTATAACTGTAGTGTAAGTGCGCCTCTGCCAAGACAGTGATGGAGTGAATGATGGTGAAAGATTTTCTTCTTTGGGCCACCCTGCCTTGGTGGGCCACCCTGCCTTGGTGGGCCACCCTGCCTTGGTGGGCCACCCTGCCTTGGTGGGCCACCCTGCCTTGGTGGGCCACCCTGCCTTGGTGGGCCACCCTGCCTTGGTGGACCACCCTGCCTTGGTGGTCCACCCTGCCTTGGTGGGCCACCCTGCCTTGGTGGGCCACCCTGCCTTGGTGGACCACCCTGCCTTGGTGGTCCACCCTGCCTTGGTGGTCCACCCTGCCTTGGTGGTCCACCCTGCCTTGGTGGGCCACCCTGCCTTGGTGGACCACCTTGCCTTGGTGGACCACCCTGCCTTGGTGGACCACCCTGCCTTGGTGGACCACCCTGCCTTGGTGGACCACCCTGCCTTGGTGGGAAATGGCCGATGTGTTAATAAAAAAATAATTTCTACCAGTACATGTACAAGGTATACATGTACAAAGTATACATGTACAAGGTATACATGTACAAGGTATACATGTACAAAGTATACATGTACAAGGTATACATGTACAAGGTATACATGTACAAAGTATACATGTACAAGGTATACATGTACAAGGTATACATGTACAAGGTATACAGGACTCGCTGACATACTACTACAGTGGACCCCCGCATAACGATATTAATCCGTTCCTGAGAGCTCATTGTTATGCGAAATTATTGTTATGCGAATGAATTTTTCCCATAAGAAATAATGGAAATCAAATTAATCCGTGCAAGACACCCAAAAGTATGAAAAAAAAATTTTACCGCATGAAATATACATTTTCCTACACACAAAGAGAAGGATACATGCACAATAGTAGAGTAGTACATGCACAATATATATTGTGCATGTACTAGTCTACTAAATGAAGAATAAATGACACTTACCTTTATTGAAGATGCAGCAATGACTGATGAGACACTGTGTCCTGGGAGTGCCTTTTCACTCCTGAGTACTGTAGGTCCTGTTTGGCATTTTCTTCCAGAACAGGCCTTATCACACTGTGTATGCCACTATGATTCTTAAATCTCTCAAACCAACCTTGCTGGCTTTAAATTCACCAATATGAGCACTAGTTCCAGGCATTTTTCCCTGTTCACCTGGGTGTTAGTCAACTGGTGTGGGTTGCATCCTGGGAGACAAGATTAAGGACCCCAATGGAAATAAGTTAGACAGTCCTCGATGATGCACTGACTTTCTTGGGTTATCCTGGGTGGCTAACCCTCCGGGGTTAATTGTTTCTCGGTAATTGTTTCACGTTAAGCCACACCAACAACACTCTCTCCACATCTTCGAGTAATACAGCTGATGGTGGTGCAGCAACAACAACAGCTGTGGTGCAGCTGACCATGGTGCAGCTGCAGCTGTGGTGCAGCAACAGCTGACTGGTCCAATTTATCAGCTGACCGTGGTACGATAGTATTTATCACCTTTTTTACCACAGGGTTGGCACTAGAAGCTTTCTTTGGGCCCATGGTGGCTTATTTAGCAGTTGCAAGCACTATAAATAATGGAATAATACAAAATGTATCGAATGTATGCATGCAACCGGCCACCCTGGCTTGTAAACAATGACGGCAAGGCAGGCGCTCAGGCTGGACGGACAGGTTCGGGACAGGTTCAGGACGAGTCATGTTCAGAAACAGCTGATGGTGCAACAGCAGCTGACCGTGGTGCAGCAGCAGCTGACTGATCCAGCAAAAGCTGACTGGTCCAACAACAGCTGATCGTGGTGCAGCAGCAGCTGACTGATCCAGCAACAGCTGACTGGTCCAGCAACAGCTGATCGAGGTGCAACAGCAGCTGACTGATCCAGCAACAGCTGACTGGTCAAGCAACAGCTGACTGTGGTGCAGCAGCAGCTGACTGTGGTATGATAGTATTTCTCACCCTTTTTACCACTGGGTTAGCACTAGAGGCTTTCTTGGGGCCCATGGTCACTTATTTTGCAGATGAAATCACCAAAAACACTGTAATAATACGAAATGTTCCGATTGTGTGCTTGGATGTTACCGCGGAGGCTGGCTGGTAAACAATGCCACCGGCGGAACATGTGAGGCTGGCTCAGGCTGCACATTGGACGCGTCTTGGACGAACAGCGTTGAGCGGGTTTTTTAGCGGTATGCGAGGCAAAATCTTAGCAATAAAATGTATCGGTATGCGGATTTAACGTTATGTAAGGCCAACGGTATGTGGGGGTCCACTGTATATATAAAGCCACTTGTTATACAGAACATTTCCCGAAAATTAGGTCTATTTTGTCCCAGGATGCAACCCACACCAGTCCACTAACACCCAGGTACCTATTTTACTGATGGGTGAACATGGACAGCAGGTGTCGTGAGGAAACACATCCTAATGTTTCCAGCTTTACCGAGGATCGACCTCCAGACCTCAGTGTGTGAGTTGAGTGCACTAGTGATCGAGATAAGAGAAACCAATAATAACAATTTATTTCAGCATTATACAATGCTTGTATAGAGACGGTGACATTTAGTTATGCATGTTGAAAGTTACTTGTTATGCTGAGTATTTCTGGCAATGTTAAGACTAGCTTACGACTACCAGAGCAGTACGTAATTAATTATTTAACCCTTTGAGGGTTTTCGTCGTACTAGTACGTCTTACGCGTAGGGGTTTTTGACGTACTAGTACTCATAAATTCTAGCGACCTCAAATCTAGTGGGAGAAAGCTGGTAGGCCTTCATATGAAAGAATGGGTCTATGTGGTCAGTGTGCACAGTCTATAAAAAATCCTGCAGCACACGGTGCATAATGAGAAAAAAAAAACTTTTTCCATTTTTTTTTAATAAATCAGCGACTTTGCAGTGTATTTTCGTATAGTATTTATTGTTGTATTCTAGTTTTCTTGGTCTCATTTTATAGAATGGAAGACATATTACTGAAATTGAGATGATTTTGACTGGTTTTACAATGAAAGGTGCCTTGAAATTGAGCTCAAAGTAGGAGAAATGTTCGATTTTTACCAAACTTCAAAAGTAAACAAATCGTGCCAAGCGTGCAATACACGTCAACTGGTGAGTCTAATATTCTTTCACAAGTGCACCAATAATATTTATACCATTTTTACACTAATGCAGTAGTCTGCATAACAGTAAATCTTATATTTTTTGTGAGAATAAAAATTCAAAGTGGAAAGCAAAAGAATATAAGAGGGGCCTTGAGACGTGACTAATGACTAGAGGAAATGTCATTTAGTGCCAGGAATGTCTTTCTTGTTTATTCTGGACCCTATTCCGAATTGGCATCTTTTGAAATTTGTGTGAAATTGGCAAAATTGCTAAATTCTGACCACTTTACTGGATAGTTGAATTTATAAATGGGTGGTTTCTTGCACCCATTCGATAGAACAAATGGAGTTCTAGCGAAATATTCATGTTTTTTGTCGACTAGTACAGTGAAATTGGCCGAAAATGGGGCTCAAAGTGGGCAAAATCGCCGATCCGTAAACATCGCCGAGACCGCTAACTTTGCGAGAGCATAATTCGGTAAGTTTTCTATCAAATTTCAAACTTTTGGTGTCGTTATGATCGGGAAAAGATTCTCTATCTTTTCATAAGAGAAAATAATTTTTTTTTTTTTTTAAATTTGGCCGACCCTGAGAACGAGTTTCGGAGAGGGCCTGTCGACCCTCAAAGGGTTAATTATACATAAGGACAGTGAAAGTAAACAATAAATTTAGAAATTACAAGAACAAACAAGCAGATTGCTGTTGTTGCTTGTTTAAATTTGCAATTTTATTTTTGCATTATTTTTTGTTTAACCCGTAAACGGTCCAAGCAGATCTACGTTCACATGTGTACTGCTACAAAAGCAGATCTACGTTCACATGTGTACTGCTACAAAAGCAGATCTACGTTCACATGTGTACTGCTACAAAAGCAGATCTATGCTCACATGTGTACTGCTACAAAAGCAGATCTATGCTCACATGTGTACTGCTACAAAAGCAGATCTATGCTCACATGTGTATTGCTACAAAAGCAGATCTAGAATGATAACAAATTCTCACTACAGGCAGCACACTCCACCAATATTCAATACACTCAACCTACTCACCATACAAAACATCCATACTTATTACTGCACCTATTACATACATAGAACACTCAACTCTGATATTAACCCTCCCCTCAAACATCTCCTTGCCAACCTCAACAGAACACATGACCATAACACAAGGCACAGATCACTCTTTGATATTCCTCGTGTCCATCTCACGCTATGCAAAAACTCAATGCACATAAAAGGCCCTAAAATCTGGAATTCATTACCTGTTAATATAAAAGAAACACTACCTGTTTATAAATTCAAGTCTCTTCTCAAAGATCACTTACTCACCCAAAACCAAATAAATACTGAATAACTGAACCTTATAAATTGTATATCTTAAATGTTTCTCACAATTATATCACATAAATGTTAAACCTAAAACCCAATCTAACTTTATTATTTTTTAAATTCACTACCTAACAGAATACTCCTTCTACTGAATTTACAACAATGCATGCAACCATATGACCTGTCTTTGTAATACTCACTTGTGCTTTATAGTAATCAGTTTACATTAATGTTTTTCACTGATTTCATCATTGCTTAGTTAATCTTAAGTTAATTTTAAGCCAGCCCGTAATGCTATGCATAGTATAAGTGGCTTTGGCATGCTGCTCTTATCTGTATTTTTTTTTTGTACCTCTGTAAGTGTGCTCAAATTATAAATAAATAAATAAATAAAAAATAAATAAACATGTGTACTGCTACAAAAGCAGATCTATGCTCACATGTGTACTGCTACAAAAGCAGATCTACGTTCACATGTGTACTGCTACAAAAGCAGATCTACGTTCACATGTGTACTGCTACAAAAGCAGATCTATGCTCACATGTGTACTGCTACAAAAGCAGATCTATGCTCACATGTGTACTGCTACAAAAGCAGATCTACGTTCACATGTGTACTGCTACAAAAGCAGATCTATGCTCACATGTGTACTGCTACAAAAGCAGATCTACGTTCACATGTGTACTGCTACAAAAGCAGATCTACGTTCACATGTGTACTGCTACAAAAGCAGATCTATGCTCACATGTGTACTGCTACAAAAGCAGATCTATGTTCACATGTGTACTGCTACAAAAGCAGATCTATGCTCACATGTGTACTGCTACAAAAGCAGATCTATGCTTACATGTGTACTGCTACAAAAGCAGATCTATGTTCACATGTGTACTGCTACAAAAGCAGATCCACGTTCACATGTGTACTGCTACAAAAGCAGATCTACGTTCACATGTGTACTGCTACAAAAGAAGATCCACGTTCACATGTGTACTGCTACAAAAGCAGATCTACGTTCACATGTGTACTGCTACAAAAGAAGATCTATGCTCACATGTGTACTGCTACAAAAGCAGATCTATGCTCACATGTGTACTGCTACAAAAGCAGATCTATGCTCACATGTGTACTGCTACAAAAGCAGATCTATGCTCACATGTGTACTGCTACAAAAGCAGATCTATGCTCACATGTGTACTGCTACAAAAGCAGATCTACGTTCACATGTGTACTGCTACAAAAGCAGATCCACGTTCACATGTGTACTGCTACAAAAGCAGATCTATGCTCACATGTGTACTGCTACAAAAGCAGATCCACGTTCACATGTGTACTGCTACAAAAGCAGATCTACGTTCACATGTGTACTGCTACAAAAGCAGATCTATGCTCACATGTGTACTGCTACAAAAGCAGATCAACGTTCACATGTGTACTGCTACAAAAGCAGATCTACGTTCACATGTGTACTGCTACAAAAGCAGATCTATGCTCACATGTGTACTGCTACAAAAGCAGATCTATGCTCACATGTGTACTGCTACAAAAGCAGATCAACGTTCACATGTGTACTGCTACAAAAGCAGATCTACGTTCACATGTGTACTGCTACAAAAGCAGATCTATGCTCACATGTGTACTGCTACAAAAGCAGATCTATGCTCACATGTGTACTGCTACAAAAGCAGATCTACGTTCACATGTGTACTGCTACAAAAGCAGATCTACGTTCACATGTGTACTGCTACAAAAGTAGATCTACGTTTTTTTTTTTACATATTTTCAAATATAACAAAAAAAAAAAGAAGATCAAAGTTTTTTTACACATTTTCAAATGTAAAAAAACAAAAAGAAGATCTACTTTTTTTACATACAGTGGAACCTCAAATATCGAACTTTCTTCGGTCCAGAAGGCTGTTCGAGTGCCTTTACCGAATGAATTTATTCCCATCAGGAATAATGTAAATTAGATTAGTCCATTTCAGACCCTTAAAAATACACTTATAAAAGCACTTACAAAAATACACTTACATAATTGGTCGTGTTGGGAGCAGTTTGATTTTTGAGGTTCCACTGTACTTTCAAATGTTGAAAAAACGTATATATACGTTTAGACCGTTTACGGGTTAAATTTGCAATTTCATGGAGCTACAACTTCTCATTGTTGAGAGGTTCACCATGAACATCCAATAACTGTACTGTGTCATCTTCCTCAACCCCCATTAACTCTTTCATTGTTCTAATCCCCATTAAATGTGATCACAGTGTCCACATTTTACAAAAAAATTATTTTTTCTTCTGAAATGATAGAAAACTTGATGGAAAACTTACAAAATTTTGCAGGTGCAAAATAGGAAGTACAGTGTCTGCACTCTGAAGGAGGGGTGTTAACCCTTAACCCGTAAACGGTCCAAACGCATACAGTGGACCCCCGCATAACGATCACCTCCGAATGTGACCAATTATGAAAGTGTATTTATGTAAGTGCATTTGTACGTGTATGTTTGGGGGTCTGAAATGGACTAATCTACTTCACAATATTCCTTATGGGAACAAATTCGGTCAGTACTGGCACCTGAGCATACTTCTGGAGTGAAAAAATATCGTTAACCGGGGGTCCACTGTATATACGTTTTTTCAACATTTGAAAGTGTGTAAAAAAAGTAGATCTTTTTGTTTTTTTTACATTTGAAAATGTGTAAAAAAACTTTGATCTACTTTTGTAGCGCAACACATGTGAACGTAGATCTGCTTGGACCGTTTACGAGTTAATGGCTTAAGGTGATTAGTCACAGTATATCCCCAGTCACAGATACCATAGGTGAGGTACGGGTAGATCAAAGTGGTATAGTGTAGGTAGTGTGTTGTTTGGGGTACATAGCGCAGGTTGGCCATCACTCTGGCAATCAGTTATCTGGTTTCAACAGCAATCTGGCACTAATTTCATCTAGTATAATTTCAAATTTCATTGTTATACTAACTCAAATCATTATACTGACTCAAATTTCATCATTATACTGACTCAGAATTGTGCAGATGGTTGTAAATCCACAGCAGCAAGCCAGTGGAGGAGAAAGCAGTGATGAAAATGAGGAAGACTTAACAGAAAGTCTCTATAGGTTAATTAAGTGTATTGCAACCTAACCACTCTGTAATCTGGCAAACTCACTAATCCAGCACACTACAGGTCCCAATGATGCTGGATTAGTGATGGTCGACCTGTACCATATCTTGGAGAGGATGCCTATCCAAGTTATGCTACCACCCCTCAGGATACAACCCACATCAGTCAACTAACACCCTAGTACCTACTTACTGCTAGGTGAACAGGTATACCTTTGATGAGTTGCTAGAGTCTTCTACTCCCAGAGCCTGGCCATGGGCCAGGCTGGTCTAGTGCTAGCCTGGTCAACCAGATTGTTGCTGCTGGAGGTCCACTGCCCCACATATCCATCACAGCCTGGTTGATCTGGCACCTGATGAAGATATTTGTCCAGTTTGCTCTATTAGACGTTTACACTTACATAAGAACATAAGAAAGGAGGAACACTGCAGCAGGCCTGTTGGCCCATACTAGGCAGGTCCTTTACAATTCATTACACTAACAAACATTTGACCAACCCAACTTTCAATGCCACCCAAGAAACAAGCTCCGATGTGCAAGTCCCACTCAAATCCAACCCCTCCCACTCATGTACTTATCCAACCTAAATTTGAAACTACCCAAAGTCCTAGCCTCAATAACCCAACTAGGTAGACTGTTCCACTCATCAACTACCCTATTTCCAAACCAATACTTTCCTATGTCCTTTCTAAATCTAAACTTATCTAATTTAAATCCATTACTGCGGGTTCTCTCTTGGAGAGATATCCTCAAGACCTTGTTAATATCCCCTTTATTAATACCTATCTTCCACTTATACACTTCGATCAGGTCTCCCCTCATTCTTCGTCTAACAAGTGAATGTAACTTAAGAGTCTTCAATCTTTCTTCATAAGGAAGATTTCTAATGCATGTATTAATTTAGTCATCCTACGCTGAATGTTTTCTAACGAATTTATGTCCATTCTGTAATATGGAGACCAGAATTGAGCTGCATAATCTAGGTGAGGCCTTACTAATGATGTGTAAAGCTGCAGTATGACCTCTGGACTTCTGTTGCTTACACTTCTTGATATAAATCCCAGTAATCTATTTGCCTTATTACGTACGCTTAGGCATTGCTGTCTTGGCTTAAGGTTGCTGCTTACCATAACCCCCAAGTCCTTTTCGCAATCTGTATGGCTAAGTTCTACATTATTTAACTTAAAAGTGCTAGGGTTGTGGACACTCCCGAGCTTCAGAACCTTGCATTTATCTACATTGAACTGCATCTGCCACTTTTCTGACCAAGAGTAGAGTTTGTCTAAATCCTCCTGAAGTTCCCTAATATCTACGTTTGAATCAATTATCCTACCTATCTTTGTGTCATCGGCGAATTTGCTCATATCACTAGTAATTCCTTCATCAA
Organism: Cherax quadricarinatus; assembly: GCF_026875155.1. Taxonomy (NCBI): domain Eukaryota; kingdom Metazoa; phylum Arthropoda; class Malacostraca; order Decapoda; family Parastacidae; genus Cherax; species Cherax quadricarinatus. Next base: position 25,470,016 of record NC_069480.1, on the reverse strand, counting down.
GATCATTGATATATATTATAAACAACAACGGGCCCAAGACTGATCCCTGTGGAACGCCACTTGTTACTGATGCCCACTCGGATTTAACCCCATTTATGGACACTCTCTGCTTCCTGTCTGTGAGCCATGATTCGATCCACGAGAGCACTCTTCCCCCAATGCCATGAGCTGCTACTTTCTTCAATAGTCTTTGGTGCGGAACTCTATCAAATGCCTTACTAAAATCTAAGTAAATAATATCAAATTCTTTATCGTGGTCAACAGCCTCAAAAGCTTTACTGAAGAAAGTTAATAAATTAGTTAGACAAGACTGGCCTCTTGTGAATCCATGCTGAGTATCATTAATCAGGCTATGCTTATCGAGATGGCTTCTTATAATTTGAGCTATAATTGACTCTAGTAATTTGCCTACAATTGAGGTCAGGCTTATTGGGCGGTAATTTGATGGTAACGACTTGTCCCGTTTTAAAAATAGGAATTACATTAGCCATCTTCCACATATCAGACACTACACCTGTTTGAAGAGATAAATTAAAAATATTAGTTAATGGTTCACAGACTTCCATTTTGCATTCCTTTAGAACCCTTGAAAAAACCTCATCAGGACCCGGTGACTTATTTTGCTTCAGTCTGTCTATCTGCTTCACAACCATTTCACTAGTGACTGTGATGTTACATAATTTATCTTCTTCTGGCCCACTATAAAAATTAATTACCGGAATATTATTAGTGTCTTCCTGTGTAAAAACCGATAGAAAATAATTATTTAAAATCGAGCACATTTCATTCTCTTTGTCAGTAAGATGCCCATAGTTATTTTTAAGGGGACCTATCTTATCTCTGACTTTTGTTCTATAGACCTGGAAAAAACTTTTTGGGTTAGTTTTAGAATCCTTAGCAACTTTAATTTCATAGTCCCTTTTAGCTTTTCTTATCCCCTTTTTAATGTCCCTCTTAATGTCAATATACTGATTCATAAGATGAGCCTCGCCTCTTTTGATACGCCTATAAATTCCTTTCTTATGCCCTAGTAGATATTTCAGCCTATTATTCATCCATTTTGGGTCATTTCTATTTGATCTAATTTCTTTATAAGGGATAAACGTTCTTTGAGCAGCATGTATATATGATACCCAAGGAGAGCTTGTGTTAGGAAACTTGCCCATTTCTACCCATGCCAAGGACTGAACTATGGATACCCAGCATGTGAGGTGAGTGCACTACCCACTGAGCCAAAAGATACCCTCAGCTACAATGCCAATGAAACTGATTTCTTTGAAACTTAATGAACTGCTAATAAAGACGACATAAACCCCGGATCAACAGATACCACTGATATTGGTTCATCAGTTACGGTTTTACAAGAGGAAAGACGCAACTGTGTCTTAAATGTATGATAACTGTGTCTTACAGGTATCTCATTTTTTTGTCACAATCATGCTTACGTCACATGTGTATAAGCACAATATTGCATTGTACACCTACCATCCGACTTACGGCCACTCGACTTACAACCGTGTTTTTTATGCCAAATTTCTGGGAAATAAACAAGTATTTGTGTTGTACACAGTGTTTATCCTAAACTTTACAATATAAAATACAGTACTAACAACATAAAAAGTAAAGTAAAACATGAAATACCAAAATAAAACAATAAAGTCATTACAAAAATGTTTTGTTAATATTCAGTAGTAAAGTTCGACTCATGACCGGTTTCTCGGAACCGAACTCAGTCGTAAGTCAGATGGTAGGTGTACTTGACGACAGAATGCCAAATACAGTGGACCCCCGCATAACGATTACCTCCGAATGCGACCAATTATGTAAGTGTATTTATGTAAGTGCGTTTGTACGTGTATGTTTGGGGGTCTGAAATGGACTAATCTACTTCACAATATTCCTTATGGGAACAAATTCAGTCAGTACTGGCACCTGAACATACTTCTGGAGGGAAAAAATATCGTTAACCGGGGGTCCACTGTACAGTAAACTCTCAATATAATGGACTAGTAGGGGATTGTTTGAGTGATATATCAAAATAATGTCAAAAAATAGCAAAAAATAAAGGTGTACTTAAGTAGTTTACTGTAAATCTAATACAGTGGAACCTGGGTTTTTGTATGCCCAAGTCTGTATGTAAAACTATAGTTATTCTCTATAAAACATATTTTTTATTAATATTTACCATAAGAAATACAGTGGACCCCCGGTTAACGATATTTTTTCATTCCAGAAGTATGTTCAGGTGCCAGTACTGACTGAATTTATTCCCATAAGGAATATTGTGAATTAGATTAGTCCATTTCAGACCCCCAAACATACACGTACAAACGCACTTACATAAATACACTTACATAATTGGTCGCATTGGGAGGTGATCGTTAAGCGGGGGTCCACTGTAATGTAAATTCAAATAATCCATTCCTGACACCCAAAAATATTAACAAAAAAAAACATTTTATAGAGAATACAGTTTTACATACAGACTTGGGCATACGAAAACCAAGGTTCCATTGTACAGTGGACCCTCACCTAACGAACACATTGCATAACGTTAAATTCGCCTAACGATACATTTTAATGCTAACATTTTGCCTCGGCTAATGCTAAAAACTCGCCTAACGATATTCGTTCTCGGGTACCAATTAATATTGTTAGGTGAGGGTCCACTGTATATTGAATCCCTAGTAATACTGCGATAAATATTGAAGATAAAGTAATTCAAAGTAAATTTTAACCAGTGGATTTAGTCTATAATGCTGAAAGTTCATTACAAGTGCTCCTTTACTTACTGTGGGGTTACGTTCTAACGAACCCTTTGTTAATTTATTAACACATCGGATGTTTCCCACCAAGGCAGGGTGGCCTGAAAAAGAAAAACTTTCATCATCATTCACACCATCACTGTCTTGGCAGAGGCATGCCTACACTACAGTTATAAAACTGTAACATTAACACCCCTCCTTCAGAGTGCAGACACTGTACTTCTCATCTCCACTGTGAGTCAAAAAGCCAAAAATATCGTAAGTCACAAGTATCGTAAGTCAAAAATATTGTGTCTAATATGAATATGTGATAAATAAATAAGTACATGATTAACTAAATGTCATTGAATAACTAAATAAACAAATAATTACTGTAATTAACTAAACACTAGTTTTTTTTTTTTTTTATTATCACACTGGCCAATTCCCACCAAGGCAGGGTGGCCCGAAAAAGAAAAACTTTCACCATCATTCACTCCATCACTGTCTTGCCAGAAGGGTGCTTTACACTACAGTTTTTAAACTGCAACATTAACACCCCTCCTTCAGAGTGCAGGCACTGTACTTCCCATCTCCAGGACTCAAGTCCGGCCTGCCAGTTTCCCTGAACCCCTTCATAAATGTTACTTTGCTCACACTCCAACAGCACGTCAAGTATTAAAAACCATTTGTCTCCATTCACTCCTATCAAACACGCTCATGCATACCTGCGGGAAGTCCAAGCCCTCGCACACAAAACTCCTTTACCCCTCTTTTTCCAACCTTTCCTAGGCCGACCCCTACCCCGCCTTCCTTCCACTACAGACTGATACACTCTTGAAGTATTCTGTTCTCGCTCCATTCTCTCTACATGTCCGAACCACCTCAACAACCCTTCCTCACCCTCTGGACAACAGTTTGGTAATCCCGCACCTCCTCCAAAATTTCCCAAACTACGAATTCTCTGCATTATTTTCACACCACACATTGCCCTCAGACATGACATTCCACTGCCTCCAGCCCTTCTCCTCGCTGCAACATTCATCACCCATGTTTCCCACACCCATTAAGAGCGTTGGTAAAACTATACTCTCATACATTCCCCTCTTTGCCTCCAAGGAAAAAGTTCTTTGTCTCCACAGACTCCAAAAGTGCACCACTCACTCTTTTTTCCCTCATCAATTTTTATGATTCACCTCTCTTTTATAGCCCCATCCGCTGACACGTCCACTCCCAAATATCTGCATCATTCACCTCCTCCATAGTCTCTCCCTCCAATCTGATATTCAATCTTTCATCACCTAATCTTTTTGTTATCCTCATAACCTTACTCTTTCTGTATTCACCTTTAGTTTTCTTCTTTTGCAACCCCTACCAAATTTCATCCACCAATCTCTGCAACTTCTCTTCAGAATCTCCCAAAGAGCACAGTGTCATCAGCAAAGAGCAGCTGTGACAACCCCCACTTTGTGTGTGATTCTTTATCTTTTAACTCCATGCCTCTTGTCAAGACCCTCGCATTTTTCTCTTACAACCCCATCTAAAAAAATATTAAACAACCACAGTGACATCACACATCCTTGTCTAAGGCCTACTTTTACTGGGGGAAAAAATTTCCCTCTTTCCTACACTCTAACTTGAGCTCACTATCCTCGTAAAAACTCTTCACTGCTTTCAGTTTAAACCCACCTCCTACACCATACACTTGCAACATCTGCCACATTGCCCCCCCATCCAACCTGTTTATACGCCTTTTCCAAATCCATAAATGCCACAAAGACCTCATCAGCCTTATCTAAATACGTTCACTTTTTATGTTTCACTGTAAACCCCTGGTCCCCACACCCCCTACCCTTTTCCCAAAGCCTCCTTGTTCATCTGCTATCCCTATTCTCCGTCTTACTCTTAATTCTTCAATAATAAACTCTACCATACACTTTACCAGGTATACTCAGCAGACTTATCCCCTATAATTTTTGCACTCTTTTATCCCCTTTGCCTTTATACAAAGGAACTATGCATGCTCTCTTGCCAATCCCCAGGTACCTACCCTCTTCCATACATTTATTAAATAATTGCACCCAAACCCCTCCAAAAAATATATCCCCACCTGCTTTTAACATTTCTGTCTTTATCCCATCAATCCCCGGGTGCCTTACCCCCTTTCATTTTACCTACTGCCTCACAACTTCCCCCCCACTCACAAAATGGCTCTTCCTCACTCCTAAAAAGATGTTATTCTCCTTGCCCTATACACGAAATCACAGCTTCCCTATCTTCATCAACATTTAACAATTCCTCAAAATATTCCCTCCATCTTCCCATACCTCTAACTCTCCATTAATTAAATCTCCTCTCATTTTTAACTGACAAATCCATTTGTTCTCTAGGCTTTCTTAACTTGTTTAATCTCACTCCAAAACTTTTTTTTATTTTCAAAAAATTTGTTGATAACATCTCACCCACTCTCTCATTTGCTCTCTTTTTACATTGCTTCACCACTCTTTAACCTCTCTCTTTTTTTCCATATACTCTTCCCTCCTTGCATCACTTCTACTTTGTAAAACTTCTCATATGCTAACTAGTATTGAAAAATAAATAAATAAATCAAGTTAAAAGACTTGCCACCATCATGCTGGGTAATTTATTAAGTTAGGGACTTGTCACCATCCCTGCTGGGTAATTATCTTAAATTAGGGACTTTCACCATCATGCTGGGTAATTATCTTAAGTTAGGGACTTGCCACATCTGCTGGGTAATTATCTTAAGTTAGGGACCTTGCTATCATCATGTGGGTAATTATCTTAAGTTTTGGGACTTGCTACCATCATGCTGGGTAATTATCTTAAGTTAGGGGCTTTGCCACCATCATGCTGGGTAATTATCTTAAGTTTGGGGCTTCCCCCCATCAGCTGGGTAATTATCTTAAGTTAGGGACTTGCTATCATCATGCTGGGTAATTATCTTAAGTTAGGGACTTGCTACCATCATGCTGGGTAATTATCTTAAGTTAGGGACTTCCCACCATCATGCTGGGTAATTATCTTAAGTTAGGGACTTCCCACCATCATGCTGGGTAATTATCTTAAGTTAGTGACTTGCTACCATCATGCTGGGTAATTATCTTAAGTTAGGGACTTGCCACCATCATGCTGGGTAATTATCTTAGTTAGGGACTTGCTATCATCATGCTGGGTAATTATCTTAAGTTAGGGACTTGCCACCATCATGCTGGGTAATTATCTTAAGTTAGGGACTTGCTACCATCATGCTGGGTAATTATCTTAAGTTAGGGACTTGCCACCATCATGCTGGGTAATTATCTTAAGTTAGGGACTTGCTATCATCATGCTGGGTAATTATCTTAAGTTAGGGACTTGCCACCATCATGCTGGGTAATTATCTTAAGTTAGGGACTTGCTACCATCATGCTGGGTAATTATCTTAAGTTGTGCAAGAAAGGTATAAAATATTGACAATATGAAAGTTAAGACACATGTGCAACATCTGGATATCTTTATTGTAGACGTTTCGCCATCCAGTCGTTTAATCAATACAGATTCCAGGACATAACTTGAAGACAGTAGAACTATATACAAAAGATGAGGTAATACCAGGGAGTAAAACATTACTGTTGAAATATGAAGAGGTGCAAAATCTAGAGGAAATACGAAAAGTTTGTAGAAATATGATAAACAGTGTATAGTTGTTAGTACATATACAGTGGAAATTCATATAACCTGTAGTTACCAGCGGTCACAATATACACAACGAAAAGCAAATATTACTCCAGTAAAAGCGACTTTCCTCCATTAATCTTCACCAGCCAACTATAGTGATAACATAGCATTTGTTGTGGTTGAGACGGAAAAATCTAGAATAGCTAAATACAGTGATCTATAAACCTTCAGGCTGTAAATAAGGGTTGAGGTCTCGACTGTTCTTCATTGTAGGAGCTGCCAGCAATCACCGGTTCTTCAACACGCAAGTTATACTTTTGTATCAATATAATCACATATTACTCAGTTCAATAATTTCCAGTAGTTCCTTCATTTGTTAGCCCAAATCACCGACCAGATGTGTTTTAAATAAGTGATCCACTGATCAGATCTGACAGGTTCCAAACCCTTGACTGGTTCCGAACCCATGACTGGCTTCAAACGGATTCGTTGGACAATAAAACGGACTGTAAACAGACGGGGTTTTAGGCGCCCCTATCAAACACACAAATATCTTTGAGCGGTAAGCTTGTCCAAATATACAAGTACATATAGAAAGAGAAATACAAATAGCCAGATCTTCACTTTAAGGAGGTTATTAGTAGAATATTCAAGGGGTTATTAGTAGAATTACAGTAAATCAACATTAAAATTTCACATGAAATCCTGTGTAGTCCTGCTACCAAACAAACAAACGAGCTTCCACATGGGTTTTATGCAGCCTTTGTGGAAATTGGTGTCATCGCCCCTTGTGCAGATATCAAAGAACTATCTACAAGCAGTATTAAATCAGGAAATGTTTTTGGGTTGCCCAAATGAGAGCAATCTTGATAAAAATCACAATTGGTATTAAAAGAGGATAACATCAAGCAGCCTTCATAGAAAACTGGAAGCATTCAAATAACAGATGGGAAAATAAAAAACGAGTCTGGGCTGGATGGTTTTCGCCATTGGTGCTGGCCATGTAGTCAGAAACTGAAAGGGCTGGAGGTGTATGCACCAGTAGTCAGTAAATGTGGGGCTGATAGTGCTGTCCTGGTAGACCAGGTAATGGTGAAGCTGGAGGTGCTGTCCTGGTAGACATAATGGTGAGCGGCTGGAGGTGCTCCCCTTTGGTAGACTATATGTGGGCTGTAGTGCTGTCCTGGGAGACAGTAATGGTGAAGCTGGAGGTGCTGTCCTGGTAGACAGTAATGGTGAAGCTGGAGGTGCTGCCTGGTAGACAGTATATGTGGGGCTGATAGTGCTGTCCTGGTAGACAGTAATGGTGAGATGGAGGTGCTGTCCTGGTAGACAGTAACTGTGAGCCTGGAGGTGCTGTCCTGGGAGACAGTAACTGTATACATAGTGAAATGCATATTAGTGACCTTGAGGGAGACAGGAGCTGTAGTGGGAAACAAGTGTAGTCAAGGACAACATAAAACCAATACAGTGGAACCCCACAATACGATGGCATCACCTTACGTTAAATCCAGGCAAAAATTTTGCCTCGCCTCACGCGATTCCGAGATGCATCCCACGTGTGACCTGAGTGCACCTCAGCTGCCCCGTGGGTGCCAGTGTTTACAAGCCAGCCAGTGCGGTCACATCCACACATACAATTGGAACATTTCATATTATCACAGCATTTTTAGTGATTGTACCTGCAAAATAAGTCACCATGGGCACCAAGAAAGCTTCTAGTGCCAACCGTGTGGTAAAAAAGATGAAAATTACTATGGAAATGAAGAAAGAGATCATTGCTAAGTACGAAAGTGGAGTGCATGTCTCGGAGCTGGCCAGGTTGTACACAAACCCCAATCAACCATCGCTACTATTGTGGCCAACAAAACAGCAATCAAGGAAGCTGTTCTTGCAAAAGGTGCAAGTTTATTTTCAAAACAGAGATCGCAAGTGCTCGAAGATGCTGAGAGACTGTTACTGGTGTGGATAAACGAAAAACATATAGCAGGAGATACCATCTCTCAAACGATCATATGTAAAAAGGGTGGGAAATACGTACTATCATACCACGGTCAGCTGCTGCTGCACCACGGTCAGCTGTTGCTGCACCACAGTCAGCTGCTGCTGCACCACAGTCAGCTGCTGCTGCACCACAGTCAGCTGTTGCTGAACCATGGTCAGCTGCTGCTGGACCACAGACAGCTGCTGCTGCACCAAGGTCAGCTGCTGCTGCACCACAGCCAGCTGCTGCAGCACCACAGTCAGCTGCTGCTGCACCATGGTCAGCTGCTGCTGCACCACAGTCAGCTGCTGCTACACCACCATCAGCTGTTGCTGCACCACGGTCAGCTGTTGCTGCACCAGCCAGCTGTTGCTGAACCACGGTGAGCTGCTGCTGCACCACAGTGAGCTGCTGCTGCACCACAGTCAGTTGCTGCTGCACCACAGTCAGCTGCTACTGCATCACCATCAGCTGTTTCTGACCAACTTGACTCGTCCCGAACCTGTCTGTCTAGCCTGAGCGCCTCAGCTTCCCTACCGTTATTGTTTACAAGCCAGGGTGGCCAGTTACATGCATACATTCGATACATTTTGTATTATTCCATTGTTTATAGTGCTTGTAACTGCCAAATAAGCCACCATGGGCCCAAAGAAAGCTTCTAGTGCCAACCCTGTGGTAAAAAAGGTGAGAAATATGTACTATCGTACCACAGTCAGCTGCTGCTGCACCACCGTCAGCTGTGCTGCACCAGTCAGCTGTTGCTGAACCATGGTCAGCTGCTGCTACACCAATGTCAGCTGTTGCTGCACCAGTCAGCTGTTGCTGAACCAGTCAGCTGTTGCTGAACCACGGTGAGCTGCTGTTGCACCACAGTCAGCTGCTGCTGCACCACAGTCAGCTGCTGCTACACCACCTTCATCTGTTGCTGCACCACGGTCAGCTGTTGCTGCACCACAGTCAGCTGTTGCTACACCACGGTCAGCTGTTGCTGCACCACGGTCAACTGGTCCTAGTGGCATTAAAAGAAGAAGGGAAGTAACCCCGGAAAAGAACGTGCTACCTAAAATTCTATTGGAAGGGGATTCCCATTCTAAACATTAACAACTTCAATACTCTTTTTTCATACTTTGTGGTGTCTTGCACAGATTAATTTGATTTCCATTATATCTTATGGGGAAAATTAATTCAACTTACGATAATTTCAGCATACGATGAGCTCTCAGGAACAGATTAATATCGTAAGGTGGGGGTTCCACTGTATTACAAGCCAGTAATACCACAGGAGATAGCAAACAAGGAGACTCCACTAGTAATAGTGAAGATAAATTACCAGAAACAACTGGTGAGAGCTCCATTGTTAGTACTAGTGAGGATAGGAATGAGACAGGGAAACATGCACCAACAAGGAATACAGTCACAGAAACCCAAGGCAAATGGAAACCAAGCCTGTGCACATATTATGCACTTGGTATCTGCAGACATATGATATCTGGAAAAACAGATGGGAAGTGCAACTTTGACCACCCTAGAATATGCCATGCCCATATGACAACAGGAAAATGCAAACTCCCATCCTGTAAGCTTTTTCACCCTGAAATGTGTACCTCTTCAGTACAGGAAAGACTGTGTTATAACTTATATTGCCAGGCACACCATCTAAAGGGTACAAAAAGATACAAAACATCCAGGCCATGGGAAAACCTGGGTAGCCACAGCCACTCAAGAGGGAGAGGTTTTCTAGTGCCAGGAAGGTAAAAAAACAGGCAGGAAATGGCAGAAATCGTACACCAAATCCAGTCATTTATGGAGTGGAATCGCAGTCAATGGCCTCCACTCCAAACCAAAAGATACAGATATTAATGCCGGAAAAAAAAGTCTTCCCCAGTACCACCAATACCACCAATCTGATGACATTCTTCTTCGTAAATATACAAGGTCTAAAGCCAGCAACAAACAACAAAATACCTTTCATCCGTGGACTGCTTGCAGAGGCAAATGCAATGTTCATGGCTTTCACAGAGACACACATAAAGGATCACTTAGACAACGAAATATGGATCCCAGGTTACAACTATACAGATGTGACAGAGTGAACAGGCAAGAGGGGATGGGGGGGGGTTGGCCTGTATATCGCAGAGTCACTTATTTACACAGAACTGCTAAATGCCTCAAATGATGTAGTTGAAGTTTTAGCAGTAAAGATCGAGAACCAAAATCTAGTCATTGTGGTAGTCTACAAGCCTCCGGATACAACGTCCCAACAATTCCAGGAACAGCTGTTGAAAATTGACCACTGTCTGGAAAACCTTCCAGCTCCTGCCCCCAACATCTTGCTCCTGGGGGATTTCAACTTAAGGCACCTAAAATGGAGGAATATAGCAAACAATGTTGTTGCAGTGATAACACCAGGAGGCAGCTCTGACGAGAACTGACACATACACGAGCTTTTAAATCTCTGCACAAAATTCAACTTAAACCAGCAAATAATAGAGCCTACTAAATTGGAGAATACACTGGACCTCATCTTCACTAACAATGATGATCTGATACGAAATGTCACCATATCAAAAACAACATACTTGGATCGCAACATAATCGAGGTTCAGACATGTATGAGCGGAGCCCCAGACCGACAAAATGGGATCAGTCACGAGGAAGCCTTCACCAAATTCAACTTCAATAACAAGAACATAAAGTGGGACCAAGTAAACCAAGTCCTAAATGATATAAGCCGGGAAGAGAGACTAAGCAACACAGACCCCAACTTATGCCTAGAACAGATTAACTCTGTGGCACTCAATGTATGCTCAAGGCATATTCCTTTAAGAAAAAAGAGGAGCAGATGTAAAATAGAAAGAGACAGGTGCTCCCTTTACAGGCGACTGAAAAGAATAACAGAGTGACTAAAAGAGGCCAATATATCTGAAATGCATAGGGAGACACTGGTCAGAGAAATAGCACACATCGAACTTAAGCTAAAGGAATCTTAGATGAGTCAGGAATCATGGGAAGAACTAAAAGCCATAAATGAAATCGAAAGAAACCCAAAGTATTTCTTTTCTTATGCAAATCAAAGTCGAGAACAACATCCAGTATTGGGCCCCTATTTAAACAAGATGGGTCCTACACAGATGACAGCAAGAAAATGAGTGAGCTACTCAAGTCCCAATATGACTCAGCTTTTAGCAAGCCGCTAACCAGACTGAGAGTCGAAGATCCAAATTAATTTTTTATGAGAGAGCCACAGAATTTGGTAAACACAAGTGTATCTGATGTTATCCTGATGCCAAATGACTTCAAACAGGTGATAAATGACATGCCCATGCATTCTGCCCCAGGGCCAGACTCATGAAACTCCGTGCTCATCAAGAACTGCAAGAACCCCTATCACGAGCTTTTACCATCCTATGGAGAGGGAGCATAGGCATGGGGGTCATCCCACAATTACTAAAAGCAACAGACATAGCTCCACTCCACAAAGGAGGCAGTAAAGCAATAGCAAAGAACTATAGACCAATAGCACTAACATCCCATATCATAAAAATCTTTGGAAGGGTCCTAAGAAGCAAGATCACCACCCATCTAGAAACCCATCAGTTACACAACCCAGGGCAACATGGGTTTAGAGTAGGTCTGTCTCAACTACTGGATCACTACGACAAGGTCCTGGATGCACTAGAAGAAAAAAAGAAAGCAGATGTAATATATACAGACTTTGCAAAAGCCTTCAGCAAGTGTGACCATGGCGTAATAGTGCACAAAATGTGTGCTAAAGGAATAACAGGAAAAGTTGGTAGATGGATCTATAACTTCCTCACAAGTAGAACACAAAGAGTAGTAGTCAACAGAGTCAAGCCCGAGGCGGCTACGGTGAAAAGCCACAGCACTGTGTCTTCCTTTGCAGATGACACCCGAATCTGCATGACAGTGTCTTCCATTGCAGACACTGCAAGGCTCCAGGCGGACATCAACCAAATCTTTCAGTGGGCTGCAGAAAACAATATGAAGTTCAATGATGAGAAATTTCAATTACTCCAATATGGTAAACATGAGGACATTAAAACTTCATCACAGCATAAAACAAATTCCAGCCACAAAATAGAGCGAAAAACTAACATCAAAGACCTGGGAGTGATCATGTCGGAGGATCTCACCTTCAAGGACCATAACATTGTATCAATCACATCTGCTAGAAAAATGACAGGATGTATAATGAGAACCTTCAAAACTAGGGAGGCCAAGCCCATGATGACACTCTTCAGGTCACTTGTTCTATCTAGGCTGGAATATTGCTGCACACTAACAGCACCTTTCAAGGCAGGTGAAATTGCTGACCTAGAAAATGTACAGAGAACCTTCACGGCGCTCATAATGGAGATAAAACACCTCAATTACTGGGAGCGCTTGAAGTTCCTGAACCTGTACTCCCTGGAACGCAGGTGGGAGATGCATGATTATATACACCTGGAAAATCCTAGAGAGACTAGTACCAAACTTGCACACGAAAATCATTCTCTCCAAAAGCAAAAGACTTGGCAGATGATGCAACATCCCCCAATGAAAAGCAGGGGTGTCACTAGCACGCTAAGAGACAACACAATAAGTGTCAGGGGCCCGAGACTGTTCAACTGCCTCCCAGCATACTTTCTTTCTTTCAACACACCGGCCGTATCCCACCGAGGCGGGGTGGCCCAAAAGGAAAAACGAAAGTTTCTCCTTTTACATTTAGTAATATATACAGGAGAAGAGGTTACTAGCCCCTTGCTCCCGGCATTTTAGTTGCCTCTTACAACACGCATGGCTTACGGAGGAAGAATTCTGTTCCACTTCCCCATGGAGATAAGAGGAAATAAACAAGAATAAGAACTAGAAAGAAAATAGAAGAAAACCCAGAGGGGTGTGTATATATGTGCTTGTACATGTATGTGTAGTGTGACCTAAGTGTAAGTAGAAGTAGCAAGACGTACCTGAAATCTTGCATGTTCATGAGACAGAAAAAAGGACACCAGCAATCCTACCATCATGTAAAACAATTACAGGCTTTCGTTTTACACTCACTTGGCAGGACGGTAGTACCTCCCTGGGCGGTTGCTGTCTACCAACCTACTACCTATTCTCCCAGCATACATAAGGGTGATTACCAATAGACCCCTGGCAGTCTTCAAGCAGGCATTGGACAAGCACCTAAAGTCGGTACCTGACCAGCCGGGCTGTGGCTCGTACATTGGATTGTGTGCAGCCAGAAGTAACAGCCTGGTTGATCAGGCCCTGATCCACCATGAGGCCTGGTCACAGACCAGGCTGCAGGGGCGTTGACCCCCAGAACTCTCTCCAGGTAAACTCCAGGTAATCAGTCCCTCAGCCTTGGAGTTGATGTTGAGAGCACCATGGTTGTACAGATTCTGAAACGCAGGCAAGGAGGCTAGCGCTTATATAGGTGTCAGTGGATAGTGATGTGTAGCAGACGAGGGCATAGTCACTGGTAGGCGGGATTCCCCAGTGGAAGTAGGTCCTACCCAAAGAGATGGGCTAGTTGTAGTAGCCGTGAAGAAAGTCATGTAGATGTCCTCTGAACCAAGATTCCATGATGTTGTAGTGTCTGACAAGATGTGCAATAAAGATATAAAATACACCAACAAGATAAAAGTTAAGACACATGGTACAACCATAGTGCTCTTCACACCACCTCCAAGGCTGAGGGACTGATTACCTCATCTTTTGTATATAGCTCTACTGTCTTCTAGTTATGTCCAAGAATCTGTATTGATAAAGCCACTGGATGGCAAAACGTCTACAATAGAGATAACCAGATGTTGCACATGTGTCTTAAGTCAGAGACTTGCCACTATCATGCTAGGTAATTATCTTAAGTTAGGGACTTGCCACCTTCATAATGAATAATTATCTCAAGTTAGGGACTTGCTACCATCATGCTGGGTAATTATCTTAAGTTAGGGACTTGCCACCATCATGCTGGGTAATTATCTTAAGTTAGGGACTTGTCACCATCATGCTGGGTAATTATCTTAAGTTAGGGACTTGCCACCTTCATGCTGGGTAATTATCTTAAGTTAGGGACTTGCCACCTTCATGCTGGGTAATTATCTTAAGTTTCAAACTGGTTCAGGAATAATATAGTACAGTTGGAACAGTTAAGTTTGGGGTATGAGATGATTTTCAATTTAGGACTACATTGGACCCTCAACCAACGATGGCATCGATTAATGATAAATCCGACCAGCGATACATTTTAACGCAAAAATTTTGCCTCGACTAGCGCTAAAAAACTAGACCAACACTATTCGTTCCATCTGAGACATGTCCACTTCTGGTCAGTGTTTACAAGCCAGCCAGCCACCGTGGTCGCTTCCAAGCATACAATCGGAACATTTCATACCAGAGCCTTTTTAGTGATTGCACCTGCAAAATAAGTCACCATGGGCCCCAAAAAAGCTTCTAGTGCCAACCCTACAGCAAAAAGGGTGAGAATTACTATGGATATGAAGAAAGAGATCACTGCTAAGTATGAAAGTGGAGTGTATGTCTCCGAGCTGGCCAGGTTGTACACAAAACCCCAATCAACCATCGCTACTATTGTGGCCAAGAAAACGGCAATCAAGGAAGCTGTTCTTGCCAAAGGTGCAACCATGTTTTCGAAACTGAGATCGCAAGTGATAAAAGATGTTGAGAGACTGTTATTGGTGTGGATAAACGAAAAACAGATAGCAGGAGATAGCATCTCTCAAGCGATCATATGTGAAAAGGCTACGAAGTTGCATGACGATTTAATTAGAAAAATGCCAGCAACTAGTGGTGATGTGAGTGAATTTAAGGCCAGCAAAGGTTGGTTTGAGAGATTTAGGAATCGTAGTGGCATACATAGAGTGATAAGGCATGGTGAGGCTGCCAGTTTGGATCAAAAAGCAGCTGAAAAATATGTGCAGGAATTCAAGGAGTACATAGACAGTGAAGGACTGAAACCTGAACAAGTGTTTAATTGGGAAACTGACAATGTTGTGAAACACTTTAGGAATGTCATAAAGGAACGGGAGGTACAGGCCTCTATGGACAGATATGTTGTGCGACAGAGGTCCAGTGACTCTCAAGCTGGTCCTAGTGGCATTAAAGAAGAAGGGAAGTAACCCCGAAAAAAGACTTGCCACCTCAAGTCCTAATGGAAGGGGATTCCCCTTCTAAACACTAATACCATCAACACTCTCCCCTCCTCCAATCCCATCAATCATCACCAGATCTTCAATAAAGGTAAGTGTCATGTAACTGTGCATGTCTTCTTCAGTTTGTGTGTATTAAAATTAATATTTCATGTGGTAAAAATTTTTTTTTTCAATACTTTTGGGTGTCTTGCACGGATTAATTTGATTTCCATTATTTCTTGTGGGGAAAATTAACTCGACTAATGATAATTTCAATTAACGCTGAGCTCTCAGGAACGGATTAATATCCCTGGTCGAGGGTCCACTGTATAATTAAAAATTGCCCCATCTCTCGAATGTAATTGTACCAACAATGTACATTGCTCATCACAGCATTATGCCGGGGCGCTCACCCGGAATAATGCTGTGACGAGCACTGTATATACTATTCCTGAAATCATAGAACCAGTTGGAAACTACTCAAGGATTCCCAATAAAATTAAAATCACTAAATTAATGTAGATGGATGGCTCAGAGAATCGACAAGATGATAAATTAGACACATGTGCAACACTTGGGTATCTTTGTTGATGAAACATTTCACCACACAGTGGCTTCATCAGTCCATACAAAGGAGAATGGTGAAGAACAGGAGGAGTTTGAGGTAATCAGTCCCTCAGTCTTGAAAAAATTACAGCATAAGTGTGAAGAAGAATATAAGCCACTTCTTCACATATATGATGGACTGACCACACTGACTCAAGACTGAGGGACTGACCACACTGACTCAAGACTGATGGACTGACCACACTGACTCAAGACTGATGGACTGACCACACTGACTCAAGACTGATGACTGACCACACTGACTCAAGACTGATGGACTGACCACACTGACTCAAGACTGATGGACTGACCACACTGACTCAAGACTGATGGACTGACCACACTGACTCAAGACTGATGGACTGACCACACTGACTCAAGACTGATGGACTGCCCACACTGACTCAAGACTGATGGACTGACCACACTGACTCAAGACTGATGGACTGACCACACTGACTCAAGATGATGGACTGACCACACTGACTCAAGACTGATGGACTGACCACACTGACTCAAGACTGAGGGACTGACCACACTGACTCAAGACTGATGGACTGACCACACTGACTCAAGACTGAGGACTGACCACACTGACTCAAGACTGATGGACTGACCACACTGACTCAAGACTGATGGACTGACCACACTGACTCAAGACTGATGGACTGACCACACTGACTCAAGACTGAGGGACTGACCACACTGACTCAAGACTGATGGACTGACCACACTGACTCAAGACTGAGGGACTGATTACCACAAACTCCTCCTGTTCTTCACCATTTTCATTTGCATGGACTGATGAAGCCACTGTGTGGCAAAACGTTTCCTCAATAAAGACACCCAAGAGTTGCACGTGTGTCTAATTTATCACTAAATTAATGTATTAAAACACTTAAAACTGTACTATTATAAATTGTAATAATAGCAATTTTTTTTTATCTATTTAATTATAAAAACAATCTTTTTTTATAATAATACTGTATTTTGCGGCTTATTAGGTGAATTTTTTCCATAAAATGTCTCCAAAAACCAGCCTGTTAAATTAGACACATGTGCAACTCTTGGGTATGTTTACTGAGGAAACGTTTCGCCACACAGTGGCTTCATCAGTCCACTTGAAGAACAGGAGGAAAATGAGGTAATCAATCCCTCAACCTTGAGTCGATGTGGTCAGTCCATCAATCTTGACTCGAGGTTGAGGGACTGATTACCTCATTTTCCTCCTGTTCTTCAAGTGGACTGATGAAGCCACTGTGTGGCGAAACGTTTCCTCAATAAAGATACCCAAGAGTTGCACATGTGTCTAATTTAACAACGTGTCGGTTCTTTGAACCATTCATCTACAAAAACCAGCCTGCGTCCTATAAACGGAAGGTTAGTGATGGAAGGTATAAGTTTGGGGTGTGGGGGGGGGCTTTAGCTCTCACAGTTACGTCCGATGCTGAGCCAATGAAGCTAAAATAAGTTTTATAAGCCGCAAAATACGGTAATTAACCCTTCGAGGGTGGGTCCTGTTGTACTATGGCTTTGCTGCCCAGGTAAGTCCCATTGTTCTATGTGATATCTCAGCTCTCTCAGATGTACTGTGAGCAGTAAATTTGGGGCTAGTTGTGAGAGAATAGGCCTATGCTGTAAGTGTGAACCACATACAGTGGACCCCCGCTTTACGATCACCTCCCAGTGCGACCAATTATGTAAGTGTATTTATGTAAGTGCGTTTGTACGTGTATGTTTGGGGGTCTGAAATGGACTAATCTACTTCACAATATTCCTTATGGGAACAAATTCATCCAGTACTGGCACCTGAACATACTTCTGGAGTGAAAAAATATCATAAACCGGGAGTCCACTGTACAAAAATTCCTGCAGTAGGCAGTGCATAATGAAAAAACTGAGTGTATTTGCTTTAAAACAGTTACTTTGCAGTGTATTTTCGTTTTTTTTTTATTGAAGTATCCTCAGTTTCTTGGTCTCATTTGATAAAATAGAAGATGTATTACAAAAAATGAGATAATATTGACTGGCTTCAGGAGTGAAAGTAGCTCAAAGTAGCTGAAATGTTTGATTTTTGACGAAAGTCCAGAGTACACAAATACAGTGGACCCCCGCTTAACGATCACCTCCAAATGCGACCAATTATGTAAGTGTATTTATGTAAGTGCGTTTGTACGTGTATGTTTGGGGGTCTGAAATGGACTAATCTAATTCACAATATTCCTTATGGGAACAAATTCGGTCAGTACTGGCACCAGAACATACTTCTGGAATGAAAAAATATCGTTAACCGGGGGTCCACTGTATATCGTTAACCGGGGGTCCCCTGTAATGCTACTTGTCCAATATGCATCCAACTGGCCAGTCTAACAGTCTAATTGTACTCATTTAGGAATGTACTGACATTATTTATACAGTAGTGTGCATACCATATGAAGCTATTAAGTTGCTATGTTAAAAACTTTATATACCAACAGTTGCAAAGACACCTGTGCAACAGTTGCAGAGTAAGACACATGTGCAACAGTTGCAGAGTAAGACACATGTGCAACAGTTGCAGAGTAAGACACATGTGCAACAGTTGCAGAGTAAGACACATGTGCAACAGTTGTAGAGTAAGACACTGTGCAACAGTTGCAGAGTAAGACACATGTGCAACAGTTGCAGAGTAAGACACATGTGCAACAGTTGCAGAGTAAGACACATGTGCAACAGTTGTAGAGTAAGACACACGTGCAACAAATTTTCAGAGTAAGACACATGTGCAAAAAGTTGCAGAGTAAGACACATGTGCAACAGTTGCAGAGTAAGACACATGTGCAACAGTTGTAGAGTAAGACACATGTGCAACAGTTGCAGAGTAAGACACATGTGCAACAGTTGCAGAGTAAGACACATGTGCAACAGTTGTAGAGTAAGACACATGTGCAACAGTTCAGAGTAAGACATATGTGCAACAGTTGCAGAGTAAGACACATGTGCAACAGTTGTAGAGTAAGACACATGTGCAACAGTTGCAGAGTAAGACACATGTGCAACAGTTGTAGAGTAAGACACATGCGCAACAGTTGCAGAGTAAGACACATGTGCAACAGTTGCAGAGTAAGACACACATGCAACAGTTGTAGAGTAAGACACATGTGCAACAGTTGCAGAGTAAGACGCACATGCAACAGTTGTAGAGTAAGACACATGTGCAACAGTTGCAGAGTAAGACACACATGCAAGTTTCAGAGTAAGACACACATGCAACAGTTGTAGAGTAAGGCACACATGCAACAGTTTCAGAGTAAGACACACATGCAACAGTTGTAGAGTAAGACACACATGCAACAGTTTCAGAGTAAGACACACATGCAACAGTTGTAGAGTAAGACACATGTGCAACAGTTTCAGAGTAAGACACACGTGCAACAGTTGTAGAGTAAGACACACATGCAACAGTTGCAGAGTAAGACACACATGCAAGTTTCAGAGTAAGACACACATGCAACAGTTGTAGAGTAAGACACACATGCAACAGTTTCAGAGTAAGACACACATGCAACAGTTTCAGAGTAAGACACACATGCAACAGTTGTAGAGTAAGACACACATGCAACAGTTGTAGAGTAAGACACACATGCAAGTTTCAGAGTAAGGCACACGTGCAACAGTTGTAGAGTAAGGCACACGTGCAACAGTTTCAGAGTAAGGCACACATGCAACAGTTTCAGAGTAAGGCACACGTGCAACAGTTGCAGAGTAAGACACACATGCAAGTTTCAGAGTAAGGCACACGTGCAACAGTTGTAGAGTAAGACACACATGCAAGTTTCAGAGTAAGGCACACGTGCAACAGTTGTAGAGTAAGACACACATGCAAGTTTCAGAGTAAGGCACACATGCAACAGTTTCAGAGTAAGGCACACGTTGCAACAGTTGTAGAGTAAGACACACATGCAAGTTTCAGAGTAAGGCACACATGCAACAGTTTCAGAGTAAGGCACACGTGCAACAGTTGCAGAGTAAGACACACATGCAAGTTTCAGAGTAAGGCACACGTGCAACAGTTGTAGAGTAAGACACACATGCAACAGTTTCAGAGTAAGACACACATGCAACAGTTTCAGAGTAAGACACACATGCAACAGTTGTAGAGTAAGACACACATGCAACAGTTGTAGAGTAAGACACACATGCAAGTTTCAGAGTAAGGCACACGTGCAACAGTTGTAGAGTAAGGCACACGTGCAACAGTTTCAGAGTAAGGCACACATGCAACAGTTTCAGAGTAAGGCACACGTGCAACAGTTGCGAGTAAGGACACACATGCAAGTTTCAGAGTAAGGCACACGTGCAACAGTTGTAGAGTAAGACACACATGCAAGTTTCAGAGTAAGGCACACGTGCAACAGTTGTAGAGTAAGGCACACGTGCAAGTTTCAGAGTAAGGCACACATGCAACAGTTGTAGAGTAAGACACACATGCAAGTTTCAGAGTAAGGCACACATGCAACAGTTTCAAAAGTAAGGCACACGTGCAACAGTTGCAGAGTAAGACACACATGCAAGTTTCAGAGTAAGGCACACGTGCAACAGTTGTAGAGTAAGACACACATGCAAGTTTCAGAGTAAGGCACACATGCAACAGTTTCAGAGTAAGGCACACGTGCAACAGTTGTAGAGTAAGACACACATGCAAGTTTCAGAGTAAGGCACACATGCAACAGTTTCAGAGTAAGGCACACGTGCAACAGTTGCAGAGTAAGACACACATGCAAGTTTCAGAGTAAGGCACACGTGCAACAGTTGTAGAGTAAGACACACATGCAAGTTTCAGAGTAAGGCACACATGCAACAGTTTCAGAGTAAGGCACACGTGCAACAGTTGTAGAGTAAGACACACATGCAAGTTTCAGAGTAAGGCACACATGCAACAGTTTCAGAGTAAGGCACACGTGCAACAGTTGCAGAGTAAGACACACATGCAAGTTTCAGAGTAAGGCACACGTGCAACAGTTGTAGAGTAAGACACATGTGCAACAGTTGCAGAGTAAGACACACATGCAACAGTTTCAGAGTAAGACACACGTGCAACAGTTTCAGAGTAAGACACACGTGCAACAGTTGCAGAGTAAGACACATGTGCAACAGTTGCAGAGTAAGACACATATGCAACAGTTGCATGTGTCTTACTCTGCAACTATTAACATGGTATGAGCCTATGGCCTGAATAAGGAATGAATTCATACAATTTGGAAAAATGAGGCCAGGACAGGAGCTTACCTGGAGTATACCTGGAGAGGGCTTCAGGGATCAATGCCCCCGCAGCCAATTCCATGACCAGGGTTGATCAGGGCCTGATCAACCAGGCCATTACTCCTGGCCGCAGGCAAACCAACATAGGAACCACAGCCCGGCTGGTCAGGCACTAACTCTAGGTGCCTGTCCAGCGCCTTTTTGAAGACAGCCAGGGATCTACTGGTAATCCCCTCTATGTATGCTGGGAGGTAGTTTAACAGTCTTGGGCCCCTGACACTTACTGTGTTGTCTCTTAGTGTACTAGTGGCACCCCTGCTTTTCATTAGATTAGATTTTTTATTTTGACAAATTACATGGTTATACAGAGGAATATAATAGTTGGGTGTACATTGGGGAAATGTTGCATCTCTGCCGAGTCTTTTGCTTTCATATTCTTAAGTCGTACATCATCACCCTAGCAACTGATATTACGAATCTTTGGTCAACACTGGCACAACATGAAGCCAAGATAGCCCACCTCGAAAGCAAGATCCTCAACCTTGAAGAGAAGACCATGACATCTGGAAGTACTGATTTCGGAAAGTCTCTACATGCAGCGACAGCCAGTCACACTGAACAAATATCATCTCTGAACACAAAAGTAGAAGAAGCAATCAAGGACTGGAAGATCAACATGGATGCCCATTTAAACGACTACCTTGATTACCATGATGACAAAAACTGACCATGAAAAGCTATCAGAAGCAGTCGTAATCAACAGCTCTCATTTTACCAGCGAAATAAACCAAGCCAACTGCAAAGATACCTACAAGTTAATGCGCCAGCCAATGAAATTAAAGAAGTACGTTTACTAGGTAAACAAGGTAGCGAACATTGTTATGATCATCATAGTGGCCCGGTGGCCTGGTGGCTAAAGCTCCCGCTTCACACACGGAGGGCCCGGGTTCGATTCCCGGCGGGTGGAAACATTTTGACACGTTTCCTTACACCTGTTGTCCTGTTCACCTAGCAGCAAATAGGTACCTGGGTGTTAGTCGACTGGTGTGGGTCGCATCCTGGGGGACAAGATTAAGGACCCCAATGGAAATAAGTTAGACAGTCCTCGATGACGCACTGACTTTCTTGGGTTATCCTGGGTGGCTAACCCTCCAGGGTTAAAAATCCGAACGAAATCTTATTTTATCTTATCTTATCTTATTTCATTCAAATAACATGAAAAAGGATCTAATAAA
This sequence comes from Cherax quadricarinatus, assembly GCF_026875155.1. NCBI lineage: Eukaryota > Metazoa > Arthropoda > Malacostraca > Decapoda > Parastacidae > Cherax > Cherax quadricarinatus. Next base: position 25,447,371 of record NC_069480.1, on the reverse strand, counting down.
ATCATTAGAGCAAAAAAATAAGTGAAGATAAACAAGTGTCTGACGAGAAAACGTCAGAACCTTTTGTTCAGATTGAGAAAACTCAAATGGGAAAACAGTGACAAAATCCATCAGTGCTTCACTCCAGATGGGAAAATTCTGATGATGTAGGTTGTTTATATACTCTCACAAATGAACACGATCTGTCCAACTTCCTTAGAGATGCAGATCTTACCGAGACTGATTAACCAATTTGCCCATAACAATATTATCTATGTGTAGTGTAGTTTACATTCTTACAGCATTATCGTGCAAATCCTTGTACACCTACCATCCGACTTACGACCTGCTCGACATACGTCCACTCGACTTACGACCGTGCATCTGGCAGCTGGGCTGGGCCGGCTGATGCACACCGCTGTACAATATTTGACAATACTCGCGGCGGCAATGCGTCATGCAGGAAATATCAGTTGAGTAACCCTGTCCTATCAGCAGCATCATACTGTATTAACTGTACTAACTGGACAGTAAATTTCACCATAGCCCCTAAGATGAAGTCTGAATCTTGCACTGGAGATTGTAGCAAGAAAGTCTCTTACTCTCGAACTCTCTATTTGTTTTCACTATTGCACATAAACCTGTCTGTATCTGTCTGCCTGTATATCTGTGTCTGTCTGTATCTCTATGTGTCTGTTTGTCTGTCTACCTGTGTGTCTGTCTTTCTGTCTACCTGTGTGTCTTTCTGTCTACCTGTGTGTCTTTGTCTACCTGTGTGTCTGTCTTTCTGTCTACCTGTGTGTGTCTTTCTGTCTACCTGTGTGTCTGTCTTTCTGTCTACCTGTGTGTCTGTCTTTCTGTCTACCTGTGTGTCTGTCTTTCTGTCTACCTGTGTCTGTTTTTCTGTCTCCCTGTGTCTGTCTTTCTGTCTGCTTGTCTGTCTCAGAGTCACTCATTAAGAGTGTAATTGATCTTGAAGACACCATATTAATAATGATAACACAATAATAATCACTGAGGCGCATTAAATGTGTTTAAAACGTTAATATAGACATTTTGCTTAATCCATCTACAATTTTTTTTTTCAAAATTATATAATAAACATGCTATATAACATATAAATTAACAAATATGAGATGTTTTTCTGGTCGGCTTGACAGTGAACTGAAACCATTCGTGTCCGGGCTGGTAACAACAACAACAACAATAACAACAACAATAACAACAACAACAATAACAACAACAACAGCAACAACAAAAACAACAACAACATTTGTTTACATAACTCGCCAACCTTCTAAACCTCTCATTCTCTCTCTCGTTTATTCATTTAATCTTGTTTACTCACCTCTCAGTCTACATTAAGACTACAGATATTTTAAGGTAAGTAATGAGTGGACACGATTATTATATTATAGCTTAATAATATTATTATTATTAATATTAGTACATATGTATTATTGTAATAATAATAATAATTATTAATATTATTATTAATTTAGGGCACTGGAGCACAGATCTACTGTATAGCACTTTGTCTGGATTTTTTTGGGTTATCCTAGGTAATTTATACTATGTATGATTACTTAGGTGTACCTGTGTGAGAGAGAGAGAGAGAGAGAGAGAGAGAGAGAGAGAGAGAGAGAGAGAGAGAGAGAGAGCGAGCCAGAGCCAGAGCCAGAGCCAGAGCCAGAGCCAGAGCCAGAGCTAGCCAGCCAGCCAGCCAGCCAGCCACATTCAGTCAGCCAATCACCCACCCACCCGGCCACCCAGCCAGCCAGCCGGATACGTATTACACATGTTCCAGCGTTGTTTCTCTTTACTTAGGGTATAGGTTAGACAACATTCTGGCAGGATGAGACTACCAGTGGTATTCTCTCATTCCACTGTGTCGACAATACATAAAGATAACAGTAACATATGATACTGTATGCGATGCAAAATTTACAATACAGTTCGCTACAATGTATACATTATATACAGTACATAAATAATTAAAATATAACAATAGAAGTAAATTATGGTTAAAAAAAAAATGAAATAATGATTGTACATTACATTACAGCACTATGTAGGTACTTTATATAGGAAAAGTTTGACATTATGCCCTACCCAGTATGTTGGCAATTTTCAAAGGTTCGACTTACGTCCATTTTGACTTATGACCGGTTGGTCGGAACCAAGCTTGGTCGTAAGTCGGATGGTAGGTGTACTATCATTTACTAGTTAATACCATCTACCTAATGTCTTTTGTTTTTGTGCTATTACTTGCTTGATTAAAATTGTACTATTAGTCAAAAATCTTTTTGTGCAATTATTACTCGTTATATAGAAATTTTACATCGCAACCTGCAAGTCTGTCTTTTTTATTTTTAAAATATCGAATCTTACTGTTTAACCCGTAAACGGTCCAAGCAGATCTACGTTCACATGTGTAGCGCTACAAAAATAGATCTACATTTTTTTTACATATTTTCAAATGTAACAAAAAAAAAGAAAGTAGATCAAAGTTTTTTTACACATTTTCAAATGTAGAAAAACAAAAAAAAAATCTACTTTCAAATGTTGAAAAAACGTATATATACGTTTGGACCGTTTATGGGTTAAATTGCTTTAAAACCATTTTACTACAGTGGTACCTCGGGATACAAACTTGATTCATTCCAGAAGGTTGTTCAAGTGCCGATACCGAACAAATTTGTTCCCGTAAGGAATAACGTAAATCAGATTAATTCGTTTCAGACCCCCAAAAATATACTCACAAAAGCACTTACATAAATGCACTTAAATAAATGCTCGAATTTTGAGCTGTTCGTATCTTGAGGTACCAATGTATATCATTTTATTTTTGCATTATTTTTTGTTTAATCTCTGTGTACACTTTTTATAATAATTTTTTGCAGACCTATACTTTGTACTGCCTTTTATGAGCTTTCATATTACCTCAAGTGCAATATTGAATCCTAACTGTTGTGCAGTATTGATTTACTAGTCATAGTCAATATATGAACCCTTATTAACCCATAAACGGTCCAAACGTATATATACGTTTTTACCGCTAGTGCCCCAAATGTATATATACGTTTTATGTGTCCTACATTTAACATTGCCACGATAAGCCTGAGTCGCCTAGACATGTGAGAATGGGTGCAAGCATTCACTGTGCACCATATTAAAATAATTGGGGATGCCTAGGTACCATATGCTCTTTTTTCCTATTAAAAAACAGCAATGTTTTTTTTCTCAAAAAAGTTGGGGCAGTACGGTAGTGAACGTATATATACGTTTAGACCGTTTACGGGTTAATAATTATTAATATCATTTCTATTAGCTATACATACTCAAATCCTGCATTACTCATATGAATATAAACACTGATCCTGATATTAACCTCTTAGTAAATGACATGCACGATCCAAATAATAATTGCCTTAATTACACTGCTAGTCAGGATAAGACACTACTTAGTGCCAACAATAACATAACAGTAATTGTAGATTACAATCTTGGGTTGTCAGTTAGCAGTTTGAGAACAATAATACGAAAAGAACTTCAAATGAGCTTTATTGACTTAAGACTTAGGGAGATTGACACAAGTCAGTCCATCTATCATCATTCCATCATGCAGGAGGAGCCACATGTCTATGGTGCATCCAGCAAGATAAGCAGACTCTTGGATGCCACTACTGCCCAGCTCCGGCTGGGTTACAAGTACAGTGGTCCCCCGCTTTTCGTAGTTCCCGGCAATCGTAAAATTCGCCAATCATAGGGGTATTTTCGTATAAACATGGACTCGCTTTTCATAGGTTGACTCGCGAGTCGTAGTTCGTCTGGGACGTGTACCCATGGCGTGAGCCAGGGCGGCAGCCAGTCTGGCATTGTTTACCAGTGAGCGAAGGTCCCATCACGTGATCCAGCGAAATATTTCATAATATTCCATTTATTTTAGTGCTTGCAAGTACTAAATAAGCTACCATGGCTCCAAAGAAAACTCCTAGTGCCAAGGCTGTGGTAAAGAAGGTGAGAAATACGATTGAATTTAAGGAAACCATCATTGAACAATATGAAAGTGGTGCAAGTGTGGCCGAACTGTCCAGGATGTATAAGAAACCCTACACAACCTTATGTTCCATAGTGGCCAAGAAAAATGCAATAAAGGATCCTGTTGTTGCAAAGGGAGTAACTATGCTGACAAAAATGAGATCACCAGTACTGGAAGAGGTTGAGAAGTTATTACTGGTGTGGATAAATGAGAAACAATTAGCAGGAGATACTCTTATGACTTCGTTTATTTGTGAAAAGGCTAGGCAGTTGCATGAAGAAGATTTGGTAAAGAAATTGCCTGCAAATAGTGGTGAAGTGAGTGAAATTAAGGCCAGCAAAGGCTGGTTTGAGAGATTTAAGAACCATCCTGGCATACACAGTGTGGTAAGGCATGGTGAGGCTGCCAGTTCGGACCACAAGGCGGCTGAAAAATATGTGCATGAATTCCAGGAGTACATAGAGGCTGAAGGACTGAAACCTGAACAAGTGTTCAATTGTGACGAAACAGGCCTCTTTTGGAAGAAAATGCCAAAGAGGACCTTCATTACACAAGAGGAAAAACCAATGCCAGGACACAAGCCTATGAAAGACAGGCTGACGCTAATGTTCTGTGCTAATGCTAGTGGGGATTTCAAAGTGAAGCCATTACTAGTGTACCATTCTGAAAATCCCAGAGTGTTCAGGAAAAACAATGTTATGAAGAGTAAATTGTGTGTGTTTTGGAAATCTAATAGTAAGGCATGGGTCACGAGGGAAATTTTCGTCGAGTGGTTCAATGAAGTGTTTGGCCCTAGTGTGAAGGAGTATCTCCTCTAAAAGAAATTGGATCTCAAGTGCCTGCTAGTAATGGACAATGCACCTTGTGAAGGCTTACTCAGCCTGTAACAACTTCAGACAGTATTACCAAGGCTGGCTCCTCCTCAGGAAAATTAATGAATAGAAAAAGAAATAATAACAGACAATGATAAACACTTTATTATTTAGAAAATATAAAATATAAAACACTTAAATATGAAATATTGATCCTACCTTAAAGAAAATGAAAAATGAAAAATATAAATGATATCTGAATTCAACTCTAATACATATAAAACTTGGGTGTCTGGTGTTGCTGACACTGCGTGTTGTTGAAATCGTAGCCGCTGCTGATGATGGGGATGGGGTTGCAGGTGTTGGTTACAACCCACTGGCTAGTTCTTCACAGTATAGCCTTGAATAATCCGTCCAGATGACAGGAAAGCAGGGTTTTTCCGCTTCAATGATGAGGGGTTATATCCTGCTACTTGCATACACAAACAGGTAAGTGGATCAGAATTTGTGACATCTCAGAACGTTAGTCCGTCTCCTTCAATTCTACTCGTTGATTGGCAGGTGACCCTCTCTGTCATCCAAGAGTAGTGTTGGGAGCTGTGAGTCGAGTGATTTACTGTTTGACCAGAGCCCCACGCGTCACCTTTGGGGGGGGAGAGGGAGGGGAAGGGATAGCGGGAGCTAGACTGCCCCTATTTTAAAAGCACCCGGGCCAGTAAAACTATATTTTCGGGGGGGGGGAAAAAAGGGGGGGAATAGCGGGGCTAGACCTTTCCCCCACCTTAACAGTACCCGGCAAAAAAAACTATTGTTACAGTTTACAGTTTACAAAGGGGGGGAAAAAAAAAAACCCCCCCCCAGTCCCAACAATACCCCCATTTCGATAACATTCTTCTTTGCAAATATACAGGGTCTAAACCCAGAAAACAACAAAAAAATTTCCCTTTCATCGTGGATGCTTGCAAAAGGGAAAAGGGAAATGTTCGCGGCTTTCATTTGGGGGACCCACATAAAGGACCCATTTGGGGAAAACGAAAAAAGGGATCCCAGGTTACAACCTATCGATGTGACAGAGGTGAACGGGAAAAAGGGGGGGGTTGGGCCTGTACATTGCAGATTTAACTTTTTTTGCCCCAAAAATTTGCTAAATCCCCTAAAAATTGATTGTAATTTTGGAAAATTTTTAGCAGAAAGGTCGAAAACCCAAAAAATTTGTCATTGTGATAGTCTAAAAAGCCTCCGGAGAAAACACCCCGCAATTCCCCGGGAAAAGCTTTTTAAAATTTTGACCACTTTTCGGGAAAACCCCCTTCCCAAGCTCCTCCCCACCCAACATCTTGCCCCGGGGGATTTAAACTTAAGGCCCCCTAAAATGGGGAAAATATAGCAAATAATTTTGTTGCAGAAATAACACGGGGAGGCAGCTTGATAAAAAACCCCAACTAACGCGGCTTTTAAATCTCTCCCAAAAAATTAAATTTTAAAAACCAGCAAAATTTTGGGGGGCCCCTATAAAAGGGAAAGAATAAAATTGACCTCATTTTCCCTAACAATGATGATCTGAAAAAAAAAAATTATCACCATTCAAAAAAAAAATTATATCAGATAAAAAATTTAATTGGGGTTTTTCAGTCATGTATGCGGGGGCCCCCAAAACCGACATAAGGGGGATTAGTCACGAGGGAGCTTTCCCCAAAATTTCAATTTTCAACCCCCAAAACATAAAGGGGGAACCCAAAGAAAACCAAAGTCCAAAAGATATAAGCTGGGAAGATTAAAAAGCAACACAGCCCCCAAAACTTTTGCTTAGAACAAAAAAAAACTGGTAGCACTCGATGTATGCAAAAGGGGGGGGGGGGGGCCTTATTCCTTAAAAAAAAGGAGGAGTAGATGTAAAACGGAAGAGACGGCGCTCCCTTTACAGGCGACGGAAAAAAAATTTAACAGAGCGGTTTAAAAAAGGGGGTCAATATATCTGAAATGCGTGGGGGGGACATGGTCGGGAAAATAGAAAGAAATCGAATTAAGCAAAAAGAATCCTTTAGGATTCAGGAATCGCGGGAAAAAAACAAAAAGAAATAAATGAAATCGAAAAAAAACCCAAAGTATTTTTTTCCCCCTATCCCAAAATAAAAATTTGAGAAAAATTTCCGTTTTGGGGCCCCCCTTTTATTTAAAAAAAAGGGAATGGGTCCTAAAGATGACAAAAAGGAAAATTAAAAGTGAGTTTACTCAAGTCCCAATAGGGCTCATTTTTTTGGCAAGCCGAACCCAAGACTGAAAAGTCAAAGGGATCAAAATAAATTTTTTATGAGAGACCCACAAAATTTTATTAACCCCCAAGCCTATCCATGTTATCTGACCCCAAATGACTTCGAACGGCGTTTAAATGCCCATCCCCATGCACCTCCCCCGGGCCAAAACTCATGGAACTCTGGGGGTTTCTTTCAAGAATTTCAAGAGCCCCCTATCACGAGCCTTTTCCACCCTATGGAGAGGGAGCTGGAAAGGGGTCGTCCCCATTTACTAAAAAAAACAGACTAGCCCCACCCCAAAAAGGGGGCAGTAAAGCAACGCAAAGAACAAACAGACCAATAGCACTAAATCCTTTATCAAAAAAATCTTTAAAGGGGTCCTAAAAAGGGCAAGTCCCCACGCTTTCTAAAAAAACCCATCGGGTTACACAACCCAGGGAAAACAGGGGTTTTTAAAAAAGGTCGCTCCTGTCTGCCCCTAAAACAAATTGGACCCCCTACAAACAAGGTCCTAAATGCACTAGAAGACAAAAAAAATTTGCAGATTTTAATATATACAGACTTTGCAAAAGCCTTGGGCAAGTGTGACCATGGCGTAATAGCGCAAAAAAATGCTTTGAAAGGGGAATAACGGGAAAAGTGGGTCGTTTGGGATCTTTAATTTCCTCACTAACAAAACACAGAAAATTTGTCGTCAACAGAGTAAAATTTCCGAGGAAAGCTAGGGTGAAAAAAGCTCTGTTCCAAAAGGAACAGTACTCGTTTCCCAACTTTTTCCCCCTCCTTATATCCGACATAGCCCAAGGATGTCAGCCACGGGCCCCGTGTCTTCCTTTGCAGATGAACCCGAATCTGCATGACAGGTCTTCCCTTTTCAGACACTGCAAAGCTCCAGGCAGGAAAATCAAAACCAAAACTTTCAGTGGGGGTGCCCGAAAAAAAAATATGGGAAAATTCAACGATGAGAAATTTTTAATTCTCAGATATGGTAAAAAATGAGGAAATTAAACTTCATCAGGTACAAAAAAAAATTCTTTGGGCCCCAAAAAAGAGAAAAAACCAACGTCCAAAAACTGGGAAGTGATCATGTCGGAGGATCTCACCCTTTAAGGACCATAAAAATTGTATCAATTTGCATCTGCTAGAAAAAAGACAGGTGGATAAGGGGAAACCCTTTAAAAATAGGGAGGCCAAGGGCCTTTTGACACCCCTTCAGGTCACTTTTTCTATTAGGTGGAATATTGCCCCGCCCCACTAACAGCCCTTTCAAGGCAGGTGAAATTTTCCCACCTAGAAAATGTACAGAGAACTTTTACGGCGCGCCCTTTTAAGGAGATAAAAAAAAACCCAATTATTGGGAGCGTTGGGGGTTCCTAAACCTGTATTCCCCGGAACGCCGGAGGGAGAGATACATGATTAAAATACCTGGAAAAAACCTAGAGGGAAATAGTAACCCAACTTGCACACGAAAATCACCCACTACGAAAACAAAAAGGGCTTGGCAGCGATGCACCCTCCCCCCCAAAGAAAAAAAAGGGGGGGTCACTGCCCCGTTAAGAGACCCTACCCAAAAAGGTCAGGGGCCCGAGACTGTTCAACTGCCTCCCAGAAAACTAAGGGGGGGTTACCAAAAAGGGCCCCCGGCAGTCTTCAAGGTGGCACTGGGCAAGCACCCAAAGTCGTTTTCCGGGGTCAAACCCGGGGTGTGGCTCGTTGTTTTGGGTTTGGGGCCCGCCAGCGCAACGCCCGGTTGATCAGGCTCTGATCACCGGAGGCCTGGTCTCAGACCGGGGGCGGGGGCTTTTACCCCCGGAAACCCCTCCAGGTAAACTCCAGGTATATACTCCATCGCTATCCTATCTATTGAAAATTTTCCCTCCACCCCCTGCTCAAACCCCCCAAACTTGGATTTACCTAATTTTCGAGGGGGTTTTTTGTTTTCACAGTTAAAAATTCTTGCCCCGGGAAAACCACCCCCCTCCTCCAACCCCTGGACCAGCAGGTTATTGCAAACTTTAAAAAAAATCTACACAAAAAAATGTTTCCCCAAGTGCTTGCTGTGGGCCACAGGCACTTGACCATTAAGGGGGAAATTTTTGGGGAGAAAAACTTCAGTCCTCCACTGCTAACCCCCTTTTAGGGATGGCTTGGGAGGCTTCCAGGCTTTTTAACCCCGCCCGGAGAAAAAATTTTGGCCAGATTGTGTCGCAAGAGGGGGTTTTTAAGAAATTGGGGGGGACCCTAATGAGCCCATGTCTGTTTTTAAAATCAAATTTTGGCACTGGGGATTCCATGGGGTTGGATGGGTTTGGAGGATGTGGAAGAATTAGTGGAAGGGCCACAATGAAGAGCTCACCACTGAGGAGGGCCAAGGGGCTTCAGCAGGAAGGGCAAACATCGCCCGCTCAGGGAAACTTGCTGCAGGGAGGTGTTAAAAGAGATGGAAAAAGGTGCCTTTTCAGGGAAATTTAAAAAGGGTTTTTACCCTGTGGGTAAGATGGGGGGCTTTATGGAAAAAAAACATCACCCTAACAAGGTTGTTTTCAGCCCGGTTTTGGGAATGTCAGTGACAAAATCTTGGGCCCTTTTAGGGGAAATGTTAAAGAGACGTCAGAAACAGAGGGTTCTCCACAGGTTTTTTTGTGAGAAGGGGCTCCCGTGACTCTCAAGGTGGTCCTAAATGGCATTAAGAAAAAGAGAAAAAGAAGAAACCCCCGAAAAACAAATTGGGACCCCGAGGGGGTTTTGGAAGGGGGGTTTCCCTTCCAAAATTAAAAAAATCACCCCCTCCCCCTCCAGTTCCTACACTAAGAAAAAATCTCCAAAAAAGGTAAGTGTTAGCTGTTAATGTTTCATTCATTTATTTCCAATTTTATTGTTTATGTTTTACATGATATTTTATTTTAAAAAATTTTTTTTTTTAAATACTTCTGGGGGTCAGGAAAAGGATTAATTTTTATTTTTCATTATTTCTTATGGGGGGAAAAATTTATTCGTATATGTAAATTTTTGTTTTTTTAGTAACGGGGTCCAGGGGTTTGGGTTAATTACGAAAAAACGAGGGACCACTGTAACTTTGGGAGTTAAATCACCACCCCCAGATGGGAGACCAAAAGAAATGGGAAACTTTGCCAGATGGACTATTGTCACACCCTGCGTCATTATGTACTGGAGTGTGATCAAATTAATGAATTTAGAGACAACTCACTCAGAAATGTTCAAGAAATGGCTAAGTATTTTTCCACAGTGGTATTTTGCAGACCATTCTGGAGAAATACCCTGACTTTGCTAGCTGAAAAATAATGCTTTTACAATGTGTGTGTGTGTGTGTGTGTGTGTGTGTGTTTTGTGTGTACTCACCTATTTGTACTCACCTATTTGTGGTTGCAGGGGTCGAGTCCTAGCTCCTGGCCCCGCCTCTTCCCGGTTGCTACTAGACCCTCTCTCTTCCCCGCTCCATGAGCTTTATCAAACCTCGTCTTAAAACTGTGTATGGTTCCTGCCTCCACTACGTCATTTTCTAGGCTATTCCACTGCCTTACAACTTATGACTGAAGAAATATTTCCCTACTATCTCTCTGACTCATTTGTGTCTTCAATTTCCCATTGTGGCCTCTTGTTTCTGTGTCCCCTCCCTGGAACATCCTGTCCTTGTCCACCTTGTCTTTCCACGCAGTATTTTATATGTCGTTATCATGTCTCCCCTGACCCTCCTGTCCTCCAGTGTCGTCAGGCCGATTTCCCTTAATCTTTCTTCATAGGACATTCCCCTTAGCTCTGGAACTAACCTTGTGCAAACCTTTGTACTTTCTCTAGTTTCTTGACGTGCTTTATCAAGTGCGGGTTCCAAACAGGTGCTGCATACTCCAGTATGGGCCTGACAAACACGGTGTACAGTGTTTGAATGATTCCTTACTAAGGTGTCGGAATGCTGTTCTCAGGTTTGCCAGGCGCCCATATGCTGCAGCAGTTATCTGATTGATGTGTGCTTCCGGAGACATGCTCGGTGTTATACTCACCCCAAGATCTTTCTCCTTGAGTGAGGTTTGCAGTCTTTGGCCACCTAGCCTATACTCTGTCTGTGGTCTTCTGTGCCCTTCCCCTATCTTCATGACTTTGCATTTGGCAGGATTAAATTCGAGAAGCCATTTTGCTGGACCAGGTGTCCAGTCTGTCCAGGTCTCTTTGAAGTCCTGCCTGGTCCTCATCAGATTTTAATTCTCCTCATTAACTTCACATCATCTGCAAACAGGGACACTTCTGAGTCTAACCCTTCCGTCATGTCGTTCACATATACCAAAAATAGCACTGGTCCTAGGACCGACCCCTGTGGGACCCCGCTCGTCACAGGTGCCCACTGTGATACATCATTACGTACCATGACTCGTTGTTGCCTCCCTGTCAGGTATTCTCTGATCCATTGCAGTGCCCTTCCTGTTATATGCGCCTGATGCTCTAGCTTCTGCACTAATCTCTTGTGAGGAACTGTGTCAAAGGCCTTCTTGCAGTCCAAGAAGATGCAATCAACCACCCCTCTCTCTCTTGTCTTACTTCTGTTATTTTATCATAAAACTCCAGAAGGTTTGTGACACAGGATTTGCCTTCCGTGAATCCGTTGCTGGTTGGCATTTATACTCCTGTTCCGTTCCAGGTGCTCCACCACTCTCCTCCTGATAATTCTTCTCCATAATTTTGCATACTATACACGTCAATGACACAGGTCTATAGTTTAGTGCCTCTTTTCTGTCTCCTTTTTTGAAATGGGAACTACATTTGCTGTCTTCCATACCTCAGGTAGTTGCCCAGTTTCCAGGGATGTGTTGAAGATTGTGGTAAGTGGTACGCACAACATATCTGCTCCCTCTCTAAGGACCCATGGAGAGATGTTGTCCGGCCCCATTCCCTTTGAGGTATCGAGGGTCCCTTAGCATTTTCTTCACCTCCTCCCCCAATCTGTATGTATGTCGTCCAACACTTGTTGGTGTGGTGTGTGTGTTGGGGGTGTGTGTGGTGTTGTGTTTTTTTTGGGGGGGGGGTGTGGGGGTGTGGTGGGGTTTTGTGTGTGGTGTGTTTGGGGAGTGTGGTGTGTGTGTGTTTGTGTGTTTGGTGTGTGTGGGGTGTGTTTTGGGGTGTGTGTGTGTGTGTGTGTGTGGGGGTGGTGTGTGGGGATTTTTGTGGGGTTGTGTGGGTGTGTGGGTGTGTGTGGGGGTTTGTGGGGGGTGTGGGGTTTAGTGTGTGTGTGTGTGTGTGTGTGTTTTGTGTGTGTGTGTGTGTGTGGGGTTTTGTGTGTGTGTGTGTGGTGTGTGTGTGTGGGGTGTGCTTTCCTTGGGTGTATGCATATATTTGTTACGCTGTGTGAACATGCCCGTGTGTGCCCCCCTGGTGTGGTATGTGTGTGGGGCGGGGCTAGTTTTGGGTGTATGACCCAAATTTAATTTATTTGAAATTTTAACTTTTTAAAAATTGTGCCCAGGGGGGAAAGTTATCAGGGGGGTTCCCATTACTTTTTTAAATTTGTTCAGACTGAAAAACCATGTATGGGAAAGTGAGGTGATTCATTCCCTTCTGTAACTTGCCATGATTGTGACCAGATCTACCTGGAGTTCATTACCTTTGTAACTAGTTCAGCTATCAAAACTTTGGGGTCCAGTCACTGGTCCCATTATGTACCTTTGTAATCTTTTGACTACCGCCCACAGGATGGGTATGGGGTGCATAATAAAGATATTAAACTAAACTGTGTGTGTGTGTGTGTGTGTGTGTGTGTGTGTGTGTACTCACCTAATTGTACTCACCTAATTGTGGTTGCAGGTGTCGAGACTCAGCTCCTGGCCCCGCCTCTTCACTGATCGCTACTGGATCCTCTCTCTCTCTGCTTCCTGAGCTTTGTCATACCTCTTCTTAAAACTATGTATGGTTCCTGCCTCCACTACTTCACTTGCTAGGCTATTCCACTTGCTGACAACTCATGACTGAAGAAATACTTCCTAACGTCCCTGTGACTCGTCTGAGTCTTCAGCTTCCAGTTGTGACCCCTTGTCCCTGTGTCCCCTCTCTGGAACATCCTATCTCTGTTCACCTTGTCTATTCCCCGCAGTATCTTGTATGTCGTTATCATGTCTCCCCTGACCCTTCTGTCCTCCAGTGTCGTCAGTCCGATTTCCCTTAACCTTTCCTCGTACGACATTCCCTTGAGCTCTGGGACTAGCCTTGTTGCAAACCTTTGAACTTTCTCTAACTTCTTGACGTGCTTGACCAGGTGTAGGTTCCAGACTGGTGCTGCATACTCCAGTATGGGCCTAACATACACAGTATACAGTGTCTTGAACGATTCCTTATTAAGGTATCGGAACGCTATTCTCAGGTTTGCCAGGCGCCCGTATGCTGGAGCAGTTATTTGGTTGATGTGTGCCTCCGGTGATGTGCTCGGTGTTATGGTCACCCCAAGGTCTTTCTCCCTGAGTGAGGTCTGTAGTCTTTGTCCACCTAGCCTATACTCTGTCTGCGGTCTTCTTTGCCCCTCCCCAATCTTCATGACTTTGCATTTAGCTGGATTGAATTCGAGAAGCCAGTTGCTGGACCACATGTCCAGCCTGTCCAGGTCTCTTTGCAGTCCTGCCTCATCCTCGTTCGATTTAATTCTTCTCATCAACTTCACGTCATCTGCGAACAGGGACGCTTCAGAGTCTATTCCTTCCATCATGTCGTTCACATATATCAAAAATAGCACTGGTCCTAGAACTGACCCCTGTGGGACCCCGCTCGTAACAGGCGCCCACTGTGATACCTCTTCACGTACAATGACTCGTTGCTGCCTCCCTGTCAGGTATTCCCTTATCCATTGCAGTGCCCTCCCTTTTACGTGCGCCTGATCCTCCAGCTTCTGCACTAATCTCTTGTGGGGAACTGTGTCAAAGGCCTTCCTGCAGTCTAGGAAAACGCAATCTACCCACCCCTCTCTCTCGTGTCTTACTTCTGTTACCTTGTCATAAAACTCCAGGAGGTTTGTGATACAAGATTTGCCTTCCATGAACCCATGCTGGTTTTCATTTATAATCTTGTTCCTTTCCAGGTGTTCGACCACTCTCCTCCTGATAATCTTCTCCATGACTTTGCACACAATACATGTCAGAGACACAGGTCTGTAGTTTAGTGCCTCGTTTCTGTTTCCTTTCTTAAATATGGGGACTACATTAGCTCTCTTCCATTTCTCAGGTAGTTGCCCAGTTTCAAGGGATGTGTTGAAGATTGTGGTTAGAGGCACGCACAGCATCTCTGCTCCTTCTCTAAGGACCCATGGGGAAATGTTGTCCGGTCCCATCGCCTATGAGGTGTCAAGGTCACTTAAGAGCTTCTTCACCTCCTCCTCAGTTGTTCGTATGTCATCCAACACTTGTTGGTATATTCCCTCTTGATGTTCCCTTCTGTGCTGTCTTCCCAGAGCCCTTCCTGTCTCTACTATAAAAACTTCCTTAAATCTCCTGTTCAGCTCCTCACATACCTCCTGATCATTTCTTGTGAGTTATCCACCTTCTGTCCTTAATCTGATCACCTGTGTGTGTGTGTGTGTGTGTGTGTGTGTGTCTGTGTGTGTCTGTGTCTGTCTGTGTGTGTCTGTGTGTGTACTCACCTATTTGTGGTTGCGTGCGTGCGTGTGTGTGTGTGTGTGTGTGTGTGTACTCACCTATTTGTGGTTGCAGGGGTCGAGTCATAGCTCCTGGCCCCCGCCTCTTCTCTGATTGCTACTAGGTCCTCTCTCTCCCTGCTCCATGAGCTTTATCATACCTCACCTTAAAACTATGTATGGTTCCCGCCTCCACTACTTCACTTTCTAGGCTATTCCACGGCTTGACTACTCTATGACTGAAGAAATACCCCTAACACCCCTTTGATTCTCTGAGTCTTCAACTTCCAATTGTGACCTCGGCGTGTCCCATCTCTGAAACACCCCGTTTTTGCCCACCTCGTCTATTCCACGCTATTTTATATGTCTTATCATGTCTCCCGACCCCCCGGCCCCAGTTCGTCAGGCCGATTTCCCCTAAACCTTTTCTTTGTAGGACAATCCCCTAGCTCGGGGACAACTTTTTGCAAATTTTGCATTTTCTCTTTTTTTCCTTGACGTCCCTTGACTAGGTGTGGATTCCAAACTGGTGCTGCTACCCATATGGGCCTGAAAAAATGGTATACAGAGTCTTGAACACTCCTTACTGGGTAGGAATGCTATTGTGGGTTTTGCCGGGTGCCCTTGCTGCGCATTATCTGATTGATGGCGCCTCGGGGAGTATCTGGTTTTTATACTACCCCCAGATCTTTTTCCTTGAGTGAGGTTTGCAGATTTTGGCCCATCTAAACTATTTGTGTCTGCGGTTTTTTTGCCCCCCCAATCTTCATGATTTGCTTTTTGGGGGGGGTTAAATAAAGGGGCCATTGTGGACCAGGCTTTTTACTGTCCAGGCTTTTTGTAGCCCCTCCTGTCCTCACCGATTTGATTTTTCTTAACTTCACATCGTCCGAAAACAAGGACATTTTCTGAGTCTACCCCTTCCCTTATGTCTTTCCCCCTTACCATAAACGCACAGGCCCTGGGGACTGCCCCCTTGGGAACCCGCTTGTCACGGCCCCCCACTTTGACCCTCATCACGTCCCCTACTCTTTTTGCCTCCCTGTAAGGTTTTCTTTTACCCATTGCGTCCCTTTTCCTGTTAGTGTGCCTGACCCTCTACTTTTGCGTAACCTCTTGGGGAAACTGTGTCAAAGGCCTTTTGCAGCCCAAAAAAATGCAGTTGATCCACCCCCCCACCTTGTCTTACTTCTGTCACCTTGTCAAAAAAAACTCAATGGTTTGGGAACAGGATTTTCCCCCCTGAAACCATGTGGTTGTCAATTAACACTTGTTTCTTTCCGGGGCCCAAACCATCCCTCCTGATGATCTTCTCCTGACCTTGCATACTATCACTTAGTATACGGGTCTGTAGTTAGTCCCTCATTTGTCTCCCTTTTTTAAAAATTGGGACTACATTTCCCATCTTCCATACCTCAGGAGTTGCCCAGTTTAAAATATGTGTTGAAGACTTCTTTTAATGGTACACAAATGTCTGTGCTCCCTCTTTAAGGACCCACGGAAGATTTTTTCGGTCCCACCGCTTTGGGGTGTCAAGTTGCATAGCACTTCTCACCTCCTCCTTGGTTATAGTACCCATCCACACTTGCTGGTGCACCCCCCTGCTTTGATTTCCTGAATCCACTGGTTTCCACTTAAATACTTCTTTAAATCTTGTGTTGACTCCTGACAACGCCCCCGGGTCATTTTTTGTGAATTCCTCATCCCCCTTTCCTCAGTCTGATTACCCGGTCCTTACTGTTGTTTTCCTCCCGATGTGGCTGTAAACATTCGGGGCATTTTTACTTTAGATGCTATTCATTTTGTATTGCCCCGAGCCCCCTTCTTATCTGCGCAATTTGTTTTTGGCTCTTCGGGTAATTTTTATTTTCCGAGTTCTCTGTCTTTTTGTCCTTTTCCCTTCTTACACCTAGTTTTTGCCTCCCCCACACCTTTTAGTAACCAAGGGGCTCATTCTGTTCTTCCCATTATTTCGGGTTTCCCCTTTGGGAACAAACCCTCCCCCTGCCCCCCTTTCATTTTGTTGCCACATAGTCCCTCATTTCTTGTACTGGTTTTCCCGTCATTCCCTCTCCCAATGAATGTCTTTAAAAAAGTTCTTTTAAGCCTGGTAGTCCCCCCCTTTTTAGTTTTTTTTTTTCCCACCCCATTCCGCTGCTCTCTCCACTTGGAGCTCAACTATGTAGTCGAAGCACAGAAACCCCAAGACACAGCTCCCCGGGGGCCCTTTTATACATGATATCCCCAATGCAGAACAATCAAGGTGAATACAAAGGGCCGTCTTGCGGGTTTATCTCCCTCTCTTGGTAGTGTCTCTAAAATGTTGATGCAGATTTTTTCCAGTACCCCATCCATCATCTTGGCTCCCATGTTTCGGGACCCCCATGGGGCTCCCGGGTTTTTCCCCTCAATCTCCTTTTGGGTTGAAATCACCCATAATTATAACTTTGCTCCCCCCCCTGTTTTCTCTCCTGGCCACCTCAGCTATGTGTCGACCCTTGCCTGTTGCTCCACTATTCTTCTCTTGGCCCCCTGCATCTGGGGGTTGTACATTTCTGCAATTATCACCCTTTTTGTCCCAAGACTGGATTGTTCCCACTAAATATCCCTTTCGCCCGTGCCATCCATTCCTTTCCTTTTTCAAACCCCAATGGGTTTTTTAAAGGCGTGCAATCCTCTTCCCCCCCTTTTCCCCCTGTCTTTCCTGATGATTTGAATCCGGTGGGGAAAATTGAATTGTTTATTCTGGTAGTTTTTTTTTCGTGAGTGCTATTATTTTGGGGATGTCTCCTTGATTCTTTCACCCCCTCCCCCATATTATTTTTTATTCCATCTGCATTTGAACACCACACCTTAAACTTCTTTTCTAAGTTTGGGTCGGGGAGTGTTTTGGGGGTTTGGGGAAGTGGGACCTGTAAGGAACTAGGGGTGGTTGCTTTTTGGGGTGGAGTTTGAATGCATGGGTGGGGGCATTGGAGGGGGTTGGGTGTTTTGGTTTATAGGTTGGTTGCACGGGGTTGACCGGGTTGAGAGGCTTCTAAGGAATTGTGGGGGAAAGGCTGTTTTGATCTCCGTGTCTGTGATCTCCTGTCTGCTCTCCACCCCCTCTTTTTCCTCCTTTTCGCCTTTTCCCATCTCTCCTTTTTTCTTCCTTTCTGCTTGTTTTCTGTCGCGTCGAGATACACCTTCCTGTATTCCATGTCCCTTAATCGTGCTTCTCCTGCAGGATCCTTTTTCCGAGTCGATTCTTCCCTTGAAGGTCACTCTCACGGCCGGGTTTTTTTTTTTACAAACCCCCCTATTCCCAAAAATTTTTCCAGCGGGGTCATGCTTCTCCTTTGCTTTCATGATGCTTTAAATTGCTTTTTTTCCCCTTTTTTTTCTTCTTCATATGTTTTCCCCCTTAAACTTCCTAGACCCATACACAAAGACTGACCTCACCCTTTCATGCTCCCATGCAACCCCTGGATCTCCTCTTTAAATTTTGATTTCCTCCATTTTTGGAAAGTAACTGCCTTTTTTACAGAAAATCACAAGCCACACTACCTAAACAATCTAAAAGCCTACAGTCTTAATACAACATCATCCTTAAGCAAACATAGATGACCCCTTGCACCCTTGAATCACAAAGACACCCTTCTCCTGCATTTTTCTTACTAAAACCTGGTTTAAGCAGGACACAATAGAAAACTACCCTCTCCCAGATACACAGAAATTTTCAAAACTCAGACCAAACCAATTTTTGGGGGGGGGTTTTGCAATCTTTTACCCTAACCAATTATCTTGTATTGCACCACTTGCTTTAGTAGAATATGGGGAATCATTTTTGCTAATTTTACTGAAAAAAACCCTTAAGACACCTATAACAATGGGTGCCTTTCCCAATACCTCACAAAAACATCCCAAATTTCAGTGAGAAATTAAAGTCACAATAACAAAAAACAGACAAATAATAACACCACCTTCTCTTAGCGGGAGATTCACATAAACCCTGGCTTACTAGATACACCTTAACTGATTTCATAAACAATATACAACACACTTCTCATACCAAAAAAACAAAACCAACCGGGCTCACTGAACAAGTGCAACCATAATAGACCACTATGGACCAATATACTACCCCCCTTTAAATCAGGGAAAATCACAATAGCACTCAGACCCTACCCTACCTTCCTCCTGAAAACATTAATAAACCACCCTTGAAACAACAAAGTCTCATTTGACTCCATGACGAGGCCTCAAAAAGGAATTTCCAAAAACTGACCTAGAATTGTTGACTGGCCTACAGAATTCCCAAGGCCAAGTATTGATGCGGGACGCTTTTTCTTAAAAAATTACTTAGACAAAACAAAAACATTGTCCATAAAAACAAAACAGATCACAAAAAAGGGCTTGGTTTCCCAGGGCAAAACACACCATTCTAAATCCATTGACAAAAACACCAAAATAAAAGCAAATAGACAAGGGTAATACACAAGATATTCTTAAAAACATTCATCATTCTCACAAAAGAATAAAGAAAGCCAAACAACTATACTCTCCCAAATTCACAGACACAAGGAGATATAAAAAAAGACCTGGGAAAAAAAATCCCCCCAGATTTTAGGGGCCCCCCAAACTGAAAAAAAAAAAAAAAAATTGCCTAACAAACCCGAACATTAAAAAGGGATAAAAAACCGCAGGTTGTTAGGTAAGACACAACAACAGTTTGGTATCTTTATTTCGAAACGTTTCGCCTACACAGTAGGGTTCTTTATCGAGTACAGAAAAGTTGATAAAGCAAAGAGACTTAACACGATTAATCAGTCCATCACCCTTAAAGTTTTGAGGTGGTCAGTCCCCCATCTGGAGAAGAGCATTGTTTTTGTAGTCAGACTACAGAACAAACTCTTCCCAGACTGAGGGACTGACCACCTCAAAACTTTTAAGGGGATGGGCGATTAACATCTCAATCTCTTCCTTCTATCAAATTTTCTGTACTCGACTGAAGAAACCTACTGGTTTGGCGAAACGTTTTTAAATTAAATACCTAACTGTGCATATGTGTCTTACCTACTAACTAAACCTAATAAAAACCCAACACCCACTGACACAGCTAACAAGATAAACGACTTCTTCTCAAACCAAAAGGGTCAATCTCGCCAATAAAATCCCACATACTAATGCCCACCGGGGACTACCCCAGATGGAATTTTCCAAACCTTCTTCCTGCACCAACTGGCCCTCGGAGTCACCGAGATTTTAAAAATCACTTAAAAACAACTCAGGGAATTGTCTAATGCCCCCCATTACTGTACAAGCGAGCGGCCCCCCTACCTTTCGCATGCATTTCATTCTTTTTTTAAAAATCACTAAAAAATACACCTTCCCGAAACACCAAGAGGCAAGGGTTACACCAATACAAAAGGGGTGACCCTACAGACTTAAACAACTATAGGCCAATATCAAACTTCCATTGCTATCCAAAATCTTTTTAAAATCGTGCACAGGAGACATATTTATTTAAACACACAAACATACTCAACCCCTCCAAATTTGGGTTTTGGAAAAAAAAAAGCACTAAAATGCAATCATAAAAAATCTAGATCGCTTTACACAGCATTTGGAAAAAAAGGAAAAATCCACTAGAATTTTTTTGACCAAGAAAAGCTTTTTACACAGTAACCCCACATCCTACTCCACAAAAATTGACCATTACGGGATAAGAGGGCCCGCGCTTTCTTTTTTCAAACTTAAAACCCACTAAAGGTAACAGTAGTTACCCTTAAAAAACACACATCAACAACACGGCCACTTGAAAACGAGTTCCGCAGGGAAGTGTCCTTGGGCCCCTGCTCTTTCCCCAAAACATCAATGATCTTCCAAACGACCCAATACCTAACCCATTCTCTTTTTTGACGACACGACATTCATCTCTCACCCAATCTTGCCACCCCCCAAAACCATTGTTAACGAGGGCATCAAAATATCGACTTGGATGACAGCCAATAAACTTATGCTTTAAAAAGACAAAACTACTCTACATGTTTGGTAGCAGACAGGAGTGCCAAAATTTAAAATTTAAAATCGACAACATCAATTACCAACATAAGAGGGAAAAATTCCTAGGCCTATACCCTTTACACAACCTGAATTTTAGCACCCATACCAACCATAACCAAAAAAGTATCCAAAAAATTTGGGGTCCTCTCCCAAAATACGATACACGTGCCGCAAAATGCCCTTTCCACACTATACCACTCATTATTACCATACCTCACCTATCTTTTTGTCTTGGGATAAAATGCAGCAACACACCTAAACCCAAAAATAACCCAAAAAAAAGCTGCAGTAAAATAGTCACTAAATCCCACCCTGGCAACACACCCCCCCACTCTTTTATAATCTAAACTTCTCCCGTTCATACTCCACACCTCGCCTATGGGGTTTTCCCCAAGGCATTTAAAGAGCTTCTTCACCTCCTCCTCGGGTTGTTCGTATGTCACCAAAACACTTGTTGGTATTTCCCTCTTGATTTTCCCCCTTTCTGTGCTGTCTTCCAGACCCCTTCCTGCCCTTTACTATAAAAATTTCCTTTTAAATCTCCTTTTCCCAGCTCCTCACATACCTCCTGATCTTTTTCTTGTGGTTACCAAACCTTTCTGCCCTTTAAATCTGATCCCCTGTGGGGTGTGTGTGGGGTGTGTGTGTGTTTTCTGTGTGTGTCTTGTCTGTCTGTGTGTGTCTGTGGGGTGTACCACCTATTTGGGGGTTTTGCGTGCGTGCGTGTGTGTGTGGGTGTGTGTGTGTGTCCCACCTATTTTGGTTGAGGGGTCGGGGTCAAGTCCCTGGCCCCCCTCTTCTCTAAATTGCTACTAGGTCCTCCCCTTCCTGCTCCATGAGTTTTTAATAAACCCTCCCCCTTAAAACTATTAGGGTTTCCCCCGCCTCCACTACTTCACTTTTTTGCTTTCCAGGGGGGGCTTGACTACTCAAATACTGAAGAATATTTCCTAACACCCTTTTTTGATTCATCTGGGGTCTTCAATTTTCCAATTGTGACCTCTTGTTCTGTGTCCCATCTCTGAAACATCCCGTCTTTGTCCACCTCTCTATTCCACGCAGTTATTTTTTTTATGTCGTTATCATGTCTCCCCTAAACCCCCTGGCCTCCGTGCCCGTCGGGCCCGGGTTTCCCCCAAAACCTTTCTTTTTTGGAAAAACCCCTAGCCGGGGGACAAGTCTTGTTAAAACCTTTTTGCCCCTTTCTCAAATTTCCCTTGACGTGCTTGACTGGGTTTGGGGGATTCCAAACTGGTGCTGCATATCCAGTAGGGGGCCGAAAAAAAGGGGGAACAGAGCCCTTGAAAACCCCTTTTACTGAGGTATCGGAATGCTTTCGTGGTTTTTGCCAGGTGCCCGTATGCTGCGCGGGTTATCTAAATTGATTTTGCCCCCAAGAGATATGCTCGGTGTTATACTCACCCCCCAATTTTTTTCCCTTTGGGAGTAAAGTTTGCAGACTTTGGCCATCAAAAATATTTTGTGTCTGGGTTTCTTTGCCCTTCCCCAATCTTAAAAAAATTTGCTTTTTGGGGGGGTTAAACTCAAGGACCCAGTTGCGGGGACCAGGTTTGGGTAGCCTGCCCGGGGTCTCTTTGTTCCTGCTGATCCTCTCCAAATTGTTTATTCTCATTTTTCAAAATCGTCCGAAAACAAGGACATTTCTGGTTTTATCCCTTCCTTTATGTCTTTCACATATCCCAAACGCACGGGGCCCTAGGACTGCCCCCCTGTGGAACCCCGCTTGCAAGGCCCCATTTGACCCCTTCATAACGTACCATGACCGTTTTTGCCTCCCTGTAAGGAAATTCTCTTATCCATTGCAGTGCCTTTCCTGTTATGTGTGCCTGTCCTTAGCTTTTGCAGAACCCTCTTGTGGGGAAAACGGGTGTCAAAGGCCTTTTTGCAGCCCAAAAAAAAAATGCATTGATCCCCCCTCTAAACCTTTTGGGTCTTCCCTTCTGCCCCCTTTTGTCATAAAAACTTAATAGGTTTGTGACACAGGTTTTTCCCCCCCTGAAACCATGCGGGTTTTGTAAAATTTTTAACACTTGTTTTTTTTCCGGGTGCTCAACCACTCTCCCCCTGATGTTCTTCTCCAGACCTTGCAAAAATATAAAATTTAGTGTACAGGTCTTAGGTTAGTGCCTATGTCTGTCCCCCTTTTTAAAAATTGGGATTTACATTTGCCATTTTTCCATACCTCGGGGAGTTCCCGTTTCAAATAAATTTTGTTGAAGTCTTGGGTTAATGGTACCACAAGTCTGTGCCCCCCCCTTTAAGGACCCACGGAGAGATTTTGGGTCGGGTTTCCCACCGCCTTTGAGGTGCCCAATTTTCGCATGGGCAGCTTCTTCACCTCCCCCTTGGTTAAAATGTCCCCTAAAACCACACTTGTGGTGCCCCCCCCTTTGTTTTGGGTTTTCCTAAAATTTCCTACGGGTTTTCCCACTTTTAAATACTTCTTTAAATCTTGGGTTTTGAGCCCCTGAAAAAACCCCCCCCGTCTTTTTCTTGTGAATTCCTCATCCCCCTTTCCCCTCAGTCTGATTACCGGGTCCTTGACTTTTTTTTTCCCCCTGATGTGGCTGAAACAAAAAGCTTCGGGTCAGTCTTGCCCTTTTAGTTTGCAAAATGTCTTTTTTCGTATTCCCGCTGACCCTCCCTTTTATCGCGCTATTCGTTTCTGGCTCTTGGGTAATCCTTTATTTTCCTGATTTCTCTGTTTTTTCTGTACCTTTCCATTCTCTAGTAAAACCTATTTTTTTCCCTTTCCCTTTACCCCTTTGAGTAAAACCAAAAGGACCATTCTTTTCTTCCCATTATTTCTGTTTCCCTTTGGGGAAACCCAAACCTCCCCTTTCTGCCTCCTTGCATTTTTTTGCCAAAATAGCCCACCCTTTCCCTTGTACGGGGTTTTCCCCTTCATTTCCCCTTTCTCCCAATGAATGCTTGAAAGAACCCCTTCAAGCCTGAGTAGCCCCCCTTTTTGTATTTTTGGGTTTTTTTTCCCACCCAAATTCCTGCTGCCCCTCTCCACTTGGAGCCAACTATGTAGTCGAAGCACGAACCACATGATAAACTACTCCCGGGGGCCCTTTTCATACTGAAAATCCTCAATGTCAGAACTCCCTAAAAGGTGAAAAAAGGGGTCCAGTCTTGCTGGTTCATCCTCTCCTCTCTCTCTGGGTTAGTGTTTTAAAAATTTGTTGATCCCATGATGTTTTCCAGTCCCACATCCATCATTTTTGGTTTCTCCATGTTTCGGGACCCCCATGGACTCCGGGTTTTTCCCCCAGCCCCAATTCCCCTTTGTAAATTGAAATCCCCCAATAATTAGTAACTTTGCTCCCCCCATGTGTGCTCTCCTGGCCCCCTAAAGCTAGTGTGTGGGACCTTTGCTTTTGTTGCTCTCATCTTATTTTCTCTTGGCCTCCTGTTTTTTCTGTGGTGGGTTGACTTTACTGAAATTTTATCCCCTTTATGCCCAAAGCTGGATTGCCCTACTAAGTAGTCCCTTTGGGCCCTGCCATCCTTTCCCTTTTCCATTTTTTTTAAAAACCCCCCAATGGTTTTTAAGGGAGCATGCAACCCCTTTTCCCCCCCTCTTCTCCCTCTGTCTTTTTTTTTGATGTTTTTGTACCCGGGTGGAAAAAAAATCTGTTATTATTCTGGTGAGTTTTGTTTTTGTGATTGTATTATGTATGGGGAGTCTCCTTGTTTTTTTTCCGTACCACCCCTCTACTTATTTTTTATTCCATCTGCATTTTACCCCCACACCTTCAACTTCTTTTCTAAGATTGTGGTCAGGGGGTGTTTGGGGGTTGGGGGAAAATTTGGGAGACCTGAAAAGGGAAAATAGGGGTGGTTGCTGTTGGGGGTGGAGTTTGAAAATGCAGTGGGTGGGGGCTTTTTGGATGGGGTATGGGTGTTTTGGTTTATAGTGTTTGGTTTGCACGGGGGTTGACCTGGTTGAGAGGCTTCTATGGGGAGTTGTGGGGGGCTGTATTTGATTTTCCCTGTGTTTTGGAAAATTCCTGTTTTCTTTCCATCCCCTCTCTTTCCCCCCTTTTCCCCTTTGTACCATTCTCTCTATTTTTTTCCCCTTTCGGCTTGTGTTCTTCGCGGTCGAATAAAACCTTCCTGAAATGTGCCATTTTTCCCTTTTTTAAATCGTGTTTTTCCCCTGCAGGACCCTGTTCCCGAGTAAATTCTCCCTTAAAGGTTTTTGGCCTTTTTTTTAAATTTCTCCTTTCCGTTCACTTGCATAGCCGGGGTTTTTCTTCTTTTTATTTTTTTCCAAATTTTTCCCCTTAAAACCCCAGAATAAAAAAACCCCCCTTTTACCCCCCCCCACCCCTACGTTTCCCCCAAAAGCCTCAAAAGGCTTAACCCCAAGCATTCCCTCTCTCCCCTACCCGGCAAAAAACACTATTCCCCCTTAAAACCCTTTAACTAAAACATTTGCATTTTCGGGGGCAAGCGGGTTGCCCCAAAGGGAAAAAGTAAAATCCAAAAAAGGGGGGGAGGAAACATATCCCCGAAGAAGGGAAAAAGGGTTTTTGCCTTTTAAAAAAACCTTAAGACTTTTAAAAATCTCCCTTTTAACCTCCCCAAAAATAAACCCCCTAAAAAACCAAACAAACAAAAATAATAAAAATTTTTGGGGTTTTAAACCCCGTTTCTGGACCCCTTAACCAAAACAAAAAAAACCCCCCAAAAACATCTCCCCGGGGGGGGACCAATGAAAAAGGGACCAAAAACAGAAACAGGGGAAATCCCCCAAAGTTAACCCAACCCCCCCACAAAAAAAACCAATTGTTTGTTTTTTAGTTTGAGGGGGTTGGGGGAAATAAAGGGGGGGCCCGCTTTGGAAGGTTAGCGGACGTTTTCTTTCAAATTTATTAGAAAAAAAAATTTTAAAAAACAAAAAAGAAAAAACAATTTTCCCTTGGTAAAAAATTTTAAAATATTCAAAAAACCCCTTAAAAAAGCTTTAAGAAAAACAATAAAAAAATTTTCTTAAATTTTACAGTTTTGTAAAAAAGGAAACCCAAAATTTCCTGAGTTTTCACGCAAAGGGGAATTAAAAAAGAAAAAACCCCCGATTCTAGGGAAAAAAATTAAAAAAAAAACCAAAAATATGTCCAATTCCCCTTGTTAAAAGGAAAAACCAAAGGGGTAAAAAATATAAAAACTTTGTTCTTTTTTTCCAAATTTTACAAGTATTTTTCTTCAGACGGGAAAAATTGATAAACAAAAGGGGAAAAAGAGAAAGTAATTAAAATTTTGGGGGTCTTTAGCAAAAGGGATTTTTTGACAATTAGAAATTTTCCCCCGATAAAAGAAAAAAAATTTAAAAAAAAAAATTTTAAATTTTTGGTTTATTTTTTGCCGAAAAAATATTTGGGGGAAAAGGGTTTTTAAAATTAAGCCAACGTTCATTTTTCTTCCTCTTCCAATTGGGAAAAACACTTCCCCATACAACTAAAAGTAAATTTTTTAAACCCAAGGAGCTAAAAAAACCCCCAAATAAAGGACCGGGGCTCCCAAAGGGGGAAAAAATTTTCTAAAAAAACTACCCTTTTTTCCCCAATTAAAAGCCTTAAAAAAAATAAATTTTCCCCCAAGATTTTACAAATATCCTTTGCACACATTAAAAAAGTCAAAAATCCCCCTTCCCCAAAAATACTCAGGTTTAAATTACACTAAAAAACCCTCTCTTTAAAAAAAGGGAAAAAATTAATTTTTTTCCCAAATTTTGAAAAATGTAAGGGTTATATTTTTTAAAAAAAAAAATTAAATAATTTTGGGGAAAGGAAAAATGAAAAGGGAAATTAAAACAATTTTTTGTTAAAAAAAATATAGGGAATTATTAAAAAAAAAATTTTTAAAGTAAAATTTAAAATTAAATTTTAGGTTAAAAGGGAAATTTTTTTTAAAATTTTATTTTGGAAAAATTTTTAAAAAATTGAAACCCAATTATTTAAGGGGGGGGTTTTAATTTTATATTTGAAAAGAAAAAAACTTTTTAGACAAGAATTAAAAATTTTGTTTAAAATTTTTAAAAAAAAAAATTGGGATTTTAAAAAATTTTTTAAATAAAAATTACCCCATAATTTTTTGGAGCAAAAGGATGGTTTCACAACACCTAAAAGATTTTTGGGGAAACTGGCCCTTTCCCAAAATTTTCCCCCTATTCTCCAAAAAAGGCCAAAAATTGTATTTGATACAAAAAGACCCAAATTTTTCTAACAAATTACTTAACCTTTCCCCAAACTAAATTTTTGTTTTATAAAAACAAAACAATAAAAAAACAAAAACCCCTTTAAGGGTTCCCCCTTTGGGGCAACCACCCCCATTTCTGAAAAATTCCCCATTTGACCCAAAAAGGAAAACAAACCTTTAATAATAAAAGCCAATTTTTTATAAGCCCCAAGGCAAAAAATACACAAAATTTTTAAAACACATTCCCCATTCCACAAAATTTAAAAACAAGAAAAAGGCCCAAAAACTAACACCCCCTGGGGAACCAGAACTGGGGAAATTAAAAAAAAACCTTAAAAAACATTTTTCTTTTTCCCTCAAAAATCAAAAATGGGGACCTTCAACAACAAAAAAAAAAAAACCAGAAAAAAAATTTTGAACCCCAAAAACCCTTTAACATTTCCCCAAAAAAAAGGTTAATTTAAACTACCAAACGGGATTTTGCCTTGGGAAAAAGGGAACCAATTATCAAAAGTTTTTTTTTTTTTTTTTTTTTGGAAAACCCTTCCCCCCAACGGGGTAAAAGGTTTTCCCCTTTAAAAGGTCCCCGGGGGTTTTTAACCCAAAATTTTTTAAAAAGAAACAGAAAACCCCCTTTGAACACGAATTAACCCCGGTTCCCCCCTCCCCCAACCTTAAAAGTTTTTGGGTAAACCCCAAAAAGCCTAAGGTTTTAAAAACCAATTTTTTTCCCCTTATCCTTCAAACAGTCAACTCCGCGGGAAGGGCCCCTGCCCCAAAAACCCCCAAAACCCCTTTGGGGGATCCCCGATTCCTTCCCTTTAAAAGGTCTTTTTTGGCATTTTTTTCCTTTTCTTACTGACGAAAAAACCTTTCCTGTTGGCAACGTTTTTGAAATTAAAAAATTTTTAAACCCAAAACTTGTGCATTTTTGTGTTCTTCCTAACTTAATAAAACCCCCCATAATTTTAAGACAAAAACCCTACTTTCCCCCTTGAAACCAACACAAACCCAAGATTAAGGCCCCTTCTTTTTCCCAAAAAAATTCAATCCCCCCGCCCAATAAAAATCCCCCCTACAAAAGCCCCCACCCCCCAACAAAACCATATAATTTTTTTTTCCCAAATTCCCTTTTTCCCCTTTAATTTTTTTTTGCACCCCCCCTTAACCCCTTCCGAAAGGGTTCCCCGAGATTTATAAAAGGCCACTTAAAAAAAACCCCCAGGGGAATCCCGTTTAAATGTTTCCCCAAAACCCTTTAAAATTTAAAAACAACCACGGTCCCAAAATTTTCCTTTTTCCCAACCCTTTTTTTATTAAAAAAATTTTTTCTCCACTAAATTTTATCCCCTTCCCGAAAAACTTTTAAAGTTGGAAATTTTACCCCAAATCCCTTTAAATTTGGGGAAGGGAACCCCCCTTTAAAACCCTTTTTAAACCCTAAACCCAAAAATTTATTTCAAAACTTTCCCATTGAGCCCAATCCAAAATTTTTTAAAACCCCGAGCACCAAACCCTTTATCAATTTTTAATTAAACCCCCAAAACCCCAAAACTCAAACCCCCCAATTTTTTGGATTTTTTGGAAAAAAAAAGCATTTTTAATTTGATTTCCCCAATCAAAAAAAATTCCCCAAAATCCCTTTACCCCATTTTTTTAAAATTTTTAAAATACCATCAAGGGAAATTTTTCCTTGCCCCCCTTTAAAAAAGGCTTTTCCCCCCAAAATTTTAGACCACAAAACAATTCCAAATTTCCACAACTTCCCAATTCCTATAAATTTTTTTCCCCCTTCCTTTTTTTTCCAAATTTCTTATTTTTTTTAACTAAAATTTTTTTCCGGGTTTTTTTTGTTAAAATAAAAACCTTTTTTCAACAAAAGGGTTGAAAACTTAATTCCCAGGGTTTTTCCTTGGGTTCCCCTTTCCCCTCTTCCTCATTTTTTCCCTAAATTGACCCCTTAAAAACTTTTAAAAACCTAAAACCCCATTTTTCTTTTCCTAACCACAAACGCTTTTCCCCTCTTTCCCCCTTTTTTGCCCCCCAAAAAACCCCTTTTAAGGTTAACAACTTTTCCAAAATTTCGCCCCTTGGGAATGCCCAAAAAACCTTAATGTTTTTAAATTTTCCCCAAAAACCCTCCTCTCTTTTTTTTTTAAACCCCCAAGATGCCTTTTCTTGCCCCAAAACACCTTTTACCCGGGGGACAAATGGGGGCCAATTCCCTGTTATATTTTGGGGCCCCCAAAAACCTTAATTTACACCCTAAATTAATCACTTTTTAACCAAAAAAAATCCAAACTATTGGAATTTCGCCCTCCAAAAATTTTTTTTTTATCCCAAAATTTGAACCAAAAAAACCCTTTTTAAAAATTTTTAACCCAAACCTTCCCTTATCTTTTGCCCCTTGGCCCCCCCAAATTTAACCTAAAACCCCTTTTAAAGCCCTTTTTAATTTAACCCCCCCCAAAAATTTTCCATTGGAAAGCCCCACACATTAAATCCCCAAAAATTGGGGCCCCCCCCGCTTCCTCCTTTTTCCATGAATCCCCTTTTTTTTTCCCCCTTCCGCACCCAAACCATTTTAATACAAAACTTGAATTTAAAATTTCTACTCCTCCTTCCAAATATAAAATGTTCCCAAAAATGCCCCCTTTCCCTTTGTCTCTTCCAGAACCCCAGTTTAATAAATTTTTTTCCCCCCACAAACTCCCCCTACCCCTTCCCATTTTTTTTCCCTTTCCAAAAAATTCTTTCTTTCAAACCCAAAATCTGGGAAAAACCCACTTTTAACCACAAAGCAACCCTTTTTATAACCTTCCTTTTTTTTTTAAAAAAATTTTTTTAAAAGGGGAAAACCCTTTCCCCCTTTTAACCCTAACGAAACCCCCTGGGGGTTACCAAAAATTTTTTCCATTTCCCCCTTTTGGGACCATAAAGAAATAAAAAAACCAATCTTTAAAAAAAGGAAAATCCAAATGTTTTATAATATTTAACTTTGTAATGTGCCAAAAAAAAGCAAATTTCCCTTTACAAACGTTTTATACAGAAAAAAAACCCAAATTTGTAATTTTTAAAATAAAGAAAAAACCCTAAGTCTCCCCGAAATCCCCTACCATGCTGGGCGTTCTAGTGGTTCACTCTGTAAAAATTATTTAACCCTACTTTGAAAAAAAAACCACAAAAAACCAAAAATTCGAAAATTTTCAACTTTGAAATTCTTTTTAGAGAAAAAAACCTTTGAATTTGAATTTAAATTAAATTTGCATTTTTTCCCTTTCTTCAGTTTCACTAGCAAATTGTATTTGGGGCTCAGTGGCCTGTCTTTTTTCCCTTCTCGGCATTCCCGGGGCTCTGCTGTGGCTTTTTTGGGGCCTCCACATTTTAGCTTCGCTTTTCTTTTACTACACCCCTCCACTGATTGAGCTTCTCCATGCAGTTTTGCTCCTTTTTTCCCTACAGTCCCCTTATTTGTGACTGAGGGTAGCGTCTCTGTTGTCAACCCCAAAAATGTTTTTTAAAGTTCTTTAGGCTTTTTTCAGATTTTTTCGGGTTCCCCATTTTCTAAACTCTGTACCCGGGCCCTCTGCTGCTTTGTTTTGCCCCCTCCCACTTCCTGCTTTCCATTTCTACCCCTTTTCTTCCATTCTTTAAATCAAAAGTTCTTCTAGTTTTTTTTCCCCATTAAATGCCCCCTTTTTGTGAGCTTTTGCTGCCAATCTTCCTTTGCAGTTTCATCCTCCTGTCCCCTTGGTTTTTTTTTGTTGGGTCTCTGGGCCCAAAACCCCTTTTTGGGTTTTAAACCTGAATTTTCCTAGGGGTGGGAAAAAACCCATGTTAATTTTTGTATGTTAGGTTAGTAATTTTGTATGTCAAGTGTGGGGGGGGGAGGAAAAGGAGGAATGTGGCTATTGTGAGAGGGGGTGGGGAGGGGGAGGGGAAAGGAGAATGAAGCAAGTGGGGTGAGTGGGAGATGGAGAGGGGGAAGGGGGGAGAGGTGGGGGGGGAGGGGGGAAAGAGGGAGGGGGAGGGAAATTTTTAGGTGAAGGAGTTTAGATGTGGGGGGGGGGGGGATGTATGTGTGAGTCTGGCAAAAGTGTGGGTTTTTTGTGGGTGTGTGTGTGTTGTTTTTGTGTGTGGGGGGTGGTGTGTGTGTGTGTGTGTACTCCCTATTGTACTCACCTATTTTGGTTGCAGGGGTCGAGTCAAAGCTCCTGGCCCGCCTCTTTGCTGGTTGGGTACTAAAGGGCCCTCTCTCCCCGCCCCCTAAAATCTTTTCATACCTTTGCCAAAAACTATGTTGGGTTCCCGCCTCCACTACAAACACTTTTTTAGTCCCAAATTCCCGGCCTTACTACTCTAAGACTGAAGAAAAATAATTCCTAACATCCCTTTGATTCAACTGATCTTTTAACTTCCCAAATTTTGACCTCTTGTTTTCTGTGTCCCAGCTCTGGAACATCCCCTCTTTGGGCCCCCCTTTGTTATTCCGCCCTTATTTTATATGTCCCTTTCATGTCTTTCCCCGACCCTCCCTTTCCCCCCAGTGGTCAGGTGATTTCCCTCAACCTTTCTTCGTAGGACAATCCCCCTAGCCCCTGGGGGCTAGTCTTTTTGCAAAACCTTTTGCACTTTCTCTAATTTCTTTAGGTGCTTGGCTAGGTGTGGATTTCCCAAAATGGTGCTCATAAAACCCGTATTGGGGCCCGGGAAAAGATGGTAAAACCCTTTTTAAAAAGAATCCTTACTGAGGTATCGGAAGCTATCCATTTAAATTTGCCAGGGGCCCCTAAGCTTTCAGCAGTTATCTGATTTATGGGGGCCTCGGAGATATGCTCCGGGGGTTTACTCACCCCCCGATCTTTTTCCTTGAGTGAGGTTTGCAAATCTTTTGGGCCCTCTAAAAAATATTGTGTCTGCGGTCTTCTTTGGGCCCCTTCCCCCCAAACTTCATACTTTGCATTTTGGGAGGGGTTTTAAAATTTAAGGGCCATTTCTGGACCCGGCTTGTAGCCTGTCCAGGTTTTCTTTGTAGTTCCCGCCCGTCCCCTCCGATTTGTTTTTCTCAATTAAAATTACATCATTGCAAAAAAAGGACACTTTTTGGGTCCATCCCTTCCGTTATGTCCCTTTAAAATATACCCAAAAACACAAAAGGTCCTAGGGCTGACCCCGTGGAAACCCCCCTTGTCACAGGGCCCACTCTGGGCACCCTCGTCGCGTACCATGACTCGTTGTTTCCTCCCGCGATATTCTTGATCCATTGCAGTGCCTCCCTGTTATGTGTGCCTGGGCCTCTAGCTTTTGCAGTAAAACCCCTTGTGAAGGAAAATGTATGAAGGCCTTCTTTTCAGCCAAAAAAATGCAGTCCCCATCCCCCCTCCTCTCCCTTGTCTTACTTTTGTCACCTTGTCATAAAACTTTTAGTAGGTTTGTGAAAAAAAGGGTTTCCCCTTCCCCCCGAAACCGTGTGGTTGTTTAATTATACACTTGTTTCTTTCCAGGGGCCCCACCACTCTCCTCCTGATGATTTTCTCCATGACCTTGCAATTATACACATTAGTGATACAGGTCTGTAGGTTTTTGTGCCCCATGTTCCCGTCTCCCTTTTTTAAAAATTTGGGGCAAAATTTTTCCATTTTCCCCTACCTCAGGGACTTGCCCCTTTCAAAAATGTGTTTAAAAATCTTTGTTTTAATTTGGGTCACCCCAATATTTCTGCTCCCTCTTTAAAGGGAAAAAGGGGAGATGTTGTCTGGTCCCCCCGCCTTTGAGGTGGGAAAATTCGCATAGCAGCTTCTTTTTACCTCCTCCTTGGTTTTTAGGGACCTCTTTCCCGCCTTGTGGTGGGCCCCCCTTTTTCTGATTTCTTGGAGTCCTACTGGTTTTTTCCACTGTTTTAAATTCCCCCCCCCCCCTTTTAAAACTTGTGTTGAGGGTCCCTGACAAACCTCTCGGTCGATTCTTGTGAATTTCCCCATCACCCTTCCTCAGTTAAATTTCCTGGTCCTTTACTTTTTTTTTTTCCTCCTGATTGGCTGTACAACAGCTTCGGGGCAGTCTTTACTTTTGATGCTATGTCATTTTCTATTGCTCTGAGCCTCCTTCTTTTCTTGCATATTTCGTTTTTTGGCTTTTTCGGTGGGTTTCTTTTTTTTTTCCTGATTTTTCTGTCTTCTGTACCCTTTTTTCCCTTTTTCTAGTAAAAACCTAGTTTTTCCTCCCTACCCTTTGGGTGAAAACCCAAAGGGCTCGTTCTGTTCTTCCCCTTAATTTTTTGTTTCCTTTGGGAAAAAAACCCTTCCCCTGCCTCCTTGCTTTTTTTTTATAAATAGTCCACATTTTTTTGTCCCGGTTTTTTTTGCAGTTCCCCCCTCCCACTGAAAGCTTGGGAAAAAAAATTCCCCCTGCCCGAGTTTGTTTCCCCCCCCCTTTGGGAGTTTGGTTTTTCCCCCCTTTCCTGCTACCTCTCCCTTGGGGCTCAAAATATGTAGTCGAAGCACAGAACCACATGATCACTAGCTCCCCCGGGGCCTTTAAAATGATCCCTGATGTCCGAAATATCCCTGGTGAAAAACAAGGTTCAACCCCTTTCTGGTTCATCTCTTCCCCTTTTTCTTTGGGAAATGTCTCTAACATGTTTTATGCATTTAGGTTTTCCAGTACCACATCCATCTCTTGGGTCTCCCTGTTTTTGGGACCCCCCTGGAGCTCCAGGGTTTTTCCCCGCAATCTCCTTGTGAATTTAAAAAACCCCCCATAAAAAGTAACTTTTCTCCCCCCAAGTGTGCTTCCTGGCCAAAATCGCTAGTGTGTCCATCATTGCTCCGTTGTTTTCCATCGTATTTTTCTTTTTTGGCCCCCTGCAGTTCGTGGTTTGGGGGGGACATTACTGCAATTATCACCTTATTTTCCCTCAGGGCTGGGGTTGTTCCCACTAAATATCCCCCTTTTTCCCGTGCCACCCCTTCCTTCCTTTTTCCCCCAAAACCCCACCGGGGTTTTTTAAAGAGCAGTGCAACCCCCTCCTCCCCCCCTCCCCCCCTCTGTCTTTCCTGAGGATTTGATATCCCGGGTGGAAAAAATTGAAACTTTAAAAGTTTAAAAAGGGCCAAGGCAACTAATGTGACATTTATTGTTTAACGTTTCGCTCTCCAGGGCTTTATTTAAGCCTTACAAACAATACATGGACACAGAGGGTATATAAAGGCTCAGAGTGAGGTGAAAAACTAGTGGGGGTACCATTTCGATGTTCCTAGTGGTAGTAGTAGTAAGATAGTTTTGGTGTGACAAAAGGGAATTAAAATTTGTACTGAAATAAAAGGATATAAAAGCTATTACTTGGGTAACATAAAGTAATTTGCTTTTAAATCCCTTTTACTCCTGACGAATTTAATTTTCTTTTTTTCACTACCCACTTTCTTCTACTATACTACCAAATTGTGAACAACGAAAAAGGGACCTCCCTAGTATTAACCTCACTCTGAGCCCCTTTTATACCCCCTTTGTCCAGGGATTGTTTGTAAAAGGGTTGATAAAGCTCCCGGAGGGGCGAAAAGTTTTCTACAATAAATGTCACTTTGTTGGGACTTGGGGTCCCCTTTTTCTTTACAAAATTGCGGTAAATTTACCAAATTTTTACAAAATTGAATCGTTTTTATTCTGGTGAGTTTTGTTTCTGTGAGTGCTATTAAAGTCTGGGGTTTTCTCTTTGATTCTTTCGTGCCACTCCTTTTTAATTGTTTGTTATTTTAAACTGCAATTTTTTTAAACCCACCACCTTCAAAATTCTTTTTAAGCTGGGGGTCTGGGGTGTATTGGGGTTTGGGGGAAGGGGGGAGACCGGTAAGGAACTATGGGTTTTTTGCTGTGGGGGGGGAGTTTGGGAATGTATGGGGGGGGGGCATTGGATGTGGCATGGGTGTTTTGGTTTAAGGGGTTTTGGTTTTCACTGGGGTTGACCTGGTTGGGAAAGGGTTTTATAGGAAATTGTGAGGGAGGCCCCGTATTTTATCTTCTTCCTGGGCTGGGATCTTTCCCGGTGTGTTTTGTGTGTGTGGTGTGTGTACTCACCTATTTGTACTTTACCTATTTTTGGGTTGAAAGGGGGCGAAATCCTTGCTCCCGGCCCCGCCTCTTTACCCCCTTTGCTACTAGGCCCTCTCCCCTTTTCCCCCCCTCCATGAGCCCCTTTTTCAAACCTCGTTTAAAACTTTGTATGGTTTCCCGCCCCCCACTACGTCAATTTCTAAGGGTATTTTTCCCTTGGCCCTTTCAACTCTTTACTGAAGAAATCTTCCCAATATCTCTCTGACTCATTTGGTCTTCAAAATTTCCCAAATTTTGGCCCTTTGTTTTGTGTCCCCCCCTGGAAAATTTCCCGTCCTTGTCCACCTTGTCTATTCCCCCCAGTATTTTAATTTTTCTTATTTATTTTCTCCCTGGGCCCTTTATGTCCTCCAGTTCGTCAGGCCCATTTCCCTTTTAAACTTTCTTCATTTGGACATTCCCCCTTTCTCTGGAACTAAAACCCTTTTTGCAAAATTTTGTAACTTTCTCTAAATTTCTTGGGCGTTTTATAAAGTGCGGGGTTTCCAAAAAAAGGTTTCTCATCCCCCAGTAGGGCCGACATACACGGGTTTAAAATGTCTTGAATTTATTTTCCCTTACTAAGGGGTCGGATGCTGTTCTCAGGGTTTTCCAGGCGCCCATATGCTGCAGCAGTTATCTGATTGATGTGTGCTTCCCGGGGACATGTTTGGGTTTTAAAATCACCCCAAGATCTTTCCCCCTTGGGGGAGGTTTGCAGTCTTTGGCCAACCCCGCCTATAAATCTGTCTGTGGTTTCTGTGCCCCCTTTTTCCCATCATCAAAACTTTGCAATTTTTGGGGGATTTTTAAACCGAGAAGCCTTTGCAGGACCAGGTGCCAGCTTTCCAGGTCCCCTTTTAAGTCCTGCCTGGGCCCCATCAATTTTTAAATTTTCCCCATTTAACCCCCACCTCATCTGCAAACAGGGGAACTTCTGAGTCTAACCCTTCGTCATGTCCTTTTCCCTATTTTCCCCTTTTGGGACCCCCCTCGTCACAGGTGCCCCCTGTGATACATTATTTTCGTACCATGACCCCGTTGTTGCCCCCTTTCAGGGTTTTTCTGATCCTTGCAAATGCCCTTTTCCCGTTATATGCGCCTGGGTGCTCTAGCTTCTGCACTAATCTCTTGTGAGGAAAAGTGTCAAAGGCCCTTTTTTTGCAAATTAAGAAATGCAATCAACCCCCCCTCCTCTCTTTCTTACTTCTGTTATTTTAAACATAAAATCCAAAGGTTTGGGGACACAGGGAATTTTTTTCCTTCCCTTTAATCCGTGCTGGTTGGGATTTTTACTCCGTTCCGTTCCAGGGGCTCCACCACTCTCCTCCTGATAATCTTCTCCATAATTTTCCCTAAATATCACGTCAATGACAAAAGGTCTAAGTTTATGCCTCTTTTTGTCTCCTTTTTTGGGAAAAAGGGGAAAATACATTTGCCGTCTTCCCTACCTCGGGAGTTGCCCGTTTTTCCCGGGAGTGTTTTAAGATTGTGGAAAATGGTAGCCAAAAACATACTGCTCCCTCTCTAAGGGGCCCCCCGGAGAGTTTTGTTCCCGGTTTCCCTTTTCCTTTTAGGGGATCGTGTCCCTTTGCAGTTTTTTTCACCTCCTCCTCACTGTATTTTATGTCGTCCAACACTTTTTTGGGGTAATTTCCCTTGTTGGTGTCCCCCCTCGGTCCTTTTCCCCCCCGGTCCTTCCTTTTCTACTGTAAATTAAATTCCTTAAATTTCGTTTTTTGAGCTCCTCCCCACCTTTGATCGTTTTTTGTGAGTTCTCCACCTTCTTTTCCCCAGCCCTTTTACCTTGGGCCTTGACTGTTGTCTTCCCCCTTAAAAAGGCATACAGCAGTTTTTGGGTCAGATTTTTTACTTTGATGCATGTCGTTTTCTACTTTCCCCCTGGGGCCCCCCCCCTTATCTTTGGGATAATCGTTTCGGCTCTTTTACAAAACTCCTTGTTTTCCCGGGGCCTTTGCCTCCTGTAAAACCCTTTTTCCCTTCTCTGTTGCACTTAGTTTTTGCCTCCCTCACCTTGGGGAAACCAAGGACTCCCTTTTTGGGTTTTTCCCATTATTTCCGGTTTTCCCCTTTGGGGAAAAAAAACTTTCCCCCCTTTCCCCCTTGCACTTTGTTTTCCACATATTCCATCCCTCTCGTGTTTTTGTGTGTGTGTTTTGGGGTGGTGTGTTGGTTTTTTGGTTTTTTTGTTGGTGTGTGTGTGTGTGTGTGTGGGGGTGTGTGTGTGTTGATTTAACAATCAAATTTTCACCAATAACTCACTACAGTTGTGACCCCGGGGGTGGGGAAATGTGAATTGCTCCCTTACACTATAATTTGTTTTTGAAAGGGAAACCATGTATAAAAGTAAAAACCAAATTTTTACAACTCATTTCCTTTGTAACTTTTGAGCTCATTACCTTTTTACCAGTTTCAGCTATCAAAACTTTGGGGGCCCAAATCCCTGGGGCCCCTTATTAAAACCCCTGTAACTGTAAATAACCCCTTTTTAAATTGGTTTATGATTGTGGGCCAGAACCCCAAAAAGGAATTCATTACCTTTGTAAAAATTTTGAGTTCAATTTCCTTTGTAAATTGTGAGTTCATTACCTTTGAAAAATTTTGAGTTCGTTACCCCTTTGGGAAAATTTTGAGCTCATTTTTCCTCTGTAACTTGCTCCCGTATCAAAACTTGGAGCCCGTCCCCCGGACCAAATTTGTTTCCTCTGTAACTTTTTACTACCGCCCACCCGGATGGGTATGTGGTGACCACCGCCAACAGGAAAGGGGATTTGGGGACCCACCGCCCCCAGGAAAGGGTATGTGGTTTAAAATACCGCCAAAAGGGGGTATGTGGGGACTACCCCCCAAGGAGGGGGGAAATTTGGGGACTACCCGGAAAAGGATGGGTAAGTGGGGACTACCGTCCAAAGGAGGGTTTTGGGGTGCAAAAAAAAAAATTAAACTTAAAAAAACTCAATTTTTATAATTGTCAATAATTTTTATCCTTTCTCCACTGAAACCTGGGTTAAAAAAAATTTTTTTCAAACATCTATGTCAAAACCTGGGTACACTCCATAAACAATTATAGGGCAATTTAATTAGAAGGTGGGGGGAAAACTTTAAAACAGTGGAACCTTTACTTCGAGTTTAACCCGTTCCCGGAGCTAGCCATACGAAAATGTAATAATAATTAATTTCTAATTTTTATTATTATTGAAAATAATTTGGAAACTGAAGCTCTTTTTAAAAATAATTTTTTTTGTTTTTATTTTTATTTTTTTTTTAAATTTTAATTTTTATTAATTATTATTATTAAATTTTTATTATTATTATTATTATTATCATTATTTTTAATTTAGGGAAATTTGGCACAAATTTCCAAAACCCCTTTGATTTAAAAAGCCCTTTACCAGCGTCAAGGAACCCTTGGGAAAATGTTGAGGGGCTTCAGTTCCCTAAAAATTAAATTTTCAGGGAATAATAATTAAAATAATTTAAATTTTATTGATAATAAAATTTGGAATTAAAAACATGAAATAAAAGATAAAGAACAAGGTGTCCAGGTTTTTTTGGGTTTAGGGGGGGGAAATGGGGGGGGGGAGCTGGCTCGAAAATCCCCAAAATTTGGGTCATAATCAGAGCAAAAAAATCGGGCCGATGCGGGTCGTATCTCAAAAAACTTTTACGTGGGAAAACTCCTAAGTCAAAGGTTTCCCCTTTACTACTCTGATGAATTTGAATGTATAAAATCTACTTGCACAAGGGATAAATATGGCGAATATACATTTGCTAAATTTAAATCCAAAAACCTAAATAAAACCTTTAACAGTTGGAGCAATTTGTAGAGTACCTCACTTCAATATTTACTCAGAGAAAACCTAAAAAATACGATAACTGACACAGAGAAATGAATAAGCGCCACCTGATGCTTACAGGTGACTTCAACATGAACCTCATCCATGACCATGACCCTCAAGTAACTGAATTCACAAACACTATGAGTAACTACTTACTTCTGCCATCTATAACTAAACCAATAAGAATCCCCGAGACAAGTGCCTCATTACTAGATCGCATCTGGACGAACACTATAACCCCATTAAAATCAGGTATAATCACAGATAACACCACTGACCACTATCCCACCTTTCTCATAACCAACTTATGTAAATTGTCCCAGGACACAAGTAAGATCACATTCCGACTACATGACGAGTCGTCTGTTAATAACTTTATTTTGGCATTAAGAAACATCGACCGGCAGAGTGAGCTAGCAGTCAACCTCGATATTGATGAATGTGTTAAAATTTTCTTACAAACAGCATCCTCAAATCAATTGACAAAAAACATTTATATGAATAACAGTACAGAATGGGTCTAATAACAAAGGATATGACAAAACATTACTTGTCAATACTTACTAATCTAATAAGGAGGTCAAAAAAACTGCATTACAAAAACAGATTTTATGACATAAAAGGTGATATGAAAAAGACCTGGAAAACCCTATCTGAAATTCTAGGATCTAAATATTTGTCTCAAAACTTAACAAAACCAAAAAAACCTTTCTTCTAGCCAACAGATACTGCGAACAAACTTAATACAGTGGACCCGCGACACTCAATGGCATCGACATTTGATAAATCCGACAATCGATGCATTTTAACGCAAAAATTTTGCCTCGACATTCAATGGAAAACCCGACATTTGATACGATTTGTACGAGACGTGTCCACGTGTGGCCTGAACTGACCCGTGTGTGCCATTGTTTACAAACCAGCCAGCGTGAGCGCATCTAAGGACACATTCGGTACATTCCATATTATCACTGTTTTTGGTGCTTGTTTCTGCAAAATAAGTAATCATGGGCCCCAAGAAAGCTTCTAGTGCCAACCCTTCAAGAAAAAAGGTGCTAATGACTATTGAAATGAAGAGAGAGATAATTGCAAAGTATGAAAGTGGAGTGCATGTGTCGGAGTGCATGATGATTTGGTAAAGAAATTGCCTGCAACTAGTGGTGATGTGAGTGAAGTTAAGGCCAGCAAAGGTTGGTTTGAAAGATTTAAGAATCGTAGTGGCATACACAGTGTGGTAAGGCATGGTGAGGCTGCCAGTTCAAGTCCTAATGGAAGGGGATTCCCCTTCTAAACACTAACACCATCCACACTCTCCCCTCCTCCCATCCCATCAATCATCACCAGATCTTCATTAATGGTAAGTGTCAATTATTCTGTTGTTATTAATCTATTGTTATTGTTGCTATTGTAATTATTCTATTGCATTAAACTTAATATTTCATGTGGTAAAATTTTTTTTTTTCATACTTTTGGGTGTCTTGCACGGATTAATTTGATTTCCATTATTTCTTATGGGGAAAATTAATTCGACTTTCGATATTTTCGACATTCGATAGCTCTCAGGAACGGATACTAATGCCGCAAAAAAAATCAACCCCCCCCAGTACCAACAATACCACCAGTCCGATGACATTCTTCTTTGCAAATATACAGGGTCTAAAGCCAGCAACAAACAACAAAATACCTTTCATCCGTGGACTGCTTGCAGAGGCAAAGGCAATGTTCGCGGCTTTCACTGAGACCCACATAAAGGATCACTTGGACAACGAAATATGGATCCCAGGTTACAACCTATACAGATGTGACAGAGTGAACAGGCAAAAGGGGGGGGTTGGCCTGTACACTGCAGAGTCACTTGTTTGCAAAGAACTGTTAAATGCCTCAAATGATGTAGTGGAAGTTTTAGCAGTAAAGGTCGAGAACCAAAACCTAGTCATTGTGGTAGTCTACAAGCCTCCGGATGCAACATCCCAGCAATTCCAGGAACAGCTGTTAAAAATTGACCACTGTCTGGAAAATCTTCCAGCTCCTGCACCCAACATCTTGCTCCTGGGGGATTTCAACTTAAGGCACCTAAAATGGAGGAATATAGCAAATAATATTGTTGCAGTAATAACACCAGGAGGCAGCTCTGATGAAAACTCACTCACACGAGCTTTTAACCCTTTCAGGGTCCAAGGCCCAAATCTGGAGTCACGCACCAGTGTCCAAGAATTTTCAAAAAAAAAATTTGTTATTTTTTCTCATGAAATCGTAGAGAATCTTTTTGTGAAGGTAATAAAACAAAAAGTACGAAATTTGGTGGAAAATTGACGAAATTATGCTCTCGCGAATTTTGATGTGTCAGCGATATTTACGAATCGGCGATTTTGCCGACTTTGACTCCCATTTTAGGCCAATTACATTATTCCAATCAACCAAATTCTTAGCTATTTCACTAGTATTACTTCTATTCTATCGATTGAGCACAAGAAATCGCCAAGTCAACTGTTTC
Source organism: Cherax quadricarinatus (assembly GCF_026875155.1). Lineage (NCBI taxonomy): Eukaryota > Metazoa > Arthropoda > Malacostraca > Decapoda > Parastacidae > Cherax > Cherax quadricarinatus. The sequence goes on along the minus strand of NC_069480.1, from coordinate 25,405,944 downwards.
AACTACAAAATAAGTGATCAGAAATTGTTAATTTGGCCAATTTAACACAAAGTTCAAAATATTCCAATTTCAAAATAGGGTCCAGAATGAACAATGTAGGCATTCCTGGCACTAAACTAACATTTCCTCTGTTCATTAGTTATGTTTTGAGGCTTTACAAATAAATTCCATTTTGATTTTTTATTTCACATAATGAATTTTTATTCACACCAAAAATAGAAGATTTACTGTTATGCAATTCTGTAATAATTGTATAAATATCATCACCATATTTGTGAATGTATATTAGACCCACCAGCTGACGTGTATTAGACGTGTGAGGTCGTTTGTTTACTCTTGAATATCGGCAAAAATTTAACATTTCCGCTACTTTGAGCTCAGTTTCAAGCCATTTCCAGTGCTAAAACCAATCAAAATCATCTCTATTTCTGTAATATGTCTTCCATTCTATCAAATGAGACCAAGAAATCGCAAATACAACTATAAAAACATACGAAAAAACACTGCAAAGTTGCTGTTTTAATCGAAAAATCATGATTTCATTTTTTTCTCTCATTATACACAGTGTGCTGCAGGATCTGTTTTATGTGGTGCACACATACCACATAGATGTATTCTCTCATATCTAGGCCCAAATGTACCACTCACAGTTTATCAGAGTGAGCTGAGCTCATGGCGTAGATCTACGGTTTGGACCCTGAACGTAAAGCCGTAGATCTACGGGACGGACCCTGAAAGGGTTAAATCTCTGCACAAAATTCAATTTAAACCAGCAAATAATAGAGCCTACTTGACTGGAGAATACACTAGACCTCATCTTCACTAACAATGATGATCTGATAAGAAATGTCACCATATCAAAAACAATATACTCAGATCACAACATAATTGAGGTTCAGACATGTATGCGTGGAGCCCCAGACCGACATAATGAGACTAGTCACGAGGGAGCATTCACCAAATTCAACTTCAATAACAAAAACATAAAGTGGACCAAGTAAACCAAGTCCTAACCGATATAAGCTGGGAAATATACTAAGCAACACAGACCCCAACTTATGCCTAGAACAGATAACTTGGTGGCACTCGATGTATGCACAAGGCTTATTCTCTAAGAAAAAGGAGGAGTAGATGTAAAATAGAAAGAGACAGGCGCTCCCTTTACAGGCGATGGAAAAGAATAACAGAGCGGCTAAAAGAGGTCAATATATCTGAAATGCGTAGGGAGACACTGGTCAGAGAAATAGCAAGCATCGAACTTAAGCTAAAGGAATCTTATAGGAGTCAGGAATCACGGGAAGAACTAAAAGCCATAAATGAAATCGAAAGAAACCCAAAGTATTTCTTCTCCTATGCCAAATCAAAGTCGAGAACAACGTCCAGTATTGAGCCCCTACTTAAACAAGATGGGTCCTACACAGATGACAGCAAGGAAATGAGTGAGCTACTCAAGTCCCAATATGACTCAGTTTTTAGCAAGCCGCTAACCAGACTGAGAGTCGAAGATCAAAATGAATTTTTTATGAGAGAGCCACAAAATTTGGTTAACACAAGCCTAACACAAGCATTTATGGATTTGGAAAAGGCGTATGACAGGGTGGATAGGGGGGCAATGTGGCAGATGTTGCAGGTGTATGGTGTAGGAGGTAGGTTACTGAAAGCAGTGAAGAGTTTTTACGAGGATAGTGAGGCTCAAGTTAGAGTATGTAGGAAAGAGGGAAATTATTTCCCAGTAAAAGTAGGCCTTAGACAGGGATGTGTGATGTCACCGTGGTTGTTTAATATATTTATGGATGGGGTTGTAAGAGAAGTAAATGCGAGGGTCTTGGCAAGAGGCGTGGAGTTAAAAGATAAAGAACCACACATAAAGTGGGAGTTGTCACAGTTGCTCTTTGCTGATGACACTGTGCTCTTGGGAGATTCTGAAGAGAAGTTGCAGAGATTGGTGGATGAATTTGGTAGGGTGTGCAAAAGAAGAAAATTTAAAGTGAATACAGGAAAGAGTAAGGTTATGAGGATAACAAAAATATTAGGTGATGAAAGATTGGATATCAGATTGGAGGGAGAGAGTATGGAGGAGGTGAATGCATTCAGATATTTGGGAGTGGACGTGTCAGCGGATGGGTCTATGAAGGATGAGGTGAATCATAGAATTGATGAGGGGAAAAGGGTGAGTGGTGCACTTAGGAGTCTGTGAAGACAAAGAACTTTGTCCTTGGAGGCAAAGAGGGGAATGTATGAGAGTATAGTTTTACCAACGCTCTTATATGGGTGTGAAGCATGGGTGATGAATGTTGCAGCGAGGAGAAGGCTGGAGGCAGTGGATGTCATGTCTGAGGGCAATGTGTGGTGTGAATATAATGCAGAGAATTCGTAGTTTGGAAGTTAGGAGGAGGTGCGGGATTACCAAAACTGTTGTCCAGAGGGCTGAGGAAGGGTTGTTGAGGTGGTTCGGACATGTAGAGAGAATGGAGCGAGACAGAATGACTTCAAGAGTGTATCAGTCTGTAGTGGAAGGAAGGCGGGGTAGGGGTCGGCCTAGGAAAGGTTGGAGGGAGGGGGTAAAGGAGGTTTTGTGTGTGAGGGGCTTGGACTTCCAGCAGGCGTGCATGAGCGTGTTTGATAGGAGTGAATGGAGACGAATGGTTTTTAATACTTGACGTGCTGTTGGAGTGTGAGCAAAGTAACATTTATGAAGGGGTTCAGGGAAACCAGCAGGCCGGACTTGAGTCCTGGAGATGGGAAGTACAGTGCCTGCACTCTGAAGGAGGGGTGTTAATGTTGCAGTTTAAAAACTGTAGTGTAGAGCACCCTTCTGGCAAGACAGTGATGGAGTGAATGATGGTGAAAGTTTTTCTTTTTCGGGCCACCCTGCCTTGGTGGGAATCGGCCAGTGTGTTAATAATAATAATAAAAAGCCTATCCGATGTTATCCTGATGCCAAATGACTTCGAACAGGCGATAAATGACATGCCCATGCACTCTGCCCCAGGGCCAGACTCATGGAACTCCGTGTTCATCAAGAACTGCAAGAAGCCCCTATCACAAGCCTTTTCCATCCTATGGAGAGGGAGCATGGACACGGGGGTCGTCCCACAGTTACTAAAAGCAACAGACATAGCCCCACTCCACAAAGGGGGCAGTAAAGCAACAGCCTCCCAGCATACATAAGGGGGATTACCAATAGACCCCTGGCAGTCTTCAAGCTGGCACTGGACAAGCACCTAAAGTCGGTTCCTGACCAGCCGGGCTGTAGCTCGTACATTGGTTTGTGTGCAGCCAGCAGCAACAGCCTGTTTGATCAGGCTCTGATCCACCAGGAGGCCTGGTCACAGACCGGGCTGCGGGGGCGTTGACCCCCGGAACTCTCTCCAGGTAAACTCCAGGAATGTCGAGGGTCCACTGTACTGTTTCCTCGGCAGTAGGAACAAATCTAGCTAACAAATTCCAACCGTAAACACTCGTCCAAAAGTCTACCTCACTAATAACTACCCAAATATACTCTATTTCTATCCCAAACAAACCCTACAGAAATCTCATTAATCATCAAAACACTAAAGAACAAGACAGGAGACCTCAATAACTTACCACCACTCATGTACAAAAAAGTTTCTCATATGTTGTCACCTACTGTTTCAACTCTTTTTAACATAAGAAAGAAGGAACACTGCAACAGGCCTACTGACCCATGCAGAGCAGGTCTATGTCCCTCCCCCCCGGATTAGACCAATGACCCACCCCCCGGATTATCCCAATGACCCACCCAGTCTGGTCATCTCCACTCAAGGATGGAGCACTGCACCAGACCCAGCAGCACAAGCTAGTCAGGTCCAACTCACACCCTCCCACACCCACTCATGTATTTATCTAACCTATTTTTAAAACTACACAACGTTTTAGCCTCAATAACTGTACTCGGGAGTGTGTTCCACTCATCCACAACTCTATTACCAAACCAGTGCTTTCCTATATCCTTCCTGAATCTGAATTTTTCCAACTTGAAACCATTGCTACGAGTCCTGTCTTGGCTGGAAATTTTCAGCACACTATTTACATCCCCTATATTTATTCCTGTTTTCCATTTATACACCTCGATCATATCCCCCCTAATTCTATGACTTTCGAGAGAGTGCAGATTCAGGGCCTCAGTCTATCCTCATAGGGAAGATTTCTGATACATGGGATCAACTTTAACAAATCTGTTCAATCTTCCACCTTCTCACCCATACTCAAGACAACAAGGGTCACCTTGATTCTCAAAGACGGTGATCCAACTGAAGTGAACAGCTATAGGCCTATATCAAACTTGCCCCTACTTTCTAAAATATTCAAAAAATTAATTCACAAACAAGGCTACTCCTACTTAGTTTCCCACAACATACTTAACCCTTGTCAGTTTGGATTTAGGCTGAAAAAAGTACTAATGATGCAATTATACATATGCTTGAACTTCTACATACGGCACTCGAAAAAATGAAATTCCCCTGGGACTTTTCATAGACCTACGAAAAGCATTTGATACAGTTAATCATGACTTATTATACCTAAAACTTGAACATTATGAGGTGAGAGGACATTCTCTCAATTACTTATAATCTTACCTTAGCAAAAGAAACCAGTACGTACACACAAATGGCGTTAACTCCACCACACAACCTGTTCTTGTTGGAGTCCCACAAGGTAGTGTCCTTGGCCCACTTCTCTTTCTCATTTATATCAATGACCTCCCAAATGCATCTAAACTCCTTAAACCCATAAATAACAAAAAAAGCACAATACCATGACTGGAACGATACACAAATAACCCGCACATAAAAGAGAGGAGCTTACGACGATGTTTCGATCCGACTTGGACCATTGACAAAGTCACACTAACCAGAAGAGGAGCAGGACGGCTATATATAGGCAGGAAGAGGTGGTGGTAGTAGTGTATCCTTAAACCCATTTTATTTGCAGATGACACTACTTAAGTCTTCTCTCACCCAAACCCAACTATACTAACAGACACTGTTAACAATTAACTACTAAAAATATCTACTTGGATGACTATCAATAAACTTACTCTCAATACAGACAAAACCTACTTCATGCTGTTCAGAAACAGAGCTTCTAATCAAATCAAATCAAGAGTTTATTCTCTGTAAAGATTACAATGTAGGGCTTACATATTATAAAATATTGGTTACAATGTGTGGTTGACATATTATAAAATACTAATTACAGAGAGGGCCACTATCATGCCTAACATGACTAGGCATTTTGGGCATTCAGCTTAACATATTGATAAATGGTTCACCCATTTCAAGACAAACAGGGCAAATTTCTAGGTCTCCACCTTGACTGCAGTCTTAAATTCCAGACCCACATACAGCAAATCTCTAAGAAAGTCTCCAAAACAGTAAGTATCCTTTCTAAGATACGGTACTATGTACCCCAAATGGCGCTTCTTGCTCTTTACCCTCTCTCATCTACCCTTACCTCACGTATGGTATTTGTGCATGGGGATTAACCACAACAAATCACCTTAAACCTTTAATAACCCAACAAAAAGTTACTGTGTGACTGATTACCAATTCCTGCACTAGACAGCACACTCCACTGCTTTTTAAGAGCCTTAACTTGCTTAATATACAAAACATCCACACTTATTATTATGCCTATTACATTCATAGAACATTATACTCCAATATTAACCCTCCTCTCAAACTCCTCCTTAACTACAACAAAACCCACAGGTATAACACAAGGCACAAATCACTCTTCGATATCGCTCGTGTCCATCCCTCCCTATGCAAAAACATCCACACTTATTAATTTTGCCTATTACATTCATAGAACATTATACTCCAATATTAACCCTCCTCCCAAACTCCTCCTTAACTACAACAGAACCCACAGGTATAATGCTATACACATAAAGGGCCCTAAGATCTGGAATTCATTCCCAGAGCACACTAAAGGGCCCCTGCTGCCTGCAAATCAATTTAAGGTCCTACTTAGAAATCACTTTATCATCGAAAATTAACCAGACAAACAGTACACTTTACACCTACTGTCATTCAGAACTATTTAATCACTTAGCTTTTGTTCCCACTGTGTAACTATCAGAGACTTAGCTTTTGTTCCCACTGTGTAACTATCAGAGACTTAGCTTATGTTCCCACTGTGTAACTATCAGAGACTTAGCTTATGTTCCCACTGTGTAACTATCAGAGACTTAGCTTTTGTTCCCACTGTGTAACCATCAGAGACTTAGCTTTTATTCCCACTACATAACTATCAGACTTAGCTTTCATTCTGACTGTGTAACTATCAGAGACAGCTTTCATTCCCACTGTGTAACTATCAGAGACTTAGCTTTTGTTCCCACTGTGTAACTATCAGAGACTTAGCTTTTATTCCCACTTCATAACTATCAGACTTAGCTTTCATTCTGACTGTGTAACTATCAGAGATTTAGCCTTCATTTCCACTGTGTAACTATCAGAGACAGCTTTTGATCCCACTGTGTAACTATCAGAGAGTTAGCTTTTGTTCCCACTGTGTAACTATCAGAGACTTAGCTTTTATTCCCACTGCATAACTATCAGATTTAGCTTTCACTCTGACTGTGTAAATATCAGAGACATAGCTTTCATTCCCACTGTGTAACTATCAGAGACGTAGCTTTCGTTCCCACTGTGTAACTATCAGAGACAGCTTTTGTCCCCACTGTGTAACTATCAGAGACGTAGCTTTAGTTCCCACTGTGTAACTTAACACATACAAACACAAGAGGGCCCTACATATACATCACTTATTTTCAGTGTTCCACATTTCCATTGGCTTCAAATCAAGCCATTGTTCATTATGTTCCACCCACTGGTGAACAATGGTTCAATTGGATTACACAAAAGCGGTGCTGTATGTGCATGACCATCCTATACATTTTTTTTTATTTTATTTTATTTATTATCACACTGGCCGATTCCCACCAAGGCAGGGTGGCCCGAAAAAGAAAAACTTTCACCATCATTCATTCCATCACTGTCTTGCCAGAAGGGTGCTTTACACTACAGTTTTTTAAACTGCAACATAAACACCCCTCCTTTTTTATGTGGTACAAAATAACGTACCACATGTAGTAAAATATATTACGTATGTACAAAATAAAGCCACTAGTATTTAATGCATTTTGAGCAAACTAATTCTAATCCTTAAAGACTACTTCAGATTTAGATGTAGAGTAGCAGCACACTTCTGATGTATTCAGTTTTGTTGAGAAAATACTCTGGGTTCCTTTCTCCGGTAGACAAATTTTTTTCCCATCGCAATATTTTGTACTTGTCGAGGGTTCGACCTCTGGCAGTGATTTTGTCACCATTTATTTAGTCTGTAAGTTTATTTAGGTACAGGTTCACACAGTGGCGGTTCGCCCATAGGAGCTGCAGAGCTGCAGTCCCCCCCAGATGCTCACTGCCAGACGTATAACTTCATCAACCTTACGCTAAAATAATTTGCAAATGACAAATATATTACAGGAAAAATCTATTTTATGTTATTTTCAATGTATTTATAAGTGAATTTTTAATTTTTTTTGTTGAAACGAGTTAAAAATGATTAAAGTAGAAGTCTGATGTGGTACGATAGTACAGTGGACCCCCGCATACCGATTTTAATCCGTGCAAGAGGGGTCATTGTTATGCGAAATAATCGGTATGCGAATGAATTTTCCCCATAAGAAATAATGGAAATCAAATTAATCCGTGCAAGACACCCAAAAGTATGAAAAAAAAAAATTTTACCACATGAAATATACATTTTCCTACACACAAAGAGAAGGATACATGCACAATAGTAGAGTAGTACATGCACAATATATATTGTGCATGTACTAGTCTACTAAATGAAGAATAAATGACACTTACCTTTATTGAAGATGCAGCAATGACTGATGAGACACTGTGTCCTGGGAGTGCCTTTTCCTCCTGAGTACTGTAGGTCCTGTTTGGCATTTTCTTCCAGAACAGGCCTTATCACACTGTGTATGTCACTACGATTCTTAAATCTCTCAAACTAACCTTTGCTGGCTTTAAATTCACCAATATGAGCACTAGTTCCAGGCATTTTTCCCTGTTCACCTGGGTGTTAGTGGACTGGTGTGGGTTGCATCCTGGGAGACAAGATTAAGGACCCCAATGGAAATAAGTTAGACAGTCTTCGATGACACTGACTTTTTTGGGTTATCCTGGGTGGCAAATCCTCTGGGGTTAATTGTTTCTTGGTATTCTCAATAAGCCACACCAACAACGGTGCTACAGCAGCAGCAGCAGCTGACGGTGGTACAGCAGCAACAGACGATGCTACAGCAGCAGCAGACGATGCTACAGCAGCAACAGACGATGTTACAGCAGCAGCAGACGATGCTACAGCAGCAGCAGACGATGCTACAGCAGCAGCAGACGATGCTACAGCAGCAGCAGCAGCTGACGGTGGTACAGCAGCAACAGACGATGCTACAGCAGCAGCAGCAGCAGCAGCAGACGATGCTACAGCAGCAGCAGCTGTACCACCAATAGTAGCGATGGTTGATTGGGGTTTATTATACAACTTGGCCAGCTTGGAGACACGCACTCCACTTTCATACTTATCAATGATCTTTTTCTTCATCTCTATTGTAATTCTCACCCTTATTGCTGTAGGGTTGGCACTAGAAGCTTTCTTGGGGCCCATGGTCACTTATTTTCCAGAAAAAGCACCGAAAACACTGTAATAATACGAAATATTCCAATTGTATGCTTGGATGTTACCGCGGAGGCTGGCTGGTAAACAATGCCACCGGCGGCACATGTGAGGCTGGCTGAGGGCGCACATTGGACGCGTCTCGGACGAAAATCGGTGAGCAGGTTTTTAAGCGGTATGCGAGGCAAAATTTTTGCGATTAAAGCAAGCGGTATGCGGATTAATCATTATGTGATGCCATCGGTATGCGGGGGTCCACTGTATAGGTATTACTGGTGTTATGAGTTGCCACTGAGTACACATAAGTACAGTGGTACCCCGAGTTTCAGCCATAATTCATTCCAGAAGGCTGTTCAAGTGCCGTTACCAAATGAATTTGTTCCCATAAGGAATAATGTAAATTACATCAGTCCGTTTCAGACCCCCAAAAATACACTTACAAAAGCACTGACAATAACACACCTACATAATTGCTCAAGTTGGGAGCTGTACAAAACTTGGGGTACCACTGTATAATTATCATACATAGTGTAAATTGCCCACTTGGATAACACACAAAAAAGGTCAAAGTGACAATGGCTCTGGATAATCCATGATTCGACTTATCCACAAGGTCAGTGGGCATATATACCTCATTCTCCTCCTCATCTTTCACCATTATTCTCTGTATTGGACTGAAAAAGCAACTGGCTGGTGAAACGTTTCTTCAATAAAGATTCCTAATTATTGCACAAGTCTCTCATTCTTCAGCCTGTCAGTTTTCTAGATCATTTACACAACGCAGAGTTAATAATGTTGTAATAATAATAGAAAAAGAATACACAAACAATAGGGATAATAAAGAAATATGATGTACAGTAAGTCCTCGACTTACACATTGTGGGCGTTCTGTACCATGTATAATAATGATATTATGCACAATAATGATATAATGATATTATACACAGTACAAAAGATTCTCAACATGTTTGTAAGTCAAGGACTTACTGTAATAATTTTTTTTATTATCCCTATTGTTTGTGTATTCATTTTCTATTAAGATTACAGCAAGATGGTGATTGATAACTGGAATAGTTATCAATCACCATCCAGCGGTGCTGGATAATCCATGATCCGACTTATCCTTAAGATTTAAAATGCTAGAATTTTAACATTCATATTTTGACACTTTCAGAAAGGCGATGTTCACAAAGACTGAAAACCACAATAAGGGCAACTTGATTGACAGGAAAGATGGTAAGCTGTATTTAGCTTGTTAAATACGTAATAGACTGTAGGGAATTACCGAATGTGATCTTAGCTTAAGCCGGGATTAGCAGGTGGCCCTCGACTTACGATGGGGTTATGTCCCGATGAACCTATTGTATGTTGAAAATATCATAAGCTGAATATGAATACAGTGGTACCACGAGATACGAACAGCTCAAAACTAGAACAACTATGTAAGTGTATTTATGTAAGTGCTTTTGTAAGTGTATTTTTGTAAGTGTACTTTTGTAAGTGTATTTTTGGGGGTCTGAAACGGATTAATCTAATTTACATTATTCCTTATAGGAACAAATTCGTTTGGTATCGGCACTTGAACAGCCTTCTGGAGCAAATTAAGTTCACATACCAAGGTACCACTGAATATGATAAATAAGTAAATGCAGCCTCTCCTCACTTAATGATGGAGTTCCATTCTCAAGACCACGTTGGTAAACAAATTCGTTGCTAAGTGAGGAGCATACTATAATGGTGGTGTATTTGTGTTAACCATCTTTGATATTGTTTTAATGTCACCTTTGCACCATTTATAAATATTTTAGCATAGTGGACCCTCGCCTAACAAACGCATTGTATAACGTTAAATTCGCCTAACGAATACATTTTAACCTTAACTTTTGCCTTGGCTAACGCTAAAAAACTCGCCTAACGATATTCGTTCTCGGGTACCAATTAATATTGTTAGGTGAGGGTCCACTGTATATGTTTAAATGTTTATATAGTAGTGAACTGTATACTGAAATAAACAGAATAGAGGAAATCAGGTTTAATATACATTACTTAGGTTTGCATACTGGTTGGAGAGTTGGTCATAAGTCCAAGCGGTCAGTAAACAAGTACATCGCTAAGTGAGGAGAGGTTGTATATTTTTCTAAAAATATACAGGTACCATCCGACTTACGACTGAGTTCGATTCCGGCAAACCAGTCGTAAGTCAAAATGGATGTAAGTCGAACCTTACTACTGAATATCAACATCACATTTTTGTAATGACTTTATTTTGTTGATTTATTTTGGTATTTCATTTCTTACTTTACTTTTTATGCTGTTAGTAGTGTATTTTATATTGTAAGGTTTAGGATAAACACTGTGTACAACACAATTGTTTATTTCCCAGAAATTTGGCATAGAAAACACGGTTGTAAGTCGAATGGTCGTATGACGAGCAGGTTGTAAGTCGGATGGTAGGTGTACATAGGTGATGAAAGATTGAATATCAGATTGGAGGGAGAGAGTATGGAGGAGGTGAACGTATTCAGATATTTGGGAGTGGACGTGTCAGCGGATGGGTCTATGAAAGATGAGGTGAATCATAGAATTGATGAGGGAAAAAGAGTGAGTGGTGCACTTAGGAGTCTGTGGAGACAAAGAACTTTGTCCTTAGAGGCAAAGAGGGGAATGTATGAGAGTATAGTTTTACCAACGCTCTTATATGGGTGTGAAGCGTGGGTGATGAATGTTGCAGCGAGGAGAAGGCTGGAGGCAGTGGAGATGTCATGTCTGAGGGCAATGTGTGGTGTGAATATAATGCAGAGAATTCGTAGTTTGGAAGTTAGGAGGAGGTGCGGGATTACCAAAACTGTTGTCCAGAGGGCTGAGGAAGGGTTGTTGAGGTGGTTCGGACATGTAGAGAGAATGGAGCGAAACAGAATGACTTCAAGAGTGTATCAGTCCTGTAGTGGAAGGAAGGCAGGGTAGGGGTCGGCCTAGGAAGGGTTGGAGGGAGGGGGTAAAGGAGGTTTTGTGTGCGAGGGCTTGGACTTCCAGCAGGCATGCGTGAGCGTGTTTGATAGGAGTGAATGGAGACAAATGGTTTTTAATACTTGACGTGCTGTTGGAGTGTGAGCAAAGTAACATTTATGAAGGGATTCAGGGAAACCGGCAGGCCGGACTTGAGTCCTGGAGATGGGAAGTACAGTGCCTGCACTCTGAAGGAGGGGTGTTAATGTTGCAGTTTAAAAACTGTAGTGTAAAGCACCCTTCTGGAAAGACAGTGATGGAGTGAATGATGGCGAAAGTTTTTCTTTTTCGGGCCACCCTGCCTTGGTGGGAATCGGCCAGTGTGATAATAAAAAAAAAATAAGGTTTGAATCTACGAACCCCAACGAGGGAGACGTGTGTATGTGTATCCAACAATATTGCCAAGCTATTAACCCCTTGACTGTCAAAACCCCAAATCCTGAGGTGTCTTCTGGTGTCGAAAAATTTTTGAAAAAAAAAAAAAAATTATTTTTTCTAAAGAAATGATAGAGAATCTTTTCCCAATGGTAATGACACCAAAAAAAACGAAATTTGATGGAAAACTTATGGAATTATGCTCTCGCGAAGTTAGCGACCTCGGCAATATTTACGAATTGGCGATTTTGCCCACTTTGAGCCCTATTTTCGGCTAATTCCTTTGTTCCAGTCTACCAAACTCATAGCTATTTCTTTATAACTCCATTTGTCCTATCGATTGAGTACAAGAAACTGCCCATTTATCGATTTCAACTACCCAATAACATGGTCAGAAATTTGCAACTTGGCCAATTTCACACAAATTAAAAATATGCCAATTTCAAAATAGGGTCCAGAATGAACAATGCAGACATTCCTGGATCTAAAATAACATTTTCTTTGTTCATCAGTCACGTCTCCAGGCCCCTCTGATATTACTCTTGCTTTCTATTTTGAATTTTTATTCAAACAAAAAATAGAAGATTTACTGTTATGCAGACTGCTGCAATATTGTAATAATTGTATAAATAACATCAACCCATTCATGACTGCATATTAGAATGGCTAGTTGGACATTTATTGGAAAATGACATCATTTGTTTACTTCTGAACATCGGCAAAAATCAAACATTTCCGCTACTTTGAGCTCCATTTCCAGGTTCTTTTCATGATAAAACCAATCAAAATCACCTCTATTTCTATAATATGTTTTCAATTCTATCAAATGAGACCAAGAAAACGAGAATACAACCTTAAATACTATACGAAAATACACCACAAAGTCGGCGTTTTAACCTGTAAACGGTCCAAACGTATATATACATTTTTTCAACATTTGAAAGTATGTAAAAAAAGTAGATCTTTTTTTGTTTTTTTACATTTGAAAATGTGTAAAAAAACTTTGATCTACTTTTTTTTTTGTTATATTTGAAAATATCTTAAAAAAAGGTGGATCTACTTTTGTAGCGCTACACATGTGAACGTAGATCTGCTTGGACCGTTTACGGGTCAATAAAAAAAACGGTCGGAGTTTTTTTTTCTCATTATGCAGTGCGTGCTGCAGGACTTTTTTTATATGGTGCACACTGACCACACAGACCTATTCTCTCACATGTAGGCCTACCAGCTTTCTCCTGCTGGATTTGAAGCCGCTGGAATTTCTGAGTATATATACGTCAAACACGGTGGCTCATAAGACGTACATATATGACAGAAACAGTCAAAGGGTTATTTATTATTATTATCACACTGGCGGATTCCCACCAAGGCAGGGTGGCCCGAAAAAGAAAAATTTTCACCATCATTCACTCCATCACTGTCTTGCCAGAAGGGTGCTTTACACTACAGTTTTTAAACTGCAACATTAACACCCCTCCTTCAGAGTGCAGGCACTGTACTTCCCATCTCTAGGACTCAAGTCCAGCCTGCCGGTTTCCCTGAATCCCTTCATAAATGTTACTTTGCTCACACTCCAACAGCACGTCAAGTATTAAAAACCATTTGTCTCCATTCACTCCTATCAAACACGCTCACGCATGCCTGCTGGAAGTCCAAGCCCCTCGCACACAAAACCTCCTTTACCCCCTCCCTCCAACCTTTCCTAGGCCGACCCCTACCCCGCCTTCCTTCCACTACAGACTGATACACTCTTGAAGTCATTCTGTTTCGCCCATTCTCTCTACATGTCCGAACCACCTCAACAACCCTTCCTCAGCCCTCTGGACAACAGTTTTGGTAATCCCGCACCTCCTCCTAACTTCCAAACTACGAATTCTCTGCATTATATTCACACCACACATTGCCCTCAGACATGACATCTCCACTGCCTCCAGCCTTCTCCTCGCTGCAACATTCATCACCCATGCTTCACACCCATATAAGAGCGTTGGTAAAACTATACTCTCATACATTCCCCTCTTTGCCTCCAAGGACAAAGTTCTTTGTCTCCACAGACTCCTAAGTGCACCACTCACTATTTTTCCCTCATCAATTCTATGATTCACCTCATCTTTCATAGACCCATCCGCTGACACGTCCACTCCAAATATCTGAATACGTTCACCTCCTCCATACTCTCTCCCTCCAATCTGATATCCAATCTTTCATCACCTAATCTTTTGTTATCCTCATAACCTTACTCTTTCCTGTATTCACCTTTAATTTTCTTCTTTTGCACACCCTACTAAATTCATCCACCAATCTCTGCAACTTCTCTTCAGAATCTCCCAAGAGCACAGTGTCATCAGCAAAGAGCAGCTGTGACAACTCCCACTTTGTGTGTGATTCTTTATCTTTTAACTCCACGCCTCTTGCCAAGACCCTCGCATTTACTTCTCTTACAACCCCATCTATAAATATATTAAACAACCATGGTGACATCACACATCCTTGTCTAAGGCCTACTTTTACTGGAAAAAATTTCCCTCTTTCCTACATACTCTAACTTGAGCCTCACTATCCTCGTAAAAACTCTTCACTGCTTTCAGTAACCTACCTCTACACCATACACTTGCAACATCTGCCACATTGCCCCCCTATCCACCCTGTCATATGCCTTTTCCAAATCCATAAATGCCACAAAGACCTCTTTAGCCTTATCTAAATACTTTTCACTTATATGTTTCACTGTAAACACCTGGTCCCACACACCCCTACCTTTCCTAAAGCCTCCTTGTTCATCTGCTATCCTATTCTCCGTCTTACTCTTAATTCTTTCAATTATAAGTCTACCATACACTTTACCAGGTATACTCAACAGACTTATCCCCCTATAATTTTTGCACTCTCTTTTATCCCCTTTGCCTTTATACAAAGGAACTATGCATGCTCTCTGCCATTCCCTAGGTACCTTACCCTCTTCTATACATTTATTAAATAATTGCACCAACCACTCCAAAACTATATCCCCACCTGCTTTTAACATTTCTATCTTTATCCCATGAATCCCGACTGCCTTACCCCCTTTCATTTTACCTACTGCCTCACGAACTTCCCCCACACTCACAACTGGCTCTTCCTCACTCCTACAAGATGTTATTCCTCCTTGCCCTATACACGAAATCACAGCTTCCCTATCTTCATTAGCATTTAACAATTCCTCAAAATATTCCCTCCATCTTCCCAACACCTTTAACTCTCCATTTAATAACTCTCCTCTCCTATTTTTAACTGACAAATCCATTTGTTCTCTAGGCTTTCTTAACTTGTTAATTTCACTCCAAAACTTTTTCTTATTTTCAACAAAATTTTGTTGATAACATCTCACCCACTCTCTCATTTGCTCTCTTTTTACATTGCTTCACCACTCTCTTAACCTCTCTCTTTTTCTCCATATACTCTTCCCTCCTTGCATCACTTCTACTTTGTAAAAACTTCTCATATGCTAACTTTTTCTCCCTTACTACTCTCTTTACATCATCATTCCACCAATCGCTCCTCTTCCCTCCTGCACCCACTTTCCTGTAACCACAAACTTCTGCTGAACACTCTAACACTACATTTTTAAACCTACCCCATACCTCTTCGACCCCATTGCCTATGCTCTCATTAGCCCATCTATCCTCCAATAGCTGTTTATATCTTACCCTAACTGCCTCCTCTTTTAGTTTATAAACCTTCACCTCTCTCTTCCCTGATACTTCTATTCTCCTTGTATCCCATCTACCTTTTACTCTCAGTGTAGCTACAACTAGAAAGTGATCTGATATATCTGTGGCCCCTCTATAAACATGTACATCCTGAAGTCTACTCAACAGTCTTTTATCTACCAATACATAATCCAACAAACTACTGTCATTTCGCCCTACATCATATCTTGTATACTTATTTATCCTCTTTTTCTTAAAATATGTATTACCTATAACTAAACCCCTTTCTATACAAAATTCAATCAAAGGGCTCCCATTATCATTTACACCTGGCACCCCAAACTTACCTACCACACCCTCTCTAAAAGTTTCTCCTACTTTAGCATTCAGATCCCCTACCACAATTACTCTCTCACTTGGTTCAAAGGCTCCTATACATTCACTTAACATCTCCCAAAATCTCTCTCTCTCCTCTGCATTCCTCTCTTCTCCAGGTGCATACACGCTTATTATGGCCCACTTCTCGCATCCAACCTTTACTTTAATCCACATAATTCTTGAATTTACACATTCATATTCTCTTTTCTACTTCCATAACTGATCATTCAACATTACTGCTACCCCTTCCTTTGCTCTAACTCTCTCAGATACTCAGATTTAATCCCATTTATTTCCCCCCACTGAAACTCTCCTACCCCCTTCAGCTTTGTTTTGCTTAGAGCCAGGACATCCAACTTCTTTTCATTCATAACATCAGCAATCATCTGTTTCTTGTCATCCGCACTACATCCACGCACATTTAAGCATCCCAGTTTTATAAAGTTTTTTTTCTTTCTCTTTTTTAGTAAATGTCTACAGGAGAAGGGGTTACTAGCCCATTGCTCCCGGCATTTTAGTCGCCTCATATGAACACGCATGGCTTACGGAGGAAAGATTCTTTTCCACTTCCCCATGGACAATAGAAGAAATAAAGAAGAACAAGAGCTATTTAGAAAACGGAGAAAAACCTAGATGTATGTATATATATATGCATGTGCGTGTCTGTGAAGTGTGACCAAAGTGTAAGTAGGAGTAGCAAGATATCCCTGTTATCTAGCGTGTTTATGAGACAGAAAAAGAAACCAGCAATCCTACCATCATGCAAAACAGTTACAGGTTTTTGTTTCACAGTCATCTGGCAGGACAGTAGTACTTCCCTGGGTGGTTGCTGTCTACCAACCTACTACCTACTCAAATGGTTAAACATGTTAAATTAAACTCACCGTCTTTCACTTCAATCATGGTGTATGTTGCTCACTGAGTCATCACAGACGTCGTCTCTCTGAGAGCAACAAGAAGCAAACATCAACAAAGCGTACAGGAACACTGAATACTTGTCAGTGAAGAATTACTGAAAGATGGGTATGTAGGTGAAGGTTTATTAGTGAATATAAAATGTGAACTCTGTAAATCCTTCCCAATAGAGCTTAATATAAATTATGAAGCCTTTAAATCCTTCCCAATAGAGCTTAATATAAATTATGAAGTTTTTTAATTACCCTTTGAGGGTCGACAGGCCCTCTCCGAAACTCGTTCTCAGGGTCGGCCAAATTTAAAAAAAAAAAAAAATTATTTTCTCTTATGAAAAGATAGAGAATCTTTTCCCGATCATAAAGACACCAAAAGTTTGAAATTTGATAGAAAACTTACGGAATTATGCTCTCGCAAAGTTAGCGGTCTTGGCGATGTTTACGCATCGGCGATTTTGCCCACTTTGAGCCCCATTTTCGGCCAATTTCACTGTACTAGTCGACAAAAAACATGAATATTTCGCTAGAACTCCATTTTTTCCATCGAATGGGTGCAAGAAACCACTCATTTATGAAATTCAACTATCCAGTACAGTGGTCAAAATTTAGCAATTTTGCCAATTTCACACAAATTTCAAAAGATGCCAATTTCCGAATAGGTCCAGAATAAACAAGAAAGACATTCCTGGCACTAAAATGACATTTCCTCTTGTCATTAGTCATGTCTCAAGGCCCCTCTTATATTCTTTTGCTTTCCACTTTGAATTTTTATTTTCACAAAAAATATAAGATTTACTGTTATGCAGACTACTGCATTAGTGTAAAAATGGTATAAATATTATTGGTGCACTTGTGAAAGAATATTAGACTCACCAGTTGATGTGTATTGCACGCTTGGCACGATTTGTTTACTTTTGAAGTTGGTAAAAATCGAACATTTCTGCTACTTTGAGCTCAATTTCAAGGCACCTTTCTTTGTAAAACCAGTCAAAATCATCTCAATTTCTGTAATATGTCTTCCATTATATAAAATGAGACCAAGAAAACTAGAATACAACAATAAATACCATACGAAAATACACTGCAAAGTCGCTGATTTATTCAAAAAAAATGGTCAAAGTTTTTTTTTCTCATTATGCACTGTGTGCTGCAGGATTTTTTTTATACTGTGCACACTGACCACATAGACCCATTCTTTCATATGAAGGCCTACCAGCTTTCTCCCACTAGATTTGAGGCCGCTAGAATTTATGAGTACTAGTACGTCAAAAACCCCTACGCGTAAGACGTACTAGTACGACGAAAACCCTCAAAGGGTTAAATCCTTCAATATTGAGCTTACATAAATTATAAAGACTTTAACCCCAACCTGAAAATTCCCGACAGGTTTGAAGAATTTTCAAAACAAAAATTTATTATTTTATCTGATGAAATGGTAGAGAATCTATTTCTGAAGGTAATAAAACAAAAAGTACAAAATTTGATCAAAAAACTGATGAAATTACACTCGCGAATTTTGCTGTGTCAGCAAGGGCTCTGGTGGCCTGGTGGTTAACGCTCTCGCTTCACACGGTGAGGGCCTGGGTTCGATTCCCAGCCAGAGTAGAGACATTGGACGTGTTTCTTTCCACCTGTTGTCTATGTTCCCCATCAGTAAAATGGGTACCTGGGTGTTAGTCGACTGGTGTGGGTCGCATCCTGGGACACTGACCTAAGGAGGCCTGGTCACAGACCGGGCCGCGGGGGCGTTGACCCCCGGAACTCTCTCCAGGTAACTCCAGGTAATATCTATGCATTGATGATTTTGCCCACTTTGAGTCCTATTATCGACCAATTACTTTACTTCATTAGACCAAATTCTTGGCTATTTTGCTAGTATGTGTTCCAATTTATCTATTGAGCACAAGAAGCTGCCCAATCAACTATTTCAATCACTCAATAAAGTGATCAGAAACTGGTAAATTAGCCAATATCACACAAAGTTCAAAATATTCCAATTTCAAAATAGGCTCCAGAATAAACAATGCAGACATTCATGGCACTAAAATAACATTTAATCTGTTTATTAGTTATGTTTCCAGGCAAATATTCTATTAGTGGGATGGATTGTGAAGGACCTGCCTAGTATGGGCCAACAGGCCTACTGCAGTGTTCCTCCTTCCTTATGTTCTTATGTTCGTAGAAAGTCTCTCTAATGATAGGTTAACTAAATGTATTCTAACCTAGCCACTCTGTAATCTAGCAAACTCACTAATCCGGCGGCACACTACACGTCCCAATGATGCCAGATTAGTGATGGCTGACCTGTAGTAGGTTGGTAGACAGCAACCACCCAGGGAGGTACTACCATCCTGTGGTAGTAGGTTGGTAGACAGTAACCACCCAGGGAGGTACTACCGTCCTGTGGTAGTAGGTTGGTAGACAGTAACCACCCAGGGAGGTACTACCGTCCTGTGGTAGTAGGTTGGTAGACAACAACCACCCAGGGAGGTACTACCATCCTGTGGTAGTAGGTTGGTAGACAACAACCACCCAGGGAGGCATTACCATCCTGTGGTAGTAGGTTGGTAGACAACAACCACCCAGGGAGGTACTACCATCCTGTGGTAGTAGGTTGGTAGACAGTAACCACCCAGGGAGGCATTACCATCCTGTGGTAGTAGGTTGGTAGATAACAACCACCCAGGGAGGTATTACCATCCTGTGGTAGTAGGTTGGTAGACAACAACCACCCAGGGAGGTATTACCATCCTGTGGTAGTAGGTTGGTAGACAGCAACCACCCAGGGAGGTACTACCATCCTGTGGAAGTAGGTTGGTAGTATTTATTGGTTGGCAACAAATGTCCAGGGAGGTACTACCGTCCTGCCAAATGAGTGTAAAATGGAAACCTTTAATTGCTTTGCATGATGGTAGGATTGCTGGTGTCTTTTTTCTGTCTCATAAACATGCAAGATTTCAGGTACGTCTTGCTACTTCTACTTAAACTTAGGTCACACTACACATACATGTACAAGCATATATATATACACCACTCTGGGTTTTCTTCTATTTTCTTTCTAGTTCTTGTTCTTGTTTATTTCCTCTTATCTCCATGGGGAAGTGGAACAGAATTCTTCCTCTGTAAGCCATACGTGTTGTAAGAGGCGACTAAAATGCCGGGAACAACGGGGTAGTAACCCCTTCTCCTGTATATATTACTAAATTTAAAAAGAGAAACTTTCGTTTCTGTTTTGGGCCGCCCCATCTCAGTGGGACGTGGCCGGTGCGTTGAAACAAGAAGATTTATTTTTTAAAATGATTTAACCCGTAAACAGTCCAAGCAGATCTACGTTCACATGTGTAGCGCTACAAAAGTAGATCTAAGTTTTTTTACACATTTTCAAATGTAAAAAAAAAAAAAAGAAGATCTAGTTTTTTTTAAATACTTTCATATGTAGAAAAAACGTATATATACGTTTGTACCGTTTAGGGGTTAATGACCCAGATGATCTTCAGCTTTGTTTAGTCATTAATAGATAAAGACAAAGCAAGTTACTTAGTAGTTAGTAATTTATTATTGTATCTGTTATAAGGACAATTGGAGTAAAACTGTATTACAAGCGAATTAATAGCAAACACTGCAAAGGTATATTTTTATGTTTTCTTTAAGTAAAAATTACAGTTCAAGGATAAAATATAATTTGGTTTCTAGAAGAGAATAGATGAAAATATTTTCTGACATCAGATGTTCAGTGGTAACACTATGAACACAGTGGTAACACTATGAACACAGTGGTAACACTATGAACACTGTGGTAACACTATGAACACTGTGGTAACACTATGAACACAGTGGTAACACTATGAACACAGTGGAAACACTATGAACACTGTGGTAACACTCTGAACACAGTGGTAACACTATGAACACAGTGGTAACACTATGAACACAGTGGTAACACTATGAACACTGTGGTAACACTATGAACACAGTGGTAACACTATGAACACAGTGGTAACACTATGAACACAGTGGTAACACTATGAACACAGTGGTAACACTATGAACACTGTGGTAACACTATGAACACAGTGGTAACACTATGAACACAGTGGTAACACTATGAACACAGTGGTAACACAATGAACACAGTGGTAACACTATGAACACAGTGGTAACACTCGGAACACAGTGGTAACACTGAACACAGTGGTAACACTGTGAACACAGTGGTAACACTCTGAACACAGTGGAAACACTCGGAACACAGTGGAAACACTCGGAACACAGTGGTAACACTCGGAACACAGTGGTAACACTGTGAACACAGTGGTAACACTCGGAACACAGTGGTAACACTGTGAACACAGTGGTAACACTGTGAACACAGTGGTAACACTCTGAACACAGTGGTAACACTGTGAACACAGTGGTAACACTGTGAACACAGTGGTAACACTCTGAACACAGTGGTAACACAGTGAACACAGTGGTAACACTGTGAACACAGTGGTAACACTGTGAACACAGTGGTAACACTGTGAACACAGTGGTAACACTGTGAACACAGTGGTAACACAGTGGTAACACTGTGAACACAGTGGTAACACAGTGGTAACACTGTGAACACAGTGGTAACACAGTGGTAACACTGTGAACACAGTGGTAACACAGTGGTAACACTGTGAACACAGTGGTAACACATTCTGGAATATTGTTATACGCTTTGTACTACCTGACTGTTATTAATCTAATTAATGAAAATCAATTCAATTATCTAATTTTTATATCGGTATACAATAATTTATATTAAAACATACTGCTCCATAACCTGTGCCAATATAGAGTAAGAATTAGTATTAGTCTGCCCGAAATGCCTAGGCCTGCTAGTGGCCTTTTTTGTAATTAATATTTTGTAATATGTAAACTATACATTGCAAACTTTGCAAGGAAATAAACATTTTTAGTTTTCAAACATGGTAAACACTCAATATACAGCCTCTCCTCACTTAATGACAGAGTTCTGTTCCTAAGACCACGTCGTTAAACGAATTCGTCGCTAAGTGAGGAGCATACTACGTATAATGGTAGTGGGTTTGTGTCAACCATCTTTGATATTGCTTTAATGTCACTTTTGCACCATTTGCAACATTTTCGTATATTTTTAAATGTTTACACAGTAATGTACTATATATTGAAAAAACAGAATAGAGGAAATCAGCTCTAATCCAGCGGTACCTCAGTATACGACAAGCTCCCGACTCTAACAATTATGTAAGTGTATTTTTGTAAGCGCTTTTGTAAGTGTATTTTTGGGGGTCTGAAACGGATTAATCTACTTTACGTTATTCATTATGGGAACAAATCTGTTCGGTACTCGAACAGATGGCACGCGAACAGCCTTCTGTAACGAATTAAGGGCGCATACCGAGGTACCACTGTATACATTATTTAGGTATGAATACTGGTCAGAGAGCCAGTCGTAAGTCTGAGGTGTTGGTAAACATGTACGTCACTAAGTGAGGAGAGGCTGTAATGGACTTTTAACCCGTAAATGGTCCAAGCAGATCTACGTTCACATGCGTAATGCTCCAAAAGTAGATCAAAGTTTTTTTTACACGTTTTCAAATGTAAAAAAAAAAAAAAATATCAACTTTGTTTACATACTTTCAAATGTTGAAAAAACGTATATATACATTTGGACCATTTACGGTTTAAAAAATGGGCAAAATTCACTGTTTAAATTGTAATTTAAACCCTCTATTTCCAATTTTTATTGCAGTATAACTAGACTGAGGGTAGAATACTACAAGTTTACTGTAGAATATTTCAGAGTTCAGTCTGTTATATTAAGCTCTGGTGAGCAGTGATCAAAAGCCCAGACGACAGTATGTAAGTGACTGCAATAAAGCGTTTAGAATTCTTGGCTTCGTATCAAAAAATATAAATAACAGGAGTCCTCAGGTTAGTCTTCAACTCTATATATATTGTTGATTAGGCCTAATTTAGATTATGCTGCAAAGTTTTGGTCACCATATTACAGAATGGATATGAATGTGCTGAAAAATATACAATAAAGGATGACACAGTTGATCCCATGTATCCCATGTATCCTGTGAGGATGACACAGTTGATCCCATGTATCAGAAATCTTTCTTGTGAGGATAGAGTGAGGGCCCTGAATCTGCACTCTCTAGAAAGACGTAGAATTAGGGGGGATATGACTGAGGTGTATAAATGGAAAACAGGAATAAATAAAGGGGATGTAAATAGTGTGCTAAAAATATCTAACAAAGACAGGACTCACAGCAACGGTAATTTATATTTAGAAACAATATAGAAAAGCACTGGTTTAGCAATAAAGTTGAAGATAAGCAAAACAAACTCTAAGAGACATCATGAAGCTAAAACCTTGCGTAACTTTAAAAAATAGCTGAAATAAATAAATGAATATTGGGACCCTCACTAGCTTGGGCCAATAGGTATCTAGGATATACCTAAGCAAAGCCAGTAGGTAACTAGAAACCTCCTAGCATGGGCATAGTTTAGGCCTGCTACAGTTGCTTTTTCTTCTTTTTATGTTCTTGTGTTACAACATAATGAGATGGGATGATGTTTTACATGATGGTATGATTGCTGGTGTCTTTTTTCTGTCTGAGAAACATGCAAGATTTCAGGTACGTCTTGCTACTTCTACTCACACTTAGGTCACACTACACATACATGTACAAGCATATATATATACACACCACTCTGTTATTTCTTCTATTTTCTTACTAGTTCTTGTTGTGGTTAATTTCCTTTTATCTCCATGGCGAAGAAGAATAGAATTCTTCCTCCGTAAGCCATGTGTGTTGTAAGAAGTGACTAAAATGCTGGAAGTAAGGGGCTCGTAACCCATTCTCTTGTATATATTACTAAATTTAAAAGGAGAAACTTTTGTTTTTTCTTTTGGGCCGCCCCGCCTCGGTGGGGTACAACCGGTGCGTTGAAAGAAGAGACAGGATGAGTAACCAATTTTTTTATGGGAGTTGATGGAAGATTAAAAGAACAGTGACACAGTTGAAGGAAGACTGAAAGAACAGTGACACAGTTGAAGGAAGATTGAAAGAACAGTGACACAGATGACAACTGCAAGAAGAACAGTGACACTGTTGAAGACTGCAAGAACAGTGACACAGTTGAAGACTGCAAGAACAGTGACACTGTTGAAGACTGCAAGAACAGTGACACTGTTGAAGACTGCAAGAACAGTGACACAGTTGAAGATTGCAAGAAGAACAGTGACACAGTTGAAGACTGCAAGAACAGTGACACTGTTGAAGACTGCAAGAAGATCAGCGACACAGTTGGATGAGCTGGTTTTGCTTGACCAAGAGTATTACTGTTACAACTATGTTCGGGAGATGAGGTGTTTTTAATAAAAAGCTGTGAATGGACTGTCAGATAGGGAAAATGGTGGTGGAAGGGAACACTAGCTAGAGAAACACAAGATAATGAACATCAACTGATTAAGTCTAGGAAAAACAGAAAGACCTAAAACAATTAATGAAATTGAAAGTAATTCAAAATACTTCTTTTTAGATACAAAATCTAGGGCAAAACCACATAATTGGAACCCCTGCTAAAACTAGATGGAACTTGCATTTGAGATAGCAAAGAAATGAGTGAAATACTTGGGTCTCCATTTGACACTATATTCAATGAACCATTAACCAGGCTAAAGGTTGACAATCTAAATGAATTCTTCATGAATGTGACTCAAAGCCTTGTCAATACCTTCAAAATTTTTAATATAATCTTACCCCCACATGACTGAAAAAAGCCAGTGCCAGCAATCCCATGCACTCTACCCTAAGACCAGACTCATAGAACTCCATGTTCATCAAGAACTGCAAGAAGCCTTTATCACATACCTTAAATATCCTACAGAGAGGGAACCTAGAGATGAGATCAACCCAGAGTAACATGGGTTTAGAACAGGTCACTCATGCCTCTCACAACTGCTGGACCACTATGATGTGGTCCTGGATGGTTGCTCCTGCCTCTCACAACTACTGGACCACTATGATGTGGTCCTGGATGGTTGCTCCTGCCTCTCACAACTACTGGACCACTATGATGTGGTCCTGGATGGTTGCTCCTGCCTCTCACAACTACTGGACCACTATGATGTGGTCCTGGATGGTTGCTGCTGTCTCTCACAACTACTGGACCACTATGACATGGTCCTGGATGGTTGCTCCTGCCTCTCAAAACTACTGGACCACTATGACATAGTCCTGGATGGTAACTCCTGCCTCTCACAACTACTGGGCCACTATGATGTGGTCCTGGATGGTTGCTGCTGCCTCTCACAACTACTGGACCACTATGACATGGTCATGGATGGTAACTCCTGCCTCTCACAACTACTGGACCACTATGACATGGTCCTGGATGGTAACTCCTGCCTCTCACAACTACTGGACCACTATGACATGGTCCTGGATGGTAACTCCTGCCTCTCACAACTACTGGACCACTATGACATGGTCCTGGATGGTTGCTCCTGCCTCTCACAACTACTGGACCACTATGACATGGTCCTGGAAGGTAACTCCTGCCTCTCACAGCTACTGGACCACTATGACATGGTCCTGGATGGTTGCTCCTGCCTCTCACAACTACTGGACCACTATGACATGGTCCTGGAAGGTAACTCCTGCCTCTCACAGCTACTGGACCACTATGACATGGTCCTGGAAGGTAACTCCTGCCTCTCACAGCTACTGGACCACTATGACATGGTCCTGGATGGTCACTCCTGCCTCTCACAACTACTGGATCACTATAACATCATCTTGGATGCACTGGATGACAAACACAACACAGATGTAGTATATAAAGACTTTTCCAAAGCCTTCGATAAGTGCAATCATAGTATAATAGTGCACAAAAAAGGGTGCAAAATAAATACTAAAAAAATGGGATGAATGATATTGGGGGCCCAGTCCCGGGACCCATTACATACCTCTGTAATCTGTAAATACCTTTGTAATTTGTCATGATTGTGACTAGACCTATCTGGAGTTCATTACCTTTGTAAATTGTGAGTTCATTACATTTGTAAGTTGTGAGTTCATTACCTTTGTAAATTGTGAGTTCATTACCTTTGTAAATTGTGAGTTCATTACCTCTGTAACTTGCTCAGCTATCAAAACTTTGGAGTCCAGTCCCTGGACAAATTATGTACCTCTGTAATCTTCTGACTACCGCCCACAGGATGGGTATGTGGTGACTACCGCCCACAGGATGGGTATGTGGTGACTACCGCCCACAGGATGGGTATATGGTGACTACCGCCCACAGGATGGGTATGTGGTGACTACCGCCCACAGGATGGGTATGGGGGGCATAATAAACATATTAAACTAACTAACTAACTAATATTTAACTTTCTAACAAATATAAGCCAGTGAGTAATAGTGAAGAGTAACATCAGAGGCTGGCATAATGAGAGGTTTTCTTCCCCAAGGCACAGTACTGGCCTCTGTTCTCTTTCTTTTTCTCGTATTTGAAATATACACAGACATAAATCATAGTACTGTATCATCCACTAAGGAAACAGCAAACCTCCAAGATGATATAAAGAAATTCCTCCAAGTGGGCCACTGACAACATAATGTTGACTGAAGACAAATTTCAGTCACAGTCAGGCCCCGCTTTACAGCGCTTTGATTTACAGAACGCCGCTTATGTAGCGGTTTTCAGTTATACCCATTTATTCAGACTTCCTACAATAAATATATAGGTATAAATATATTTACCACTTACTATAAGCTAAGGACAAAAACCTTTTTGGGTTAGTAATGTGAGTACTGTAAACATGCATGCATCTTCTAGGCCTAACTCTACTGCTCACTTAATATATGATAATGTAAACATGTTACAAGGTTTTTACATGCATTTCAGAGTGAAAAAAGTTATGCTTCTCTTTACAGTGATTTTTTGTTTTATAGCAGAAGCCCAGAACCTAACCTGCTGTATAAGTGGGGGTCCTCCCATACAGCAGAAGCCCAGAACCTAACCTGCTGTATAAGTGGGGGTCCTCCCATACAGCAGTAGCACAGAACCTAACCTGCTGTATAAGTGGGGACCCTCCTGTACAGCAGTAGCCCAGAACCTAACCTGCTGTATAAGTGGGGGTCCTCCCGTACAGCATAGCCCAAACCAAACCTGCTGTATAAGTGGGGACCCTCCTGTACAGCAGTAGCCCAGAACCTAACCTGCTGTATAAGTGGTGGTCCTCCTGTACAGCAGTAGCCCAGAACCTAACCTGCTGTATAAGTAGGGGTCCTCCTGTACAGCAGTAGCCCAGAACTTAACCTGCTGTATAAGTAGGGGTCCTCCTGTACAGCAGTAACCCAGAACCTAACCTGCTGTATAAGTGGGGGTCCTCCCATACAGCAGTAGCCTGGAACCTAACCTGCTGTATAAGTGGGGGTCCTCACGTACAGCAGTAGCCCAGAACCTAACCTGCTGTATAAGTGGGGGTCCTCCCATACAGCAGTAGCCTAGAACCTAACCTGCATTAATAAGTGGGGTCCTCCCAAAACAGCAGTAGCCCAGAACCTAACCTGCTGTATAAGTGGTGGTCCTCCGGTACAGCAGTAGCCCAGAACCTAACCTGCTGTATAAGTGGGGGTCCTCTCGTACAGCAGTAGCCCAGAACCTAACCTGCTGTATAAGTGGGGGTCCTCCTGTACAGCAGCAGCCCAGAACCTAACCTGCTGTATAAGTGGTGGTCCTACTGTAGAGCAGAAGCCCAGAACCTAACCTGCTGTATAAGTGGGGGTCCTCCTGAACAGCAATAGCCCAGAACCTAACCTGCTGTATAAGTGGTGGTCCTCCTGTACAGCAGTAGCCCAGAACCTAACCTCCTGTATAAGTGGGGGTCCTCCTGTACAGCAGTAGCCCAGAACCTAACCTGCTGTATAAGTGGGGACCCTCCTGTACAGCAGTAGCCCAGAACCTAACCTGCTGTATAAGTGGTGGTCCTCCCGTACAGCAGTAGCCCAGAACCTAACCTGCTCTATAAGTGGTGGTCCTGCCGTACAGCAGTAGCCCAGAACCTAACCTGCTGTATAAGTGGGGGTCCTCCTGTACAGCAGTAGCCCAGAACCTAACCTACTGTATAAGTGGGGACCCTCCTGTACAGCAGTAGCCCAGAAAATAACCTGCTGTATAAGTGTTGGTCCTACTGTACAGCAGAAGCCCAGAACCTAAAATGCTGTATAAGTGGGGGTCCTCCTGTACAGCAGTAGCCCAGAACCTAACCTGCGGTATAAGTGGGGATGCTCCTGTACAGCAGTAGCCCAGAACCTAACCTGCTGTATAAGTGGTGGTCCTCCTGTACAGCAGTAGTCCAGAACCAAACCTGCTTAAAGTGGGGGCCCTCCTGTACAGCATAGCCCGAACCTAACCTGCTGTATAAGGTGGTCCTCCCGTAACAGCAGTAGCCCAGAACCTAACCTACTCTATAAGTGGTGGTCCTCCCGTACAGCAGTAGCCCAGAACCTAACCTGCTGTATAAGTGGGGGTCCTCCTGTACAGCAGTAGCCCAGAACCTAACCTACTGTATAAGTGGGGACCCTCCTGTACAGCAGTAGCCCAGAAAATAACCTGCTGTATAAGTGTTGGTCCTACTGTACAGCAGAAGCCCAGGACCTAAAATGCTGTATAAGTGGGGGTCCTCCTGTACAGCAGTAGCCCAGAACCTAACCTGCGGTATAAGTGGGGACGCTCCTGTACAGCAGTAGCCCAGAACCTAACCTGCTGTATAAGTGGTGGTCCTCCTGTACAGCAGTAGTCCAGAACCTAACCTGCTGTATAAGTGGGGGTCCTCCTGTACAGCAGTAGCCCAGAACCTAACCTGCTGTAAAAGTTGTGGTCCTCCTGTACAGCAGTAGCCCAGAACCTAACCTGCTGTATAAGTGGTGGTCCTCCCATACAGCAGTAGACCAGAACCTAACCTGTGGCCTGGTGGTTAACGCTCTTGCTTCACACGGTGAGGGCCTGGGTTCGATTCCCAGCCAGAGTAGAAACATTGGACGTGTTTCTTTCCACCTGTTGTCTATGTTCCCCATCAGTAAAATGGGTACCTGGGTGTTAGTCGACTGGTGTGGGTCGCATCCTGGGACAATGACCTAAGGAGGCCTGGTCACAGACCGGGCCGCGGGGGCGTTGACCCCCGGAACACTCTCCAGGTAAACTCCAGGCTGTATAAGTGGTGGTCCTCCTGTACAGCAGTAGTCCAGAACCTAACCTGCTGTATAAGTGGGGGCCCTCCTGTACAGCAGTAGCCCAGAACCTAACCTACTTTATAAGTGGGGGTCCTCCTGAACAGCAGTAGTCCAGAACCTAACCTGCTGAATAAGTGGGGGTCCTACTGTACAGCAGCAGCCCAGAACCTAACCTGCTGTATAAGTGGGGGCCCTCCTGTACAGCAGTAGCCCAGAACCTAACCTGCTGTATAAGTGGGGGTTCCTCTCCTTACAGCACAGGCCCAGAACCTAACCTGCTGTAAAAGTGGGGACCCTCCTGTACAGCAGTAGCCCAGAAAACCTACCTGCTGTATAAAGTGGGGGCCCTCCTGTACAGCAGTAGCCCAGAACCTAACCTGCTGTAAAAGTGGGGACCCTCCTGTACAGCAGTAGCCCAGAAACTAACCTGCTGTATAAGTGGGGGCCCTTCTGTACAGCAGTAGCCCAGAACCTAACCTGCTGTGTAAGTGGGGGCCCTCCTGTACAGCAGTAGTCCAGAGCCTAACCTGCTGTATAAGTGGAGGTCCTCCTGTACAGCAGTAGTCCAGAACCTAACCTGCTGTATAATTGGGGGTCCTCCTGTACAGCAGCAGCCGAGAACCTAACCTGCTGTATCAGTGGGGGCCCTCCTGTACAGGAGTAGCTCAGAACCTAACCTGCTGTATAAGTGGGGATCCTCCTGTACAGCAGCAGCCCAGAACCTAACCTGCTGTATAAGTGGGGGCCCCTGTACAGCAGTAGCCCAGAACCTAACCTGCTGCATAAGTGGGGGTCCTCCTGTACAGACGCAGCCCAGAACCTAAACTGCTGTATAAGTGGGGACCCTCCTGTACAGCAGCAGCCCAGAACCTAACCTGCTGTATAAGTGGGGGCCCTCCTGTACAGCAGTAGCCAGAACCTAACCTGCTGCATAAGTGGGGGTCCTCCTGTACAGCAGTAGTCCAGAATCTAACCTGCTGTATAAGTGGGGGTCCTCCTGTACAGCAGCAGCCCAGAACCTAACCTGCTGTATAAGTGGGGGCCCTCCTGTACAGCAGTAGCCCAGAACCTAACCTGCTGTATAAGTGGGGACCCTCCTGTACAGCAGTAGCCCAGAACCTAACCTGCTGTATAAGTGGGGGTCCTCCTGTACAGCAGTAGCCCAGAACCTAACCTGCTGTATAAGTGGGGGTCCTCCCGTACAGCAGTAGCCCAGAACCTAACCTGCTGTATAAGTGGGGTCCTCCTGTACAGCAGTAGCCAGAACCTAACCTGCTGTATAAGTGGGGGTCCCCCTTGTACAGCAGTAGCCCAGAACCTAACCTGCTGTATAAGTGGGGGTCCTCCTGTACAGCAGTAGCCCAGAACCTAACCTGCTGTATAAGTGGGGGTCCTCCTGTACAGCATAGCCCTGGAACCTAAAACCCGCTGTATAAGTGGGGGGTCCTTTCCCGTACAGCAGTAAACCCAGAACCTAACCTGCTGTATAAGTGGGGGTCCTCCTGTACAGCAGTAGTCCAGAACCTAACCTGCTGTATAAGTGGGGGTCCTCCTGTACATCAGTAGCCTGGAACCTAACCTGCTGTATAAGTGGGGGTCCTCCTGTATAGCAGTAGCCAAGAGCCCAACCTGCTGTATAAGTGGGGGTCCCCCTGTACAGCAGCAGCCTAGAACCTAACCTGTTGTATAAGTGGGGGCCCTCCTGTACAACAGTAGCCCAGAAACTAACCTGATTTATAAGTGGGGGTCCTCCTGTACAGCAGCAGCCCAGAACCTAACCTGCTGTATAAGTGGGGGTCCACCTGTACAGCAGTAGCCCAGAACCTAACCTGCTGTATAAGTGGGGGTCCTCCTGTGCAGCAGTAACCCAGAACCTAACCTGCTGTATAAGTGGGTGCCCTCTTGTACAACAGTAGCCCAGAACCTAACCTGCTTCATAAGTGGGGGCCCTCCTGTACAGCAGCAGCCCAGAATCTAACCTGCTGTTTAAGTGGGGACCCTCCTGTACAGCAGTAGCCCATAACCTAACCTGCTGTAACCCTCCTGTACAGCAGTAGCCCAGAACCTAACCTGCTGTATAAGTGGGGGCCCTCCTGTACAGCAGTAGCCCAGTACCTAACCTGCTGTATAAGTGGGGCCCCCCTGTACAGCAGTAGCCCAGAACCTAACCTGCTGTATAAGTAGGGGCCCTCCTGTACAGCAGTAGCCCAGAACCTAACATTGCTGTATAAGTGGGGGTCCTCCTGTACAGCAGTACTAACCCACTTCGGTTAAAAATCCAAATAAAATCTTATCTTACCTTAACAGTGTCACTATCACAGCCACAAGGAAAATGATGGGATAGATAACTAGAAGTTTGAAAATAATCAGATGCCAAGCTGATGATGATACTCTATAAGTCACTTCTACTCTCCAGGCAAGAGTACTGTTGTACTCTCCAGGCTAGAGTACTGCTGTACTCTCCAGGCTAGAGTACTGCTGTACTCTCCAGGTTAGAGTACTTCTGAACTCTAACACCTCCATTCAAGGCAGGAGAAATTCCAGACTGGAGAATGCACAGAGAACCTTCACTGCTCACACAGATTCACTCTATCACCTAAATTACCACAAATATCCGAAGTCCCTCGATTTGTACTCCTTGCAACATAGGCAACAAAGATACATATAAGCTACACCAGAAAAAATCTAGAACAATTAGTCCAAAATCTGCATTTCAACCCATGAAGGTAAGAGCCTTGGCAGATGGTATGAAATACCTAAAATGGAATGTGAATCACTGAGTACACTAAGATGTAACACAGTGTGAGGGGACCAAGACTGTTCAACAGCCTCCCTGCACACAAAGGGTATTACCAACAGACCTCTCACTAGGTTGGGTTTCGTGTGGCTGGCACTAACAACCTGATCGATCAAGCCATACACCAAGAGGCCTGGAACGAAACCAGGCAGCAGCAGCACTAACCCACCCACAGGTACTGACTAACCCACCCACAGGTACTGACTAACCCACCCACAGGTACTGACTAACCCACCCACAGGTACTGACCCACCCACCAGAAATGACTCACCCATCACACACCAGCAATGACTCGCCCATCACACACAAGCAATGACTCACCCATCACCTGCCAGTAACGACTCACCCATCATCCACGAATAATGATTCACCTATCACCCAAGAGTAATGACTCACCCATTACCCACCCGTAATGACTCACCCATCAACCACAAGTAATGTCTCACCCATCACCCACAATTAATTCTCACCCATCACCCCCACCATAAAAGACTACACACAACACCCCCAAAAGTAATGCCTCACCCATCACCCACCAGTAATGACTCACCCATCACCCACCAGTAATGACTCACCAATCACCAAACAGTAATTACTCACCTGTCACCCACCAGTAATGACTCATCCATCATCCACCAGTAATGCCTCACCCATCACCCCCACCAGTAATGACTCACCCATCACCCACCATAATGACTCACCCCAAAAAACCAAAACAGTAATTACTCACCTGTCACCCCACCAGTAATGACTCACCCATCAACCACAAGTAATGTCTCACCCATCACCCACCAGTAATGACTCATCCATCATCCACCAGTAATGACTCACCCATTACCCACCAGTAATGTCTCACCCACCAGTAACGAATTACCCATCACCCATCAGTGATGACTTACCCATCACCAACCAGTAATGATTCATCCATAACCCACCAGTAATGACTCACCCATCACCCACAAGTAATGTCTCACCCATCACCCACAAGTAATGTCTCGCCCATCACCCACCAGAAAATGACTCACACATCACCCAACAGTAATGCCTCACCCATCACCCACCAGTAATGTATCACCCATCACCCACCCCGTAATGATCACCATCACCCACCATAATGTATCACCCATCACCCCCCAGAATGACCACCCCCCACCACCATAATGACTCAACCATCACCAATAGAATGACTCTCCCCTCACCCAAAAGAATACTCATCACCCACCATAATGACTCACCCATCACCCCCATAATGACCCCCCATCAGTCACCAAATGACTCCCCTCACCCACCAAATGACTCATCCCCCCACAAATAATGACTCATCAAAACCATAATGACTCACCCCTCCCCACCAGTAATGACCAAACCCCTCACCACCATAATGACTCTCCCTCACCCAACATAATGACTCATCACCCACCAGTAAGACTCACTCATCACCCACCTAAAGACTCACCCATCTCACCATAATGACCACCCATCACCCACCATAATGACTCAACTTCACCCACCACAATGACTCACCCATCACCCACCAGTAATTCCCCATCACCAAAAAGACTCACCCCATCACACACCAATAAACTCACCCACACCCACCTAAAGCTCACCAATCACCAACCATAATTACTCACCTACACCCACCAAATGACCACCCCATCACCCACCAGAATGACCAC
>NC_069480.1:25297225-25371622 GCF_026875155.1 Cherax quadricarinatus | reverse complement strand
CTACTCGATGAAACAGCGGGGGCAAACCCCTTTTTCTTTTCCCGGGATGGGAGATTTTTTTTTTGCCTGTTGCATTTTTTTGTCCATTTTTGATTTACTAGTGAGCGAAAGCCAGTCCCTCTCTGGGGTAGCTAGTGTAATTCCTTTATACCTATGGGCCCACCAGTATTGTCGCGTCGTGCGTGGCCGAGCAAATGTAGACAGCCTGTACTGTCAGAGCACACAGCCTAGCCGTCTGCTCTGACTAGTTCATATTTCGCGGCATTCAGTGCTGCCCTCTGTAGGCCTACCTAGGTCAGTGGGAAGCACAGCCCACCCTCTCTCACTCCTAGACCGACCGACTTGAGAGACACAAGTGCTCCCCCTCCACGGACTGGCTTGCGGTCACTCCCTCACACTGCCCGTTGTGTACTCACTACTACCCAATTAAAGCCAAACTAGTCCACGGCCGTATCATTGCTACCTACGCTACCTTCATCGGCACTAAACCGCTGTTCAGCAGTAAGAACAGTAATAACACCAGGTACCTATTTGCTGCTAGGTGAACAGGACAACAGGTGTAAGGAAACGTGTCGGAATGTTTCCACCCGCCGGGAATCGAACCCGGGCCCTCCGTGTGTGAAGCGGGAGCTTTAGCCACCAGGCCACCGTGTGTGTGTGTGTGTGTGTGTGTGTGTGTGTGTGTGTGTCAGTGGTCCTTGACTGGCTGCAACTTCTTGTGACCTGACCCCCACTCTCCTGGGGCTTGACCCCACCTACTTACAATGTTGCCCTTAAAAGCTGTGTGTGTATGTGTGTATATGTGTGTATTCGTGTGTATTGGGGAGGTATGAGGGGTAGATACTGTTAATACATACCAGTAATTCTGGGCTGTAAAAAGTGGAAATTGCTACTAGGGTCTAAAGCTTCTATGAGTGTCTGCCCTTGTGTGTGTGTGTGAGAGAGGGATGGTTAGGGGAAGGGGGTAGATGGTGTGGTTTAAAGATCCATTATACCTCTCTGTTCCAACTGTCTTTCCTAGAAATGCTACTCTCTCCACTTATTGCCATTTCTGGATTTCAGTATCAATTATAGCTGGTTATTATCCTATTCCTTGTTCACGTTGAGAGAGGACTTCCTAGCTTCCTAAGTATTGTTACTACTAATAACTACTGTAATAGCTTGCAGGAGTGAGTGACCAGTATCTAACAGCGATGCAAGGCCAGAACAAGCCTGCAACATGCAAACCACAAAATAGGTGAGTGATACTTGCGCTGGCAACGGTCGTGACAAGTTGCCATATGCTGATGACGATGTCGTCGTACGTATTCCTTAAATCCCTATTTTGGAGATCCTTCACCCATGTTGATTATGTGTGTGTGTGTGTGTGTGTGTGTGTGAATGTGCATGTGTGTGTGTGTGTGTGTGTGTGTGTGTGTGTGTGTGTTGTGTGTGTGTGTGTGTGTGTGTGTGTGTGTGTGTGTGTGTGTGTGTTGTAATAGTTTTGGTAAATGTCTCATGTCATAAGTGTATGAGTTACTGTTTTTTTTTGTGATAATTTTGTAAAGTCTGGAGAATGAGGGAGGAGTTTGGTGGATAATGTAAGGAGTTGGTGATTGTGATTTTTGTGTGAATATTTTTAAAAAAGTGCTTTCTGCGATCTTGGTGGTTTTGAGGTGAGTGATCATGGATATTAGTTGATGGATGTCTTACTTGTTTTTCTGTGTACCTGATATGTTTTCAGTTCGCGGTGATCATGTTGTAAGTGTTTCAGAGTTGTTTGGAAATGTTCAAAGGTGTTTTTTGCGCTCATGTTATATCATAGTCTGAAGTGCATGGGATCGTCTTGGTTATAGTGATTTGAGGGGATTTCTATAAAATGGGTGATAGACGTTGTGTAGACCTTAGTTTCTGGTGATTTTTAGTGGTGTTTGGGCAGTATTCAGTGCTGTCATAAGTGTATGAGTTAGTTTTTGTGATAATGTTGTAAAGTCTGGAGACTGAGGGAGTAGTCTGGTGGGTCAGTTGTAATTTCGGTTAATGAAATGTGTAAGTGTAGATGAATTAGAGATGTCAAATCTTATTTGGGAGTATTCAAAATGATATTTTGGAAGTGTTCCAATGATGTCTTCGAAATGTTTTAATGTAATTTGGAAGTGTTTCAGTGATGTTTGAAAATGTTCAAAGGTGTTTTTGTGAGTATTCAAATGATTTATGAGAGAGTTTTTATGGTGTTCAAAGTAATCTAGGGTTGTTCTGTAGTGAGATGATAAAGGATGTTGATGAGACAATATATTTCTTAAGAGATATTGAGAAAAGTGTGTGTGTACTCACCTATTGGTACTCACCTATTTGTGGTTGCAGGGGTCGAGTCATAGCTCCTGGCCCCGCCTCTTCACTGATTGCTACAGGTCCTCTATCTCCCTGCTCCATGAGCTTTATCATACCTCGCCTTAAAACTATGTATGGTTCCCGCCTCCACTACTTCACTTTCTAGGCTATTCCACGGCCTGACTACTCTTTGACTGAAGAAATACTTCCTAACATCCCATTGATTCATCTGAGTCTTCGACTTCCAATTGTGACCTCTTGTATCTGTGTCCCATCTCTGGAACATCCTGTCTTTGTCCACCTCGTCTATTCCGTGCAGTATTTTATATGTCGTTATCATGTCTCCCCTGACCCTCCTGGCCTCCAGTGTCGTCAGGCCGATTTCCCTCAACCTTTCTTCATAGGACAATCCCCGTAGCTCTGGGACTAGTCTTGTTGCAAACCTTTGCACTTTCTCTAATTTCTTGACGTGCTTGACTAGGTGTGGATTCCAAACTGGTGCTGCATACTCCAGTATGGGCCTGACGTAAATGGTATACAGAGTCTTGAACGAATCCTTACTGAGGTATCGGAACGCTATCCGTAGGTTTGCCAGGCGCCCGTATGCTGCAGCAGTTATCTGATTGATGTGCACCTCAGGAGATATGCTCGGTGTTATACTCACCCACAGATCTTTTTCCTTGAGTGAGGTTTGCAGACTTTGGCCATCTAAACTATATTGTGTCTGCGGTCTTCTTTGCCCTTCCCCAATCTTCATGACTTTGCATTTGGCGGGGTTAAACTCAAAGAGCCAGTTGCTGGATCAGGCTTGTAGCCTGTCCATGTCTCTTTGTAGTCCTGCCTGATCCTCATCCAATTTGATTCTTCTCATTAACTTCACATCGTCCGCAAACAAGGACACTTCTGAGTCTATCCCTTCCGTTATGTCATTCACATATACCAAGAACAGCACAGGTCCTAGGACTGACCCTTGTGGAACCCCGCTTGTCACAGGCACCCACTGTGACACCTCATCATGTACCATGACTCGTTGTTGCCTCCCTGTCAGGTATTCTCTTATCCATTGCAGTGCCTTTCCTGTTATGTGTGCCTGATCCTCTAGCTTTTGCAGTAACCTCTTGTGAGGAACTGTGTCGAAGGCCTTCTTGCAGTCCAAAAAAATGCAGTCGATCCACCCCTCTCTCGCTTGTCTTACTTCTGTCACCTTGTCATAAAACTTCAGTAGGTTTGTGACACAGGATTTTCCCTCCCTGAAACCATGCTGGTTGTCAATTATACACTTGTTTCTTTCCAGGTGCTCCACCACTCTCCTGATGATCTTCTCCATGACCTTGCATACTATACACGTTAGTGATACAGGTCTGTAGTTTAGTGCCTCATGTCTGTCTCCCTTTTTAAAAATTGGGACTACATTTGCCATCTTCCATACCTCGGGGAGTTGCCCAGTTTCAAATGATGTGTTGAAGGCCTTTGATAATGGCACATACAATATCTCTGCTCTTTCTTTAAGGACCCAAGTAGAGATGTTGTCTGGTCCCACCGCCTTTGAGGTGTCAAGTTCGCATAGCAGCTTCTTCACCTCCTCCTTTGGGTTTTATGTACCTCATCCAGCACTTGCTGGTGTACCCCCCTGTTTTGATTTTCTGGAAAAAGTTAAGGTTCCATAAAAATTTTTTAAACCCCCCTTCGTTGTTTCTTCTTATTTTAAAAAACTCTGGTTGTCCGGTTTTTTCCCCCTAACCCCTTTTAAATTTTTCCTTTGTTTCTTTGGGCCCCCCCTCCTGATTTTTTTGGCTGTAAACACTTAGGTCAGCTGATTTGTCCCCTAGTCTTTTCCCCCCTTTTTTTGCTAAGCCTCCCTTCTTATTTAAAATATTTTGGGCCTTTTTGGCCCAAAAATCCCTTCCTTTTTTAAACCGAGGTTTGGGTCCCCACCCCTTTTTTAAATTTTCCTAGTTCCACCTTTTTTGCCCCCAACCCCATTGTGGTGCCCCCCTTTCTGTTTCCTTTTTTGTTTCCCTAAAAACCAAACCTTTTTCTCCCCTACTCTTGGCTTTTTTGTTTCCCATATTCCCATTTTTCCTTCCCTTCTGGTTTTCCTTTGTTCGTAAAAATTTTTTGATTAGAGAATTTTCATTTTTTTGGTTTTTAATTGAAAATTTTTTGGGTTTTGAAATTTTTTTTTCCTGATTTTGTTCAAAATTTTTTTTAGTAAAAATTTTTTGCCCCCCTTTTGGGGAAAAGGATTGTTTTTTTAAATTTTTTGTTTTTGGAAAAATTTTAATTTTGATTTTTGAATTGTAATTTTTTTGGTTTTTGGTAAAAGTGTTGGGAATTTTGAAAAAGGGTTAAGTGTGTGGGGTTTTTTGAAAAAATTAAAAAAAAATTTTGTGGGAGAGTAAAAATTTTTTTTGGGAGAGGGGTTTTGGGGAAAAGGTTGGTGGGAGAGGAGGGTTTGGGAGTGTTGGGGGGGAGAGTGGGTTTTGGGGAATTTTGGGTGGGGAGTGGGTGTTGGGAGATGTTGGGGGAGAGGAGGGTGGGAGATGTTTGGGAGAGTGGGGTTGGGAGATGTTGGGGGGAGGTAGGTTTTTGGGAGATTTTGGTGGGAGTGAGGTTTTGAGATGGGTGGGAGAGTGAGGTTTTGGGGAGATGTTGGGGGGAGATAAATTTAGAGATGTTGGGGGGAGAGTAAGTTTTGGGAGATGTTTTGGGGGAGGTGAGGTGTTGGAGATGGGTGGGGAGGTGAGGGTTGGGAATGGGGGGGAGAGTAAAGTGTTAGGAGTTTTTGGGGGGAGATGAGGTTTTGGGAGTTTTGGTGGAGAGTGAGGTTTTTGGATGGGGGGGGGTGGGT
The DNA here is from genome assembly GCF_026875155.1 of Cherax quadricarinatus. Lineage (NCBI taxonomy): Eukaryota > Metazoa > Arthropoda > Malacostraca > Decapoda > Parastacidae > Cherax > Cherax quadricarinatus. The sequence continues at coordinate 25,366,461 of NC_069480.1, read as the reverse complement.
GGGGGAGATTTTGTGGGAGGTAAGGTTGGGGGTGGGGGAGAGGGGAGGTGTTGGAAGGGGGGATGATGTTTTTAATGGGGGGGAAAAATTTTGGGAAATGGTGGGAATAATTTTAGAATTTTGGGGGGGGGGAATGGGGGTTTTAATTTCAGTAAAAGGGGGGGAAAGGGGTTTGTGAAAGGGTAAGAAGGAAGGTTTTTGGGGGGGGGAAAAAGAAGGGATTGATTAGTTTTTTAATAAAATGGGAAATTTTTACTGAAAATTGGGTTTTGTTGATTAGAAAAGAAGGAGAGTGAATTCTTTTTTTTTGGGTAGTATGTTTTTTGGGGAGAAGGAAATTATGGGGGGTGTTGTATGAGAGACGAAAAGATGCAAGAGTTTTGGTTTGTGAGATTTTTAACCCCTTGGGGGAAATGATTTTTGGTTTTTTAAAAAAAAAATTTGGTTGTTGGGTTTTAACGAAAATGAGGAATTTTTGGGTTTTTTTTAAGAGTGAAAAGGGTTTAATTTTTTCCCATGGGAAAAGGGTAAACGAAAATTAAGAAAGGGGAAAAATGAATACTTTAAATGGAAAATATTGTGTTTCCTGTTTTATTTCATTTAATTTAACAAGGAAAAGTAATTATTGTTTTTAATTTAAAAAAGGGAACCGAGTGCCTAGATTATCTCTGTTTGTCCGGTTGGGGTTTCACGTGGTCCGGCCGCTGAGAAAACACAGGGGGGTGACGTCGTGCATGCCAGGAAGTTACTTTTTTTGACCGCATAATAAAAAAATTTGATCCAAGGAAGGGGGAGAGTACTCAAATTTTTTGTACTTTGATAAAAGAAAAAGTGACCCAAGGAAGGGGAGCGGAAATTTTTGGGTTAAAAAAGGTGGTGTGAAAGTAAAGGGTCTTGATCCGGGGAGATGGGCAGGGTTTTTGGGTAGAGGGGAGGGTTTGGGGGGGAAGATGTTTTAAACCAAAAAGAGGGGAGCAAAAAGAAAATGGAAATTTTGGGGGGAGATGGGGGGTAGCTAAAATTTTTGTATTATTGGTCGAGAAAGTTGACCCAAAGGAAGGGGGGCACAAGAAAATGAAATTAAAAAAAAATTTCGAAAAAAAATCGGGGAAAAAATTCTGGGGGGGGGGTCGATCCGGGCGACGCTGCAGAAAGGGGCGGCAGGGGGGGGGAGCAGGGGGGTCGGGGGCGGGTTCGAGGGGGAGCTGCGGGGGTTTAATTCCGAGGGAGCGACGGGGGGGGGAGGGTGGGGGGGGGGGGGGGGGGGGGGCGAGTGGGGGGGAGGGGCCCAGGGGACGGGGGGGGGGGGTGGCCGTCGAGGGGGGGTATGAGGTCAGGGTCATTATCAAAAGGTGTATTTTTTTTACACCCAGTTGTGAAAAACGGCTCCTTTGTGAAGCATACAGAAGAAATCTTCAAATACTTGATCCCTTTTTTTTTGGTAGGGTTAAGTAAACTTGAAATCTTAGATTTCTATGACTTTTGGAATGGGACATTAGTAAAGGTAGCTTGACATGGATTGTTTTTTTAATTTAAATGAATACCGTTCACTGTGTAGATTTTACTGAAAATTTCCGTACCAAATTTTTTGGAAGTTATTTATGGGAGCGTCCACTAACGTAACCAAGCGCGCTGTGCTGATATGCTGGTGGGTTTTTCAGTTCCCGTCTCTATATACAAATTGAAATTAGTCACGTGCAACCTTGGGTACATTTTGAGGAAACGTTTCGCTAAACAGTGGGTTCATGTCCATCAAAGGAATGGAGAAGAACAACGGGATTTTGAGGTAACAAAACCCTCAGCCCCTTTAGCTGAGTAATCAGTCCATCAAACTTGAAAGAATACAGCGTATTGGAAAAGTGGGTTTTAATTGCAGGGAGGGGAGGTACAGCCGTAGGGGGATCACATTGTCCAAAGTGGAAATAGATCATGCACCATTTATCGTAGTGAAAACCCCATACACGCTGCACCTCTCCTGTCTAATACATAAGCCACTCTTTGCACATATGCTTATCCTTCAAAAGATTGTGGCATTACATTGTCTCAAGCTGAGGGACTGATTACTCAACTCCTACGTTCTTCACATTCTCCTTTGTATGGGCGCGAAGCCACTGCATGGGGGAAACTATCCCCAATAAAAATACCCAATGTTGCACAGGGTCTAAAATTTATCAACTTGTCGGTTTCTGAACATTATCTACACTCCAAAACAAGCTGGCAAGACGGCGCTGGTGGGGGGCCCACCCCCTACAAATATTTTTTGTAGAGCTTTTTGTTGAAAGAAAAGCAGTTGAAGTAATACAGAGTTTAACAAGTCAACGAATCCCGGGGGGTAGAGGAAATTTAAAGGGCCCAAATGCTTTACATCTGAACGCAATGGTTGTGTGGTGGGAATTTAAAGAAGAGGGAATTTACGTCCAAGCTACTTAAATTTTTTTTTCAGATGGAAAAGGGTTTTGATGCTGTTTAGAAGGAGCCGAAACATGAGCGGGCCTAAGGTCCCCAGGGGAATGAAAGGTCCGGGTAATTTGTGAGTGCCTGTCTAAATGAGTGATTGGTCTAGAGGAATTTATGTTTTTTGTGTCTTAGGGAAACCATCTTTTTTTTCTGGTTTGGGTTGCTGGGGAACAGAGCAGAAGTTTCTTCCTTTTACTAGTGCGCAAGTTTTTTTTTTTTTAAAAAAACTTTCACATACAATCCTCTATAATTATAACATATGTATTACAATCATTCATATAAGGGTAAAACTCAAGCTCCCCCTCCACTCCTAAAGTGAACGGACTCTGCCCTAGAACTTTTAAAAACAACCCCACCCCCGGGATTGAACCGGGGGTCAGAGAGTCTCAAAATCAAGCCCTCGCGTTAGCCACTAGACCAGCTAGCCACAAAAAATTAATCCAATAGGGATATTTCACACCATAGGGAAAGTTAGCCAGGCACCTCTGGACCACAAAACAAATTTTTACGACAATTCAGCTAGCGTGGCCGTGACGAAATCTAGCTCAAACCCTTCCTGCCGTCAACTGCTCAAAATCGTAAGACACGATTGCAAAAAACCAACCCCGGGCCCATTTAACCCGCGGGCAAGAGTCCCCAAAACTCCCGCCCGGGGGGGTTTGTTTGCAATCGTGCATTCGATTTCGTGGGTCAATTTAAAAAACAAATAAGGCCAAAGGAAACATAAAAAATCAAGTTCATTGCAGTCGTCCAGCGCCTGATGAGCTGCTATACAATTTCAGTAATTTCATAATATCCATAACCCCAAAATTTAAAATATCTACATGTGTTTTGCACTTTCAGCGAAAAACAGCACGCATAACATACATAAAATAAATGTATTTTCTAATATGATTTATTTACGAGATAAGTTTATTAGGTTTATTAAAAAAATAAACCCAAGTAAATCTTCCCCAAAATGTCCTAACACTATTACCCTAAAATGTCAAAATCATCCCCCACCAAAACAATCAAACCCCCTTTTTCAAAAACAAATATACATAACTTGGATCATTCAGCTTTTTGCAACAAGAATACTAAAAGTACAAAATATATTGTATAAACTTTAAAAAAAGGGGATGCTACTTTAGCCGTACAACCCAAAAAAACAGCAGCTTAGAACACCAAATTTAGTAATGGTTTTCTCCCCCTCAAAATTACCTGCCAATAGTTATACCCAGACCCGGTGCTCATAAACACTCCCCTCAAAAGGCAATAATCCAACAGTGTTAGGGCTTTATATATATATATATAATATATATAAATATATATATAAAATATAATATATATATATATATATATATTTTATATAAATAATATATATATATATTTTGTATATATATGTATATAATAATATATATAAAGCCCTAACACGCCCTACCAACACCCCCACCACATTGTTCCTCATGTAAGTGAGTGCCCAAATAATATGTTTTGCATAGATTACTTTATAATACTATTATTAAATATAAAAACGCGTGCCCCAAAAAACATAAACACCTTAACAAATTAACACACCCATTCGCCTGTGCGTAAAAGGGAACAGGTAATTTGTTCCAGGTGTTAAACCATACCACTAAACTTCATACCTAACCACTAATTTTACAAAAATGCAAATATGCAAATATGCAGGGTCACACCCACCCCACAATAAATTTTCGTTGAACAGCAATAAAAGTTAAGATTGGGTTATAAAATGAACACAGTACTGTGCCTAACTCGAGATCCCAAGGTTTAGTTATCATGGTTAGAAAGATTATCCTATATACAGGGAACATAACTATAGGTTAAACCAGTTTATCACACATCTTCTTCCCCCACATCATTCATTCCCACCCACCATCCCACCAACAACGTAGCCCAAAACACCTTACCCTCATCCCATCCCTCGGCAGGAGACCAACCCTTTGCCCTCCCCCTGGGTTCACAAGAAGGAGTCGACCCACAGCGATAGATATTCTGGAAACCCCTCCGAGAAGCTGGATGCCCACCTCCCCCATAGACTTGCCCTATTCCACACATCGTTCTATAAAATCTTGCCGCTAACGCTTTTATTCTCAACTCTCCCCTTACCTCCCTCATCCCCCAAGATACATACAAAAATCCGTCATGACATACTTTAAAGCCCTTCCTACATCCCCTGGCACCATTTACATCCAACAATAAAGCCCGGAGGAGCGACCACTACCCCCCCCCAAAAGCTGATAACACCCTCCATCCATAATCTCACCCCTTCCAAAGAGGGACAAAAAAAAATACCGCATGAAAAGCTGTTTCGACGTCCCCACATGCAAGCATGAGGCCTCTTTTACAAGACCCATTTTATGAAACTCATCCTTAGAGGCCAAAATTCCCATCAGAAAACGATATACTAACCCCCTTTACCCCAGCCTGTATTCTAAGCAAGCCAAAATCCCTCCAAATGATCTTCCAGTCATATGTTTGGAATACAGCAACCCCACCACAGCACACAAACCCTCCTTTTTACCTTTAAATTTAATAAAAAACCTCAACATGTCCTCACAATAACTCAAATCCCTTCCACACCACCATCTATGTGCATCCTCCATTACCCTGCCCACCCTAACACCCCGGGCCCCCCAGTTCGAATATACCTTTGTTTAATATATAATGCCATTACCCCTATGACCCAATGCCAACAGGGCCCAAAATCCCCACAACTCACATCCATCATTACCACTTCCTTATGCAACCATGCCCCCCCAAACCCCCACACATACCTTAGAACTCTCCTCTGTATTTCTGCCAATATCTTGTACTCTTAAAGGAAACACCTCCGCCACCCCCACACCTTACTGTAAACCAGCGAGTTAACCACCAAAACTCTCTGTTGTAATGTTACATCCCTAGCCCTTAAGCCTCCCCAAACCCACCCAAAATCCTGCCTGTAACTAATCCGAATTTACCCTTCTGCATTCATGCACCTCCGCCATGTACCATAAATTCACAAACCCTGATTCTGTCCACTACTGACCATCCCAACCCCTCCCCAAGCTCCCTCCAATCCAACCCCCACCTCTAAAAGTCTCGACTTCATTAAATTTACTCCCTACCCGTAGCATCCCCAATATCTGAATTACATCCACCACCTTCCTTAGATCTTCCACACCATTACCAGAACCGTAGTAACATCCACATACCCAACATACCCCCCTTACACCCCCATCATCTCCTGTCCATTCATCACCTCATCCACCACCCATAGAAAGGATTCTGTACACAGGCAAACCCGCAACTGAGAGAGTGGACAACCCTGCCCCAAAAACCCCTTTCCATCAGTAAATGGGCCCCCAACATACCATTAAAACCGTACCCTTACAACCGATCCCTCATACAGGGGTTTGTACCCATCTCACCCCCCCCCCAGAACCCAACTTCCCCCAAACTTACTCTTAAGAAATCCCTGTTCAGACAATCATACGCATTTGCCCAATCTAAACCGAGTATTCCCCCTCCGGTGCAGCTCCCAATAAAATCCTTTTGTGACTATGCTCATCCCTCATACTTCTTCCCGGGATGCCATACTGCCCCCAAAGTTCACTGACCAAGAACCTTCCTCAGTCTATTACCCAGAATTTTCGCATAAATTTTACAATCGGCACACATTAAGGATATCACTCTTATCACTCAGTACTTTCCTTCCTTCTTTCTTCGCACTAACTCAACGATCCGGTGTTTTTTGAGCCTTCCCCTTCCTCCCACTGCTCCACATATAAGTCAAGACCCCCATAAACATACTAATACACCCCCAATGAGTTCTGTAAAAATCATTCGGTATGCATCAATGCCCTGCGTCTTTAAAAAACCCGGTCATCTGGGTAAACACCTCCTCCACCTCCCCCTCACTAATACTACCTCCAACATTTCCTTTTTCCTGTTGTCCTAAACTATTTATTATTACCGCATTGTCCCCAAAAAACCCCCTCATCGACATCTACCCTTCTCCTTCCTCCATTTCTCCCTAAACCAATAATCTGCATATACATGATTGCTGGCCGTATCGGTAAGGGCTTGTCCCTCACATAACCTCCCCCTTCAGAAACAACCACAAGATGCGCTATTGGTAGTCACATCTGCCTTTCCTAAATTTTCTCAGGAGGAAGTTGACCTTCATGGGCTATCACCCTTTAACAACCTCCTCCAACCCTGCCCTAACTCTAATTGCCTTAAACCTTCATGATGTACTCCGCATCCGACTCCTTAGACCATCACATCCCCTTTCGACCTTCCCTGCCCCTCCATCGTAAAACAACATTCAGTTTGTCCCTCCAGGTAGGTGTGCCACCAACCACCACCATGTCAGTTCCTTGCACATCTTTGAAAAACTCTGAAATTCCTACCTTAGGCCCTTATCTTCTACCCTACCAGTCAAGCAAATCCATCTCACATCCTTACCATTCCAGAAATATTTCCACCTGGTTCCTGAAGGAAGAGCTTCATCCCCGTCCTGCAGGAGCCTTCACAGTCAACTTCCAATACCCAGCGTATAGCATACTATGCCGTGCCCCTCTCAGATCAGCAAATAACCGCTGTGATCCGAAAACCGACATTCGAAAGTCCTCACCTCTCCACACCTATCCCCCTGAGCATTACATATGTCCTTATCAACCCTCGCCTTCATAACCCCCACGATGTTGAAACGTGTGCTCTCCCATACCCCCATCCCCACAACATTACAACTCCTAATCCCTTAACACGTCCCTTAAGCACCCGATAAACAATTCGCCCCCCCCGGTGAGGCATCCCCATACCTAATCATTACAGTACCAATCACCCCAAGCACTTGTTAGGAAGGTAAACCCCGCAAATAAAAACATCAAAACATCCCGGACAAATGACTTTCACCCTAACATTGTGGCTGCCTGCATGTAACACCAATGAAACATTCTCTCCCCACCCCCAGTAACCCATTAACCCTTACAACCTCCCCCTCCTCCCAACCCATGATGCACAAGGGTTGGTCCTTTACCGCCACTGCCACCCCTATTTCAATTGCAAGCAATTTACTGACTATAGGTTTATAACCCCACAAATGGAATTCACCCCTATCCCTATGGTTATTGCTCCCTGCAAAAAGCATACCTCTACATCAAAACCTTAAATCCATTCTAACCATATCTTTGGCCCTCAGATTTAAGACCATTTACATTTATTGTGACACATTGAGTTCCCAGGAAAGGCGGGTTAGCCGATGCAGTTGTGGCTTACTCAATGGCACCTTTCATGTTACCGTACCTTTTTTATCCCTTCTTCCTAACCTGTCCACCAAACCCCCCTTGCCCTCCCCACGAGCTTTTCCGGTACACCCCCTCCCCTGGCTTGCCTTCTCCCCCACAGCTACCCATGGACTTCCTTGCCCACTCCTGCTGCCCTGGTGTTAAAACCTCGTTCCATGTCCAAGATTCCCGCATTTCGTATTGCGTGAGCTCTCTCTCACACACATTATCCATCATGCGGGAGTCCTAGGGGCTTGCCTCGGGTACACTGCGCCGCCATATGCTCATAGGAATCACATAATCGGCACCGTTTTCCTCTGCCCGCATAGTGGGGGCGAATATTCGGGGTCCTATAGCCTGTTAGCGTATAATACGAGGGTTATTGGCCCCGCCTCAATGACATTCTTCAGTGTGTTAGGATCCCTCGGGCTGCCCTGCATATGGGGCCGTCCTCCCCACCCCATTAGCCGTATGAACAGTTCCATAACTGCTGAAGGCTTCCTGAATTTCCATTACGACGGTTTGCTCAACGGGTAATTACGTTCCTTGCCCATGTGTATACTTCGAGACATCATGTAGACACACCTCCATCTGTGTCGGAATTCACACCTTCAGCCGCCTTTCTGGAAATTATCCACAATACTGGTGTAAAAGCGGCTCGTGTAAATTCATAAAAGCCCTTGTCATATCCATTAAGGGCCACACCGTACAATTCCATCGTTCGGTATCCGTACGGAGTACGTCCCTGATGATGCTGGTAAAACAGGTACATGCATTGAAGCATTGCTTAGTTCCTCGAACCAAATTCTATACAGACAGTATTTACTCCTCGGCTCAATACAGATCCGCCATCTTGGTGATTAAGTCAGCAGTTTGCACCAGGTAGGCGTGTAGGGAGATCCACGCAGCGTCCTCTCTAGCCAGAGGTCGAGAGACGAAAATGAAAAAACCATAATGTATTCGGTTTAGGGTTTGTTGCTGGGAATCAAGTGCAGAGTTTCTTCCTTTCACTAGCGCGTCTAAGTATAAGTTGGTTTTGTATAGGAAAAGTCCTCAGTGAGTTTTCTCCCACTGTGGTGTGCTGATGGGTTTGTATGTAGATGATCGTTCAAAAGGTCCATCATTTTGGTGTTATAGTCCACTGGTGTTGGTAAGGACAGTGATATATCGTTATAGGTAGATTAGTAGAAGTCTCAATAAAGATTGCACCCGTGAGAATGTCTGTATATAACCTTTCTGAATTTTATGTCACTGTATCTGGGGTTTCTGGTGGGACTGTCCAGTTGATTGGTTTTTGCGTTTTGTTAGTGGTAAATTTGAGACCAGAACTCAGCACGCTTGTTCTCGTAGTCAGGTAAGGGGTCGTGACGAAGGTTGTTTATAGGGATTCCGTCATTTCTTTCTTCGACTGTTTAGTGCCAAAGGTACTGAAGATATTGAGTTTAATCTTCTGTTGAAGTTTGGCTTTCAGGACTGTGATGAGAAGGTGCTCCAGTGATACTATACTTACTATTACTGCACTACTACGGCTTCTACTTACTACTACTACTACTACAACTACTACTACTACTAACTACTACTACTACTTCTCTACTACTACTATTAGTTAATGTACTACATGCTACCACAAGTATTTCTATACCAATACTACATCAGTATTACAACTACTATAACTTCTAGTATTTACAACGATTGTATTGTTCCTTACATCTCACTCTAAAGCTGATTGGTACCCTTTGTGTCAAGGTAATGTTTTTAACGTATGACGGCTTTGTGACCTTTACCATGTGTCCTTTTACTTAACATCTTGTTGGTACTTAACCAGCTGTACAGTGTTGATTATAAATCCCAATGTAATATACATGCCGTTAATTATTGTACGCTTTTTTAAAGCTTTGCTGTTCTTGGTTTCAGGTTGCAAGGTGCGGCTTACCAATAACTCCTAAGTCCTTTTTCGGCATTCTGAATTTTTTTATTTTTTTATTATTTGGGATTAATTACCGACAATATGTTAGGTAATAGGACACTAGAAGAAGAGTGCAATGACAAGTTACCCTTCCTATACGTCCTCATTCACAAAGTAGATAATCACACCAGATTTCAAGTTTGTTTGTAAACTACTAACCAAAAAAATGATCTCATACACCTTCTATTCCAGTCAAGATAACTCAGGACCATAAGAGACATCATCATCGGATTTTCCAAGAGCATTACCGAAATATGGTTTAGACCTTAGTTTCTTGCGAGGAATGTACCTTTCTTACACCAAACCTTCATTGATCTACAATTTCCCTTTTTTTCATCAGTGACTGCAAGGAAGAGCTGTTCAGACATTAAATTCTCCACGCCACCAACAACCACTCCAATACAAAGTTATAATTCTTCCAACATCCAGGTGCACTGAACGTTTCCAAAGGTACTCGCCCACAAACCAGATTACAGCTCTACCATCGCATCCAGCCTTCCATAAGGGACCTAACAGCTACAACAATCGAACCACCATGTGAGGCCATGTGAAGGTTGCGACAGAGATTTGTAGGTGAATTAGCAAGAAACTTGAAACACGTGTCAATGAAAACACACATTATGCATGTTAGGAATGACAGTGAACAACGAACTCTTGCGTAAACACTGGAATTCCCCAGTCACCTCATGAAATTCAACCGACGCCCCCGACTAGTGATCAGAGAACTTATTTTCGCAAAATAAAGCAAAATAAAGCAGCTTTATCATTCTCTGAAATATTAACTAAATCCTCACAGACCAAAACCCTGCCATCACAGAGTCGCTGCTGCTACATACTACAGAGGGAGGAACACTGAAAACAGGACCTTCTCAGTGGTGACGTGTACTTTTAGCACGAGTGGTGACGGTATTAGCTTGAGTGGGACGTTGTACTTAGCTGAGTGGGTGACGTGTACTTAGCTCTGTCGTAAGACCTGTTTGCGTGCTCTCTGTAAACTCTGAACCAGGATTGCCCTCTCTTGAGCAACCTTTACCAGCGCTGAAAGAAGAGCTTAGGGTTGCTACGCTGGGATACTGCGATTAACAGATGGAGAACAAGAGGATTCGTAGTAATCCTCCTGTTATCAAATGGTATACATTACGACAGGTTGGTAGATAAGGACATATAGGCAACATTAGGAACTTTATTTCGGAAACGTTTCGCCCTACACAGTAGGCTTCTACAGTCGAGTACAGAAAGTATGCGGGGCTGTAGAGATGTGAAGACGATGTAATCAGTCCATCACCCTTTGAAGTCGTTAGATTTGAGTGAGGTTGTCAGTCCTCAAGCCTGGGAAGTTCTGTTCCAAAGTCTGAGACTAACTGAAGTTCAAGCGACGAGTGTGAGACTAAATACTGTCGGAAGGAGAGGGCAGAGTAGTGTGAGTAGATGTAGCCATGAGAGGTCATGTCTCCATCTCAGGATCAAACAGTTCTCACTTGAAAAAGTTGTCCAAGGTGTTTTGTCTCCTATACCAAGAAGCCATAAGATTTTCGTTCGGATTTTTAACCCCGGAGGGTTAGCCACCCAGGATAACCCAAGAAAGTCAGTGCGTCATCGAGGACTGTCTAACTTATTTATTGGGGGTCCTTAATCTTGTCCCCCAGGATGCGACCCACACCAGTCGACTAACACCCAGGTACCTATTTGCTGCTAGGTGAACAGGACAACAGGTGTAAGAAACGTGTCGAATGTTTCCACCCGCCGGGATCGATACCCGGGCCCTCGTGTGTGAAGGGGAGCTTTAGCCACAGGCCACGGGCCACCGGGTTGTGTTGCAGTGTCTGACAGAGTGATTATCACAAATGGTATACAATACCGAAGGTTGGTAGGTAAGGCACAAGGCCAACTTTTAGGGCAAAACTACTGTGTAGGCAAACGTTTCGAAGAATAAAGTTACCTAAATGTTTTGCCTAATGTGTCTTTATCTACACCTGGCGGTATTTGTATACACATTTTGATAATCACTCTGGTCAGACACTGCACACAATGCATTTGGTACAGAAGACAAAACACCTTGGACAACTTTTTCAAGTGAGAACTGTTGATTGATTTGAGAGGGACATGACCTCTCAGTGGCACATTCTCACTACTGAAACTTAATCCTTACAGATTATGGTATTAAAAGTCTAGGTGACTACATTATTCATTTGTGAAGTTTTAGCAATGTGAATGCTTTTGTTTATGGCACAATACAAGTGTCTATATTGTAGCATCTTAGGCAAATATGACTAGTTAGGATTCATTATTTTAAGATTAAGGTTAGTATTTCTGGTTTATAATCAGTGGGGTGAGTGCGTGTAATTGTGAACCACCGGGTGGTATCATGTACTTAGGGGGGGTGTCGGGGTGTATCAGAGAGATAAGATGTTTTCTAACTGTTGTTTTGGCAAGTGATGATGTGTGTCTGCAGTTCTAGAGTTTTCAGGTAGGGGAGTTCCGATTTTAGATCCTTTGAAAATACATTGAATTTTTGTAAAGGTTTAGTTGGACCCTGGGAATGTCATAGAGATGTTTGTGTCTGGTGTTATGCCTGTGGATTTGTTCACAACTATCACGAACGCATTTAGGTCCAAGTTAATATTGGAATTTAAGCTCTGTAGGTTGTAGGACTGCCACAGTAGTAAGTGTGGAGTCTGTAACAGGAGTAAGTTTTAGACTATGAAAGTGGGGGGGAGTGTGTTGCAGGGATGGATTATTTAGTGATTATTCTTACTGTGGCTTTTTGATTGGGTTATTATTGGCTTTAGGTGTGTTGCTGGCAGTTTGAAACCCCAAGCACAGATAGCCATAGGTGAGGTATCGGTTAATATATGTGAATGGTAATAGTGTGAGAAGGGAGTTATGCGGTTACGTAGGATCGTCTCTTGGTAGTGATCCCCACCGTTTTGGATATTTTTTTTGTTATGTTGTTGGAATGGTTGCTGAAAATTTAAGTTGTTGTCGAGGGTATAGGCAAGGAATTTGCCCTCCATTATGCCTGGCAATTAGGATAGTTGTCGATCTTAATAATGTAAGTGCAAAATCACTGCTCTGCTACCAAACATAATATTAGTAGGTTTTGTCAAGTGTTAAGTGTAGAAGTTTAGTGGCTGTTATCCAGCGATATTTGAGCAGCTCCTCGTTACATGGTGTTGATGGTGGCAGATTTAGGATGGGAGATAACATAGTCGTGTCCTGTCAGCAAGTGAATGGGTTCAGGTTGTTGGGATATGTTAGAAGATCATTGCTGTAAATGAGGAAGAGGGGGTCCAAGGACACTTCCCTGCAGGAACTCCAGTAACAAGTGGCCGTATTGATGAGGCTGTGTCTTTCATGGTGACATAACTGAGACCTATCAGAAAGGTAGGATTTGAAATATGCAAGTGCATGGCCTTCTTATACCATAGTGGTCATGTTTGTGGAGTAGGATGCGTGGTCAACTGTGTCAAACGCTTTTCTTAGGTCAATAAAAATTCCTAGCGGATCTTCCTTATTTTCCAAGGCTGTTTAGTTAATGCAGGTTCTGGCATTTTAATAATTGATAATTGGGCTTTTATTTTTCCTGATTTCCAAATTGGCAGGGGTTTTTGAGTATGTTTGGTGACGCTAATAAATGAATATAGTCCTGTGACGAGGTTTTCGAAGATTTTGGGATAGCAATGGGTAAGTTGGATATAGGCCTATTGTGTTTACATTGTAGGGTCTCACCTTTATATACTTGGTGAACCCTTGCTGTCTTGAGTAGTGTCGGGGAAGGTTGTAGTTTCTGTGACTTGTTGAAAAGTAATGTAATAGCATGCGAGAGGGAACGGGCCCCGCACGCTTTGTTGTACAATAATGGTGGGACGTGAGACAGATTCCGAGGTTATTTTTTTAAGTGACTTTTTTGTTCGTGGTGACTTCCGGTGGGCTCAGTTGGTACACGATGATCGAAGGAATTTGGAAATTTCCATCTAGGTATAGTCCTCGGCACGGGGCATTAGTTACGTGGGATTTTACTGGCGAGTTAGATCTATGTTTGAGAAGAAGTCGTTTATCTTGTTAGCTGTGTTAAGAGTGGGATGTAGTGGTTTTTCATGGGTTTAGTTCGGATAATATTCTTGTTTTTTTTTCAGTTTGTGGGTCCCCCAGATCTGGGAAAGGGTTTCAGGTCTTTTTTTATCTCCTCTTGTGTCAGTGAATCTGCTGGAGTAGTACAGTTGTTTGGCTCTCTTTAATACTTTGGTGAGAAAACTGATTGAATAGTGTTTAAGAATATCTTGTGTGATTAAGCCCCTGGTCTATTGATTGATTTTCATATTGGTGTTTTCTTATCAATGGATTTCAGATGTGTGGTTAGGCCCTGTGACAACCAAAGCCGTTTTATTATGATCTGTTCCATCTTTTATAGGACAATGTTTGTTGTATAGTTCTTAAATATTTTAGTTGAAGAAAAAGGTTGTCAATGCGTCAATACATTGGCATTGGAGAATTTCTGTAGGCAGTCAACAGTCTCTAGGTCTGCTGTTGAAATTTTCCTTATTGAGGCCTCCCGTCATGGGGTCTAAATGAACTTTGTTGTATTCGAATGGTTGGCTTACTAAATATTTGTTAAGAGGAAGGTTGGGTAGTGGTCAGTAGTTGCTGTCTGGTGATAATCCCTGATTTAAGGGAGGCTAGTATATTGGGCATATGTGGTCTATGTGTGTGGTTTGCACTTGTCCCGTCAGCCAGGTTTTGTTCAGTAATTGTTGGTGATAGAAAGTGTGTTGTTTTTCTTGTGATTGAAATCAGTTACTGTCTGATCATCGGTGGTGGAGGCAAGTTGATATTGAAAGTCTCCAGGCTAAGAGAAGATGGTGCTTGTTCATTTGTCTGTTTTAGTGCCATTTATGATTCTCACTGATATTTGGGGTTGTTTGTGTGGGATATCGGTAAATATGGCACCGATTGTTTTATAGGCGTTACTCTTGCGGGTTTTTTACAGGTGCTAAACTTAGAGCAGAAAAATGTATTCCCCACATTCATCCACTAAAGCAAGTGGTGCTAATAACAAGATAGTTGGTTAGTGTAATAGAATTGCAAGTACACCCCCACACTTTGGTCCGTGAATATGGTCTGCAGTTGTTGAATGCTGTGTCTCCTGGTTAGTGGGTAGATATCAATTGGTATGTCCTGCTTAAGCCAGGGTCTCAGTAAGAATAATGGCAGGAGAAGGGAGTGTTTTTAATGATCAAGGAGTGCCAGGAGGTCATCATAGTGTATTGCTTAAGGACCTGATGTGAGGGATCTGATGACTTTGAGACCGTGTTCAGGATAGTAGTGGTCTTGTCCCCCCCCCGACTCCCCCCCCCTTTCTGATGCTGTGTAGTAAAAGGCAGTTACTTTCCAATAAGTTTTGATTGATTGTTAGATCATAGAGAGGGTTAGATCAGGGTCAACGTGATCATTCATCTTTGAGGTTTTAAATAGTGGTTTATTTATTTCCTGTATGATGTGGTGAGGTTCTATACTGATTTCTTGTGGTGTGGAAGTTTGGACAAAAGTATATAAGCTAAAGTACTTTGGTCAGATATAGTCACTAATAAAACATAAATTGAAGTTGATATTGTCTATGTGTGTGCTGTGCTATGTTGTTGGAATACCGGCGTCCAGTTTACACTAGAGAGGAGTCCAATGACAAGCTACTCTTTTCTCGAACATCCTCTTCAGACAAAGTAGACAACAGCTAAGATTTCAAGTTTATCGGAATACCCACCAATAAAAAAGATCTCACCATTCTATCCCTCAGTCAAAGGATTACTTAAGACCAAAAAAAAGAGCATCATAATGGGTTGTTTTTTCTATGAGCATACCGAAAAAAAATTTGGCATGTTTACAGAATCTTTTTACGGGCAGTGGAGCGGGTTTTGGCTTCGGAGAGAGAGGTGAAATTAAGACCACATGTGCTACATCTGGGCAACTTTATTGTCAGACGTTTCGCCATCCAGTGGCTTTATCAATAAAAAATTCCAGGACATAACTTGAATTTCAGTAAAATATTTTTCAGAAGTTGAGGTAATTAACCCCTCAACCTTGGAGTAGGTGCAAAGAGCACCTTTATCCACAACTATGGTGCTCTTCCACCTACTCCAGGTTGAGGGACTGATTAACTCAATCTTTGTACATAGTTCTACTATCTTCAGGTTATGTCCTGGAATTTTTTATTGTTAAAGCCACTGGATGGCGAAAACGTCTTCAATAAAAGCTCCCAGATGTTCCCAAAATGTGTCTTTATTTCATCTTGTCGGTTTTTGTATTCCCTTCTTGTACATACGGGAGGGGGTAAGGGATGATCTAAGTGGTAGGAGACCTGGTATCATAGGTTAGGGCGATTACACGATTGTCCTAGTGAGTGGGAAGGAGAGATTGGAGGGTCTGGGGAGGGGTCGTGGTGTTTTTGGGGGAAGGGAACAGGTATGGCAGTGATGTGGAATCAAAAGCTCATGAGATTAGAGGCATGGAATAGGTGGGAGGGTGAGGGTGGGGGTGGTGTGTTGTGGATTGGTTGAAGATTTGTTGGTGTGGTGTATATGGGCGATGCACGGATTTGGGGAGGGAAAGGGTTAATTAAAGGGTGTAGTAGTATGCTGGAAAGATTGACAGGGGTTGCGGGCCGACACATCTTATTTCTACACCAGAGGGTCATTGTGGTCAATGGCTTCTATTTAGAAAAATATGGCATGTGGCACCATTGTATGCTTTGGTGTATGAGGATGTTCAGAGATTGCTGGGTAGGGTTTTTTCCATTTTATTTGGGGTTCAGGATGCGATTGGTTAAGAAGGGGGTTGTAACACTTCCCGGTGGCAAGGAAAGGGCTGGGGGCTAATTCACTTGGAATGAAGGGGTTTAAGAGCGGTATATGCGAAGCATGGGTTCCTACGGGTGTGTGAGGAGGGGGATGGAGGGTTGAGTATTCTGCAGGAAGATATTCGAAGATGGTGGAGGGGACGGGATTTGCGCGATTGTCAGGAGTTTTTTGGGGTGTATCAATGCTCGCAGAGGTCCGAAGAAAATGCGGTAGGGTCCATGGAGAGGAAAACTATGGCCTAGGGAGGAAGTGGCTGTTTGGGAAAGGGTCGTTCCCGATGTACAAGTGGGAAGACATTTGGGTGTCGGTTAAAAGGGTTGCATATCAGTTACCGTCCCACTCATCCACTGGTGTTCAGTGAGAGGGAAAAATTTCAATAGATAGGGAAAAATAGCGATATGTAACAATAGTTTCATTTCCGGCTACTTGTTAAGGTAGGGTAAGTTTCCCGCTCCTGCTATCCCCCCCCTTTTTCCCCCTCCCCGAAAAATGATAGTTTGCTTGCCGGCTACTTGTTAAGTCTAGCTCACGGGTTTCCCGCCTTTTTTCCCCCCACCCCGAAAGTGATAGTTTGATTGCGGCTTCTTGTTAAGGTAGGGTCAGTTCTAGCTTCTGCTATCCCTTCCCCTCCTTCCCCCCCCCCGAAAGGTGGTCGTGTTTGTGTGGTCCGTTCCAACCAATCAGTAATCACTAGGACTCACCAGCCTCCCAGCACTACTGTAAGGACTGCCTGCCTTGTATTCTAGTGAATTTTATTGGTTAAAGTTCACTTTTTGTCCAATAATACTTTGTCCTTCAGTATTGCTCATAAGTGATGTTGTAATAATCACCAGACTTTTAGGTATTGTAACTTATCATGGAGAGTGATTCTTAAGCAGTGGGTAACCAGTTCTATTCTTTCCAGCTTGGATGTCAGAGAGAGGTCACCTGCCCAATCAACGGAGTAGAAGTGAAGGTGGATGGAAACGTTCTGAGATGTACCAAATTTTGATCCACTTACTTGTTTGTTGTATGCAAGTGCAGGATGTACCCTCATCATTGAGTGGGAGAAAAAACTGCTTTCCTGTCATCTGGATAGGTTATGTGAGAAAAACTAGAAAATCTTTGGTGATGAACGGAGCCGGTGGTTGTCACCAACACCTGCGACCTCTCCCCCCCCATCATCAGCAACGGCTACGATTTCAACAACACGCAGTGTCACCAAACACCAGACACCCCCGTTTTATTTACATTTATATAGCATTGAAATTACAGTTATATTTATATTTTACATTTTTCATTTTCTTTAATGTAGGGATTAATACTTCATATTTAAGTGTTTTATATTTTATATTTTCTAAATCATAAGTGGATTATGTTTGTAAGTTTTTATGCTTTTTCTATACATTAATTTTCCTGAGGAGGAGCAGCCTTGGTAATTACGACTGATAGTTGCTACCAGGGCTGAGTAAGCCTTCAAAAGTTGCGGACATTGCCTGGATTCAACTCTACTGAATCAAGATTCAACTACATCTCGAATCTACCATTGGACTTCAGCGCCGCAACCACAGACGGTTACCACAGCCATGAGTAATAATTCTCTATGGTAGGACTCCAGTACAGGTACGTATTTAAAAGATTTGGAGTTGTTATAGTTCTCAAATTTATTGTAAGTCAAGTCAAGGCAGAATAAGAGTTAATTCTGCCATCTATTTTTGTGTGAGCTTGTTTTATTTAAAACACGTTGGAGGATTAGATCCTAGGGACCGAGATTTTCCAGAGACAATCATTGTCGTCTTTTTTTTATCAAAGGAAAACTGTCATAGGACACTCTTGATTTGTTGGTGAGAAGATTGGATTGTCAAGTGACCCCAATCTACTTACTGTTTGCTCGGAGCTGGTATCAAGAACCTTCGTTTTATTAATACATATTGTTTAATTGAAGTAGGGATCGAGCCCTCTGTTTATTTACAGTTTGAGCGAGCAGGAATTGAAACACTCGCTTTTCTTTAATACCCGTTTCATTTTCCCCTGATAGTTTAAGTTATTCTTGATAGTATGGAGGAATACCAGTTTTGGTGATGGCTGGGATGTAAGTTATGAAGACAGGGATAAATTTAGATTTTTCATTAGTGCTAAGATTCAGGAAAAGAATCTTGAAGAGAGAGAATTGAGAGAGAAGTAGAGCCAGTTAGAAAGGGGAAAGAGAAGAAGAAAAGGAGAGAGAGACCAATCGAAAGAGAAGAGAAAAAGTAGAGAGAAAGAATTGAGAGAAGAAAAATCAAGAAGAAAGCAGTTAGAAAGAGAAGAGAAGACAAAAAGGTGCGTGTAGACTTGATCGTAAGAAAGAGCTAGAGAACGTGAGGAAAACGGCTAAATACGTGAGGAACAGGCTATAATAGTGAGGAACATGGCTAAAAATAAGAGATACTTGAGGATAGAGAAAGGATAGAGAATTGAGGAAAAACTAGAGAACTTGAGTTAATAGAGAGTGAAAAGGATCGCGAGCTCGAAAAAGCTCGCCTTGAATTAGGAATAAAATGTAAACTCTTACACAACAACAATTAGAGGAGGAGTAATTGAACATCATGCTGCTAGTGCAAATATCCAACAACCAATTTACCTCCTTCCAGGGGGGAAAGACATAATTCTACATTATCAGGTGTGAATATACGCTACCCCTTTAATAATAATAATAATAAATATCTTTTATTTACTACAAGTTACATGTACAGGTATACAGTCCTAGCTGCACAACAATGACTACTACTATATAGAAAAGTTCCCTTGTTTTATGCTCGACATTCGGAACATTTCGGGCAAGTTAGGTCAGTGGTGTCCAGGAATGCGACCCACACCAGTCGCCTAACACCTGGTATCCATTTTTACTGATGGGGAACATAGACCATCAGGTGGAAAGAAACACGTCCAATGTTTCTACTCTGGCTGGGAATCGAACCCAGACCCTCGCCGTGTGATGCGAGAGCGTTAGCCACCAGGCCACCAGAGCCCCTAATGGCCTGCTGACACTGGGCTACCAGGTTAGGAATGTTATTTTCTGGTACTGCTTTGATATCTATGCAACTTTGTCGCAGGATATTATATGTAATTATAACCTACTGAAGAAGGCAATCCTGAAGCTTATCAAAAAACCACTATTCTTACAGGAAATATTTTAGGTATGCCACATTATAGCCTTGCAGAACTTTTTCAGCTGTTACAGGTAAACACTCTTGCGTTCTGTTCGATCTTTTTTGGTAGATGGTTCAGAATTGATCAACAGTTATGAATCTCTTCGAGACTTCATGGTTGCTGACTATTTCCTGACAGCTTTGTCCTCACCAGATAAGATACATTCTTTAGAGAGTAACCTGAGTAAAGATGATGAAGGTGATGAGGCTGCTGACTTGTTTGCTGAGGCTACATTCCTATAAAGACCTAAAGGGATCGAACTTAGGGCAAGGGTTCATCAGACACTTAAGAAAATCAAAGCCTCTAGTGGAAAGTAATATGACTTCTTTTATTCCTGTTTGTCCATTTGTGTTGGTGTTAAGGGGCATAAACGTCAGCTTGTCCTTCTAAGAAGGTCCAAAAAGTTGGATGTTGTTTTAAAGACTGTAATGACCAAGCACCCCTTATGTTTCAGGAAACAGTTAATGGACTTTATGTTCTACCAGTTTACGGAGACACTGGATGCACATGTATAGTCATTTCTGATAGCTGTTCCTAACCTTCAAGGAACTCATTTCCTCTTGCTATACAAACTTTCAGACTACTTGGGCCGTTACAGGACACTTTTCATACTATCCGTTGTTACATTAGGTCTAAATGGTTCACAAGAGGTCTGAAGCCGTACTAGCTCCCATCACTTTCTTGCTCCGTACTAATAGGTATGTTAAAAGGTGCCATTCTTCTTCTCTGAGATTGGGGGGGGGGGGGAAAAAAACCTTCATCACAAAGGTGGACATAAGCTTTTTCAGATCTTCTTCCTGTAGATATCAGAGAATGGCCACTCGAAAGTTCAGATGAAGACAATGTCTCGCGAGATTCTTGTGGGATTAAAAACCTTGTGATGTACTCTCGAAGCGAGGTAGTAGGATTACCGGTTCACTTGTTAGGATGAAAGTGAAGATATCACCTCTGATACCATAAAATGTCTTGACTAGGGATCAGATAAAAGCCCAGGCTTCTCCTACTTCCATCCTTTGATTTTCCGTGCTATAAACCTCTTTAGATATATTGAAGGACTCCTTTGTCAGTTACTACGTAATCGGCCCTTTCTCTTCAGAATTGCCATAATGCCGCTAAACAAAATCAGTTATCCAAAGGAAAAACTTTCATCTAAATTTGTATATATAATAGGATCGTGTACATGTCAGTAATTCAAATTTATATTCAGATGAGATAGACTACTCCATCTTTGTTGTTCCAAGTCAATGCAGAGAGTATGTTCTTAAAATGGCTCATGACCTGACAGTGGCCGGACATTTCTCGCATCGTAAAACCTTAATAAAATTAGGGAAACCTTTTTTGGCCAAAAATGTCCTCAGATGTCACTACTATTGTAGATTCGTGTGTAAAAGTTTGCCAACTGTCATCACTCCGAGGTAACAGGGCGATAGTTACCTATGGTCTAAATGCCCAGTCTTTCGGTACCTTTTGAAAAGAGTAGTTGCTTTTGACTTCGTTGGTCATTTATCTCCACTTTCATATGGGGGACATGATATATATTAACATTAGTGGATTTATGCCTCGAGTTCCCCTGAAGCCAGACCCTTAAAGACCTATAACCACTACAGAGGTGGCTGAAGCACTTTTGTCCATCTTCTAAGAGTGGGCATCCCCTAGAGGATTTTTGTCAGACCGTGGGACTCAATTCACATCTGACCTTAATGCAACATCTATACCAACTTCGGGGAGTTGAAAGCTCTCTTCACCACACCCTTCATCACAGCTGTAATGGGAGGATTGAGACGCCAACATTTATTCTCAAGTCCATTTTAAGGAAACTTTGCTCCCTTAAACTCCTAAGCGAGTGGCATCATTTCCTATCCTGTGCTTTGTTTGACATGAGGGAAGTTCCAGTGACATCTTTGGGGGTTTTTCACCTTTTGAACTTCTCTGTGGTATAGAAGGCCAGAGGCACATTATCCCATCCTTCATGATTTATGTGAGCTAATGTGGAGGTAAATGCTGTGGTTCTATCTTCTTACAAGTTTCTACTTGACTTAAGAAATCATAATGGGACACGGATTAAGTCATGTTGAACGGAGTGAAGGCGACTTGAGCTAGTGTTCGTCACGTCCCACGCTAGCTGGAGATTCGTTCGCTGTAAAAACTTGCATTTGTGGTCACAGAGGTGCCTGTGCTAAATTTCCTATGGTGTTGAAATATACCTAGTTGTGATTCTTATTGTGGCTAGCTGGTCTAGTGGCTTGCGCGACGGGTGGAGTTTTGAGACTCTATGACCGCGGAGTTCAATCACGGCCGGGGGTTTGGTTTTTTTTCTCCTTGACACTTTGATTCCAACTTGAGGAGACCTCTGATTAGTTTAGAAAAAACTTAAGCTTGTCAATGGACCAGTAAAAAACATTTTTTGATTCAAAAGGCAGAGAAGTTTTATAGTAGGAGAAGACGTCTGGTACTTTGCCTATCAAGTCAAATAAATTATTGTAGCATGATAGGTCCATATAAAGTATTAAAAATTTGTGGGAAAGTTGACTACCTCATAGAAGTCAAGGGGAAACCTAGCTTTATCAAAGCAACATCCTTAGAATATATTACCGATGAATTTCGGTAACTGCCTTAATAACTTTGGACTTAGTTTTCCACACGAACTTGATAAGACAACTGATGAATGTTATAGTGTGTGTAATGACACTATAACTTAGGGGGGGAATTGATGAAAGAAATACATGATTGGTGACTTTGACACTCAGGCGCAACCAAATTTAAATATTAATGAATCTTTGGATGACATAAGAGACCTGAACTACTTCAATGTGTGAGTAACTTTTAGACGTCTGTACTGATATCCAGGTGTTACCTCCCATGGAGTCCAATTAAGATGGACTTAGTGACGGACAATTCCATCCATACGAAAATTTTACCCGTTCCGGTTCTACCTTTTAAGGGATGCATTTAACTGGAGATTGTAGACAAATTATTAAAACTAAACATCATGAAACCTCAGTATCTGCATATTTGCTCACCCGGTAGTCATGGTTAAGAAGGAGGATTAAATTCATTATAGACTTGCTATTGACTTCAAGAGGCCTTAATGCTATAACTCGGTGGGATTGCTGAGCTTTGCCCTTAATAGATAGCGATATACACAAATTTTATTGACGCTTCCTTCTTTTCAGAGATTGATATTGCGCAGGCATATCATCAAGTAATGTTAGATCCTTCTTCTAAGCAGTACACCGCTTTTCCTACACACCAAGGACTGATGCAATATAGAACTATGCCCTTCGGTTTGGTAACTGCCTGTGCTACCTACGTGAGACTGATGAGAAAGGTCTTGGGTAATATGCCAAATGTTTCAGTTTATTTTGATAACATTTACGTAATGACATCCACGTGGGGCGAACATATCCAAACATTAACATCAGTTTTGCGTAGGTTACGCTCACATGGCCTCACTGCCAAGCCGAAGAAATGCTTCCTTGGGTATAACAAGATTAGATATCTTGGACTGATACTTTCTAATAACTCTCTGCAGCCTCTCCCCAGTAAGATCAAAGCTTTATTAGAATTTAAATTCCCAAAACCAAGAAGCTCATGCGTAGCTTTCTTGGTTCTGTAAATTTTTATGCACGGTTTATCCCGAACCTTACTGATCTTACAGGCATCTTATCCGACTTCCTTAAAAAGTCTGTGAAGGAACCTCTTGAACTTTCCGACGTAGCTCGGGAAAAGTTTAATGAGATTAAAAGTATCTTTTCGAAAGACCCTATACTTAAGATTCCAGATATTAATAAAACATTTTGTTTAAGAACTGATGCCTCCAATACTGGCTTAGGTGCAGTGTTACTACAATACCATGATGGTACTCCCTTCCCTGTATGCTTCCTAAGCCGAAACTCCTTCCCGCAGAAACGAGATACTCCACCATAGAAAAGGAATGTTTGGCCCTTGTGTGGGGTATCTCCAAACTTAAATTTTATTTGCTGGGAAAAGAATTCATTTTAGAAATGGACCACAAACCTTTGATATACCTAGAAACTTTTAAGGGAACCAACAGTCGCCTCTTGAGGTGGACATTGGCACTCCAGGCTTTTAAGTTCCATATTGTGTATATCAATGGTTCATCCAATTATTTCTCTGACTGGTTAAGTCGTGACAGTCAGTAGAAGATTTCTTGCCTTACACGACTTCCATATGTTAGAACTTTTTCCTCGCCTTTCTTATACTCCTTGACTATAAGTCTTGGTATGGGGGAGTGTGAGGGAAAAGTTCAATAGATAGGAGTAGCGAGGGAGTATATAGTAACAATAGTTTCATTTCCGGCTACTTGTTAAGGTAGGGTAAGTCCAGCTCCCGCCTTTTCTCCCCCACCCCTAAAGTGATAGTTTGATTGCCGGCTGCTTGTTAAGGTAGGGTCAGTCTAGCTCCCGCTCCCATCCTTCCCCTCCTTCTTCCCCCCCCCCCCGAGAGGTGACGTGTGGGGCTCCGAGTCCAAACAAGTAATCACTAGAATCACAGCTACTCAGCACTACTGTAAGTACTTGCCCTGCCTTTATGCTAGTGGAATTTATTGGTTGAAAGCTTCACTTTCGTCCAATAATAAACTTAGTCCTTTCAGTCTTGCTCTAAGTTGACGTTGTAATAATCACCACATCTTTATAGGTATTGCTACTTATCAATGGAGAGTGTTTTTAAGTCAGTGGGGTAAACTGTCTTTCTTTTCTGCTTGGATGACAGAGAGGGTCACCTGTCAATCAACGAGAAAAACTGATGGAGATGGAACTAATGTCCTGAGACTTCCCCTTTTTGTGATTTTATTACCTGTGCACCTGCTACAAAATTGCGGACGTAACCCCTCATCATTGCAGTGGTAAAGACATGCTTCCTGTCATCGGGGACATAATAATCATGGCTTATGTGAAGTACTAGCCAGCTGGGGTCGTAAAACCAACACCTGCGATCCCACACATCATCTGCAAAGGCTACGATTTCAACAACAACACAGTGTCACCTAACACCAGACACCCATATATATATTAGCGTTGAATTCAGATATCATTTAAATTTTTCATGATTTCCTTTTCTTGAATGTTGGATAATATTTCATATTTAAAGTGTTTTATATTTACATTTTTCTATATATAAAGTGTTTTGATGTTTTGTCTGTTATTATTTCTTTTTCTGATTCATTATTTTCTGAGGGGAGCCAGCTTGGTAATACTGTCTGAAGTTGTTACGGGGGATGAGTAAGCCTTCCAGTGATCCATTGTAGTGCCTTCCCTGTTATTCCGAGCATATTAATTTAGTAAATCACTTGTTTCATATGGCCAATAATATATGGTGTTTTTACGGAAGTTGGAAAATGTGGGGAGGTGGTTAAGTGATGGTGGTAGCTCATGCTCTTGCCAAGTTTGTACAAGTAACTACAACACGGCCACATTCAAACACCTTCATATAGCAAGAGATAAGATAAGATTAAGATAAGATTTTCGTTCTCGGAATTTTTAACCCCGGAGGGTTAGCTATCCGGGTAACCCAGAAAGTCTGTGCGTTCATCGAGGAATGTCAAACCTTATTTCACATTGTGGTCCTTAATCTTGTCCCCAGATGCCACCCACACCAGTCGACTAACACCCAGGTACCTATTTACTGCTAGGTGAACAGGACAATAGGTGTAAGGAAACGTGTCGGAATTTCCACCCGCCGGGAATCGAACCCGGGCCCTCCGTGTGTGAAGCTGGAGCTTTAGCCACCAGACCACCGGGCCACAACAATGTAAAGAAAGGAAAATTTTATTCCTGAGGAATTACAGAACCTAAAAAATCTGCAATCTTACAACATTGCTGGAGCCAAAATCTGAGTGGTCTGGTGTCACTAATTTCACTGTAATGCTATATTTACATTTTTTATTGAATATAAATTTTCATCCCCAGGGGGAACCAGAGAAGAATTCTTCCACTGTAAGCCGTGCATGTCATAAGAATCAACTGAAATGTCAGGAACAAAAGGCTGATAACTCTTTCTCTCGTATAAATTACTAAATGTATTCAGAGCTAAACCTTTTGTTCCTTAAACAACAGTATGGGCGGGAATTGAACCCATGGGAAGCCGTAAAACTCAAGATTGGCACACTAGCCACTGGGCCAGCTGGCTACAAAAGATTCATCAACTCCGGTATTATATATAACGGCAATGTGGTGGGTTAGTATAGGCACCACTGTCACCACAAATTCAAGGTTTTAGAGATGAATCTCCCACTGGTGTGAGATGCATCATGTAAAAATTTATCAATTTGTGATCTACACGTGGTGCCTATGCTCACCTTCCAATGGTGACCTAGAAAATGTAAGAGAACCTTCAAGGGCGCGATAACGGAGATAAAACACCTCAATTATGGGAGCACTTGAGGTTTCCTACAAACCTGTTTTCCTGGGAAAACGCCAGGCGGGAGAGATACATCGTTTATATACACCTGGAAAATCTAGAGGGATAGTACCCGAACTTGCACACGGAAAATCACTCCATACAGAAAGCAAATGACTTGGCAGACGCTTGCACAATATCCCCCAATGAAAGCAGGCGGTGTCACTCAGCACGTTTAAGTAGACCTACAATAAGGGTCGGGGGCCATGACTGTTCACTGCCTCCCAGCATACCCATAAGGGGGATTACAAACCAGACCCCTGGCAGTCTTTCAAAGCTGGCACTGGAACAAGCACCTAAAGTCGGGTTCCTGACCCAGACGGGGTGTGGCTCGTACATTGGTTTGCGTGCAGCAGCAGCAACACGCCTGGTTGGATCAGGCTTGTATCCACCAGGACGCTGGTCACAAGACCGGGATGCGTGGGGGCGTGACCCCCGGAACTCTCTACAGGAAAACTCAGGTACCTAATGGGAAGAATATTATTGTAGCCAGCTGGGCCCAGAGGTTGGAGGTTTTACGGCACACTCCCACAGGTTCAATCATCGCCCATACTGTGGTTTGTTTGCAATCATGTCATTATGATTTCTTGAGTTCTTTTGCTTCTTGTTTTTCGGGTCACCTTACCTTAGTGGGAGATGTTAGTTTAATATCTTTATTATGCGCCCCATACCCATCCTGTGGGCGGTAGTCAAAAGATTACAGAGGTACATAATGGGTCCAGGGACTGGACCTCAAAGTTATGATAGCTGAACTAGTTACAAAGGTAATGAACTCCAGGTAGATCTGGTCACAATCATGGAAAGTTACAAAGGTAATGAATCAGCCTCACTCCTATACATGGTTACAGTCATGAACAAATTACAAAGTAATGAACCACTGATACGTCCACACCTGGTCACAACTGTAATGAGTTACAAATACAAATATTAAGTGGGTCATACACCCATACGAGCGCGTGTGCGCACACATACACGAGGGCGCACGCACAGACACATACACATGAGCGTACTAATATATGCATACACACAAGCACGCACACACACACACACACACACACACACACACACACACACACACACACACAGGATACAGAGTTTAGAAGAGGAACTGAAAAATCTGAAACAGCCTAAAGAACTAAAGAACATTTTGGGATTGACAACAGAGACTGCTACCTCAGTCACAAATAAGGGGACTGTAGAGAAAGAAGGAGCAAAACTGCATGTAGAAGCTCAATCAGTGGAGACTGTAGTAAATGAAAGAGCTAAGCTATATGTGGAGGCCCTAACAGACCACAGCAGAGCCCAGGGAAAGCCAAGAAGGGAAAATGACAGGCCACTGAGCCCAAGTACATTAGCTAGTGAAACTGAAGAAAGGAAAGCTGCAATGGAGGAAATCAAATTGAATGAGGGGATACACAGGGATATGCAGTGGGAGAATGAAAGGGTGAGGTCAGTCTTTGTGTATGGGCTCCAGGAAGTTGAAGGGGAAACATATGAAGCAAGAAAACAAGGGGAAAAAAAAGCAATTGAAAGCATCATGAAAGCAATAGGAGAAGACGACATGACCCAGCTGGAAAATTTTCGGAGAATAGGGGAGTTTGTAAAAAAAAAGAACCCGGCCAGTGAAAGTGACCTTCAAGGCAGAATCGACTCGGAACAGGATCCTGCAGGAGAAAGCATGATTAAGGGACATGCTGGCATACAGGAAGGTGTATCTCGACTGTGACAGAACACAAGAAGAAAGGCAGAAACTGAGAGAGATGGTACAAAGGTGAAAGGAGGAAAGAGAGGGGATGGAGAAGACAGACAGGAGATCCCAGACACAGGAAGATCAAATACAGCCTCCCTCACAACTTCCTATAGAAGCCTCCCAACCAGGTCAACCCCAGTGCAACCAAACACTCTAAACCAAAACACCCATGCCACATCCAATGCCCCCACCCCCACCCACTGCATTACAAACTCCACCCCCAAAGCAACCACCCATAGTTCCTTATCATGTCTCCTACTTCCCCAACCCCAATACACCTCCCAGACCACAGTCTTAGAAAAGAAGTTGAAGGTGTGGTATACAAATGCAGATGGAATAACAAATACGTATGAGAAGTGGCATGAAAGAATCAAGGAGACATCCCCAGACAAAATAGCACTCACAGAAACAAAACTCACCAGAATAATAACAGATTCAACCTTTCCATCCGGATATCAAATCCTCAGTAAAGACAGAGGGAGGAGAGGGGGAGGAGGAGTTGCACTGCTCATTAAAAGCCAGTGGGGTTTTGAGAAAATGGAAGGAATGGATGGCACAGGCGAAAGGGACTACTTAGTAGGAACAATCCAGTCTGAGGGACATAAGGTGATAATTGCAGTAATATACAACCCACCACAGAACTGCAGGAGGCTAAGAGAAGAATACGATGAGAGCAACATAGCAATGGTCGACACACTAGCCGAGGTGGCCAGGAGAGCATACATGGGGGGAGCAAAGTTACTAGTATGGGTGATTTCAATCACAAGGAGATTGACTGGGAAAACCTAGAGCCCCATGGGGGTCCCGAAACATGGAGAGCCAAGATGATGAATGTGGTACTGGAAAACCTCATGCATCAACATGTTAGAGACACTACCAGAGAGGAGAGGACGAACCCCGCAAGACTGGACCTTGTATTCACTTGGGGTAGTTTGGACATCGAGGATATCATGTATTGAAAGGCCCCTGGGAGCTAGTGATCATGGGGTTCTGTGCCTTCGACTTTCATAGTTGAAACTCCAAGTGGAGAGAGTAGCAGGAATAGGGCGGGAAAACCCAAAAAACATAAGGGAAACTACTCAGGCATGAGGAACTTTTCCCTTTAAGAAAATCATTGGGAGAGAGAACTGACAGGAAAAAACCCGTACAGAAAATGGACTATGTGGCAACAAAATGAAGGAGACAGAGGAGAGGTTTGCTCCCAAGGGAAACAGAAATAATGGGAAGAAACAGAACGAGTCCTTGGTTCCCCAAAGGTGTACGGAGGCAAAACTAGGTGTACTAGAGAATGGAAAAGGTACAGAAGACAGAGATCTCAGGAAAATAAAGAGATTAGCCGAAGAGCCACAAACGAATATGCACAGATAAGAAGGGAGGCTCAGCGACAATAAGAAAATGACATAGCATCAAAAGTCAAGACTGACCCGAAGCTGTTGTACAGCCACATCAGGAGGAAAACAACAGTCAAGGACCAGGTAATCAGACTGAGGAAGGGTGATGGGGAATTCACAAGAAACAACCGAGAGGTATGTCAGGAGCTCAACACGAGATTTAAAGAAGTATTTACGGTGGAAACCAGTAGGACTTCAGGAAATCAGAACAGGGGGGTACACCAGCAAGTGCTGGATGAGGTACATATAACCAAGGAGGAGGTGAAGAAGCTGCTATGCGAACTTGACACCTCAAAGGTGGTGGGACCAGACATCTCTCCATGGGTCCTTAAAGAGGGAGCAGAGATATTGTGTGTGCCATTAACAAAGATCTTCAACACATCATTTGAAACTGGGCAACTTCCTGAGGTATGGAAGATAGCAAATGTAGTCCCAATTTTTAAAAAGGGTGACAAACATGAGGCGCTAAACTACAGACCTGTATCACTAATGTGCATAGTATGCAAGGTCATGGAGAAGATCATCAGGAGGAGAGTGGTGGAGCACCTGGAAAGAAACAAGTGTATAACTGACAACCAGCACGGTTTCAGGGAAAGAAAATCCTGTGTCACAAACCTACTAGAGTTTTATGACAAGGTGACAGAAGTAAGACAAGAGAGAGAGGGGTGGATCGACTGCATTTTTTTGGACTGCAAGAAGGCCTTCGACACAGTTCCTCACAAGAGGTTACTGCAAAAGCTAGAGGATCAGGCACACATAACAGGAAAGGCACTGCAATGGATCAGAGAATACCTGACAGGGAGGCAACAACGAGTCATGGTATGTGACGAGGTGTCAGAGTGGGCGCCAGTGACAAGCGGGGTTCCACAGGGGTCAGTACTAGGACCTGTGCTGTTCTTGGTATATGTGAACGACATTACGGAAGGGATACTCTGAAGTGTCCATGTTTGCAGATGATGTGAAGTTAATGAGAAGAATGAAATCGGATGAGGATCAGGTAGGACTACAAAGAGACCTGGACAGGCTACAAGCCTGGTCCAGCAACTGGCTCCTTGAGTTTAACCCTGCCAAATGCAAAGTCATGAAGATTGGGGAAGGGCAAAGAAGACTGCAGACACAATATAGTTTAGATGGCCAAAGACTGCAAACCTCACTCAAGGAAAAAGATCTGGGGGTGAGTATAACACCAAGCATATCTCCTGAGGCACACATCAATCAGATAACTGCTGCAGCATACAGGCGCCTGGCAAACCTACGGACAGCATTCCAATACCTCAGTAAGGATTCGTTCAAGACTCTGTATACCATTTACGTCAGGCCCATACTGGAGTATGCAGCACCAGTTTGGAATCAACACCTAGTCAAGCACGTCAAGAAATTAGAGAAAGTGCAAACGTTTGCAACAAGACTAGTCCCAGAGCTACGGGGATTGTCCTATGAAGAAAGGTTGAGGGAAATCGGCCTGACGACACTGGAGGACAGGAGGGTCAGGGGAGACATGATAATGACATATAAAATACTGTGCAGAATAGACAAGGTGGACAAAGACGGGATGTTCCAGAGATGGGACACAGACACAAGAGGTCACAATTGGAAGTTGAAGACTCAGATGAATCAAAGGGATGTTAGGAAGTATTTCTTCAGTCATAGAGTAGTCAGGCTGTGGAATAGCCTAGAAAGTGACGTAGTGGAGGCGGGAACCATACATAGTTTTAAGGCGAGGTATGATAAAGCTCATGGGGCAGGGAGAGAGAGGACCTAGTAGCAATCAGCGAAGAGGCGGGGCCAGGAGCTATGACTCGACCCCTGCAACCACAAATAGGTGAGTACAAATAGGTGAGCACACACACACACACACACACACACACACACACACACACACGTGGTAATGCATTATTTACAGCTAGCAAAGTCAGGGTATTTCTCCAGAATGGTCTGTAATATACCACTGTGGATAAAATACTTTGCCATTTCTTGAACATTTCTGAGTGAGTTGTCTCTAAATTCATTAATTTTTTTGCACTCCAGTACATAATGACGCAGGGTGTGACAATAGTCCATCTGGCAAAGTTTACATTTTGTTTGGTCTATATCTGGTGGTGGTGATTTAACCTGCAAAAGATACTCGTAACCCAGCCGGAGCCGGGCAGTAGTGACATCCAAGAGTCTGCTTATTTTGTTGGATGTACCGTAGACATGTGGCTCCTCCTGCATGATGGAATGATGATAGATGGAGTGACTTGTGTCAGTCTCCCTAAGTCTTAAGTCAATAAAGTTCAATTGAAGTTCTTTTCGTATTATTGTTCTCAAACTACTAACTGACAACCCAATCTTTGGAATATCTACATTTAGTGTGGAAGTGGTGAGATCCAAGTTGTGTGGTAGAATTTAGTATAGATGTAGGGATTATATTATCAAAATGTTCACTTATACAGTAGACCGTCGTTTAACATGGTTTTGTCTGGCACGTTTTGGTTATAGCACTATTGAAGAATTGTGGCATATTTTTGTATAACACCGTAAAATTAACTTAACACGGTTCAGTTTGCAGGAAGGGAAAAATTTGGAGTGCGTGCCCACTTCCATCCCAACATTCGTTCATATGTGTCCAGTTCCGTTGTGTTAGGAACAAGCTGTGTTTGTGAATAGTGTTTTGATATTTTAATTGTCATATCCTGTAACTGGCAAGCAATCATGGCACCCAGTAGGCATACCATTGTTGCTGGAAGTGGCAAGAAAAGGTATAAGGATTTAAGTCATAAGAGTTAACAAAGAAAATAGAGATGTATTAGACAAGAGGCCTTAATGAAGCATCAGTCTGTACAATTTAAAAGAATGAGGTAAATATATATGAGTTTGTGTGATGAATAACTGACTTGACTGGCTGACTTGACTGACTGACTAACTTGACTAACTTACTGATTTCAATGACTGAATTATTAACTTGACTGATTAACTGACTGACTTACTGATTGACTTGACTGACTGGTTGACTTGATTGACCGACTTGACTTATTTACTGACTGACTTACTGACTAACTTGACTGATTTATTGACTGACGTGACTGACTTAAAGTTACTTTTTCACTGAGGAGGACCCTGACAAATCTAGAAGCAGTACTCTGAAACACTGTCTACTGCAGCTGATACCTTATCGTTAGCTGTAAAATATACTGTGGGGGTAAAATAGCCCAGAAATCCAATTTATGCACTCTCCAGTACAACCATCCACTTCAGTACCAGAACCTCTACTATGCAACTCAGCCCAGTAGAGCCACAGCATAACTCTCCACTCTCGACAATGATTGACGAACACCAGCACCTAAAATTTGAGGTAAGAAATACTATTATTTCTTTTGCATTTATAGTATTAAGCAGTGAAAACACAATATATCATGACAATGAACCACAATTATATACTCACTTTTATTTTTGTAAGATGTTTGTCTGTAAAAAAGTTGTTTGGCTTTTTGGAGATTCCAGGGAACATAACCCTATTTTTCCTGTAAGTTCTTCAGTTTGTCTAACACAGTTTTAACTACCATGGCATTTTCAGGAACGTAACTACCGTGTTAACCCTTTGAGGGTCCACAGGCCCTCTCAGAGACTTGTTCTCAGGGTCCCCCAAATTTCAAAAAAAAAAAAATTATTTTTTCTCATGAAAAGATAGAGAATCCTTTCCCAATCATAATGACACCAAAAGTATGACATTTGATGGAAAACTTACGGAATTATGCTCTCGCGAAGTTAGCGGTCTCGACGATGTTTACGCATCAGTGATTTTGCCCACTTTGAGCCCTATTTTCGGACAATTCCAATGTACTAGTCGACGAAAATCATAACTATATTGCAAGAGCTCCATTTTTTCTATTGAATGAGTACAAGAAATCACCAATTTACCGATTTCAACTATCCAATACAGTGGTCAGAAATTAGCAATTTTGCCAATTTCACACAAATTTCAAATGATGCCAATTTCCAAATAGGGTCCAGAATAAACAAGACATTCCTGGCACTAAAATAACATTTCCTCTGTTCATTAGTCACATCCCCAGGCCCCTCTTACATTTCTTTTGTTTTCCACTTTGAATTTTTATTCTCGCAAAAAATAGAAGATTTACTGTTATGCAGACTACTGCATTAGTGTAGAAATGGTATAAATAATATCGGCACACTTGAAAGAATATTACTTGCCAGTTGACGTGTATTGGACGCTTTGCATGATTTATTTACTTTTGAACTTTGGTAAAAATCAAACATTTCTGCTACTTTGAGCTCAATTTCAAGGTACTTTTCATTGTAAAACCAGTCAAAATCATCTCAATTTCTGTAATATGTCTTCCATTCTATACAATGAGACCAGGAAAACTAGAATACAACAATAAATACCATACGAAAATATAGTGGAAAGTCGCTGTTTTAATCCAAAAACATGGTCAAAGTTTTTTTTCTCATTACGCACTGTGTGCTGCAGGATTTTTTTATACTGCACACACTGACCACATAGACCCATTCTTTCATATGTAGGCCTACCAGCTTTCTCTCACTAGATTTGAAGGCGCTAGAATTTATGAGTACAGTGGACCCCCGCATAACGATTACCTCCGATTGTGACCAATTATGTAAGTGTATTTATGTAAGTGCGTTTGTACGTGTATGTTTGGGGGTCTGAAATGGACTAATCTTCTTCACAATATTTCTTATGGGAACAAATTCGGTCGGTACTGGCACCTGAACATACTTCTGGAGTGAAAAAATATCGTTAACCGGGGGTCCACTGTACTAGTACGTCATGGGCCCTGGTGCGTAAGCCGTACTAGTACTGCCAAAACCCTGAAAAGGTTAAATGATGGTCTACTGTACTGATATTGTCTCCCACAAAACATTTTCTTGGCTCTGAATTTTTCACATACATTTATCTTTGAAAGCTTAGTACTGGATGGTTTGAGTTAAGAAGCATAATCAACTTATAACACAGTTTCCTCTTCAGAGTGACTCAGCTGATTAACCCTTTGAGGGTTTCGGCCGTACTAGTATGGCTTAAGGCCCAGGATTTTTGATGTACCTGGAGTTTACCTGGAGAGAGTTCCGGGGGACAACGCCCCCGCGGCCCGGTCTGTGACCAGGCCTCCTGGTGGATCAGAGCCTGATCAACCAGGCTGTTGCTGCTGGCTGCATGCAAACCAACGTACGAGCCACAGCCCGGCTGATCAGGAACTGACTTTAGGTGCTAGGCGTACTAGTATGCCTAAATTCTAGCGCCCTCAAATCTAGTGGGAGAAAGCCGGTAGGCCTACATATGAAAGAATGGGTCTATGTGGTCAGTGTGCACAATATAAAAAAATCCTGCAGCACACAGTGCGTAATGAGAAAAAAAAAAACTTTGACCGTTTTTTTGGAATAAAACAGCGACTTTGCACTGTATTTTCGTATGGTATTTATTGTTGTATTCTAGTTTTCTTGGTCTCATTTTATAGAATGGAAGACATATTACAGAAATTGAGATGATTTTGACTGGTTTTATAATGAAAAGTACCTTGAAATTGAGCTCAAAGTAGCAGAAATGTTCAATTTTTACCAAAGTTCAAAGGTAAACAAATCATGCCAAGCGTCTAATACACGTCAATTGGTGAGTCTAATATTCTTTTGCAAGTGCACTAATATTATTTATACCATTTTTTTACACTAATGCAGTAGTCTGCATAACAGTAAATCTTCTATTTTTTGTGAGAATAAAAATTCAAAGTGGAAAGCAAAAGAACGTAAGAGGGGCCTGGGGACATGACTAATGAACAAAGGAAATGTCATTTTAGTGCCAGGAATGTCTTTCTTGTTTATTCTGAACCCTATTCGGAAATTGGCATCTTTTGAAATTTGTGTGAAATTGGCAAAATTGCTAAATTCTGACCACTGTACTGGATAGTTGAAATTGGTAAATAGATGGTTTCTTGCACTCATTCGCAAGAAAAAATGGAGTTCTAGCGAAATATTTATGTTTTTTGTCGACTAGTGCAGTGGAATTGGCCGAAAATGGGACTCAAATTGGGCAAAATCGTCGATGCGTAAACATCGCCAAGACCGCTAACTTCGCGAGAGCATAATTCCATAAGATTTCCATCAAATTTCATAATTTTGGTGTCATTATGATCGGGAAAAGATTCTCTATCTTTTCGTAAGAAATTTTTTTTTTTTTTTTTTTAAATTTGGCCGACCCTGAGAACAAGTCTCAGAGAGGGCCTGTCAACCCTCAAAGGGTTAAGCAATTTCTTTAGCTATATGAAATTTGATGCAGATGGCACACATTAATGCTCACCACACTCTACAGATTATTAAAGTAAT
Source organism: Cherax quadricarinatus (assembly GCF_026875155.1). Taxonomy (NCBI): domain Eukaryota; kingdom Metazoa; phylum Arthropoda; class Malacostraca; order Decapoda; family Parastacidae; genus Cherax; species Cherax quadricarinatus. The sequence goes on along the minus strand of NC_069480.1, from coordinate 25,330,840 downwards.
GACTAACAATATGTGAGGCGAGTTAGCCTGTAGTAATTTTTACAATGTACAAATGTAAACAAAAATGCAAGGGATAAAATGCTGGTGTCTAGAACATAATCCTATTTTTTCCAGGTGCTCTTAAATTCATATTATGTTATTTTAATTTACACAATGATTCTCAGGAACATAAGCCCCGAGTTTATCAAAGGGATTATTGTATTATGTGCAGCACTCTACCAAATGTGGGACACTCAGTTTTTATTATTTGTTTGTTAACTATACATAAATAAAAGGAAAATAAATGAGAGAAAGAATGAGATACAACCGTAAGCCACACAACCACAACTTGCCTTGTCCCGTGGCCTGGTACTCACCTGATTGTGGTTGCAGGACTTGAGACTCAACTTCTGGCCCTGCCTCTTCACTGATCGCTACTAGGTCCTCTCTCTCTGCTCCCTGAGCTTTATCAAACCTCGTCTTAAAGCTATGTATGGTTCCTGCCTCCACTACATCATTTGCTAGACTATTCCACTTCCTGACAACACTGAGTGTGTTTCCATACACCTGCTGTCCCCATTCACCCAGCAACTAAGTAGGCACCTGGGTGTTATGTGATAAGTAGTTTAGAAAACCAATAAGTTGAAGAATGAGACACATGTGCAACATATAGGAATCTTTACTGAGGAAATGTTGCATCCCACATTGACTTCATCAGCCCAGTACAAAGAAGAAAGGTGTAAAATGAGGAGGAGTTTAAGGTAATCAGTCCATCATCCTGGAACTGAGGTGTTCACTCCATCAGTCTTAAAGAAAGTACAGCACATATGTAGTCAGGGGCAGTGGCGGCTCGTGTATAGGCACTGCGGAACTACAGCACCACTTATTTTCACTCGATATTATCTATAACATTCAATATAATGAGACTTTTTTCTTTAATTCCTTCTTTATACTTGTACATTATATAATCCTTAAGCTTAATGTCAGTAGTACATGAAATCCCCTAGTACATGAAAAAATACAAAAATCCTTGTATGGAACTGTGCGTTTCTGAAGCAGCACCTCCACTAATTTAGCTACGAGCTGCCACTGGTCAGGGGATACATTCCAAGGACCTGCAATGGATACCTAAACTGTAGATAGTAGCAAACCATATTTATAAGTCCTATACATACTTATTATAAAGTTTAATTGGTAAATTATGCACAAAAAGTGGAGATATATCACTTTTTCACTAATGGGAAGCACTTTACAGCTATGAAGAACTGCCAGCTTCTCTATTGTATTTTGGGGTCATTATTATGCATAATACTTGACGTGCTGTTGGAGTGTGAGTAAAGTAACATTTATGAAGGGGTTCAGGGAAACTGGCAGGCCGGACTTGAGTCCTGGAGATGGGAAGTACAGTGCCTGCACTCTGAAGGAGGGGTGTTAATGTTGCAGTTTAAAAACTGTAGTGTAAAGCACCCTTCTGGCAAGACAGTGGTGGAGTGAATAATGGTGAAAGTTTTTCTTTTTCGGGCCACCCTGCCTTGGTGGGAATCGGCCAGTGTGATAATAAAAAAAAATATTATGCAAAATTAACAGGCATTTTTGAGCCACAGTAAACCATGGAAATAAGTCACTCTGACATTTTTGGGTTATCCCAGGTTCTCTACACATATGCTGCTAAGTATGATAATCTATGTAACTGTATTTGTGTATACCTGAATAAACTTACTGAAATCGTGGATACTGAGTCAGTGGATACAAGGGTTCCACTGTTTGCTGTAGTCAGGTGAGTGGAAGCAGGAGGAGGTGGAGTCACAGTGCAACCATCCACCAGTGTAAGTAGATTTTTGTCCAAAGGTTGGACAAGTGTTGAAGAATTCCTTGTATCAAGATTCCATGATGTTGCAGTGTCTGGACTGATGTATTATAATATATATATATTTTTTTCTACAAGTACATGTACATGGTATACAGGCCTAGCTGACATCAATGACATACTACTACATAGAAAGCCACTTGTTATGCAGAGCATTCAGGCAACTTAGGTCAATTTTGTCCCAGGATGCAACCCACACCAGTTGACTAATACCCAGGTACCCATTATACTGATGAGTGAACATGGACAGCAGGTGTCTTAAGGAAACACATCCTAATGTTTTCCAGCCATACCAGGGATTTGATCTCCAGACCTCAGTGTGTGAGCCAAGTGCACTAGTGACCGAGCTAATGGAATGATGAAACCACTGTGTAAAGAATCCCATATGTGGTGTAAGTGTTTCATTCCTCAACCTGGTGTTAGTTGACTGCTGTGAGTTGCACCCTGGGGGACAAGCTTGAAGGACCTCAATAGAAAGAAGGTCCTCGATAATACACTGACTTTTTGGGGTTATCCTCGGTGGCTAATACTCCGGGTTAAAACTCCCAAAAAAATCATATCTTAATATTCTGTGATTTAAATTTTTCATTTCCAATAGTTCACCATTAAGGTTTGCTGGCATGGAATTAGTAGAATGCATTACCTGATGGAACATCCCGCCACCCCTTGACCAAGGTGTGGGAGGCCGAGCATCACTACTGAATCCTGTGATACTCCAATACTGAAACTATGCACTGTGCCAAAACAAAAGCATTCACATTGCTAAACTCACAAACTAGTATTTAGTCACTTAGCCATAATACCAACTTACCTCATAATTTGTAATATTTTACAATTAAGAATAAAACTAAGTCTGCCCGAAATGCCTAGCCATGCTAAGCGTTCTAGTGGTACACTCTGTAATCACTATTTTACTACATGTAAACCACACAATAACCAAATTTCTGTAAACTCAGCATTGTAATCCTTATAGAGAATAAACTTTGAATTTGAATTTGAATAAATTAATTACCAGGCTCGGGATACTTACAATGATCACTCTCTGGTTATTTTCTCTATTTTCATTCATATCATCATTTGCTCCATCTCTGAATATTAATCTTGGCATCGAAAAGGAATAATAATGATGCTGGAGGTGCCAAGATAATTAGCCATGAAACTCTTAAATTTTTTAAGAAAATTGGGGTTGAAATTATAACTAGACTTGAGATGGGAGGCGATATTGGTTTGTTTGTTGTTGGGTTTATAAGGGCCACTGGCAGCATAAGCCATATCAAGCCTTACTTCTCGATGGCAAGTAAGTAAGTAAGTAAGTTTATTCAGGTATACACAAATACAGTTACATAGAATTATCATACATAGCAGCATATGTGTAGAGAACCTGGGATAACCCAAAAAAGTCAGACAGTGACTTATTTCCATTGGGGTCCTTTTAGATTTGTTGCTCAAGGCTGGGCGATGAGAGAAAAGGAACAAGAGTTTCTGTTGTAAAGAGAGACAAAAACTTGAAGTTTCCAATTAGATCCGGTGGATGCCTTTACCAGCCTCAGCAGAGTGGGACACCCACACCCCCACCTGAGTTCAGTAACCGGCTTCCCACCCAAGACTGATAAAGAATTATCCGCAGAGCGGAAAAAATGGAGCTGACTAAAAGTAAGCCAATGAACAGGTGCCCCTCCTGTAGAATGCCTGGTGGGCAAAATAGATGAGGACAAGCATCTCAGAGAGAACAGGGAAAATTTATCACCCAACAAAGGCTGGCACATAAGTAAGTGATATTGGTTGTTATGGCTGGTAAGTTACTTGCACAACTAATGTAATAAATAATTATATTGTAATTAAACATTCTTGTGCCTTAAACTGTTATTTACCTATGCTAACTGCATTCATGTAATATTTTAATATGTTGTTGATGAATAATAAAGTCTGAAAATGATATTAAGAGAAAATTGTACTGTTAATGACATAGTAAGATGGAGGCCACAGTAGGCTGTAAGGGACCCATTAATTTTATCTACACAATTCTGTAGCAATGAGGACAGAGAGAGTGTGATAAAAATGCTTAATGATGATGCAAGTGGTTTTGAGGGTCATTAATGCTAAACACTTCTGTCTCCAGTTAAAAATCATTTTTTTTTATTATCACACTGGCCGATTCCCACCAAGGTAGGATGGCCCGAAAAAGAAAAACTTTCACCATCATTCACTCCATCGCTGTCTTGCCAGAAGGGTGCTTTACACTACAGTTTTTAAACTGCAACATTAACACCCCTCCTTCAGAGTGCAGGCACTGTACTTCCCATCTCCAGGACTCAAGTCCGGCCTGCCGGTTTCCCTGAACCCCTTCATAAATGTTACTTTGCTCACACTCCAACAGCACGTCAAGTATTAAAAACCATTTGTCTCCATTCACTCCTATCAAACACGCTCATGCATGCCAGCTGGAAGTCCAAGCCCCTCGCACACAAAACCTCCTTTACCCCCTCCCTCCAACCTTTCCTAGGCCGACCCCTACCCCGCCTTCCTTCCACTACAGACTGATACACTCTTGAAGTCATTCTGTTTTGCTCCATTCACTCTACATGTCCGAACCACCTCAAAAACCCTTCCTCAGCCCCCTGGACAGCAGTTTTGGTAATCCCGCACCTCCTCCTAACTTCCAAACTACGAATTCTCTGCATTATATTCACACCACACATTGCCCTCAGACATGACATCTCCACTGCCTCCAGCCTTCTCCTCGCTGCAACATTCATCACCCATGCTTCACACCCATATAAGAGCATTGGTAAAACTATACTCTCATACATTCCCCTCTTTGCCTCCAAGGACAAAGTTCTTTGTCTCCACAGACTCCTAAGTGCACCACTCACCCTTTTCCCCTCATCAATTCTTTGATTCACCTCATCTTTCATAGACCCATCCGCTGACACGTCCACTCCCAAATATCTGAATACATTCACCTCCTCCATACTCTCTCCCTCCAATCTGATATCCAATCTTTCATCACCTAATCTTTTTGCTATCCTCATAACCTTACTCTTTCGTGTATTCACTTTTAATTTTCTTCTTTTGCACACCCTACCAAATTCATCCACCAATCTCTGCAACTTCTCTTCAGAATCTCCCAGTTAAAAAGTTCTAATTAAATTAAAAAGGTGCTGGTTGGTGAAATCAAAATTTCAAAATAAAGAAATCCAGGTACTGAACATATGTCTAATTCATTAATTTATTATTTTATACCAATAATGTTACGAAAGAAACTCTTAAACAACGGCCTTCCCCAAGGTCTTAGAGATGGAGGCTTGAGGAACACAACCCTGTTTTTACCCATGTTTTTCAGTTTAAAAAGTCACAAAAATTACTGATTGTGCAGTTTTGAGGAACGTAACCTGAGCAAATTATGACTGTCCACTGTATGTGAATAATGATAATCGATTATGGATAAAAAACACATTTGCAGTGCTTAGCTATTTAGGCTGTGTTCCCCTTGCCAGGGGAAACATGGCCTAATATTCAAATGAAGAAAATATGTCTGTTTACGTGGAGTTTACCTGGAGAGGGTTTGGGGGTCAATGCCTCGTGGCTCGGTCTGAAACCAGGCCTCATGGTGGATGAGGGTCTGATCAACCAGGTTGTTACTGCTGGCCACATGCAAACTGACATATGAACCACAGCCTGGTTGGTCAGGTATTGACTTTAGGTGCCTGTCCAGTGCTCTCTTGGTAAATATATGTTAACTTACCCAAAGCTAAGTTAACCTAATCTAACCTAACCTAACCAGACCTTACCTAACCTAACCTAACTTAACCAACCCTAACCTTACCTAATCTTACTGACAACAAATATTAATATACAGAGCAGATGTGGCTCGAACTCACAGTAAATTAGTCCTAAAACTTGCAGACCTGTGTGCTATCCACTGGACCATGCTGATCTAATAAGATTCATCCAACTAGGTTATATTTCTATATACCATAGGGATGTCAACATTTGTGGTCACAGTGGTGGCCCATGTCAACTTCCCTATAGGGGTATAGAAATACAGTGGACCCCTGCATAACGATTACCTCCGAATGCGACCAATTATGTAAGTATATTTATGTAAGTGCGTTTGTATGTGTATGTTTGGGGGTCTGAAATGGACTAATCTACTTCACAATATTTCTTATGGGAACAAATTCGACCAGTACTGGCACCTGAACATACTTCTGGAGTGAAAAAATATCGTTAACCGGGGGTCCACTGTATACAGTGTATCCTTGGTTTTCGTGATTACTCCGTTCGAAAAAGTCTGACGAAAACCTGAATCATACAAAAACTGAAGCAATATTTCCCATAAGAAATAATGTAAACCAATTAATCTGTTCCATACACCCAAAAATATTAAAAAAAAAATATTTTATAGAGAATAACTATAGTTTTACATACAATCTAGGGCATACAAAAACCGAGGTTCCACTGTAGTTGACTGAATATCAGGCTGCCATGGTCAAGTAGATAACACACTGGCCTGCAAGTCTTAGGACTCACTTGCCACAGGTTCGAGTCCTACTTATTCTGTGATTTGTTTCTACATCCTTTATTTATCTATTTCTACAAGTACATGATACAACTTATACAGATCATAGCTGACATCAATGACTGTTGCGGCCCCCTGCCAAACTAGCGGTTAAATAGTTAACCTGCCGGCCGGCAGTACCACTGGGTACGTCATCAAACCCAATGTGGGGACTGCTGAGCCGGCCTTAGAACAGTAAGTTCCTGAGTGCCTCACAGTGCACATCTAAGCAGTAGGTACCTGACCACCTAAGGGTACAGTCTACTGGCTTTAGTAACAGTATGTACCTGAGCACCTCAGGATACGCACCTAAGCAGTAGGTACCTGAACACCTAAGGGTACACGTCTACTGGCTTCAGCAACATTAAGTACCTGAACTCCTCAGGGTACACATCTACGCAGTAGGTACCTGAACACCTAATCGTACCTATCTACTGGCGTTAGAAGAACCGCTCACCGCAGCTCACTGAGTCTGTTGGCCTCAGTTACTTGACGGCCGCATTCAGCGAGCTTGCAGCATGGTGTTCGGCTAGCGGTGTGTCAACCGGCTTTGGAGAGGATTTACTGGACTACTGGTGATGTCTGTGGACTCACCGTCTACGCTGATCAACTGTGGGCTGGAATCATCAGATGCTGTTTAGTGGGACATTACATGAAGAAAAGGTTGGAGTGTTACACTGAACTGGGCCAGGACCGTAGTGTGATACTTAGGAACGTATGATGGAGTGGAACACTGAGATATGCACAGGACCGTAGTGGAACACTGAGATGAAAAGGGTGTCGTGGGACACTGAAGATGGCCTGGTTGTAGTGTACACTGAATAGTGTCATGTGACTGGCCTCGACCGGATAAGTGTCGTGAGAAACAGTTGACTGTAATATATTATTTTAAATGTTACTTAATTTATTATTTTAGCATAGAGAGATATATATAGTGACACAGTAGTGTCAATAGAGTTGTACCCTGTGTAGGGTTACGAATAATTATTTATTATTTTAGTTAGATGCTAATTATAATTTATTATAGTAACATGTACATATTATCATATATCATAGTTCAAATACCTCTAGACCAAAGAAAGTTGATTAACCCTTTGAGGGTCGACAGGCCCTCTCCGAAACTCGTTCTCAGGGTCGGCCAAATTTAAAAAAAAAAAAAAATTATTTTCTCTTATGAAAAGATAGAGAATCTTTTCCCGATCATAACGACACCAAAAGTTTGAAATTTGATAGAAAACTTACGGAATTATGCTCTCGCAAAGTTAGCGGTCTCGGCGATGTTTACGCATCGGCGATTTTGCCCACTTTGAGCCCCATTTTCGGCCAATTTCACTGTACTAGTCGACAAAAAACATGAATATTTCGCTAGAACTCCATTTTTTCTATCGAATGGGTGCAAGAAACCACCCATTTATAAATTCAACTATCCAGTACAGTGGTCAGAATTTAGCAATTTTGCCAATTTCACACAAATTTCAAAAGATGCCAATTTCGGAATAGGGTCCAGAATAATCAAGAAAGACATTCCTGGCACTAAAATGACATTTCCTCTAGTCATTAGTCACGTCTCAAGGCCCTCTTATATTCTTTTGCTTTCCACTTTGAATTTTTTATTCTCACAAAAAATATAAGATTTACTGTTATGCAGACTACTGCATTAGTGTAAAAAATGATATAAATATTATTGGTGCACTTGTGAAAGAATATTAGACTCACCAGTTGACGTGTATTGCACGCTTGGCACGATTTGTTTACTTTTGAAGTTTGGTAAAAATCGAACATTTCTGCTACTTTGAGCTCAATTTCAAGGCACCTTTCATTGTAAAACCAGTCAAAATCATCTCAATTTCAGTAATATGTCTTCCATTCTATAAAATGAGACCAAGAAAACTAAAATACAACAATAAATACCATACGAAAATACACTGCAAAGTCGCTGATTTATTAAAAAAAAATGGTTAAAGTTTTTTTTTTTCTCATTATGCACTGTGTGCTGCAGGATTTTTTTTTGACTGTGCACACTGACCACATAGACCCATTCTTTCATATAAAGGCCTACCAGCTTTCTCCCACTAGATTTGAGGCCGCTAGAATTTATGAGTACTAGTACGTCAAAAACCCCTACGCGTAAGACGTACTAGTACGACGAAAACCCTAAAAGGGTTAAAGATTAATTTATTTTAATGTGTGTATTTATGTATCCCGAACTCTTTATTACAAAAGGAGTAAATCTTAACATCTTCTTTTAATTTTACTTTTTTGTAATAATGACATACATACTATATAGAAGCCCCTGGTTATGCAGAGCATTTCCTGCATCTTAGGTTAATTTTGTCTCCAGGATATCACCCACACCAGCTGACTAACACCCAGGTACCTAGTTGTTGCTAGAAGCACATGGACAGCAGGTGTCTCAAGGAGACACCCAAATGTTTCCACCCATACCAGGTATCAAACCATGAACTTCAATGTGTAAGCTGAGTGTGCTACCAACCCAGCTACAGGGCATCTTATTTGCAGACATGATGACAAATATTAAATTTATATAGTATGTATTATTATTATTATTCATAATATTAATATACATACTATATAAATTTAATTTGTATAGTATGTTAACCCTTAAACTGTCCAAACATAGATCTACATTCACGTGCACAGCGCTTCCAACCTTTATTTTCTCCATTTGAAAACACGAAAAAAACGTAGATCTATGTTCAGAGCGCTACACACATGAACGTAGATCTATGCTCAGAGTGCTACACACATGAAAGTAGATCTATGTTCAGAGCGCTACACACATGAATTTTAGATCTATGTTCAGAGCGCTATACACATGAATGTAGATCTATGCTCAGAGCGCTACACACATGAACGTAGATCTATGCTCAGAGTGCTACACACATGAACATAGATCTATGTTCAGAGCGCTACACACATGAACGTAGATCTATGTTCAGAGCGCTACCACCATGAACGTAGATCTATGCTCAGAGCGCTACACACATGAACGTAGATCTATGTTCAGAGCGCTACACACATGAACGTAGATCTATGTTCAGAGCGCTACGCACATGAACGTAGATCTATGCTCAGAGCGCTACACACATGAATGTAGATCTATGTTCAGAGCGCTACACACATGAACGTAGATCTATGCTCAGAGCGCTACACACATGAACGTAGATCTATGTTCAGAGCGCTACACACCCTGAACGTTTGATCTATGCTCAGAGCGCTACACACATGAACGTAGATCAATGTTCAGAGCACTACACACATGAACGTAGATCTATGCTCAGAGCGCTACACACATGAACGTAGATCTATGTTCAGAGCGCTACACACATGAATGTAGATCTATGTTCAGAGCGCTACGCACATGAACGTAGATCTATGTTCAGAGCGCTACACACATGAACGTAGATCTATGTTCAGAGCGCTACGCACATGAACGTAGATCTATGCTCAGAGCGCTACACACATGAACGTAGATCTATGCTCAGAGCGCTACACACATGAACGTAGATCTATGCTCAGAGCGCTACGCACATGAACGTAGATCTATGCTCAGAGCGCTACACACATGAACGTAGATCTATGTTCAGAGCGCTACGCACATGAACGTAGATCTATGTTCAGAGCGCTACACACATGAACGTAGATCTATGTTCAGAGCGCTACGCACATGAACGTAGATCTATGTTCAGAGCGCTACCACACATGAACGTAGATCTATGTTCAGAGCGCTACGCACATGAACGTAGATCTATGCTCAGAGCGCTACACACATGAACGTAGATCTATGTTCAGAGTGCTACACACATGAACGTAGATCTATGTTCAGAGCGCTACACACATGAACGTAGATCTATGTTCAGAGCGCTACGCACATGAACGTAGATCTATGCTCAGAGCGCTACGCACATGAACGTAGATCTATGCTCAGAGCGCTACGCACATGAACATAGATCTATGCTCAGAGCGCTACACACATGAACGTAGATTTATGCTCAGAGCGCTACACACATGAACGTAGATCTATGCTCAGAGCGCTACGCACATGAACGTAGATCTATGCTCAGAGTGCTACACACATGAACGTAGATCTATGTTCAGAGCGCTACACACATGAACGTAGATCTATGTTCAGAGCGCTACGCACATGAATGTAGATCTATGCTCAGAGCGCTACGCACATGAACGTAGATCTATGCTCAGAGCGCTACGCACATGAACATAGATCTATGCTCAGAGCGCTACACACATGAACGTAGATTTATGCTCAGAGCGCTACACACATGAACGTAGATCTATGCTCAGAGCGCTACACACATGAACGTAGATCTATGCTCAGAGCGCTACGCACATGAACGTAGATCTATGCTCAGAGCGCTACACATATGAACGTAGATCTATGCTCAGAGCGCTACACACATGAACGTAGATCTATGCTCAGAGCGCTACGCACATGAACGTAGATCTATGCTCAGAGCGCTACGCACATGAACGTAGATCTATGCTCAGAGCGCTACGCACGTGAATGTAGATCAATATTTGGACAGTTTAAGAGTTAAAGTGTGCAGAAGCAAGTGAATTTCAGTTTAGTCAAAATTGCAACCTATAATTAGAAAACAGATTAAATACATATTTATTACTTCCACATAATGTTCTGAATAGTCAGTAGTTTTTTAACAATGGTTATAAATGACCATAATTTTTAAAGGGGTGGACCGGTAAGCCAGCGGAAGGCCTCGGTCAGATGACCAAAATCTCCAAAGGCGGGTCATCATCTGACTAAGACCCGCGTCAGGAAACATTTGTCCTGTTTCCTGACGAACCTTACCTAACCTAACATAACCATAGTCAGTAGTTGGGACCTCATACACATACATTAGTACTGTTACCATTCAATATTCTACACAGTCTATAGATAACAATAAAGATCTAGAAATTTTTGCTAGCACAATAAAATCACTACATTATTTTGATTACTTGTTCTAATGTAAAAGTTAGTCATCAAACTGGAAAAATATTCTGGACACAAACTGAGAAAGATTATTCTTTCTTGTATGAATTCTTATATGCAATGCTAATTTAGATGTGTGTAAATAATGTTTAGATGAATAAGACATTTGAGCAACATTTAAGTATCTTTACTGTAGAAATGTTTCATTAACCAGTGGCTTCCTCAGTTCAGTACAGAGAAGAAGAGTGGATGAGGAGGAAAAATTTGAGGTAATCAGTCCCATAGCCTGAAGATGTCTTCACTCCATCAAACTTGACAAAAGTGAAGTATATGCCTGGAGGAGAGGGGCTTATGCAGCCTCTCCTCACTTAACAATGGAGTTCCGTTCCTAAGACCATGTTGGTAAACGAATTCGTCGCTATGTGAGGAGCATACTATAATGGTAGTGGGTTTGTGTCAACCATCTTTGATATTGTTTTAATGTCACCCTTGTACCATATATAACATTTCTGGTATATTTTTAAATGTTTATACAGTAGTGTACTGTATATTGCAATAAACAGAATAGAGGAAATCAGCTCTAATATTCATTACTTAGGTGTGCAAACTGGTCAGACAGCCCATCGTAAGTCCGAGTCGTCTGTAAACGAGTACATCACTAAGTGAGGAAATGTTGTATACTGCAGACAGGCGAGGTGAAGCAGTTGGAGGTAGCATCACCATTGGACAAATCTACTAGTGTAAGTAGGTCATGACTATAGTTTAGATCAGCACTGAAGAATTCCCTACATCAAGATCCCAAGTTGTTGCTGTGTCTGACAATCATACAAATAATTTAGAAAACCAGTTTCCATGCATATTACTGCATTACATAATATAAAGTCTAATAAACACTCTCCACAATGGCAAGATTTCCCTTCCATACGGCTTTTTCATGTGTTATTAAATATTTTTATGAGAAACTACAGGTCCGCCATCACAAATCCGGCAATCAGTTATTTGGTTCCTTCAGTTATTCGGCACCAATTTTGGCTAGCATAATTTCAAATTTCCAGGGTCGCCACACCAACCTCCTGGTACTGTTTGGTGGCGCTACTTGCTGCATAAGTCACTCCACTTTCTTTTTCCTCATTTATTGTTTTAACCTGCTTACTTTTAGCCCTAGCCATGGTTCCAATGAATAAAAGAAATGCTGCTCGTCGTGTAAAACGCCTACACGGTACATTGTCCATTAAAGACTTTGAAGCCACAACTGTCGGTTGCCATGAGCTCAGTTTCATGATGCAGGAGAATATGCTCTATTATTACGCTAATTTCAACACTACAGCTTATTTGCCTATCATAATTGATCTAATATGACATAATAAACAATATAAATAACATAAAACATGTTAAATCCTCCAGAATGAATAATGTGTGGCATAACACCGAGCAGTTCGACAGAGGTATGAAGAGGAAATGGGAAACAAGTACCATTCTGCTATCTCTATCATGGTGGCTTATATTAGAGAAAACGGAGTACAGCACAGAGCTAACTGTGACATACACTCGTACTGCACCATAAAACTGAAACAAAAAGCTATTTTCTCTACATAGATTATCAAACATAAGGAACGGGAGGTACAGAGCTCTATGGACAGATTTGTTGTGCAACAGAGGTCCAGTGACTCTCAAGCTGCAGTATATGTGCAGAAAACCTAGGATAACCCAAAAAGTCAAACATAGTGGCTTATTTCTAGTACCTGGCTTGGGCTAGCCATATATGATTTTTTGGTAAATATTCGATTCTCAGCCAGGGTGGAAACATTGGGCATGTTTCTTTACACCTGTTGTCTATGTTCACCCATCAGTAAATGGGTACCTGGGTGTTAGTGGACTGGTGTGGATTGCATCCTGGGACACTGACCTAATTTGCCTGAAATGCTTGGCATAACAAGTGGCTTTCTATATAGTACTATGTCACTGATGCCCGTTAGGCCTGTATGCCATGTACATATTTTTTTTTTTATTATCACACTGGCCGATTCCCATCAAGGCAGGGTGGCCCGAAAAAGAAAAACTTTCACCATCATTCACTCCATCACTGTCTTGCCAGAAGGGTGCTTTACACTACAGTTTTTAAACTGCAACATTAACACCCCTCCTTCAGAGTGCAGGCACTGTACTTCCCATCTCCAGGACTCAAGTCCGGCCTGCCGGTTTCCCTGAACCCCTTCATAAATGTTACTTTGCTCACACTCCAACAGCACGTCAAGTATTAAAAACCATTTGTCTCCATTCACTCCTATCAAACACGCTCACGCATGCCTGCTGGAAGTCCAAGCCCCTTGCACACAAAACCTCCTTTACCCCCTCCCTCCAACCTTTCCTAGGCCGACCCCTACCCCGCCTTCCTTCCACTACAGACTGATACACTCTTGAAGTCACTCTGTTTTGCTCCATTCTCTCTACATGTCCAAACCACCTCAACAACCCTTCCTCAGCCCTCTGGACAACAGTTTTGGTAATCCCGCACATCCTCCTAACTTCCAAACTACGAATTCTCTGCACTATATTCACACACACATTGCCTCAGACATGACATCTCCACTGCCTCCAGCCTTCTCCTCGCTGCAACATTCATCACCCATGCTTCACACCCATATAAGAGCGTTGGTAAAACTATACTCTCATACATTCCCCTCTTTGCCTCCAAGGACAAAGTTCTTTGTCTCCACAGACTCCTAAGTGCACCACTCACTCTTTTCCCCTCATTAATTCTATGATTCACCTCATCTTTCATGTAGTAAATAAAGATAATATTATTATTATTATTATTACTATTATTATTATTATTATTACTATTATTTATTATTATTATTATTATTATTATTATTATTACTATTATTATTATTATTATTATTATTATTATTATTATTTTCTCTGAGCTGTTTGTTGGGCTATCTTATTGAAACTTCCTGCCTATCTATACCCGTCCTGCTCTACTTCTCGTTAGTGTGACTTTGTAAATGGTCCAAGTTGGACCGAAACGTTGTCGTAAACTCCTCTCTTCTATGTGCGGGTTATTTGTGTATCGTTCCAGTCGTGGTATTGTGCCTTTTTTCTGTTATTTATTGAAACTTGGGCAATGTATGATGGAAAGATGCTTCTTAACATACACCAAAAATGAGAGAAACAAGACCATAAATAGCGAAGTTCACTTCTCAGCCATTAGCGGTATATTTTCGTATGGTTTTTATGGTTGTATTCTCTTGTTTTGGTCTCATTTGATGGAATGGAAGATACACTACAGAAACAGATATGATTTTGATTGCTTTCACAACGAAAGGTACTGTACCTTGAAATTGCGCTCACAGGAGCGGAAATGTTCTATTTTTTAGCGATGTTCAAGAGTAAACAAATTCCAATACGGAGTCAAGAATGGGTTGACATTATTTATACATTTATTACAATAATGCAGTAGTCTGCATAAGAATAAATCTTCTATTTTTTATAAGAATAAAAATTCCATATGGTAAGCAAGAGTAACATAAGAGGGGCCCGGAGCCATGCCTAATAAACAGAAAATGCATTGTCTGTATTGTTTATTCTAGACCCTATTTTGAAATTGGCCTCTGTTGAAATTTGTGTGAAATTGGCCACACTGCCAATTTCTGACCACTTTATTGGGTAGTTGAAATAGGTGAATGAGCGGTTTCTTGTACTCAGTCGACAGATTAGAAGTAAGTAAATAAGTAAGTTTATTCAGGTATACACAAATACAGTTACATAGATTATCATACATAGCAGTGTATGTATACAGAACCTGGGATAACCCAAAAAAAGTCAGACAAAGTGACTCATTTCCAGTACCTGTCTTGGGCTTGTCATATATGATTTTTGGTAAATATTTTTTTTCTCAGTTGTTTGTTGGGCTATCTTATTGAAAACTGGGCAATGTATGATGGAAAGATACTTCTTAGCGTACACCAAAAATGAAAAATAAATGGACGATAAATAAGGGAGTTCACTTCTTAGCCATTAGCTGCCTCTTTGCGGTATTTTTTCGTATGGTTTTTATGGTTGTACAGTGGACCCCCGGTTTACGATATTATTTCATTCCATAAGTATGTTCAGGTGCCAGTACTGGATGAATTTGTTCCCATAAGGAATATTGTGAATTAGATTAGTCCATTTCAGACCCCCAAACATACACGTACAAACGCACTTACATAAATACACTTACATAATTGGTCGCATTCGGAGGTAATCGTTATGCGGGGGTCCACTGTACTTTGAAATTGAGCTTACAGTACCAGAAATGTTCGATTTTTTCCGATGTTCAATGAACTTTGTGTAAGTCAAGTTGGTTATTTTTATTAAGTGTATTCTAACCTAACTACTCAGTAATCCAGAACACTACAGGTCCCAATGATGCCAGATTTGTGATGTAGGACCTGTATTTTGTGATGTAGGACCTGTATTTTGTGATGCAGGACCTGTATTTTGTGATGTAGGACCTGTATTTTGTGATGTAGGACCTGTATTTTGTGATGTAGGACCTGTATTTTATAAATAAGACACTGAAGTGACTTTTTAACTTATATGAATTCTCATGTGTTTTACTAAATTAAGTTTATGGTAAAAGTTTTTTAGACATTCTGGACACTGATGTAGTTTCTCTCTAGTATGAATTTTTTTATGGTATTTTAAGTGAGATTTTTGGGAAAAGTTTTTCTGGCATTCAGAACATTGGTATGGTTTCTGTCCGGTATGAATTCTTACGTGTTTTACTAAATTAGTTTTTGAGGAGAAGTCTTTGAGACATTCTGAACACTGATATGGTTTCTCTCCAGTGTGAGTTTTCATGTGTTGTATTAAAACAAATTTTTGGGAGAAGTTTTTGAGACACTCTGAACAATGATATGGTTTAGCACCTGTATGAACTCTCATGTGATTAATTAAATGATATTTTTGAGAAAAATCTTTTTGACACTCCGAACACTTATAAGGTTTCTCTCCAGTATGAACTCTCATGTGTTTAATTAAGTCACATTTTTGGGAAAATTCTTTGACACATTTAGAACACTTATGTGGCTTCTCTCCAGTGTGAGTTCTCATGTGTCTTGCCAAATTAGATTTTTGGGAAAAGTCTTTGAGACACTCTGAACACTGGTATGGTTTCTCCCCAGTGTGAATTCTCACATGAGTTATTAAATCTTGTTTTTGTGAAAATTCTTTGAAACACACTGAGCATTGATGTGGCTTCTCTCCGCTATGAATTTTCATGTGTCTTAGTAAATGAAATTTCTTTAAAAATTTCTTCAGACAAACTGAGCACTGGAGAGCTTTGTCTTGACGAGTTTTTATATCCGATACATAATTCAATTTTAGTTTAACATCTTTCAGACACTCAGTATATTGTTGTAATTTCTCTTCTGTGTGAACTATAACACGTGATTCCTGAACACATTCTTTTTCACTTACTGAAGACATAATGACCACTGACTTAATAAATCTTGTATACGAATTAAAAAGTGCCGAACCAAAATAGATTTGCATTAATACTGTTTACAGTGAAGATAAATATTTCATTAATGTAGAGTGGTACCTCGAGTTACGAAATTAGTTCGTTCCAGAAGGCTGTTCGAGTGCCGATACCGAACGAATTTGTTCACATAAGGAATAATGTAAATTAGATTATTCCGTTTCAGACCCCCAAAAATACACTTACAAAACCACTTACAAAAATACACTTACATAATTGTTTGAGTTGGAAGCTATACGAAACTCGAGGTACCACTATATTATTATGTTTAAACACTGTTAAGTGATAAAACAGTATGGGGTCAATGGTTACTATAAGTTACATATGTCTTACTACTGTGTAATAGTCACACAAATAGTACCTCCACCATATACAAGAAACATTTAACATTAACAATACTCATACACACTATATAATTATGACTATAGGCCTCAAATTAATTTAGCACATTACATGTTGATGCTGCTGCTACATGTGTTACACATATTGATGAAAAAATTACAGTCTAATCTGAGATAATGTTTACCTAACAAATTCCTGATGACGAGATGTGTAAATACAGACGATACGAGTGAGGATGTTACAGTTGTTGTGTCAGCTTTATGACACCAATGTTGACACTACATGTTGAATTGTGACACACCAGTTTTATGACACCACTTGACACCAGTGCTGACACTACATGTATTGTGACACACCAGTTTTATGATACCATCTGACACCAGAGTTGACACAGTAGATGTTGTATTTATGACACTGTTCTTACATGATGCTGCTATGACCCTGAGTATTGGTACTAGTGTTAGTACTCTAGTATCAAGATAACTTGTAGTATTGGTTCTAGTGTTAGTACTCTAGTATCAAGATCACTTGCAGTATTGGTACTAGTGTTAGCACTCTAGTACCAGGATCACTTGCAGTATTGGTACTAGTGTTAGTACTCTAGTACCAGGATCACTTGTAGTATTGGTACTAGAGTTAGTACTCTAGTACCATGATCACTTGAAGTACTGGCACTAGTGTTCATCCTCTAGTACCAGGATCACTTGTAGTATTGTTACTAGTGTTCATCTTCTAGTATCAAGATCACTTGTAGTATTAGTACAAGTGTTCATCCTCTAGTACCAGGATCACTTGTAGTATTAGTACTAGTGTTAGTACTCTAGTACCAGGATCACCTGCAAAGTATTGACACTTTCAAGAAATTTAACCAAAAGTCTTGCTGCCTATCAATAAATAAATAAATATCTTTATTTACTACCAGTACATGTACAAGGTATACAGACCATAGCTGACATCAAACAAAAAAATTAGGTGATGAAAGATTGGATATCAGATTGGAGGGAGAGAGTATGGAGGAGATGAATGTATTCAGATATTTGGGAGTGGACGTGTCAGCGGATGGGTCTATGAAAGATGAGGTGAATCATAGAATTGATGAGGGGAAAAGGGTGAGTGGTGCACTTAGGAGTCTGTGGAGACAAAGAACTTTGTCCTTGGAGGCAAAGAGGGGAATGTATGAGAGTATAGTTTTACCAACGCTCTTATATGGGTGTGAAGCATGGGTGACGAATGTTGCAGCGAGGAGAAGGCTGGAGGTGGTGGAGATGTCATGTCTGAGGGCAATGTGTGGTGTGAATATAATGCAGAGAATTCGTAGTTTGGAAGTTAAGAGGAGGTGCGGGATTACCAAAACTGTTGTCCAGAGGGCTGAGGAAGGGTTGTTGAGGTGGTTCGGACATGAAGAGAGAATGGAGCGAAACAGAATAACTTCAAGAGTGTATCAGTCTGTAGTGGAAGGAAGGCGGGGTAGGGGTCGGCCTAGGAAAGGTTGGAGGAGGGGGTAAAGAGGTTTTGTGTGCGAGGGGCTTGGACTTCCAGCAGGTATGCGTGAGCGTGTTTGATAGGAATGAATGGAGACAAATGGTTTTTAATACTTGACGTGCTGTTGGAGTGTGAGCAAAGTAACATTTATGAAGGGATTCAGGGAAACCGGCAGGCCGGACTAGAGTCCTGGAGATGGGAAGTACAGTGCCTGCACTCTGAAGGAGGGGTGTTAATGTTGCAGTTTAAAAACTGTAGTGTAAAGCACCCTTCTGGCAAGACAGTGATGGAGTGAATGATGGTGAAAGTTTTTCTTTTTCGGGCCACCCTGCCTTGGTGGGAATCGGCCAGTGTGATAATAATAAAATAATAAAGCTGACATCAATGACATACTACTACAGTAGACTCTCAACTAACAGTGGCATTAAGTAACGGCAATTTCATCTAAAGGCGCTTTTTACCATAGAAAAAATGCCTTAACAAAGAGCGAAAAACTTAACCAACGACGACGTCAGTGTGCCATTGTTTACAAGCTGTTGTGGTTGGTTTCCACGTGTGCCTCCCATACATTTTGGATTATTCCACTGTTTCTAGTGCTTGTAACCGCTAAATAAGCCACCATGGACCCCACGAAAGCTTCTAGAGCCAGCCCTTTGGTAAAGAATGTGAGACACATGATAGAATTTAAGAAAAAGTTTGTAGAAAAATACGAAAGTGGTGGTGGTAGAGGGTGGTAGTGATGGTGGTACAGGGTGGTAGTGATGGTGGTACAGGGTGGTAGTGATGGTGGTAGAGGGTGGTAGTGATGGTGGTAGAGGGTGGTAGTGATGGTGGTACAGGGTGGTAGTGATGGTGGTACAGGGTGGTAGTGATGGTGGTAGAGGGTGTGGTAGTGATGGTGGTACAGGGTGGTAGTGATGGTGGTACAGGGGGTAGTGATGGTGGTACAGGTGGTAGTGATGGTGGTAGAGGGTGGTAGTGATGGTGGTACAGGGTGGTAGTGGTGGTGTACAGAGTGGTAGTGATGGTGGTAGAGGTGGTAGTGATGGTGGTACAGGTGGTAGTGATGGTGGTACAGGTGGTAGTGATGGTGGTACAGGGTGTAGTGGTGGTGTACAGAGTGGTAGTGATGGTGGTAGAGGTGGTAGTGATGGTGGTACAGGGTGGTAGTGATGGTGGTACAGGTGGTAGTGATGGGTGGTACAGGGTGGTAGTGATGGTGGTACAGGTGGTAGTGATGGTGGTACAGGGTGGTAGTGATGGTGGTAGAGGGTGGTAGTGATGGTGGTACAGGGTGGTAGTGGTGGTCGGTACAGAGTGGTAGTGATGGTGGTAGAGGGTGGTAGTGATGGTGGTACAGGTGGTAGTGATGGTGGTACAGGGTGGTAGTGATGGTGGTACAGGGTGGTAGTGATGGTGGTACAGGGTGGTAGTGATGGTGGTACAGGGTGGTAGTGATGGTGGTACAGGGTGGTAGTGATGGTGGTACAGGGTGGTAGTGATGGTGGTACAGGGTGGTAGTGATGGTGGTACAGGGTGGTAGTGATGGTGGTTACAGGGTGGTAGTGATGGTGGTACAGGGTGGTAGTGATGGTGGTACAGGGGGTAGTGATGGTGGTACAGGGTGGTAGTGATGGTGGTACAGGGTGGTAGTGATGGTGGTACAGGGTGGTAGTGATGGTGGTACAGGGTGGTAGTGATGGTGGTACAGGGTGGTAGTGATGGTGGTACAGGGTGGTAGTGATGGTGGTACAGGGTGGTAGTGATGGTGGTACAGGGTGGTAGTGATGGTGGTACAGGGTGGTAGTGATGGTGGTACAGGGTGGTAGTGATGGTGGTACAGGGTGGTAGTGATGGTGGTACAGGGTGGTAGTGATGGTGGTACAGGGTGGTAGTGATGGTGGTAGAGGGTGGTAGTGATGGTGGTACAGGGTGGTAGTGATGGTGGTACAGGGTGTAGTGATGGTGGTACAGGGTGGTAGTGATGGTGGTAGAGGGTGGTAGTGATGTGGTACAGGTGGTAGTGGTGGTGGTACAGAGTGGTAGTGATGGTGGTAGAGGGTGGTAGTGATGGTGGTACAGGGTGGTAGTGATGGTGGTACAGGGTGGTAGTGATGGTGGTACAGGGTGGTAGTGATGGTGGTACAGGGTGGTAGTGATGGTGGTACAGGGTGGTAGTGATGGTGGTAGAGGGTGGTAGTGATGGTGGTACAGGGTGGTAGTGGTGTGGTACAGAGTGTAGTGATGGTGGTAGAGGGTGGTAGTGATGGTGGTACAGGGTGGTAGTGATGGTGGTACAGGGTGGTAGTGATGGTGGTACAGGGTGGTAGTGATGGTGGTACAGGGTGGTAGTGATGGTGGTACAGGTGGTAGTGATGGTGGTACAGGGTGGTAGTGATGGTGGTAGAGGGTGGTAGTGATGGTGGTACAGGGTGGTAGTGGTGGTGGTACAGAGTGGTAGTGATGGTGGTAGAGGGTGGTAGTGATTGGTGGTACAGGGTGTAGTGATGGTGGTACAGGGTGGTAGTGATGGTGTACAGGGTGGTAGTGATGGTGGTAGAGGGTGGTAGTGATGGTGGTACAGGGTGGTAGTGGTGGTGGTACAGAGTGGTAGTGATGGTGGTAGAGGGTGGTAGTGATGGTGGTACAGGGTGGTAGTGATGGTGGTACAGGGTGGTAGTGATGGTGTACAGGGTGGTAGTGATGGTGGTACAGGGTGGTAGTGATGGTGGTACAGGGTGGTAGTGATGGTGGTACAGGGTGGTAGTGATGGTGGTAAGGGTGGTAGTGATGGTGGTACAGGGTGGTAGTGTGGTGGTACAGAGTGGTGGGTGATGGTGGTAGAGGGTGGTAGTGATGGTGGTACAGGGTGGTAGTGATGGTGGTACGGTGGTAGTGATGGTGGTACAGGGTGGTAGTGATGGTGGTACAGGGTGGTAGTGATGGTGGTACAGGGTGGTAGTGATGGTGGTAGAGGGTGGTAGTGATGGTGGTACAGGTGGTAGTGGTGGTGGTACAGAGTGTAGTGATGGTGGTAGAGGGTGGTAGTGATGGTGGTACAGGGTGGTAGTGATGGTGGTACAGGGTGGTAGTGATGGTGGTACAGGGTGGTAGTGATGGTGGTACAGGGTGGTAGTGATGGTGGTACAGGGTGGTAGTGATGGTGGTACAGGGTGGTAGTGATGGTGGTACAGGGTGGTAGTGATGGTGGTACAGGGTGGTAGTGATGTGGTAGAGGGTGGTAGTGATGGTGGTAGAGGGTGGTAGTGATGGTGGTACAGGGTGGTAGTGGTGTGTACAGAGTGTAGTGATGGTGGTAGAGGGTGGTAGTGATGGTGGTACAGGGTGGTAGTGATGGTGGTACAGGTGGTAGTGATGGTGGTACAGGGTGGTAGTGATGGTGGTACAGGGTGGTAGTGATGGTGGTAGAGGGTGGTAGTGATGGTGGTACAGGGTGGTAGTGATGGTGGTACAGGGTGGTAGTGATGGTGGTACAGGGTGGTAGTGATGGTGGTACAGGGTGGTAGTTGATGATGGTAGAGGGTGGTAGTGATGGTGGTACAGGTGGTAGTGATGGTGGTAGAGGGTGGTAGTGATGTGGTAGAGGGTGGTAGTGATGGTGGTAGAGGGTGGTAGTGATGGTGGTAGAGGGTGGTAGTGATGGTGGTACAGGGTGGAAGTGATGGTGGTACAGGGTGTAGTGTGGTGGTAGAGGGTGGTAGTGATGGTGGTACAGGGTGGTAGTGATGGTGGTACAGGGTGGTAGTGATGGTGGTACAGGGTGGTAGTGATGGTGGTACAGGTGGTAGTGATGGTGGTACAGGTGGTGTAGTGATGATGGTAGAGGGTGGTAGTGATGGTGGTACAGGGTGGTAGTATGGTGGTAGAGGGTGGTAGTATGGTGGTAGAGGGTGGTAGTGATGGTGGTAGAGGGTGGTAGTGATGGTGGTAAGGGTGGTAGTGATGGTGGTACAGGGTGGAAGTGATGGTGGTACAGGGTGGTAGTGATGGTGGTAGAGGGTGGTAGTGATGGTGGTACAGGGTGTAGTGGTGGTGGTACGATGGTAGTGATGGTGGTAGAGGGTGGTAGTGATGGTGGTACAGGGTGGTAGTGATGGTGTACAGGGTGGTAGTGATGGTGGTACAGGGTGGTAGTGATGGTGGTACAGGGTGGTAGTGATGGTGGTAGAGGGTGGTAGTGATGGTGGTACAGGTGTAGTGATGGTGGTACAGGGTGGTAGTGATGGTGGTACAGGGTGGTAATGATGGTGTACAGGGTGGTAGTGATGGTGGTACAGGGTGGTAGTGATGTGGTACAGGGTGGTAGTGATGGTGGTACAGGGTGGTAGTGATTGTAATGGTGGTAGAGGATGGTAGTGATGGAGGTAGAGGGTAGTAGTGGTTGGATGGTGGTAGAGGGTGGTACTGGTTGTGATGGTGGTAGAAGGTGGTAATGATGGTGGTAGAGGATGGTAGTGATGGTGGTAGAGGGTGGTAGTGATGGTGGTAGAGGGTGGTAATGATGGTGGTAGAGGGTGGTAGTGATGGTGGTACAGGGTGGGAGTGATGGTGGTACAGGGTGGTAGTGATGGTGGTAGGGGGTGGTAGTGATGGTGGTACAGGGTGGTAGTGATGGTGGTAGAGGGTGGTAGTGATGGTGGTACAGGGTGGTAGTGATGGTGGTACAGGGTGGTAGTGATGGTGGTAGAGGGTGGTAGTGATGGTGGTACAGGGTGGTAGTGATGGTGGTAGAGGGTGGTAGTGATGGTGGTACAGGGTGGTAGTGATGGTGGTACAGGGTGGTAGTGATGGTGGTAGAGGGTGGTAGTGATGGTGGTACAGGGTGGTAGTGATGGTGGTACAGGGTGGTAGTGATGGTGGTACAGGGTGGCAGTGATGGTGGTACAGGGTGGTTGATGGTGGTAGAGGGTGGTAGTGTGTGGTAGAGGGTGGTAGTGATGGTGGTAGAGGGTGTAGTGATGGTGGTACAGGTGGTAGTGATGGTGGTACAGGGTGGTAGTGATGGTGTAGAGGGTGGTAGTGATGGTGGTAGAGGGTGGTAGTGATGGTAGGAGAGGGTGGTAGTGATGGTGGTAGAGGGTGGTAGTGATGGTGTAGAGGGTGGTAGTGATAATGGTAGAGGGTGGTAGTTGATGGTGGTTAGAGGGTGGTAGTGATGGTGGTAGAGGGTGGTAGTGATGATGGTAGAGGGTGGTAGTGATGGTGGTACAGGGTGGTAGTGATGGTGGTACAGGTGGTAGTGATGGTGGTAGAGGGTGGTAGTGATGGTGGTACAGGGTGGTAGTGATGGTGGTACAGGGTGGTAGTGATGGTGGTACAGGGTGGTAGTGATGGTGGTACAGGGTGGTAGTGATGGTGGTAGAGGGTGGTAGTGATGGTGGTAGAGGGTGGTAATGATGGTGATACAGGGTGGTAGTGATGGTGGTAGAGGTGGTAGTGATGGTGGTAGAGGGTGGTAGTGATGGTGGTAGAGGGTGGTAGTGATGGTGGTAGAGGGTGGTGGTACAGGGTGGTAGTGATGGTGGTACAGGGTGGTAGTGATGGTGGTACAGGGTGGTAGTGATGGTGGTAGAGGGTGGTAGTGATGGTGGTAGAGGGTGGTAGTGATGGTGGTAGAGGGTGCTAGTGATGGTGTACAGGGTGGTAGTGATGGTGGTACAGAGTGGTAGTGATGGTGGTACAGGGTGTAGTGATGGTGGTAGAGGGTGGTAGTGATGGTGGTACAGGGTGGTAGTGATGGTGGTACAGGGTGGTAGTGATGGTGGTACAGGGTGGTAGTGATGGTGGAACAGGGTGGTAGTGATGGTGGTACAGGGTGGTAGTGATGGTGGTACAGGTGGTAGTGATGGTGGTACAGGGTGGTAGTGATTGTAATGGTGGTAGAGGGTAGTAGTGGTTGTGATGGTGGTAGAGGGTGGTACTGGTTGTGATGGTGGTAGAAGGTGGTAATGATGGTGGTAGAGGATGGTAGTGATGGTGGTAAGAGGGTGGTAGTGATGGTGGTGCAGGGTGGTAGTGATGGTGGTACAGGGTGGTAGTGATGGTGGTACAGGGTGGTAGTGATGGTGGTACAGAGTGGTAGTGATGGTGGTACAGGGTGGTAGTGATGGTGGTAGAGGGTGGTAGTGATGGTGGTACAGGGTGGTAGTGATGGTGGTACAGGGTGGTAGTGATGGTGGTAGAGGGTGGTAGTGATGGTGGTAAGGGGTGGTAGTGATGGTGGTAGAGGTGGTAGTGATGGTGGTATAGGGTGGTAGTGATGGTGGTACAGGGTGGTAGTGATGGTGTGTACAGGTGGTAGTGATGGTGGTACAGGGTGGTAGTGATTGTAATGGTGGTAGAGGGTAGTAGTGGTTGTGATGGTGGTAGAGGGTGGTACTGGTTGTGATGGTGGTAGAAGGTGGTAATGATGGTGGTAGAGGATGGTAGTGATGGTGGTAGAGGGTGGTAGTGATGGTGGTAGAGGGTGTTTAATGATGGTGGTAGAGGGTGGTAGTGATGGTGGTACAGGGTGGTAGTGATGGTGGTATAGGTGGTAGTGATGGTGGTAGAGGGTGGTAGTGATGGTGGTAGAGGGTGGTAGTGATTGTGGTAGAGGGTGGTAGTGATGGTGGTACAGGGTGGTAGTGATGGTGGCACAGGGTGGTAGTGATGGTGGTACAGGGTGGTAGTGATGGTGGTAGAGGGTGGTAGTGATTGTGGTACAGGGTGGTAGTGATGGTGGTACAGGGTGGTAGTGATGGTGGTAGAGGGTGGTAGTGATTGTGGTACAGGTGGTAGTGATGGTGGTACAGGGTGGTAGTGATGGTGGCACAGGGTGGTAGTGATGGTAGGAGAGGGTGGTAGTGATGGTGTAGAGGGTGGTAGTGATGGTGGTAGAGGGTGGTAGTGATGGTGGTAGAGGGTGGTAGTGATGGTGGTAGAGGGTGGTAGTGATGGTGGTACAGGGTGGTAGTGATGGTGGTACAGGGTGGTAGTGATGGTGGTACAGGTGGTAGTGATGGTGGTAGAGGGTGGTAGTGATGGTGGTACAGGGTGGTAGTGATGGTGGTAGAGGGTGGTAGTGATGGTGGTACAGGGTGGTAGTGATGGTGGTACAGGGTGGTAGTGATGGTGGTAGAGGGTGGTAGTGATGTGGTACAGGGTGGTAGTGATGGTGGTACAGGGTGGTAGTGATGGTGGTAGAGGGTGGTAGTGATGGTGGTAAGGGTGGTAGTGATGGTGGTAGAGGGTGGTAGTGATGGTGGTACAGGGTGGTAGTGATGGTGGTACAGGGTGGTAGTGATGGTGGTACAGGGTGGTAGTGATGGTGGTAAGAGGGTGGTAGTGATGGTGGTACAGGGTGGTAGTGATGGTGGTACAGGGTGGCAGTGATGGTGGTACAGGGTGGTAGTGATGGTGGTAGAGGGTGGTAGTGATGGTGGTACAGGGTGGTAGTGATGGTGGACAGGGTGGTAGTGATGGTGGTACAGGGTGGTAGTGATGGTGGTACAGGGTGGTAGTGATGGTGGTACAGGTGGTAGTGATGGTGGTAGAGTGTGGTAGTGATGGTGGTGAGGGTGGTAGTGATGGTAGGAGAGGGTGGTAGTGATGGTGGTAGAGGGTGGTAGTGATGGTGGTAGAGGGTGGTAGTGATGTGTGTAGAGGGTGGTAGTGATGGTGGTAGAGGGTGGTAGTGATGGTGGTAGAGGGTGGTAGTGATGGTGGTAGAGGGTGGTAGTGATGGTGGTACAGGGTGGTAGTGATGGTGGTACAGGGTGGTAGTGATGGTGGTAGAGGTGGTAGTGATGGTGGTAGAGGGTGGTAGTGATGTGGTACAGGGTGGTAGTGATGGTGGTACAGGGTGGTAGTGATGGTGGTACAGGGTGGTAGTGATGGTGGTACAGGGTGGTAGTGATGGTGGTACAGGGTGGTAGTGATGGTGGTACAGGGTGGTAGTGATGGTGGTAGAGGGTGGTAGTGATGGTGGTAGAGGGTGGTAGTGATGGTGGTAGAGGGTGGTAGTGATGGTGGTACAAGGTGGTAGTGATGGTGGTAGAGGGTGGTAGTGATGGTGGTAGAGGGTGGTAGTGATGGTAGGAGAGGGTGGTAGTGATGGTGGTAGAGGGTGGTAGTGATGGTGGTAGAGGGTGGTAGTGATGGTGGTACAGGGTGGTAGTGATGGTGGTACAGGGTGGTAGTGATGGTGGTAGAGGGTGGTAGTGATGGTGGTAGAGGGTGGTAGTGATGGTGGTACAGGGTGGTAGTGATGGTGGTACAGGGTGGTAGTGATGGTGGTAGAGGGTGGTAGTGATGGTGGTACAGGGTGGTAGTGATGGTGGTACAGGGTGGTAGTGATGGTGGTAGAGGGTGGTAGTGATGGTGGTAGAGGTGTGTAGTGATGGTGGTACAGGGTGGTAGTGATGGTGGTAGAGGGTGGTAGTGATGGTGGTACAGGGTGGTAGTGATGGTGGTAGAGGGTGGTAGTGATAGTGGTACACAGGGTGGTAGTGATGGTGGTAGAGGGTGGTAGTGATGTGGTGGAGAGGGTGGTAGTGATGGTGGTACAGAGTGGTAGTGATGGTGGTACAGGGTGGTAGTGATGAGTGGTACAGGGTGGTAGTGATGTGGTACAGGGTGGTAGTGATGGTGGTACAGGGTGGTAGTGATGGTGGTACAGGGTGGTAGTGATGGTGGTACAGGGTGGTAGTGATGGTGGTACAGGGTGGTAGTGATGGTGGTAGAGGGTGGTAGTGATGGTGGTAGAGGGTGGTAATGATGGTGGTAGAGGGTGGTAGTGATGGTGGTACAGGGTGGTAGTGATGGTGGTACAGGGTGGTAGTGATGGTGGTAACAGGGTGGTAGTGATGGTGGTAGAGGGTGGTAGTGATGGTGGTACAGGGTGGTAGTGATGGTGGTACAGGGTGGTAGTGATTGTAATGGTGGTAGAGGATGGTAGTGATGGAGGTAGAGGGAAGTATGGTTGTGATGGTGGTAGAGGGTGGTACTGGTTGTGATGGTGGTAGAAGGTGGTAATGATGGTGGTAGAGGATGGTAGTGATGGTGGTAGAGGGTGGTAGTGATGGTGGTAGAGGGTGGTAGTGATGGTGGTAGAGGGTGGTAGTGATGGTGGTAGAGGTGGTA
Source organism: Cherax quadricarinatus (assembly GCF_026875155.1). NCBI lineage: Eukaryota > Metazoa > Arthropoda > Malacostraca > Decapoda > Parastacidae > Cherax > Cherax quadricarinatus. The sequence goes on along the minus strand of NC_069480.1, from coordinate 25,302,969 downwards.
CTGGTTGTGATGGTGGTAGAAGGTGGTTAATGATGGTGGAAGGGATGGTAGTGATGGTGGTAGAGGGTGGTAGTGATGGTGGTAGAGAGTGGTACTGGTTGTGATGGTGGTAGAGGGTGGTAATGATGGTGGTAGAGGGTGGTAGTGATTTTGGTAGAGGGTGGTAGTGATGGTGGTAGTGATGGTGGTGGAGGGTGGTAGAGTGTGGTAGTGATGGTGGTAGAGGGTGTAGTGATGGTGGTACAGGGTGGTAGTGATGGTGGTGAGGGTGGTAGTGATGGTGGTAGAGGGTGGTAGTGATGGTGGTAGAGGGTGGTAGTGATGGTGGTAGAGGGTATTAGTGATGGTAGAGGGTGGTAGTGATGGTGGTACAGGGTGGTAGTGATGGTGGTACAGGGTGGTAGTGATGGTGGTAGAGTGTGGTAGTGATGGTGGTAGAGTGTGGTAGTGATGGTGTAGAGGGTGGTAATGATGGTGTAGAGGGTGGTAATGATGGTGGTAGAGGGTGGTAGTGATGGTGGTTAGAGGGTGGTAGTGATGGTGGTAGAGGGTGGTAATGATGGTGGTAGAGGGTGGTAGTGATGGTGGTAGAGGGTGGTAGTGATGGTGGTACAGGGTGGTAATGATGGTGGTAGAGGGTGGTAGTGATGGTGGTAGAGGGTGGTAGTGATGGTGGTACAGGGTGGTAGTGATGGTGGTAGAGGGTGGTCCAGTGATTCTCAAGCTGGTCCTAGTGGCATTAAAAAACCAAGAAGGGAGGTAACCCCACCAAAGGACTTGGTACCTGAAGTCTTTATGGAAGGGGATTCTCCTTCCAAGCAACAGACAATCCTGAACCTCCCTGCTGCTGGCACATCACTCATCAACAACTCCACAATAAAGGTAAGTGGTATTTAATTATTTTTTATTTTGCATGTCCCATTCCTTTCAATATAAGAAAATCTATATTTCAAGCAAAAAAAAAAAAAATTCAGACTTTGGGGTGTCAGGAACGGATTAATTCCATTTCCATTATCTCTTACGGGGAAAATTAACTTGACCAACAGCAATTTCGACCAACGGCAAGCCCTCTGGAACGGATTAATGCCGTTGGTTGAGGGTCCAGTGCATATAGAAAGTCCCTTGTTATGCTGAGCATTTCCAACAAATTATGTCAGTTTTGTCCCAGGATGTGACCCACACCAGTCCACTAACACCCAGGATGTGACCCACACCAGTCCACTAACACCCAGGATGTGACCCACACCAGTCCACTAACACCCAGGATGTGACCCACACCAGTCCACTAACACCCAGGATGTGACCCACACTAGTCAACTAACACCCAGGATGTGACCTACATCAGTCCACTAACACCCAGGATGTGACCCACACCAGTCAACTAACACCCAGAATGTGACCCACACCAGTCAACTAACACCCAGGATGAGACCCACACCAGTCCACTAACACCCAGGATGTGACCCACACCAGTCCACTAACACCCAGGATGTGACCCACACCAGTCCATTAACACCCAGGATGTGACCCACACCAGTCCACTAACACCCAGGATGTGACCCACACCAGTCCACTAACACCCAGGATGTGACCCACACCAGTCCACTAACACCCAGAATGTGACCCACACCAGTCAACTAACACCCAGGATGTGACCCACACCAGTCAACTAACACCCAGGATGAGACCCACACCAGTCCACTAACACCCAGGATGTGACCCTCACCAGTCCACTAACACCCAGGATGTGACCCACACCAGTCCACTAACACCCAGGATGTGACCCACACCAGTCCACTAACACCAGGATGTGACCCACACCAGTCCACTAACCCCCAGGATGTGACCCACACCAGTCCACTAACACCCAGGATGTGACCCACACCAGTCCACTAACACCCAGGATGTGACCCACACCAGTCCACTAACACCCAGGATGTGACCCACACCAGTCCACTAACACCCAGGATGTGACCCACACCAGTCCACTAACACCCAGGATGTGACCCACACCAGTCCACTAACACCCAGGATGTGACCCACACCAGTCAACTAACACCCAGGATGTGACCCACACCAGTCAACTAACACCCAGGATGTGACCCACACCAGTCAACTAACACCCAGGATGTGACCCACACCAGTCCACTAACACCCAGGATGTGACCCATTCTACTGATGGTGAACACAGACAACCGGTACAAGGAAACACACCCAATGTTTCTACCCTTGCCGGGAATTGAACCCGGACCTCACAGTTGGAAGCGAGAGCTTAAGCAGCCAGGTTACGGTGCAATGTAGCAACAGTTACACTACCTATAACACTGCCTATAACACTGCCTATAAAACTACCTATAACAATGCCTATAACACTGCCTATAAAACTACCTATAACAATGCCTATAACACTGCCTATAACACTACCTATAACTGCCTATAACAGTGCATATAACACTGCCTACAACACTGCCTATAACTGCCTTTAACACTGCCTATAACAATTTCTATAACATTGCCAATAACACAGCCTATAACACTACCTGTAACAGTGCCTATAACACTACCTATAACACTGCCTATAACACTGCCTATAACACCACCTATTACCCTACCTATAATACTACCTATAACAATGCTTATAACACTGCCTATAACACTACCTATAACACTACCTATAACATTACCTATAACACTACCTAAAACACTACCTGTAACACTACCTATAACACTACCTATAACACTGCCTGTTGGTCTGTTGGTAATCCCCCTTATGTGTGCTGGGAGGCAGTTGAACAGTCTCGGGCCCCTGACACTTATTGTATGGTCTCTTAACGTGCTAGTGACACCCCTGCTTTTCATTGGGGGGATGGTGCATCGTCTGCCAAGTCTTTTGCTTTCGTAGTGAGTGATTTTCGTGTGCAAGTTCGGTACTAGTCCCTCTAGGATTTTCCAGGTGTATATAATCATGTATCTCTCCCTCCTGCGTTCCAGGGAATACAGGTTTAGAAACCTCAAGCGCTATAACACTACCTATAACACTGCTTATAACTATACCTATAACACTACCTAAAACACTACCTATAACACTACCTATAACACTACCTAAAACACTGCCTATAACACCACCTCTAACACTACCTATAACACTACCTATAACACTATCTATAATACCATCTATAACATTACCTATAACAATACCTATAACACTACCTATAACACTACCTATAATACCACCTATAACACTACCTATAATACCGCCTATAACACTACGTATAATGCTACAAATAACACTACTATAACACCACCTATAACACTACCTATAACACTACCTATAACACCACTTATAACACTACTAATACACTATCTATAACACTACCTATAACACTACCTATAATGCTACCTATAACACCACCTATAACACTACTATAACACTACCTATAACACTACTATAACACTACCTATAACACTACCTATAACACCACCTATAACACTACTATAGCACTACCTATAACACCACCTATAACACTACTATAGCACTACCTATAACACCACCTATAACACTACCTATAACACTACCTATAAACTACCTATAACATCACCTATAACACTACCTATAACACTACCTATAACACCACCTATAACACTACTATAACACTACCTATAACACTACCTATAACACTACTATAACACTACCTAAAACAGTACCTATAACACCACCTATAACACTACTATAACACTGCCTATAACACTGCCTATAACACTACCTATAACACTTAATATAACACCACCTCTAACAATACCTGTAACACTACCTATAACACTACCTATAACACTACCTATAACACTACCTATAACACTACCTATAACACCACCTATAACACTACCTATAACACCACCTATAACACTACCTATAACAGTACCTATAACAGTACCTATAACACCACCTATAACACTACCTATAACACTACCTATAACACTACCTATAACACTACCTATAACACCACCTATAACACTACCTATAACACCACCTATAACACTACATATAACACTACCTATAACACCACCTATAAACACTACCTATAACACCACCTATAACACTACATATAACACTACCTATAACACCACCTATAACACTACCTATAACACTACCTATAACACTACCTATAACACCACCTATAACACTACCTATAACACTACCTATAACACTACCTATAACACTACCTATAACACCACCTATAACACTACCTATAACACTACCTATAACACTACCTATAACACCACCTATAACACTACCTATAACACCACCTATAACTCTACCTATAACACTACCTATAACACTACCTATAACACCACCTATAACACTACCTATAACACCCTATAACACCACCTATAACACTACCTATAACACCACCTATAACACTACATATAACACTACCTATAACACCACCTATAACACTACCTATAACACTACCTATAACACTACCTATAACACCACCTATAACACTACCTATAACACTACCTATAACACTACCTATAACACCACCTATAACACTACCTATAACACTACCTATAACACTACCTATTACACTACTATAACACTACTATAACACTACCTAAAACAGTACCTATAACACCACCTATAACACTACTATAACACTGCCTATAACACTACCTATAACACTTAATATAACACTTAATATAACACCACCTCTAACAATACCTGTAACACTACCTATAACACTACCTATAACACTACCTAAAACAGTACCTATAACACCACTATAACACAACCTATAACACTACCTATAACACCACCTATAACAGTACCTATAACACCACTATAACACAACCTATAACACTACCTATAACACCACCTATAACACTACCTATAACACTACCTATAACACCACCTATAACACTACCTATAACACCACCTATAACTCTACCTAAAAAACTGCCTGTAACACTACCTATAAGACTGCTTATAACACCATCTATAACACAACCTATAACACCACTATAACACTACCTATAATACAACCTATAACACTACCTATAACACCAGCTATTTATTTATTTATTTATTTTATTTTTATTTATTAATATGAACATGATACAGAGAAGTACAAGGAATACAATTTTTAAAGTGTAACATGCCAAAGTTCCTTGTATGTGAGCATTATGGGCAGGTTAACATTAACTTAAGATTAACTAAGCAATGGTATATTCAGTTTACCTGGAGAGAGTTCCGGGGGTCAACGCCCCCGCGGCCCGGTCTGTGACCAGGCCTCCTGGTGGATCAGCGCCTGATCAACCAGGCTGTTACAAAAATTATTGTAAACAATTTAGTAGAAATGAGTATTACAAAGACAGGTCATATGGTCATTACTGTGTTGCTGTGTAATCAGTAGAATGGAGTATTATGTTAGGTAATGAAGTTAAATAGTAACAAAGTTTGATTGGGTCACAGGTTGACATTTATAAGATACAATAATGAGATACATATATGAGATACAATTTATGAGATACAATTTATGAGATACAATTATTCAGTATTTATTTAGTTGTGGGTGAGTAAGTGATTTTTGAGAAGAGACTTGAATTTATAAACAGACAGTGTTTCTTTTATATTCACAGGTAATGAATTCGAAATTTTAGGGCCTTTTATGTGCATTGAGTTTTTGCATAGTGTGAGTTGGACACGAGGAACATCAAAGAGTGATCTGTGCCTTGTGTTATGGTCA